>FR990100.1:1312500-2512500 GCA_905404275.2 Hedya salicella
AAATGGCAAATTTTACTCAGCAGGGTAATAATCAAATTACCTATTAATGTACACTGATTTTATGACGACACATTATTTAGACTAATAGACATTTAGACTAATAAAGAAAGATCAGGGGATCGGAGGGATCCGATAATAATATCATGATGATGACAATAACGATGATGATGATGGTGGTGACATTATTGTCATTATACTTTAGACCAAGAAGAAAAATCAGAGAGATTAGGGAAGAGAGTCAACACCGCTAAGGCGCGTAACGTGATGTGCAAAATTAAAATCTCTATTTAATCATAAAATATACCTACACATTGTCCGCCAAATCCTAAACCATTTAAATCTTTTGAAGCTAGATTATTCTACGAAACCAGTTAATCCACCTCTCAGTACGCAAACCGTGTAGGCCTGAAGACAAATGGCAGCACGTCTGACCTTACATGTGCTGCAAGCTGCCGGTGCTCGAGCTAACCTTGCTACTTCATTCACTAATATATATATAATCATTAGCAAATTTAAACATGTACCAGATTTTAGACAATACGCCGAAAACCTTTATGAAGACTTGTTTCTCTAGTCTAGTGTAGTTGTAGTAGTAGTCTCTAATGGGAAAGGCATATTGTAGGGCAGATGACTATTTAGCAGACAAAAATGCATGGCCCAAAACAGAAACCAATTAATTTACTTTTATCGGGACACGGTTCTTATATGGCATGGCATATCAAACGTACGTAAAGTTGTTTACAAAAATCATATTTAGCTTTTTTCTTCTATAATATTTTACTCTTATAGTTTTCTACTTACTACTTATATTTTTACTTTTAAAAATCAAGAGACTTTACGATGTGTTTTTTGTTCGTTGCCATTTAATTCAAATTCAAATTCAATTTTTTATTGCACATCACATACATGCATATATAAAAACAGTACAGCCGCCATAAAATTTCAATCTTCTGGCCCGTCCTACGAAGTACAAAGAGGAGTTAAACAGGGAGATCCGTTATCGCCGAAACTTTTCACCAGCACGTTACAGCATGTCTTCCAGAAACTAGCGCCACATTGGGGAGACAGGGGGATATCTGTCGGACAGAAGAGATTAACCAATCCCCGTTTTGCCGACGATATCGTCTTGTTTTCCTTAACTGCAACCGAGCTGCGTGAAATGCTACAAGATCTTAGTAACGCAAGCTTTGAGGTTGGACTGAAGATGAATATGTCAAAGACCAAAGTCATGGCTACAAAAAAAAAATACAAAAATACAAAATGGTTTATTTATCAAAAGAATAAATACATGGATCGGGGTTATCCATCAGAGACCAAACTAGGCTGAGCCTGTATCTTGGCCGACTGCGAGTGCGATTAACAATGAAGATTTGTATCATATGCTTGAAGATATGACATAATGTACAGACACTGAGTGATGTTTTATTCATACAAAAGGTAAGGATAACTAGGGTGTGTGAAGTGTGTGTGTGAGTGTGAGTGTTGGTTTGTGTATGTTGTGTGCGCATGTGGGACGCCCTAATTTATTTTCTGGACCTTCGTACCAAGAAGTTTACTTTATCTTAATACTGTTAATGATGTCTTCGGTTTCATCGTTAGACAAAGTACATAACCAGAGTTTTAGCAGTGATTTAGCTCTGGGAACGGATAGGCGTTTGATGTCACAGATATTGCAGACATGATTATATACGCAGCAGTGAGAGTAGGCCGGGGTTCTCCTAGCGAGGGCGGATCTGAAAGCAGGGAGCGGCACCTTGTACCTATCTAATAGCACACAACGTAGGGTAGAGATAACCGGAGAACTCATTGCATATGTCCATAAATACCTTTACTTGGGCCAATTAGTCTCTTTCCAGGCGCGACAAGAGAAAGAGGTTGAGAGACGGACCAAAAACGCCTGGAGGAGCTATTGGTCCATGAAACACTTAATGAAGGGTGACCTCCGATGTCGCTCAAACGTAAGCTCATGGACATATGCATACTTCTAGTTCTCACCTACGGGGTTCAGACTTGATCTTTGACGGAAGCTCAGAAGTCCAAACTCAGGAACACCACGCTGCGCTCACAAACCCAGATAGTTGATGTACCTCGGAAGGCGGCAAGGTTGAAGTGGGACTGGGCTGGTCACGTCTGCCGTATGCCGAATGATTTATGGGCTAAGAAGACCACAGAGTGGAAGCCACATAACTCAAAACGGAGACGTGGCAGACCTCGTCGGTGATGGCGGGACGACTTGGACTCCTTTGCAAAGGACTGGCCAGAAGATGCTCATAATCGAGACCAATGGAAAAAGAGGGGAGAGGCCTTTGCCCAGCAGTGGGACATAACAGTCTTGCAATAATAATAAATAATAATAATAATATCACATTACAGACAATAGGTGGAATATGAAAAAGGTATACATGTGACGCCCTGCAAGGGCATAGCAATTTGAGAGGACTTACTAGCCCATACTTAAAACTAAAGGAATAAACTATGTTACACTAGTATTATTTCAAAAGTTCGTACAAGATAAGGCAAACAGACCGAAAAGATCTAAAGCATCATTACTTACTAATAAAACATTGACGTTTAGACACTCCGAATTCCATGGTTCACAAATGCCAAATACCTCCAATAGAATGATTAATTGTTCTACGATCGATGAATAACAATCTTCTCTTTATGTTTCAGGTACGCGGGAGTTACGTCAAAGGTTTGGACGAGCATCAACATTTATAAGCATAACCGCTTATGTCAGACCATTGTTCTTCATACACAAACTGATACCGTTGGTTAACGGAAGTAAATAAACACATAATGTCCTCAGGTCAATCATATCTTACGCAAGGATCGTGCGGAACTGAGGCGATTTAACATTTGATTTACATTACCGGTTTTGTTTGAGACTAATTTCACGGCGGCTTACAGAGCGTTCGATTGATGCGGGTTTAGAGGAAAATCGAGATCGTGACGGAGTATTGGTCGGGGCAGGTGAAAGTAATGCACGAGCGTCATTTGTTTGGTATACTTTGACAACCTTATATATCACTTCGAGTTGCTTTTTAAATGTGAACTTTACTGCGCATTAAATGAGGTTTTGCTTTGATGAAATGGCGCAGTTAGTTAGGATGTTGGGGAAGTTAGTGGTGTATTTTACGTCACAGTTGTAAATATTATGCACGCTGCCAATTTCAGTACGAAACGGCCGCAGAACGCATAAGTTTGAATCGGAACGTTGGGCATGATAGTTAAAAACTGGGTTAGTTGGTGAATGAAATATACGATGGCGTGTTAAAAAACTGTGATATAATGTTAGCGGTAATTTGAAATATAGGTCTTTTCTCTTTTATTTCTGCTGCTCAGGTAATTAGTTTCAGTTCAGTATTTTATACGTACAGTTTCTTTTTCTCAACGTCTCCCACTACCCAAAAGTTGTCTGGAATAATCGCTGTTTCGCAGCAGTAAGATTGCCGTAATGTATTGTTTTCTGTATTCTGATTTGCGAGATGTGCAATAAAGAGTTATTGTGTTGTATTATCGGGTTTAGTTTGATTAGGTTGTAGGCTTGCTATTATGGTCTCTATTCTAATTATCTAAATGTACTTATCTGTTAGAAGTTTCAATTGTACTGATTGTACGTTTGTTCATCTTCACTCTGCTTTGGGTATCATATAATTTTGAAATTAGGCAAAAACTTAAGATATAGTTGAATTTCCTTAATTTATTATCATCCTTCTCCATAGCCAAGTATAAACTAACTTGCAGTGGCATGCCCAATGTATTGATCATATGAGTAGGCAGTTTCTCCGTGCGTATATGCATGGTCGTTCAGGTAGAGCAGTGCCTTTGTGCCTACAGACTACAGACCGATACAGCTACTGCTAACTAGCTGTTATCGCGATATGAAATAAAAAAAGTTTATGCAACTGTAACAAGTACCTACCTGCTAGACACTTTGCTCCATATTTCTATTCAAATTTTTAACCAGCTATTTGTCCCGAATCTGAAAGCACATTTTAGTTCTGTTCAATAACTGAAGAGCTCCAATCAATCCCCAGTAAAGTTACTCGACCGTGCACAATCTTTGACATGTCATTTATCAGAAAAGCCTCCGCCATCAACGAAAACCGGTTCCATACGTGACAATCATTGATCCTTCAATTGTAATCAATTTGAGTGTAGAAAATAAACTTTCTCAAGCCCTTTGTCCGACCAGTCTGTTTGCATATATATTATCTTCTGTACTATAGGAATTAAGGGAGAAAGCTGGTCCGGTTTAAATTCACTATTTAATCTGGTCTATTAGTTTATCGTAACCGATCCGCTGTCAGTTTCATTGCAGCTTAGAAATGGCGATTCATCCGTTATTAAGTTTCAATGAAACACTTTCTACACCACTCACGTCTCAATCTTTCAACAAAATCAACGGTATCAAAAAAGCCTAGGTTATTGCGATCCAGTTTCGAAATGCGAAGTATTACCATATATCAGATTAGCTGAGACTATAATTTCCAATTAAATGATGAGATGCTTGTTATAGCGATTCTCCCAGAGCCATACCGGTAAAACAACGTGAAATCGATGTTGAATGAAAATTGATGATCTCTTGTCGATTGAATTTGCCATTTTCGTTCGGTCCCCATTCTTATTACACCACTTTATGGTAGGTTCCATATTTGCCTTCTTTAGTGAAAACAAACGACCGGTTTTCCGTTCACTGATAGTTTAAAAGCCTATTCAGACTCGTGATTTTGGATCCCTGCCAATTGCCACTTGCTTAACGCTAGGGACATTCCTCTTTGACGGTACCATTTATAATTTTCTCACATATTTGCTAAGATTTTTGTAGCGTTTAAAAGCAGTATGGTTTTCTAGTTCTAATAAACTGATTGAACTTACCATTACATTCTAGCAAATTGGCAACTGCTATACGACTGATCACGTGATCATTTCTGGCAGTCATGTCATTATCGTCATTATGGTTCGCTTTTATTCTCACAGAATTTTGCCAATTCTCTGCAGTATAATCTCAAACACAGTAAATACATAATCACAAAAACAATCACCACACCTCATGATATCTTCGCTATTCCATTATGTAGTCAAATACATATTCTGCAATCACTAATTGAATAAGCACTAAAAGAGAGCGTAGCCAGCCTACTGATCCCAATGCCAAAGAAGCGTGGCTGCCACCACTGCTTACATTCAAAACCTCTCATCCACCTTCCACCTTGTAACAGAACTTGAACCTTATCTTGCATATTACACAATTCCCATTGCAGTATCACAGTTTAGCGAATTACTATACTGTGAAAGGCAGATTTACTAATCGACAGTTCATGGTAGCTATTAGACAATTATAAACAATGGGCTCATCATGATAATGGCGATGACAATTTTATTGAAAGTCGTTAATTGGTCAGCAAATTAGCTTAATTAATTTGTTGATCATCGATTTTATAGCGTCTTCTTACCACTTTTTTTTAGAGGTTCAAAGTCATTGAAAAAATAATGAGGAAAGTGGAAGCGAGATCGAGAGAAATTTGTAAATAATTAGATACATAGAAGACCCACAGTACAAATTGCTCGAAAAATTAAGTAAACAGGATATGTCTCGCATGGTTGCCGATAGCCCGAGGAGTTTTTGAATGGCGATCTCACACCAGAATACTCAGTGTGGGCAGGCGCCCGCAGGGTGGACCGATGTTCCCGTGAAGTTCATGGAAGTCCGCTAGATGGCAATAGAGAGCAAATGGCATTCTTTGAGAACGTTTATAATAATAGAAGAGGATTTTTTTCGGCTGATGCTGACTACATTTTAAGATGCTTTATCAAATCTTGCAAGTTAAATTTGACCCTCTTTCCGGTTTCCGATTGAGCTATAATTTGGCATACCTACTTGTGTAATACAATATTATGGCACCATCGAGCTGATCTGATGATGATCTGGAAGGTGGTCTTAGGAACTCTGTAATAGAATAACACAATCCTACAGTTTGGGCTCTTTAGAATCGTTTTCGTGAGTTGTTGATAGATGTTTAATGAAAAGTACATTGTTATTTATTAAGCTTGTCACAAAAATGATTTTCTTGCAAAATCTTATTTAGCTTATAATTTTTTATAGTTTTTATTTGTTTATTTATATAAGTACATAATTAACAAAATATTTACAGTACGCCAAACAGTAAAACAGTTTGTTGGCGTCGCGTTCTGACAATAAAACTCTTGTGCAACGTGATGTTGCTATTACTAACAACATAACTTTAACAGATGGACATAAAAATAAACAAATAATTTTTTTCCCATATTTTCGCTCACGTGGCCTATTATTTGCTTTATCCCCTGGGCACTGCGCGTTTTCCAGGTAAAAAGTAGTCTACATATGTTATAATCCAGCCTCTATTCTATCTATATGAAAAAAATCATTTCAAAATGTGCCCCGCTGTCACTTTAAAACAGATGAGTTCAACGACCACAGTTTCACATTAAATTTTTGTTAAGGATAATGATAATTCAATTTTATCTATCACAATTACTTTAATAGGCAGCATTAAGAAAGGAATGGTGACATATTTTCTAGCGTGTTACCAATCCGAATTGATGTGATAACTATGACTCTGCCTTGAGCAGAACTGACAAAGGAGAAAACAAGAATTTAGTATATTTTTAAATTTGGAGCCGGGTGTTATACATTTTAAGGAAATGCTTATGAATTGAAAATGCAAGGGATTGAAGGAAGGTATCAAGACTATCGAGCAAGGTTGCAAGAAACCGGAACTAAATACAGGGCTAACAATAATGGATTATGTATCTTGTGTGCGTGTGCGCATGTGGAAGGATTAGGCACTTGTAGAGGACGTTGAAGTAAGGTTATGAGGTGTCCCTTCACAATAACAATTAAATTGTCACGGGAACAGCCTTAATCGACTTTATAAACTTACAGCAACATGCATTAATTATAATAAATTAAGACGGTGCCCGCTACTTCGTTCGCGGAGGGAAAAAGTCATAATCTCGTCAGCGTAATTAGGTAAAAAATATTCTATAGCCATCTGTAAATACCCAGCTACCCGGGTGCCAAAAATAGTTGAAATCTGTTAAGCCGATTTGGTGTGATGAAGCCAAAACGACACATACAAACATACAAAAAAATAATATTTTTATTCGCTTCAGTGATCTCCATATACTCCATTACAATCATTTTTGTTTTAATATTTGCAATATACAAACAGTTAATTTTTACAACTTTACAATAGTATCGAAGATGAGATCTTTGAGTACAGCCAGTTATATAATAAAAAATTTTTTTTACTGTATAATCATAATCCTCGGTGTTGTGTTTTGTTAAGCGGCGATGAATATTTCTCTTGTTTTCTTTAGCGTAGTTGGGTAAAAAGTATCCTATAACCATTTGTGACAGCTAAGCTACCTAATTAGTTGAAATCCATCCAGCCGTTTTGACGTGATAAAGCGACAAAGACACATACAAACATACAATAATGCAAATGAATATAATTTTTCTATTCAGTATCCTTCAAATAGTCCGTTTCACTTAGTTTTTTGAAAACATTGTCTATGTACGGACATTTCATTTTAACAGCTATAAAAAAAAAAACATTTCATTTTAACAGGTTTAAAAAAAGCCACAAAGCCAATGAACTGTACACAGTTGGACATTTTAAGGCCTCGTGTCATATTGTTCATTGTATAGCGACCTTTTTAGGGTTCCGTGCCTTAAAAGGAAAAAACTGAACCTTTTAGCATCACTTTGTTGTTCGTCTGTCTGCCTGTCTGTCAAGACCCTTTTTCTCAGAAATGCGTGAAGGTATCAAGTTGAAATTGACATCAAATACTATTTGCGGTCTCTTGAAGCTGAAAACTGAATCTTAACAGCAACGAAATCTAAAGGTACAGTAATTAAAAAAAAAATTTTCCATACAAAATTGCCGTCTCCGTGGAAAACCTATAGGTTACTTTCAGTTGTCCTAGAAACTTGAAAATTTGTAAAAGGTAGCTCTTATAGCACAACCCAAAAATAAATCTGAAAAAAATTTTTTTTTATGGCTGTCTGTCAATGTCGATACCCAACCAATATAAAATGACTCCACACAGCGTACATTTTGCTTAGGAGTAGGGCTCTGCTAACTCTGAATTTACATAGAATCGGCCGTTTTTAGCGTATATTTTGTACCGAACCTTCGCTGCGCGAATCCGACTCGCCCTTGGCCAATTTTTTACAGACTGTCAAGCGTGTGCCATTCCCACGGCTGCATTCATACATACAATTTTATCTGTATGTATGTGAATGACCGTACGTTTGTTTTCGGTCGAGCGAACATCCGGCCTCTTTCAATGGATTTCGGGCCATGACATTATGCGAATGCGTTGATTGTGCATGGTTAATTTATGATTTGGTAACAGTTAGATCACAGTGTACAATCTGTTTTTTTAACCTAACTTAACACTTAGCTCAAAAATAATTCTTCTATAGCAGCAGACAAGGGGCCGCAGGCGCGGCACGTAATTTGAGCAATTTGAGACGCTTCACTAATACTTCGCGTGCGCGCCAATAGACTCCTGACCGCGGTGGCAGAGACATAAGTCGTGCAGTCAGTTCGTCAGCGTGCCACATTCATAAATAACAAGAAAACGTTTTATAACAAAACATTACATAGTTAAAATAAAAAGAGTTTAACGGATTATATCACGTATATTATCCCATTTGAGTTCCCGACGTTTTGGAAGCTTTTCAGCTTTCCATGGTCTCGGGTGGATTGACTAGCTCGTGCAAGTCCCGTCCTGAGGTCTTCATATCGCCTAATTTTGGTTAGCAACATCCAGTACGTACTGGTGTACATAATATTTTCTTCTGTCTCCTCGATTATTTGATAGTTTTTGTTAATAAAATAATTTAAGCAATTTAATCGCATATATAATCTGCTTCAATTGTTTTCTTTAAATGAGTGATAATCGCGGAAACAGAACGGAATATTTGATAGTTTTAGTTAAACAAATATTGTTCAATATACATTCTGCCCTTAAAATATAATATGTTGCAATGGAATGCACACACTGTATATTATTAATCTAACTATCATCTTTATGCCATACCAGTTTTGTTCAAAATTTATTGCTCATAAAAACCGCAGTTGTGCAATTTTTAATTGGATTTGAAGAGCCGTTTCCCATTTTGTTTGGTTACGGCTGTGTTAGATTAAATAACTTAGGAGCTATTTTAATTGGTTTTCGCTTTTCATTAGCCTACTTTTAATCATTGGCTACTATTTTGCTAACTTAATTTTGATTATTTATTTTAATTGACGTCATTAAAGCTGGTGGTGTGGTGATGCCGATTTGGCATCATCATCGTCATTAACTTCATTACAACTCGGTAACGTAATGGACTGAAGGTAAAATGTCCCAGTGACTAAAACTGTTCCAGTATTTAGCACTTTCAACCTTAATTCGTATCAATAGACAAACAAGCTGTCAATTATAACCAAAATATTAAAGCAAGAACGTCTGCTAGCAAAACTTCGATGCATGAGATTAGGGTTCCGGTGGACCAATAGGTAGGTCACCAGCGTTGGCCAGGAGATCCGTTGGAGACGTGGGTATCAATTATTAGCCTCTCTAAATAAATTATCTATAACGAACAGTGGCCCTTTTACTTTATCTCTAGTGTGTTTCTTCTTCTGCTTCGTTCCGGAAGAGAAAAAAGAAAGTAATAACCGGCTTTTACTTCTGCGTAGTCAGGTAAATAGTATCTTATAACAATCTGTGGATGCCTTAGCTACTGTGTACCAAAATTAGTTGAAAACCGTTGAGCCGTTTTGGCGTAATGAAACCACAACGACAAATACCAACACACAAAATCAAAATGATTTTTCGACTCAGTGACCTCAAAATAGTTCGTATCGCTTATTTTTCGCTTACAGATATTTCATTAATCTTTATAATAGTACTAGCTTCTGCCCGCGACTTCGCCCGCCTTAAATTCGTTTATCGCGGATAAGGGTATTTTTCTGGGATAAAAAGTAGCCTATGTCCTTTCCCGGGACTTCAACTATCTCCATACCAAATTTCATCCAAATCGGTTCAGCGGTTTAAGTGTGAAGCGGTAACAGACAGACAGACAGACAGATACACTTTCGCATTTATAATATTAGTATGGATAGATTACGTGAACTAAATTCTAGTGCGGTCGAGACATTAACTATTGTTTTTCGAAAGCGACGCGCAGCGGCGCACACGCAGCGGTACGGTCTTCACGAGCCAGTGGCTTGTATAATATATCACAATACAACCATTAATTCTTCCCAGCCACACGAATTCAGACTCTATGATAATTAAGTACGATATAGGACAACTGCATTTAACTTACCGCTTTAAACAAACATACAAATACTTAAAGGCTGTGCAAATTTGAACGCTATTCTTGTATAGGTAAAAGTGTAAACAATATTTGTTAGTAGCTCCTCGTTTAAGGGTCCCCGGCAAGCTCGGTTCTCCATACAAACGTTAAGTACGTTTACGCTCTCATTTTAAAACGACTAGCTAGTTTGCTCTGAAACTTTGTACTTAGAATAAGTTAAGGTATATCCAGGTCTGTAATCAGTTTATGTAGCTTCAGATACCATAGTAAAAGCAATACAGCGAAAGCTCAAGGCACTGGTTCAAGTCCAGTATCGTTAACTTATTTTTAATAAACTTATTTTTGCTGTATTTCGTTTGTTTTATAAACTGCAGCCATATAAATTAGTTTCAGCCCTAGATATACCTTATGTCATTGTGTATGCAAAGTTTCGTTACAATCCAACATGTAGTTTTAAAATAAGAACGAAACTCCGTTTGTATGGGAAGGTTAAATTCGGCCGAGCTTGCCGGGGACTCTTATTATACAAAAATATTCGCTAAAGTAGATGGAATTAAACTTTAACTCTTACAAGCAATAAGGACATTTAAAAAGCATTTGTACGATTAAATCTATACCGAGAGACAGTTTGTTTGTGTACGGACGGATACGGAATGACATCTCGATCTTATCTATGACAGTCTGTTACGTATTTATTGAATTCAATGGGAGGCTTGACAATAAAACGCTGGAATTTGCTATAAAGATATAAAACAATCTGATAGTCGCTTGTATAAAAGTGCACTGGCAATCGTATCAATCAATAACTTTACGATAAAGGAAAACCGCGTGAGAATGTTTGAGTGTATCGGCGAAAACGTGAATGAAAAGTGTAGCAAGTACACTCAGCATCAGAGTCTGTAGCGTTCAAAGCGCCAAATATATCGTCACGCGTCTTTATATCTATGAGAGTAATGATATGTTATGATATAAAGGAACCTAACTTACGGCTTGAGGCCAGAGGCGGGACTAAGGGGCTATTCATAAATTACGTCATTTCAAATTTGGGGGGTCTGGACATCGGATGATGGTAGCATGACGAAGGAGGGGTGGAGGGTCATTCCCAAGATAACATAATCTTTCGCATTTTTAAAAAGTGCTTCAATGAGTAAAAAAGGGAATGAAATCCGTGTTTGTATAAACTGTTGCTAAAAACGCATTATTTGGAAAATGACATCTTTTTATTTGGCAGAGGAGGGGGGGATTTTAATTATGATGGTTGGATGATTTTAGGGGGGGGGGGTCAAAAATCGACAAAAATAGATGACGCAATTTATGAACAGCCCCTAAGTACACAACAAATGACCTTAGAGCGTGCCAAATACCAAATCAGTGATCATTTTGAAATCCTGGAGTCCTTACAGGGCAGCGCATGGGTAGTGCAGATAGGTAGTGATAAAGTTGGAGTTTGGGATCAGTCGTCGGAGAAAATCTTACACAAATCAAATTAAGCAAAGCTCGTACTATTGGTACTAGACGACAATATACATAGGTACAATCGAACTCGGGACTGTCAGCTTTGAAGACTATATGTAACATAGCGAAAAGTGTCGTCGATTGTATGAAAATGATAAGCCAGCCATATTTGTAGTCATAAACCTGCTTGTGTTTGTGTTGTGATTGTCTAATTGGCAGTCCACTCGGGCGCTACCTTCCCAGAGCTATGCCGATAGAATGCGCCCCGCGTGCCAAGTTGACGTGTACTACAAATGGAACAGGTTCAATAATAATGGACATTATATCATTTTACATTTGTTTAAAGTCATAGATTCTGCATGTTGTAAGGTTTGCCGGCCAACTAATCGATTATCGAAAGCATTGTTATTGGTTAACAGCGATTGGAGTGGAAGAGCATTCACTACCAGGGCCATATTTACCCTATGGGAGCTAGGCATTTGGGGGTCTTATGACTCTTACCGAGGACTCCAGTTCCAGTAAAAAAGGGGCCTACTGCCTGCGATCCGAATCCAGAAGAATTCGGAAATGAAACTTATGTGACTTTGTCCCGTCCCCATTCATTATGCATCAAAACGTCCATATATTCGCAGATCCAGACTAAATTACAGAACAGAAGTGCTCTAAACTTACTTATCTGAGTTTTTTTCTACAAATATCTACCCTCTTCCCCGCCTGTTAAGATCAGGAATTCTGAGTAGATACACAAAGAAGCATGGCTTCGAAGAACCGATGGCCGTTGGGGCAGAAAGGTTCTCGAGTGGAGACCGCGTACCGGCAAGTGCAGCGTGGATGGGCCACCCGCAAGGAGGTTGGACGACATGATAAGGGTTGCGGGGACTCGCTGGATGCAGGTCGCCTCTATGCGGCCCATGTAGAAATCTATCGAGGAGGCCTGTGTCCAGCAGTGGACTTCATATGGCTGAAATAATGATGATGACACAAAGGAGTGTTACCTGTTCATTACAAAATTTTGAAGACCTTTCCTACAGTGAGAATTGGTGAGATTCTTCAAATCCTTACAGGCTGGTGAAACCCACATAGAAAAAATTTGTTCAACGGATTTCATGAAAAGAGTTCTAATTTTTTTTTCTTTATACAGAGGGCGCTACTAGTGCTAACTAGATTGTGTTCGAAAATTTCGAGCCACGTTCGTAAAATTGCGATAGCTCAGTGGGTGAGAGCACTTCTGGGTTAAACAAGAGGTCGCAGGTTCAAATCCAGCTTACAATTTAGTAGATCGCATTGATTTTTTTTCCTTTACAATCGAACTGCGTTCTAATATTTTATTTTTTTCTTTTGTCATGAAAACCTTGTCTCTTAAACCGTAGTGATTATGTTTTTTTAGGCTCTAAAGCAATGAGTGAGATACCTCCGCAGAGCAGATACTTATTTTCATCGTGCAAGTACGTACTGCCTATCTTATCGAAAGAAAACAAGTTCTCGTAGTAATACATCAAGCTCGTTGACAGCATTCTCACGCATGCGCTGTTTTTACCAAGGCGGCAATGAACTGGAAAACATGTCGCTTTACACGCGGAAATGAAATTGCTGTCATTCTTCGAGTGTCGACCACTGAGCCACTGAATTGATATTAATGGATATTTATAGAAAAAGTAGAAGGTGCTTGCAACTTCGTTCGAGGAGGAGAAAAAGTCATAACCCTTCTTTTTTCGTCAACGCATTCGGGTAAAAAGTATCCTATAACCATCTGGAGATACCCAGCTACCCTTGTACCAAAAAATGTTAAAATCTGTTTAGCCGATTTTGCGTGATGAAGCCACAACGACACATACAAACATACAAAATTCCTAAAAAATATCTTTCAATTTACAATATTTTTTTGAAAATATCTGCAATGTTAAGACATTTCATTTTTACAACTTTATAATAGTATAATGTAATCACACATGGCAATGTCAAAAGGAGTTTCCTATAATTACACATATAGTTATTAATAAAATATCTAAAAATATAGAAGGGATGTTTACAAAAACAACACAATTGTAATTTTTTTTAATGTGAGATATTGGTGTCTTACGTAATTGTGTTAATCTTCGGATGTTTACAAATGGTGAAAACGATATTGAACAGCAATTACTATTTCTCATAAATCTAGCCCTAGATATAAATGCACTTCTTAAAATAACAATCACGGAATAGAGGGTACAAAAATAGTATGAATCAGTAGTAACCTAGTACCAGTACCAGTAACTTACAAACAGTAAACTAGTACCAGTAACTTACAAACAGTTTACAAAAAGAAACTATCAGTTTAAAAAAAAGAAATAAAGGTGCATTCCTTATTTATTTGCCATGTATTCAAATTATATGTATGCCAAATATTCGGATATGATAATTAATATTTAAAAAAGACGATCTCCTATTATGCAGTTATGGTGTTTTTATAAACATCCCTTCCATTTAGTATTCTTACACAAACATCAAAATTCGAGTATTCTTTTGCTTCACAAATCCACCGAATGCTTAACTAAGCAATGCTTGTAAACTGTATACAAGAAAGCAATATACACAGATTCCATTCAATTCCGACGACCGGTTTGGCTCAGCGGGAGTAACGTTGCCTGCGAAGCTGAAGGTCCTGGGTTCGAATCCCGGTAAGGGAAATGTATGTGTGATGAGCATAAATGTTTATTCCCGAGTCTTAAATGTTTATCTATATAAGTAAATATATATTATAAATATATCGTCATCTAGTACTCATAACACAAGCCTTATTCAGCTTGCGATGTGCCAGGGGACTATTTTGATTTGTGTTGTCCCTAATACACGTGAACACGAACACGTTTCCGCACACAAATACTTTCAACCCGTTTCGACCCTGGGACCGCCAACTTAGTAGACAGTTGCGCTACCAACTTACCTTTATGTCCGGATTACCTAGAGTCTCGTCTGAGGTGCTAGCATCCTGCAAATGCATGGATCTCGATTCGAAGGTTAGAGAAAATGCGTTTGCCACGCGGTGGGCTGAAGCATGGTTTAATTTTTGAGCTCCTGTTGAATCTTAAAACGTCATTCTGCATAATGCCACTTGCCCAAAATTATCCTAATAACCTGACTTACAATCAAATGTCAAAAGGAAACCAGAATTAAAACTGTACCAACTGACCTTGAATTAGCATAGTTGTTTAAACGAGTTAGGTTACTTTTAGATGACCCAATTATCAAAGTTGCACGGACGTCGTTTTGGTTGCGTCCGCGCTTAGTAAGGCTGTGGTCGTGAGACAGCGTTTTTGAAAAATAATACAATACAAAGGGTACAGCAAACCTCCAATTTTTAATGAACGACAAGTAATTAAAGATAAATCGCAGGTGATTTTAACACTGAACGGTTTTAGCAACGTGTAAAAAGATAAATAAACTAGGAGGGCAGCCAGTAAATACAACTCAGCTAGCATTGTTACAACTAACGAGCAGTGTTATTCATTAAATCCGTCTAAATCTAATAAATGTGACAGTGACTGTAAAATATGTCTTCCTGTTTAGCTTAGCCTCTTAGTTAAAATGTTAAGGGCTTCTGGAAAACAAATATAAATTACTGGCTCGGAAAAACATGCATTTGTTCACTTCACTTCGTAAAATAATATAACTCAAGCCTCAGTGAATTTATGCAGTTCCAAAACTTCAGATCAACAATATACAAACAATAACAAAATATGTTCGAGGTGGAAAATATTATCAATCTATCCCTTACCTTTATAACTTTACTAGAAGTTGCCCGCAACTTTGTTAGCGGCGGAGAAAAAAATCATAACCCTCCTTTTACTGGATGCCCAGCTAGCCATGTACCAAAAATAGATGAAATCCGTTTAGCCGATTTGGCGTCATGAGGCCACAACGACACATATAAACATACAAAAATAAAATCAGTAAGCTCCGAATAATCCGTTTCAATATTTTTTTGAGCATATCTTCAATATTCAGACATTTCATTTTATAATAGCATAGATTTATAACTTTAAGTAATGATGAACATCCGCTCAGTTTATGAACGAATGTGACCTTACGTCTATTCCAACAGAAAGAAACATAAAACTACACGTAATTGTGAAATGGATGTGTCTGTTATACTTAACCGAGTGTATCTAGTTACGTTTGATTGATGTTACATTACTCTGCGTCACTTACTTAAAAAAGCTTATCTTCTTAATATGTTTATGTCGCTTACGTCTTTTTGTACCTTATGATAGGTATCCATTACATGTTAATGGGTATGTTCTTGTTTATGTTAATTAAACTATATCATTGTGGTTTTGAACATCTTCATTAATCTTTTTTGAAACGTTGTTTTTGCAGTATTGTTGAAGTTTTGCGTAAGTTTTGTGTTTGAATTGGAGATCGTTCGTTTTTTTAGGTGTTGTAAGTTCCTTACGCGTTGTTAATAAATAATGAGCTTAGTGATGTACGCAATATTATTGGATAAAGAACTAGATGATTGCTCATAAATAAAAATTAACCAATCTTACTTGCTAAGCTTAAGATATTTGAAGCATATTTTTTACCAATGTGTTTGTGTATTTACACTATACTTTAGATATATAAGCAATGATATGTAATATTCAAAACTTAGCTACTTTTAGAAAGCATTTTAGAAATAGATTTCAAGCAAACCGGTCAGAATTAAAAAAAAATGTATGTCCATACAGATAAGTGTTTGTTAATCATTATCTTTGTAGTTTTTTTTCATATATTTTTCACTTACGGTTTAAACGATAACGGGGTCACATACAATTTATGCAATTTTCGGAACAATTATTTCCGAAAATATGCCTTGATCAATTTTTTTTACAAATCTTGCATTGTTTTTAGAAGATCTGTCGATATATGTGCCATACGCTGATGTTTGCTAAAAAAAAAATTTTCAGCTTCTGTTACGAGTACCCATCTAGAAATTATAATTTTTTGTTTTTAGTGGCTTAGACAAGACACCTATAGGTGCGTCCACATTTGTATCATTTGCCCGTATCAGATCATCGTCGCGTAGCATGATCGCGTGTCACAATCACGCGTTCGGACGTTGCGCCGATCCGATCACTCGAAATCCATTTGATACGCGTATCACACACTTGTATCGGAAGAGTGCGGCATTATCGGCGCGCCGACAGTAAGCGTCCAAGCAGCGCGATACGCAGTCTTGCTACGGCACGGTGATCGGATACGAGCAAATGATACAAGTGTGGACGCACCTTATACTCCAAATTTCATTAATCTACATCTTATAGTTTTTGAGTAAAATGCCTGTGATATACGGATGGACCGACACGAGGAGACTATAAAGGCTCCGTTTTTGCCATTTCGGCTACGAAACCTTAATTACATGTAAAAAAGAGAAAAGATACATAAATAATGAATTAAGAGCAAAGTTATGATCAAAATCTTCTATTGCACTCATGTTAGTATGAAGTTCTTAAACTAATTACTTAGTTAGGTACAGTTCCACATGAACCCTGTCAGGGCACAGCAATTTGATATGTAACGCATATTATAGATTTTTTTTAACTATTATTATTACTAGTTTATCTAGTCTCGTGATCCGTTTTTTGAATACTTTTGACATGACAGTATAAGAGGTCTTGTTTAGCCCTGAAACATGAATATAACATCAAAACCTGAGGCCACGGTCATCTAATAATTACCAGTATCATGACGAGGTTGTCAGTGTAAATGCTAGTCCCGACGGACTGATGGCTCACTTCCGATGGTTAACCACCGCTTTACTTGTCATCAGAAGTTATTTTTAGACGGCCATTTGAACTGGACGGTGATTTACGTGTTTATTGAAACTCTTGACCTTAATTTTACGGTAATGATGGTTGATGCCGACAATTGCATTGTTTATGAAATTGTCTGCCTGTCTTGTTTTTTGGAGTTTTCATAATAATTTATTTCAAATAAATAAAAATACTTAACCGACGCAGACCAGCTCTTACAAAACAAAGAATTTATCATTACCGTAATTGATCGTATCGGGTGTTATTTTGGAGATTCACATTAAGCTGCTACATAGTTAAGTTCGTAAGACCCAACGAAATATTTTAGGACCACAAATTTTACTCGTTCCTTCCTAAGTTAATGTATAAATTGATCAAATATCAGCCCAACGTCCTTAAATAAGATCTATCTTCAGCAAAAAGATAAATACAGCAGCAGCGAACTACCGTCAATAAACAACTATATTTTTTACTTTTCCATGGAGATTTGAAGACATTGATAATATAATATCTTATGTTAGGGACAATCTTACACAAATCAACCTAGTCCCAAACTAAGCAAAGCTTGTACTATGGGTACTAGGTGACGATATACATAATATATAGATAAATTATAATACTTAAATATACATAGATAACATCCAAAACCCAGGAACAAACATTCGTGCTCATCACACAAACACTTGTCCCAATAATATAAATAGGTACACGTGGAATAAAGCGTTTTTAATTACGGAATATTACAGCGAACTTGCTAGTTTGCTGTAACATTCCCTCATTTTGCTTTCAAATTAAACAATTATCGCTTTTAACCAGTCATTAACTTACTTCGTTAGCCTTTCAAATATTTAATAACATTCCCATATGCTGTTGGAATTCGCAATGATTACTTAATAATAATAACACCAGTAGCAGATCTAGCGGCCCAGGCGGTCTGGCCTGTGCTGTGGGTATATAATTATGCCACTGTTGCTATCATATTAGGTTGTAATTCCTTGATATATACGGTAATACAGTAGGGTTACCAACTGTGGATGAAATCAGAATATTTTATTATTTAGACAACAGCTTTCCGTAGAATTAAACCATCAAATAACATTCGTATTAATTTCAATAACCAAGACATAACTATTTCAAATTCGATCTGTTGTGGAAACTGGTGAAGTCCGATAAGCGACCGCGAAAACTCCGGAATAAAACTATACTTCGGATAATATATCAGTGAAGTGTACCATTACCATTTTAAATTATAAAAATTGTAAATCGATACAGTGTCAAAAATTAAATGATAAATAAATAAATAAATAAATATTACGGGTCAATTTTACACAAATCGCTCTAGTCCCATGGTTAGCTCAATAAGGTTTGTATCATGGGTACTACACAACGATATATTAAATAGATATATTACTTATATACATAGAAAACATCCAAGACTTAGGAACAAATATTTATGCTCATCACACCAATATTTGCCCTTACCGGGATTTTAACCCAGGACCTCAGCTTCGCAGGCAACGTTAGTCCCACTGAGCCAAAACGGTCGTCAAAAATGAAAAGAGAGAGAAGGTCGTCAAATGGTGAAGGATCAGATGTACTCATCCTCTACTTTTCTTAAGTTATACACAAGAAATACGTATGAATGCTTCATTCACCTAGAGTCTTGTAGCATGTTTGTGTGAATTTGACCCCCTTTTATTGAAATAATGTATTAATTGTCTTAACACTTACGACATATTTTTAAATTTAGGATTTGGAAATTCAATTTTATTGTGGCAACCCTATTTTAAATAATGTAATGTTAACATTACGTGCGAACTTACACTAATTTGCACTTAGACGTTTTTTTCTAACCTTAATTTGAATAAAACTATCTCAATCCGTTGCGAGAGGCGGCCCAAATAGGCACACGGTACAGTCACGCCCCGTGACATTGCTTGCAATACGGATACTTACATCTATCTATAAGCCACGGATGTCTACTGTCCCTAAGGATTTCTATAACGACTGGCCGTGCGCTGCCATCATCCAACGGTTTCCCGCAACCTTAACCAGATCATCGATCTACCTTGTTGGAGGCCTTCCCACGCTGCATCGTCCTGTACGCGGTCGCCACTTGAAAACCTTTTTGCGCCCCGCGGCCATGAGTTCTACGAGCAGTGTGCCCCCCATTTAAGTTTAGCAACTCTGAGCTATTTCTACAACCTTGGTTCTTCGGCGGATATACTCCAAGCGACCCTGACGAGTTCATCCATCCACATGAGGTGGAAATGGAAGCATTTGCTGCGTGGGTCCGGCATAGAATAAGTCCACCCCATCTCTTCCCGTGGGTGTCGTAACAGGCAACTAAGGAGTATACGCATGGTAGGCAGCAACGTCCTCAATTACCAACATTAAATATAATATAATACAACAATTATTTATTGCACACCAACAACAGAAACAGTACAATAGAGCCTTAATATAAAATACGGTAGGCAAAAGGCGGTCTTATCGCTAAAGAGCGATCTCTTTCAGACAACCTTTCAACATGATCATCAACCTACTGCGATTGCCGATCCGCCTGACCAGCATCGTGGCTATTAGGGCAAAACCCTCCATGATACTTCCATGGTTTAAATAAATTAAATGTTTAACACCTTCAAAGTCCATTGTCTCATGTATAGGTCACGACAAACCAGTTCCACAAATCCGTTCCCCGCGGATAAATGCATCTACCCGGTTTTTCTCGCGTTACCAGGAATGAAGAAGGTAATGTTTTTTTTTTTAATTTGGCCCGCATGTGGGACACGGGTTCGTCGTGACACATATATGGGGTACTGGACTGTGAAGGTGTTAAATTACAATTAGAGGGTTATGAAAATATTGGAAAAACGATGTTGAATATACGACAGAACCTTGCAGCCTAGTCCTTCCATGCCTCATTTGTTTGAACTTATAAAATAATGAATTTAAATTAACATAATCGTGCTTTAAATATTAGGTTAGGATGATAATTATAATAAAGTGTTTCTAAGTCCCATTATTCATTAAATTTGCGTGTTTCTCAGCAATCCATGCACCAAATTATACCTATTATCATATGCCGTGCAAGAATCACACTTAAATAATTCACATTACCTCGGAACCTAAGCCCACTAACCAAATTATTTAAATTTCCACTTGAAGCATTACTTAAACGGATACAAATTTAAGCCTTCTTACAACCCATTTGCATGAAAAGTTTAACTAGTTGAATTGTTTAATTGGTCCTCTATTCTAAGTAGGGTGTGGTAGGGTAGTTTCATGGATAAAAATATATATATATATTATTCGTCCGTCAGTTAAATTATCAAAAAATATTGGGCACTTATTTTTTCTCTTGTCAATCAAACAAAAAAAGACTAAGATAAAGCGCGTCAAAGTTTGGAAGTAGGATGGCGAATGACCGTTTTTCGCACGGCGTAACGTCACGGGGAACTTTAACTGGCTATATATTGATATTCTTTTGTTTAATTGACAAAAGAAAAAATATGTGACCATGTTTCTTTGCAGCGTTTCTTTTCTCCTCAGTACGCCTCATTTATGAAATGCTGCTTGGTAAATTATTAGAATAAAATAATTAAGCCCTTCTGGTACATGTGTAATTGTCTTTACAGCTTAGGCCCATCTGGCATGTATGTACGCCTTTATTAGTTTTTTCAAAAATGGGTAGTTTGCACAAATTGTAACTTTGACAGAGGAAAATACATCTTTTCTCAGTCCACCCGTGACCATGGAAAGCTAGAAAGCTTCCGAAACGTCGGGAACTATAATGAGATAATATACGCGATATAATCCGTTAAATTGTTTTATTTCAATGAGTAATAATCGCGGAAACAGAAGGAAATATTACGTGACCAAGATTTTCTGATAATCTAACTGACGCACTAATTATATTGTTTTAGGACATAAGCCTGTTTTCGATTTTTTTGTTCTCTTACTCATTAGTTTAAAGGAAATAGTGTGAATGTGATGCAGTTTTCGAATCGAACGTAACAGTCAGCCTTGCCCTGTAACTGAAACAAAGATGTGAACATGGACATTTGCATACCGGTTGGTGAATTGGTTATGTGCTGCTAAAGAGGCTGAGGCTTGTGTAATGTATTCTTGTACAATGTTAATGTAAGGATTTCACAATGATCGACCATCGCCATCGACGAGGGCTTTTTGTGCCAATCTCTGCCATGTGATAAAAAAATCCATATTGATATCAATGTCAACAACTTATGGCATTTTAAGCTCCTCCTAATTTTGTTACCAAGTTTTTGACACCATTTAAGGTAAGGGTAAGAGACTACCGGGGGATGGTAAATAGTGGTTTGTAAATCTAGAGCAATATACTGTAGCTCTAATATAGTATTATTATAATTACTGCTTTATCGACCAATAAATCACAGAGCTACAGTCTATTGTTCTAGATTTACAAACCACTGTTTACCTTCCCCTATAGTCCCTTTTACCCCACTTCACCTTACTAAAAATATATGATAATTATTAAAAAATATACGCAGGTATATCCAATCCATACACAAATGATAAAAATCAAAAAATTAAGTCAAATCATACATCCTATGACGATGCCAATCTTACTAACAAATTAGGGAACTTAATAATTGTCGACATGACGTAGCCATGATGTTGCTACGTATCTGTTCGAATAATGTTTGTGTTGATTCAGACCATATTCAGACCCCAAAATAACTGAAAGCTTTAATACAATGCGAAGGCTTGACAGAACAAATGAAATGCAAATAAATACTGTCATTCAGATTGAAATGTCGATTATATTGTTTATCTCAACGGACGTTATCTGCGGTTACATGCAAATGATCCAATGTAAGGCTGAGGGGACAATTTGGGCCTTGTACTTTTTGTATCTTGCCTTGAGATACCTTCTGAAACAAAGCAAGATCATAAGTCCGATTATCTCTGGATTGCTTGGTTTTCGTTTTATTGAATGTGAAATTCAAGTCTAAATGATATTTACGTATGAAAAACAATATAAGTGGACCACAGTATTTAGAGTCGCAATTAATTAAGTGCATAGTTATCAATTGTGTGATACTGCTTTCATTACACTTCTATTCCACTTAAAAAACAAAGACAGTAAAACTTCAGAATTAAAACAATGACATTAAATATTTTTTAATATTTTTTTATGTCATAAAAGACATATTTCAATTGATCAGTTAGTTATACTAGGTAATTAACGTTGCTAACTCGACTTTAAATAGAACCATCGTCACCATTGAGCTCCTTGGAAATATCGCGGTTCCCAAATTGATTCCTTGAGAAATAATCTAAACGCCACTTTACATAGTTGCTGATAAAATCCTAACTTATTTCTGAATGAAGTATAATTGCCGCATCAAGTAATTGTTGTTCTAATGGCCGTCGTTACAGCAAAGGTCGAGCGTATCAAACGGAAAGGCTAACTACATGACATGGCTGGGAGGAAGTTGACTTCTTCCTTCAGATGATAGAGCTGGATATTAACAGTAGGAATTGATGGTACGGTAATGAGAGGTATGGTAATGATGATTGTACATGAATTACTATGCACAAAGTTTGATCAAGCGTAACAAACGGATGGAAATTATATTTAACATAAGGTCAGAAAATTAAGTGTGCTTGTTGTTCTGTAGGAGTGAGACATTTGAATATAAATTATTATAATGAGAAGGAAGAAGTTAAGAATTGGTTCTGTGATATTTTCTTTCCCCTTAATTGCCTCGATATCGTATGATATATACTAGTATAAGTTAAGACCAATCCATTAAGGTGGGTAAATTCTTCATTGTTTTTTCATCATAATTTCTAATAGTAGCAGTTCTCCTCGTTATATCCAATGACAGCGACTCCGTCAATTCCTGTTCAGGTTATGGAACACTCAAATATGGCTTGCAAAACCAAACTTTGTCTCTAAGTTGCGTTTGCATGACGCGCAGTAGAGCTGTCCAGGCTGTTGCACAGCTCTTGCACAGGAATTCGTTATATAAGGAATTCCTGTGCAACTTTCCTACTTTTACAACTTGGCCCAGACTGCGCCTTATCTATCATCATTTGTCAGCGGGTGTTAAATTTTACGAGTAGATTAGACGTAAAGAACAGTAGCTCAACATTCTATTGCCCAACGCTCATACATTACGGAGGGCGGGCCGCTGTCAGCCGATCATACAAAGCAAAGGTAAGCAACCTTTGTGTATGAGCTATGGGATCCGCCTACCGCGTCGGCAACACTGTCACGATAGAAGCATTGTTGATCAGTATCTTTACTTCAAGTGATGATTAATAAAATAACTGATTTAAAAATAATCCCCTCCCCCCCCATTTTTTTTATTGGCAGTCGCCATAGTGAAATATTGTATACCCCATGTCACTCCGACAGTTAAGATGAATACAATGATACCTCACTTGAAATCCGTCCCATCGTTTAGGCTATAGAGGGCGACAGAGAAATAGGCTATAGAGGGCGACAGAGAAATAGGCTTACATATCTCTCGAATAACAAAACCTTCCTTCGGGCAGTCGGCTCAAAACAATCGACGTTATTTAAAAAATATTTTAGAAAACAAGATATTTCTTTTTTCCGAAAACTGGAGTTATGATGGATTGCAAAATCAGAGCAGGCGATGTTTCAACTAAGCTGAATTATTTATTTAGCATTTTTCTTATAAATGCTTGCGAGAGCGTAGCAAAGCTGTATTTAGTAATCTTTATGAATTAATCATAACTTTTCCTTCTTTTAACTGTATTCACCAGATTAACGTAGAAAAAAAATGAATAACAAGTTAAGCTGCATTTTTTGTATAATTAAGTTGACACTAAGACGTAAAAACTAATGTGTATTTTATTAATTACAGGTAAGTCGTAATAAACTACATAAGGCGGAAACAGGTAAAAAAATAACGAATGTTCTCATTATTCAAGATTGACTGACGTGATTGTTTCAATCGAAATAGCGAATAAACCATTGAATAAATTATTTATTAACTCAATGATATCAAGATATTTTCGACACCACAAGTATTTATCTAATTCAAGTAGGTACACTGAATGATAGTGAGTGATTTTGTACTTTTGACTATTTAACTGTTTTAACATTTAGAATGACAATAGTATTAATGCTCAGTAGTGTAATGATAACATAATTTCAAACATTTTCTTTCAAAACTCTTGATACTGAATTCATAAAATGCATAATATTTATAATAATTTTATTCTCGCGCATAGTGCATTGACTTGTCTTTAACATAACCGAGTATTGTATTTCAAAATCTTTGATGGTTGCGTGAACTCAATATACTGATTAAATGATTGTACTGTCGCATTAGCATCTATTTAAACAGTTGAGCTAACCTTTCTAGACTTGAATAATTTGTAGTTTATCGCTATGCAGTGAGTGGGATAGTGAAATAGAACCAGTTTTTAGATTTCTAGACCTGTCTCTTACAAAATGCATTAAACGGCGCCTAAAATTCAAAGCTCGCATAGATTATGATTAGGCTAGTTGGAAATGCCATTCCAATCTCACTTGGTGTGCCATTTTACGCTACACAATGTGATATCCGAGAAGTAAAATTACATTTTAAACTATAATCTATCTATCTATTAGTCACAGACATCCATTCTTTCCGTATAGCTCGCCACAGAGTGTGATCCTGCGCAGACCGCCATCCACCGACTTGATTTGATTTGATATATATATAAACATCGGAAATTAGGATGCTTTTATACCTACAACTAGCAAAATCCCGAAAAAAGCTAAGCAAGTATGGAGTCGGCTTCTTAAAAATAATATTTTTATTTTTCCATTCCCGGAATCTCGTTTTTACATCTCTACATTTTACAATCCGACATTAAAAGTTTATTGCCTTTTCCGTCTATTAGTTAAATGAAAGTAATATGCCGGTAAATTCCGGCAATTTAGTTAGTAAAATTAAATAGAGTCCACCTCCATGCTAACATCGACGCAGTGTAGGTACTGAGGCCGAAGTTTAGGTATAAAAGAATCCGAATTTCCGATGTCTAATTATATATAAACCCTAATAAAATAATCAAAATCGAGTAAGGTCAAGTGGGGTAAGGGAAACATAATTTATTTCGTGGGGACAGAGAATCCATGCAATTGGCCCAACTCTATTTCCATTGACACATATGTCAGTGTTCAGTATCACATTTACAACGTGTCTCTTACTCCGGTGTTTCTGTTATCCCACCTGACCATACACAATTACATTCACTAAGTCTGCCTCGTAAAGCCTTATTTTGCTGCTGAAATATTTCCATTGTTTTCCACACCTGCACAATTTAAATTATTTTCTGTGAAACAGGATGTGTTTCGGTAATTATTTTCCTTTTGTCTCGTACATAAATTGTTCTCGTTTCAAATAAAACAAAACATTTTTAGATTTGACGTCCGAAACGAATGAAATACATAATTGAAACAAACATTGTTGGAAAGTTTGAGTTCTAATTATATTTAGCATGCAGAGCGTCATTCGTATTGTCGTTGAACTGAGGGATTTGATAAAGAAATAAAGTTAATATAAGTAATAAATAAATACCAGGGACAATCTTACACAAATTAAACTAGCCCCAAATTAAACAAAGCTTGTTCTATGGTTTCCCAACCTCCCTCAGTTAGCAAATGTTTCATTACCAAAACAATCGTTTCTATCCGAAACCTAAAAAAAATCGATATCCTTTTAAGCCATTGTGTAGAACCCATTTGATTAAAGCTCGTTTTCTATTCAGAAAAAAATACTCTATATATATAGCTCGTTTTCTATTCAGAATATAAACTAAGGTTGGGACATGAAACAGTTTGGAAAACACAATTTGCTCATTTATTAGTAACTCACACATAAAACGCATACACGTTAAACTTATAATACCCCTAATTTTTCGTCGAGGTTAAAAAAGGTAGACTCAAATGAGTCCATCGTTTCATAGGCGTGTGATAGCGGTAAAATAAATGTACCATCTGATTGAAATAAAACAATTTAACGGATTATATCGCGTATATTATCGCATTTTAGTTCCCGACGTTTCGGAAGCTTTCCAGCTCTCCATGGCCACGGGAGGACTTCCGAAACGTCGGGAACTAAAATGAGATAATATACGCGATATAATCCGTTAAATTGTTTTATTTCAATGAGTAATAATCGCGGAAACAGAAGAAAATAAAATGTACCATCTCCCAATTTACCTATGAAAGCAATAAATTAACTGACCTCCCAAATTTTTGCATCAATTGGCGTAAACATGCTTACAAACTAAATTAAGATATAATAATTATAATAATAGTGCACCCCTTGCGTTCTATTAAATTAAGAAAAGGGCCTTTACGCGTTGGTTTGGGTTCCACGCACGCCTCTTTAAGTTTCGGGACACCATGGACCCTTGAGCGGGTGCGACCTACAGAAAATGGTAATAAGTGTGATAAGTTGGTGCCAATACTGCATAGCAATGCAATCTATTAAATAATATCTGAGTCAGTGTCTGCAAAACGCCTGCTCACAGCGCCTTCCGTGAACTCACAATCACTGTTTCCTTCAAAGCACTTATTTTAATGAGTTAGTAGATAAACTGAGAATGCGGGCGAAGGATCAGCTTCCATTTATAGTCGCGTTTAATTTTAGCACTGATAAAGCCCTCATGGAATTAAATACTGCGAAATTATCTCTAAAAAAGACGGACCTTTTTAATTTGGTAACTAATGAGGTTGATGATCTATAGATCCAAAGCAAAAGTGACAACCTAACACACTCAGATATTGTTAATTGCGACTAGGTATTGAGCTTCGCGACAAACTGTAGGTTGTAATGTAATTTAACATCCCCCGAGCTTACCGCTGTTGAAATGATATATATTATATACTAAAATATATAAGAAACAATGTTACACAAATCGACCTAGTCCCAAACTAAGCAAAGGTTGTACTTTGGGTACTAGGCTACGATATACATAATATATAGATCAATAAAAATACTTAAATACATATAAAATATCCAACACCCAAGAACAAACATTCATGCTCATCACACAAACACTTGCCCTGGCCGGGATTCGAACCTTGGACCGCTAACTTCGTAGGCCGCTGTGCAACCCACTGAGCCAACGTGTCGTCACAATGATAATGCAATGCATTTGCATACACTTCGATTTCATTTCGATACCTTAAGTACCTTCCGTACGAGAATGCTCAAGAATTCAAAGAACAAACAAAACATTGAAATGATGTTACTTTTGGACCTGGATTAACTATTGTTATCATAATAAATATCCAGGATACAGTAGTCAGGATCGTCCGATTCACATGGCAGACTAATTATAGTCTGCCATGTTAGTACCCGTCCGATTATTCATCATTACCATTCTTCGATTGTATGCCACATTCCTTACGTTTACGGATTTATCACGAGTTGATAGTCAGCAGTCATGATTGTATTTAAATATGATCTCAGAAAGCGGATACCAGCCTACCGTCACAGGGCGCTGGGCACGAAGCAAAGTATGAGGTACCGCAGAATAATTGGATCACGATTGTAGAAAGGGATTTCCTTGTGGTTTAAAATGAATTGGATTGATTATGAATAGCTTGAATCCATTTAACACGCTTAAAATGTTTAGATGTTACTGAAGATACTGGAGAACATTTTTTGGTAACAGTTGAATTTTTTTTGCAATATAAAATAAGTTACACGTTTAGCTAGAGGCAAAACACAAACATCAAGAAAAGTTTCAAATATCGAAGAAATTACTAAATAATTATATCCATCATGTATTTCCATTAAATTTCATGGCTGCTGTTAAGCACTGAGTTTCTCTAAAGTTTGTGAGGTTCTAAGGGTAAATACACCACAACTCAAATATTTAATAACAACGGTTTCTTATGAACACTTACAGAGTTTGATTGCAACGGAAAAAAACCGTTCGGTACTCTTAATTGCAAGCAGCTCTTTTTTAGCGCAAAACTTCTCTCTCATCTGAACTGCCACGAAATACTCCACATTACATTTTCGAATGCAATCCTGCATTAAAGTGCCATCAGAGATTTACTGTTTGAAATGCTAAGCTCAACGGTTCTTATTGCATCTTTATTAGTAGCCGTATTTAATCTAGAGTAGTCTTAACTCATTCATCCTTATCACGTATATTTTAGGTGCTTGTCTCACTTGAACCAAGTCGTGCTGCTAACAATACCTACACTGCAGGTATGTTGATAAAGCTGGCTGGTATCAATGCCTGAGGTCACTCGCTACCTGGACTGCATGCGTCATGCTTTACCTGTTATCATTAATTGGATCCAGTGCCTGGTGCAACAGACGCTATACGATCTTACAAGAAAAACATCCAACTAAATACACAACAACGAAAACACTGAACGGATTTTTTAGTTCAAAAGTATTTGAAAGTAACATTAAACAGTCCACAATTAGTGTTTTCAACGAAATTAATGAAGTGTAGACAGTTACATCGCTGTTAGAATAGATTACAAAGCCATTGTTTACAAAAATAAACTCATCAGTCATTTTGTACATCTGAGGATTATATAATAGGTTATAGGTTTCTTTGTTATTAAAAATAATGCAATCATAATGTTTATTAATCAATCATTAATCTTAATGATGTTTGTAAGTTATTAAAAATAAACTTTTTCTGGAAATACTTTACAAGTTTTACAAAACATCGGTCTGGAGAAAGTGACTGGTATCTCTGGAGATATCTCTGATTGCTTTTTGAAAAACTAATAGTCTGGTCAATTGGGATCCTCAATAATTGTACCAACATGTAGACTTTAACTCTTCAAGAAGGCTACTACGAAGTTTAAAATTTGGTATTCGTATCTTTCCGCTCCGAAAGACGCAGCGTGGGTAGCTCCCCACAAGGTGGACTGATGACCTCTGAAGGTAGCTGGAGTAAACTGGATGCGGGCGACGCAGGACTAGTCATGATGGCGTTTTTTGGGCAAGGCCAATTCTCTTCTTCAATCCTGCAGTGATCGTTTTTTGGCTGATGATGATGATTGCACGATAAGACGTTCGAATTTCTAAAAAGGGCGCGAATGACGTACAGAGAGTAGATACGAGTACACTTTGCTTTTTTTATGAAAACAAAATTGTATACTTTAGTATTTATTACATTTCATAATACTTAAGGTCTAAGCTTATGTTTTACTAAGTAAGTGAACCCTGATAGTGCAAGGCAAGAATTATTTTTGTTATGCAAGGCTGCAAAGTTGTTATTTGACGCGAGTGCTAGGATTGTAAGACGAGCGAAGCGAGTGGTTCAAAATTTCAAATATAGATTCCTGACTGTAACGAGGCTTTTAAGGCACGAGAAGTCAAATAATTTTGCAGCCGTGCAAATCACACAACTTTTGATATCACTACAGCGAGGAAAATGTGAGACACGAAAAGAAAATCAAACAAAGCCAAATATTGTTTTTTAATTTAAAACTAGTGAAAATAAAGCTACTAAACACACAACATAACGTAATAAAGACACGTATTAAAAATTATAAAGCCTCGAATTGCTTTTCCACGCTAGCGGGGAAAATTGACTTCCACGTACATTTGGCGTTATTCTCGGAACTTTTCCGAGCTAGTGCGGTGAACATAACTATTTTTGTTTTTCATAGTGTAACTTGTTTTGTCTTCTCTTTAAGATTTCAGTCAGTATAGAGAAATTGGTGTACTAATAAGTGCTATTGTTCTAAATCTCGATTGTCAGTCATTCATAATGTATGTTACGAATACCAACACTCAACTTCCTATATCAATCCGTCGACACTTTTTACCTGTTTAATGAAGCAGTCAACAAATCATTCCTAATGATCTTATCAGTCAAAAACAATGTTGGCGACATGTTTGTCTGTTCGCCGTAAATCATAAACGTAAGAACAATGACGGAAGAGCTCCGCCCGTACATTCTATTATGTAGATTATGTAAATAGAGTGATATACATACATACGTCCTCTGGTGTATTCATTTGACTATACCTACTGTTTTGACATTTTAGGATCGATACAAGCATTTATCATGTTTCGTTAACGTACTATGCTATAGTGTTTGATATGAAAATATTTTCACATAATATTTTTTCTAACCGTATTTGACAGTTACCTAGCAAAGTTTTTTTTTACTAAAGATTAAATGAAACATTTGAAAATACAGGTAATAAAAGAAACGGTCACAGATGTTTGCACTTTAAAGTATTTTTAACCGTCTCCCAAAAAAGGAGGTGGTTCTGAATTTTGTCATATTTTTCTTAAATTTTTTACAAAAACTGGAACGTGGAGGCAGTTTGACTGTGACGTCACACTTCTGTATTTTCCTACAAACTTCACACTAACGGAGCCTTCTTCGTTTCGATAAAAATAGCCTTATTAGAATTTTCATAAAATAGCATATTCATACTCCTCTAGATTTTCATACAAGATTACAATCTATCGGTCTAAATATTAATCTTGCAAGACGTTCACTTATTTATGTTAATCAGCGCATTTAATCACTGCACATGCCGTACGAATACATTCCCCTCTGCCAAAGTAATCGCGAAATCTCCGGTTAGTTTATAGTTAAATTACCAGTGTGTGGGTGTTTTTTTTGTTTGTAGTTGATTTTTTTTAATTGTGTGCGTTTGTAGAAATATGACTATTTCCGTAGTGTGCTGTACGTGTTTACCTCACCCCCCGCTGAAAATGCATGAAACATTAGTTCGGTAATGACACTGCTTGTCATCTTAATTAGTTAAATGCTCTAAGGTTTAAATGACTGTTTTACATGACAGTAAAATCAGCTTTTTGACATAACATAATTAGTTTGCCCGCTTTAGATTATCCAATCAAACTAACCGTAATCCAAATGTCACATTTCCCCAAATGTCAGATTTGCTGACATTTGCATATAAACGAAAGCATCCCAGTAACCAAAGTTACTTGAAACCAGTTCCACTCAACTGTATACGAACATCGGATCAACTTAATCTGGCCACAAGAATAAGTAATTGGCGTTAAATTGAGTTCACAACCACGATCTGACCTTTTGTTACAAAAAGGGACTAAGTAACATTTCAAAGTCACAGTGTTATGGTTTAAATGATAGAACCGGGTACGTAATAGCTTGTGAACTTGTAACCTTTTTCTTCCATTCGTTAAATTTTAAATCAGAACAATATAGCGCAGAGAAAGTGAGGCATAAAATCGTATAATTGCAGATTGTGCGAGCCAAAACGAGAAGAACACTGCTTTCTACAAAAGGTGTTATCTTAGCTGGAAATCATCGTCACTTATGACATTTTATTTTATGGAGATCAAAACAATACGTTATAAAGTTTTATTGTACTTTTCATGCTTTTACAAGTGTAATACTTAGAGCATTTAACTAATATAGATGGCTACGGCTAACGGCTAGTGTTGTGGAACGATGACCCGGGGAAATCTGATACAGGGGGACCTATCAGATATTTTTTAGGTTCTCTATGTAAAGTATCCACCGTAAGGGTCGCGAGGAGTCGATCGATGCCGTCTGCGCAGGATCGTACCTTGTGGCGAACTATTGGGGATCTATGTTCAGCAGTGGACGTCCAGGGCTGATAGATAAATAGATGTCTAGTTTAATGAGGTGCTATAAATATATATATAATATTTCTCTATCTATCTTCACTTAAAAGCCAATTGTGTTGCTCTGAAAATAAGAGTTATTTTATTAACTAACACATTTACCTCGTACGTGATCTTATATTTATACAATAGCTATAACAATAGTCTTACCTGAAAATAAGAGAAACAATGTTTAAGCTATTATTTCACGGATTATCACAACACAGTAACAACTCAAGTGCTCGTGATTTTGGTTTGAACTCTATTTATACTAGAAATAAGAGTGGTGATAGCAACTACAGTTGCGGAAAGCACTAAAGTGGATAAACGGGGCTTCATCGTATAAATATGATTTTATTTAATTATCTTTCGTATGTAATTCTTCGACATTTCGGACGTCGCGTTACGTCCATGGTCTCGAAGGAACTTATTTTGTTTGTTGTGTTGTGATTATGAGTGAAAATCGTCATAGTTTAAATCAATTTCACGTATTCTTTTAATATCGAAATTAACACGTATACCTAATCTTCTATGTTGACTCATGAACAGCACCTTTGACGTTTACGCTGTCATCTTAATCTATTTTTTTTACCATAGATAGTATAATGCTTAAATGTAGTGTGTAACTGCATTTGTATAATATTTTTGGGTTATTGTATCGTCGTTTACATAAGAGAACACGTTATCGCACTAACTTATGTGTAAGTAGCGCAGAGGGTTTGTCGGTCTATTGACGCTGGTATTTGCAACACTATACTTAGGATGTCAGTTCTCGCTGGCGGTGGGATAAGTGATTCAGTTTCGACAGTAGTTCCCACAGCGCAACAAGCGCTATAGACCACGTGCGTTGGCTTGCAATGCGCCGGCGCGGCCTACATGAGTGGTTTCCTGCCGAATAACCAACCTACTTTACAAGTATTCCGGCGATCGTTAAAGAAGGTTGACACTAGTACAGTGAAGAAAAAAAAGGTTATGCGTGTTTTCTCTCATCTGTAAACGAATTTGCAAGTACCTTCTACTCGTTGTTCCTTTATAATCTCTGAGGGAAAAGCATGCTATACGTTTGAATATCTAATTGACTGTAAGTTTTGTATTTGGCGTCACAAAAACAAGCGCTACAAACCTATACTAATTGAAAAATTATACGCCATAGCCGATGCCGAGCTTCGATAGCCTAGACTAAGGCGGCCTGCGGGTGGGATTCGGACCGAGGGTTCGAATCCCACTGGAAGCATAAAGTTATTAAATCATTTTTTTCTTCATTTTGCTTTAATAATAATAAAAAATAATAAATATCAGGGACAATCTTACACAAATAGTAAACCTAGTCCCAAATTAAGCAAAGCTTGTACAATGGGTATTAGGCGACGATATACATAATATATAGATAAATTATAATTCTTAAATATAGAAAACGTCCAAGACCCAGGAACAGACATTCGTGCTCATCACACAAATACGTACCCTGGCCGGGATTCGAACCCGGGACCGCTAGCTTCGTAGGCCGTTGTACAACCCATTGAGCCAAACGTGTGATATTTAAAATGTACGTCTTTGTTTATACTCGGACTTAATAAAGATATTATCTCTTCTGTTCTTGAGGAAAATGTTCCATTAAACTATATGCTAATAAATTATATGCTAAACTTAATATGCATGCTCGCGGGGAATTCAATATCTATTGTAAACAACTGCAGTAACAAATTTATCCCCCCTTGCATTGTGATTTGAAAAAATATCCCCCCTTGAATCGTATTCCTCAGCAATGAGGGTGGTGACCTCCCTTCTGCATCACTTTATCTCAAACGATCTTTCTCCATCTGTTCCTGTATCTGGTGGTGTGGAGGGAGTTGTGGATTGTAGAGTCAAGACCGGTGCGGATCTGGTCAAACCTACCAGCGCAATACGGGCTGCGTTCACTAGGCCTTCTCCCCTCTACTCTGCCGGTCATGATTCGCTGCTCGTGGTTGCCACCGTCTTTCCTTGCAATGTGACCGAAGTATTGTAGAACTCGTCGCAGACACTCGGATGACAGCCGCGAGGAGATTTTCTGTTCAGTTATTTATTTATTTATTAAAAACAAGTTACATAACATTACAGTGTATACACCAATGCGTCATGAACTGAACAAAGTTTATTTAGAAGGCAAAACGGCGTGGCCCCGTTGTGTCGACATCTCGGGTGTTGGATTCGGTAGGTTGCCCCGGAACCGACGAAACACGACACCTTTCGGCCAGAAATCAGCACACGCGATGGTCTCCTGGAGCGGCCGCGGCACGCGCACTACAAACGAGCTGAAGTGCACGTAGTGGCGCGAATGCAACTGGAACACCCGCAGCGATTGGCCGGTTTTCTGGCGAACATACTGCGACACTTCTTCAGCGGTGGCAGTGTGATGCAGGCGCGACACGTACAGCGCACCAACCGGTTCTGCAGTACCACACTGACTCTTGCGTGTCTTACGCTTTCTTGACACCGTTGTGAAACCCTCCTTGTCCACATTGGTGCGAGGGGTTTCCTCTTTTGGAGGATCCCGAACTTCTAGCAATATAGAGACGTTAGTCTGAAATTGTGTTGTTATGTTAGTAAAACATTCGTAAAAATTGTAATGTTAGTAAAACATTCGTAAATAAAAGAGCTGCACGTTGTTTGGCGGAACCACAAAAGCGGTTGTTCCCTAGAGCAGGACTTTCAATTTTTTTCTTTATTGTGACTCTTTTCACAAGATGACACATGTTTCGCGATGCCCTAATAACTCTAGATTACGCATACGAAGCGGTGTGCCGACAACCATTTCGCGACGACCCTGGGACAGTTCTACGACGCTCCGAGGCGTCGCGACACAGTTTGGGAACACCTCCTCTAGATTTTTCTTGTTTTGTAGGGTTCCGTATCTCAAAAGGAAAAACGGAATCAAGTCTGTCTATCAAGACCCTTTTTCTCAGGAACGCGCGAAGGTATCAAGTTGAAATGAACATTAAATATCTGCGATTCACTTGAAGGTGTAAAAACACAAGTTTCTAATTGTAAGTCAATGCAGTTTAAAGATAAAGTCATTACAAAAGGTGTTTCCATACAAATTGACGTCAGTGGAAAACCTATAGGGTACCTCCAGTTGTCCTAGAAATTTGAAATTCGGTATGAAGGTAGCTCTTATAACACAATCCACGAAAAAATCTGTTTTTTTTTTTGTATATTTGTCTATGTTAAAACCAATATAAAATGACTTCACGTCGCGTACATTTTGTCTAGTAGCTGGGCTCTTTTTACACTAAATTTTTATAGATACCGCCATTTTTAGCTTATATTTTGTACGGAACCATCGGTGCGCGAGCCCGACTCGCACTTGGTCGGTTTTTTAAAACTGTTACATGACAGTATTCCTTTCCTCCTAAAACCATAGAAAGTGAAACGCATCTGTTGTACCACGTCCATTTTTAGAGGAGATAAGACGTCCTTTTAAGTATGAAATGACTAATTTATTTAAGTAAAACTTTCGCTTGTCTTGTAAGGAGGCTGACGCAAACTTGTTTCTATGTTTTGCTTTGTATTACCGTTACGGATTATAAGGTATATTATATTTATCGTATCCTGTGAATACCTTTACTGATTATGATATTTGGATTACCGTTACTGATTATTTGATTAATTATATAATTTCTATACTGTGGATTACCGCTACTGATTATATTATGATGTATTATATTTACCGTATCCTTTGGATTACCGTTACTGATTATATGACGTATTATAAGACAGACAAAAGTTTTCGGCAACAAAAGCATGTCTCAAAAAAAATTTTTTCACAGATACTTATGGCCTAAGTTCGACTGTGTCATTTCACCAGTTTTTTGACAGTGAAAATGTTTGAACTATACTGTTGATTCCACCGTAACAATTTTCCTTGAAAATGTCCAGGTATTAGTAGATCAGCGCTTTTCAACCTGTTGGTCGCGACACTTGGGGGGTCGTGAGGCCTCTTACAGGGAGTCGCGGTTACATTAATTCCAACTCAATATTTGTAACATTTTAAAGCACATCTTTGAATCAGCGTAGAAAAGGACGTCGTGAAAATGTTTTTCCACTAAAGGCGTACGCATCATGAGAAAGGTTGAAAAACATTGATGAAGAGAGATGAGATGATGCGAGTAACTAGTTACTTTTTAAAATTCGACAAAATCGCACATAACATACATGTTTCGTGGCAAGATGCATGCTCTTTTTACCTGACTGCGCGATGCATATGTGTTGATAGGCAAATGTACATTTACAACTTGCGCACAATTTCAATAATAAACGCTGCGCCGGCGCATTTTAGATGAAGATGATCAATGCCGCATCACAATGAGTCGAACTCTGACCTCGTTCGTGTTCGCCGGTAATTATGCAAATAATGTGCTCACTTGTAAACTCATACGCATACAGGGTTACATCGAAGAAATGAACAAAGACCATTTTTTCAGGCTTTGTAATTGAGAGTTATTTCAAAGCAACAGATCTAAACGAAACCAAAATATTTTGTTAATTTTTGCCTTAAATAATAATACTAATTCCGTAAATCATATTTATATTTCAATGAAATAATAATTAGAAAGTGACTGATTTATGTTGTCATTGTAAATCAAGTCTCATAAAATAATTTAGTCTGAATATGAAACCAAGGGGCCTTCAGTATAATAATAGGGTTACCGTGATTTACGGAATTGTAATTGTTTTTAAGCAAAAATTATCAAAAAAATGTTTTTCTTTCGTTTAAGTACCGTTGCCTGGAACTGACTATCAATTAATAAAAATAAAACATTTTTTTTAGACAATGTCCATATTTATGTTAGTACATTCATAAAACTAATTTAGTAATTAAATGATTAAATATAATCAGAAGCAACTTCATTTAGGTACCTGCCACCTTCTGAAACACCAGATACATGTGTATATGCTCGTTACCTAGTGTCTCAGAATAGGGCAGTCTGGCTTCCCGCTAGTGACCTTCAGGATGGTGTTGGTGCTCCCCTGCACCCTGCGCATGAGCGTTGCTACGCGATGCCGGACCACCGTGTTGAACGTGCTTATCGGTGATTAATGAGTCTGAAAAATGGTTTCTGATCACGTCACCGATTGCACCATGTATACAGTCACGTTTAACCGACAGATGGGGCTGACTAGGTAGGTATCCATCATAACCATCATATCTTCACCCCGTGACCTTAGTATTCACATTGAATAGGATTATATTTATTCGCAAGGATATTGTAAATGAATAATTATAATACACGCATTAATTAGGTATTGTGCTAAGACATAAAGTCCATGTAAGTAAAAGCCGACGAATCGTTTTCTTGAAAGACTATGAATAACTTCATCATATCGTTTTCGTGAATCGCATACAAAACTAAGTTAGTAAGTTAAGAGTATGGAGTGTAGAAAACTAAGAAAAGTAATCTCTATACATCCAATGGTTACCGGTTTGCTACAACCAAATATTAAAATACCATGTTCCTATTACGTCGCATTGTTAAAACAGACTAGTTTCAAAATGTCTAAAAGTTGAAATGACTTACACCTACTTCTTGAAATACCATACTCTTGATGTAACTATAATTCAAATTAACTGTATCGTGAATTAACTAATTTTCAACTCAACCACGTTCCAAAATGTCTTAAACTTATATTACCTTGATACAAAACTGTCACAAGGTTAAAACATAAAATGTTCAAAATACCTAAAATTCAATTGCTGTTTCATGTGATTGTTAAATTTTCATGTGAGTCATTAAACTAAATATCAATTTTTTGGTTTCATTCAGTTTCCAAAAAAATATTTTTCATTGAGTTTTTAAAAAACTGATCAAATTTTAATGAACTAGTCAAAATTTTAGGTATTATGAGACAATGTCATTTTGATCTTTGGGCCTGACAGTTACAGGGTTTTTGAATTTTGGTTATTATGAAACTATTGCGTTTTAACCTTCAGCCTTAATGATGATTTGACATTTGAACAAATTGTCCTTTTTACCAACGATACATTTTGGATATCGGATGTAACATGTAAACGTCATTATGACAATTTATTATATTGGAAACATATTTATTTAAGTTTTTTGGTATTTTGGAACTAACCCAATGTGAGATTGAGTCAAAATATGTAACTTGGTATTATGCTACTTGGTTGTAACGGACCGGTAACATCCAATGTGTCCGTCAAAAGGCGTGAAAATGGTGGCGCCATCTAGCAAATGCGTAAAATAAATTATCATAATAAAACAAAAAAAAAACTGCATGATGCAAGAAAAATAATTTTAAACATGATTGAATATTTACATCAGAAGAAAGACGAACTACTAGGTCAAGAAATTGGTATACCATTCTATTTCATGTGTAATAATAATAAGGTTCAATTTTAAGAGACTCTCGCTAGATGGCTGGATCAAGGGTCAGATACCGAATGCAGTAATCCTGGATACGGCCCGCATTGTCAGGAGGTGCAGCCCTAACCACCGGTAGATGGAGCCCTGCCCCGGTGCCGGCGGCACCCTAGGTTAAGTTGTTAATAATGTATTTATATTTTGTATTATATGCGTATTATAAAAGACCTAGCTTAAGAAAGAAGATAAATAAAGATAATAAAAGATAAGGTTCAAAAGTGTGGTAAACCAATTTCTTAGCCAACTGTACCTACTACAATAGCATTACTATCGGTAAAGCTCGCTCCTAGTCAGGTGCACCGAGCACTGACCGGCAATGGGGTCGCTAGGGCTCGTGTTGCCTCATACTGCACACATGCATACACTCGCGGAGACTTGCATGCGTACGCGCAGCTTCGCGGATAGCACTACGAAACGGGACTGTAGTAATATGAAAAACTTGTACGTATGTTTGTAAGGCTCAATATATTGCCTCAATAAAAAAAATAACCAGCATCCAAAAAAGTGCATTGGCTCCGATTTGACAGCATGACTTTGAAAGTTACTTTTGTATGGAAAAAAGTAATGACTGCGCAAATACTTATGAACGGTAGTGTATGTCTTTTATTCTCAATGGAAGCCATCGAAGTTTTTATTTTGGGAGAAGATAGAATATATTTAGATGGATCGAAGTCTTTATAACGTACTTATATTTTCTATATTTTTTTTTATTTACACGAGAAAACCATAATTGAACCGTGATAACTTTAACAGACAAAAAATCGTGGCAACGTTTTCAATGATGATTTACTTGGATTGAAATCGGTAAACGTGACAAGGTTCCTGGGGCTAGATGAAAATGGAAACTGTTTGAAATATACTATCGTTGCATCACTGTCTTAAAAATATACAATTATTACTCATTCCCCTATTGTTAGCGAGAGAAATGTACCAATTGTGATCATAGACGTCTCATTAAACGCAATCTGATTATAATTTCTGTTAGCGAACAAAAAATGATGTATTCTCATTGTTCAAAGAAAATGGCCAACATTTCTACTAACTCCCACTATGTACGAGTATCGTTTTCAGTATGACTTTATTCCGACGCTTAAAAACCTCGGAAAATTGATTAGGGATTGCAATAGCAATGTCTAGAACACAAAAAGTCCTATGTGTTTATGTGCTATAAGCACGCTTGTGTCTTTATAGACTGTTGGCAGCATTGCAGTGTTTCCCACTGCGTTTGTTCGGTTCTCACATCACTTTCCGCAGGGGACAAAAACGCGCGTTGCCTCGTATTGTGTATGAATTAATATAATATCAGGTTTGCCGTAGTCTGCGGTTTCCTGGGAACAAGGAAAGGCTTTAGTGATTTAATGAGCAATGTGAAATGGTGAATTCACAATTAGTTTCATGCCGTGCACGGGGCACTAGTTATACGTTAGAAAGGCGAGTATTACGTTCACATCATCAGCCAAAAGACAGCTGGACATAGGCCTCCCAAAAAACGCTACCATGACCAATCCTGCGCCGCCCGCATCCAGAGGACTCCAGAGACGTTCATCAGTTCATCAGCCCATCTTGTCAGATCCACCCCAAGTAGCACAGAAGCTGTATTAAGAGCTTATACAGCCCTTGTAATGTTCAAACTGGCTGTATAATGGGCCGTTTAAGCAATTATCCAGCTCGTGTGCTACCTGGGACGACCACGCTGGGTCTACCGTTGCGCTATTTCGTATAAATTACCTACATCTTTATAGTAATACTAGAAAGCGCCCGCAACTTCGTTCGTGGAGGAGAACAAGGCATAACCCTTAATTTTTTCTTTAGCGTAGTCGGGTAAAAAGTATCCTATAACCATCTGGAGATACCCAGCTACCCGTGTACCAAAAATTGTAGAAATCTGTTTAGCCGATTTTGCGTGATGAAGCCACAACGACACGTACAAACATACATAAAATCCAGAAAAAATAATTTTCGCTTTAGTGACCCCCAAATAATCCGTAACAATCAATTTTTTGAAAATATCTTCAATGTACAGACATTTCATTTTAACAACTTTATTATAGTATAGATAAATACTTTTTAGAGGTCACTGAATAGATTTTTTCTTCGATATTATTACAATCTTTTATTTAACTTGCAATGTATGTATGTAAGTATGTATGTAATATGTTTGTCGGGTGGAATCTTGCAAGTTAAATTTGACCTACTTCCCGGATTTCAATAGAGCTAAAATTTGGCATTCTTATGTAAGTTTGGGGACAGTACAATAATATGATACCATCGAGCTGATCTGATCATGGAGCAGGAAGGTGGTCATAGGAACTCTATAATATAATAACTCAATCCTACCGAGTTTGGGCTCTTTAGAATCCTCTCGGTGAGTAGTTGATAGATGTTCAAATAAAAGTACAGTCGGCAATAAAAACTTGTCACAAAATGAAATTTTTGACAGAAACTTATTTGTATGTTTGTATGTGTCGTTGAGGCTTCATCAAGCCAAATCGGCTAAACGAATTTCAACCATTTTTGGCACATGAGTAGTTGGGTATACACAGATGGTTAAATTATATATTTTACCCGACTACGCTGATCGTAAAATGAGGGATTATGACTTTCTTCTCCGCGAACGAAGTTGCTGTCTAGTAACTATTAAAAAGGATGATTACAAAAACTATGGGCGGATCATTATTATTGTATGTAAGTCAACTTATTTAACTGCCTAAACAATTGTAAGTGATTGTATTTGACTTTTCTATTATTTTAGTTCTTTGTAAATATTTTTTTACTGTCAATGTCTTCCATGGTTATTATATACCTATCCTATATACCCTATTTATGATAGAACTATCTTAAAATTCGGTTGCACCTCTATTACTTTCTAGTTCAGGTATTTTTCTCAATAGCGCGTTAATAAACATGTTGAGGTATCAATAAATTGTGTTCTGAAGCAATGTGTGTATTTCAAAACTCTCAATTTCCATCGCGTAAGATCGTTAATTTTGTATAATTGATAGTACAACTTTCAGATCGCGCTCGCTAGTAAAATGCGGGATCGCGTAAAATAGTACTAAACCTTGTATAGCATCTCATCGCCCAGTTTGGATACAGGCTGTGGGTGGTGGTGAAGAAAAAAAAATAAATATTACGGGACAATTTTATACAAAGCGAACAAGTCCCACGCCAAGCTCAGTATAAGGTTTTTGTCATGAGTACTAGACGAGGATTGATCTAATACATATATTTACTTATACACATAGAAAACAATCAAGACTCATCTATTGTATACTATTATAAAGTTATAAATAAAATGTTAGTATGTTCGTATGTGTCCTTGTGGCTTCATCACGCTAAAACGGCTAAACGTATTTCAACTATTTTTGGTACATGGGTAGCTGGGTATCTCCAGATGGTTATAGGATACTTTTTACCTGACTATGCTAAAGAAAAAAAGAGGGGTTATGACTTTTTCTCATTCGCGAACGAAGTTGCGGGCGCTTTCTAGTGAACGAATATTTATGGACCGTCAGCTTCGCAGGCAGCGTTGCTCTCGCTGAGCTAAACCAGTCGTCAAAAATATAGACTTCAAATAGAGCAAATTGTTATCAAAGTTAGTTGCTGTTTGTCAAAGTCCCTGTTGAAAAATTGCTAAAAATATTTGGTCACATTTGATTTGTTAAATGTTAGGTTTTCTCACGGTTGGTATTTAAATTCAGTCCCTGTTTATGTGATATTTCAATTAATCTCGATGAACAGCATTTTTTTGATATAGATTAGGCTATGGTTATAGAAATTAATCGCACGTTTTGCGAGTGCTTAGTGCTATAATGAATTTTAAATGAGCAGCTATACGTTCCTTAATCGTTTTTTGCAAAGATACCTGCAGATAATACATAATCATAACAATGTGTCCAATATGTCTGTATGCTATTTCCTTTTCATATTAAATAAGGTTTCTCTTATTATTTTACCTTTTAAAAATAGCAATCTATACATTGTTAAACATAGGCCACCCCTATAGCTCGCCACAGACTACGATCCTGCGCAGACCGCATCCAATGACTCTCTTATCCCCCTATTCCGATCCCCGAGGCTTATTATGTTCACAATAGAAGTCAGTGGCTGACAGATAGATAGTTAGATACTCTGTTAAACTAAGGTAGGTATAACTTAAACTGTACCAACAATAAGCGTTTGAAAATGCAAATGCGTCCAACCTCGGGTTCACACGGCGCAATCAGATGTGTAACATAGTTGTTAGTAAAGTGAGCAATGCGCAAGCGCGGTGAACGCCGCGCAGGATTCGCTCCAGTTAGATGTCCGCTGGTCAGCTGAGAGCGCTAAAATGCTCCTAGGTGGTTTAACGAAACGGGTCTCCTTCGGAATCCCTAATTTCAGGAAATTTAAAAGGTCATCGTATAGATTAGGTTAGGTTAGTTTTGTTTTATAACAATCCTGAAAAGTTTACAGGACGAATGACGTTAGGTATTCCGATATAGATCCTAATGAAACAATGAAAAAATGAACTTTAATCCGTACTAGAAAGATTCTGAGAAAAAAGTAAGAACCCTCTTTTTTTTCTTCACCGCAGTCGGGTATAAAGTATGCTATAACTATCTCTGGATATATCTATCATTAAAACTGGTCAGTGTAGATCAGGGAATATTCCTATTGTCGGGTTAAATCCCAGCTGATCGTAAGTTTGTTTATATGGGTTACGTATTGCGAATTGTATTTATCTTAGCTGTAGTACTTAGAAAGGAATACCACTAAGGCACTAAGCTGCATTTTACAGCCCGGTTACAAAAGCCCATTTTCCCAGCCTTCGGCCCTTACGCAGCTTTCGGAGTGCAGTTTACGCAAGCGGTTACTATCGCCAGGCGAACTTTGCCGAGCTTTGTGTTTATGGCAGCGAATAAGAGCATCCATTGCACCATGCGGCGAACGGGGAATGTCCTGCTCTTGCTAATAGGTCAGCAGGTCTGTGATGGCTATAGTTATCGCGCGACAGGCAAATGATGAAACATCTGTCTGTTGTGCACTGGTATACGTGTCATTATAGGGTGCCTGAAGGAATCTGAAAGATTCTAACTACGCACTTCTGAGGTCATAAAAAAAAACTACTTTTGTCTGTTTTAGTACATCAAACTTAAATAACTTTTACTTCTCTACGAAAATCATCCCTAATACTAAAATGGTGACGATTATTTTTCCAAAAAAGGATGAGTGAGTGGTAGCGGACACTTTGATGTCTGTGAATAGCAACGGAAACTTGGCAACATACGTGGCAACTTCGCGATCAAAAGAGGTTAATGCACTTTATTTAGCAATCACAATTCATGAAAATTTATAATATTTTCGGGTAAGTAATACGAAATATAAGAACTTATCATATAATAAAATATTTTCTTCTGTTTCCGCGATTATTACTCATTGAAATAAAACAATTTAACGTCGGGAACTAAAATGAGATAATATACGCCATATAATCCGTTAAATTGTTTTATCATATACCAGTCAAAATATATACGCTCACTTTGTATGAGCTTGTGTAGTATAACGTTCACTGGATATAATGAACGGAAGATATAATGTCAAAATAATCTACTTTCGTAAAGCATACCGTTGTTTTGATATAATACCAATTGACATAACGATTAAAGCGTATAATATTCATAACACCTATTGCAGATTATGTTTTGTTGTCGCCTACTTGGTCAAATTGAGTAGAATTTTTTGAACACTCGATATTGACCACCGCGGCTCGCTCGCTTCGCTCGCTCTTTAGGGTCGCAGTTCAACCTAACACTCCTCCTCGCTTCGCTCGTCGTCGTACCTAACCTAACCCAAGTCGGACCTGCCTGAATCTAATTTTGTTTATGTTTTGCTTTAGTCGAGTCCAACCTTTATACTTCGAGAAAAATGTGCTATACGTTATTTATGTATGATTGTTATACGTTATGTATGTTATACGAACTAGAAGTAGTTAATTTGAGTGTTATATAAAACAAACATCGTATAAAGTAAGGATTATGTAAATTGACCGTTATTCCTTATAAAAGTATTGATTTAGTTGTCATAGCTAACGTTCATTATATCTAGTGAACGGTATTAATATGAAATTATATATTTTGTTGTTATATCTTGTGAGACGTACACAATATTTTCAAAACTAAGCCGGATTTGACTGGGGTTCAAATAAACTTACCACATCTTCATTACTTCTGGTATTGCGATATCGTTCGATATCTCTGTACGTATTGACGTTGATTCATACTACTGTCTCACAGTTTACATATGAACTGTTACAAAACATACTATTAACACACAATCGATCATAACAGATCATTATAATGATGCGTAAACTGAAACGATTGCCAAACGTCATTATGACGCCTCTACGTGTCACAATTGGACCGTTACTTATCATTATACCGACGCTACACGGCACAATTAAGTAGAGACGAAGGCAAAATAAATTGCCGTTTTTAAAGACGAAAAGGAATGCAACACTCTCAGAATAACGTTAATGTATCTCGCCCTCGCTTTGATTCGAGTCAATGTGTATGTAGTACTAGCATAAATGGCGCCTGACGTCAAAAACGTCACGGTCCTTGACACGGAAACGTCATTACTAGTCATCAAACGTAAAAACAATTGATAGTTGTATAATTAAAGGTGTTACAATTTTAATTTTTAATTTACAACCACCTTTGTTTAAATGAGAAGTAATTATTTCTTCATTTAACGGTTAAATTATTCTACGGGCCTGTAATTATTGATTTAATACGTTTTAATTATGAAATAGTGTCGAGAAGACTGTTGGCGTTGATTAGTTTTTGGATAATTATAGCAGTTGCATGTAATTTACTTATGAATGGTTATGAGTTTGCATTCTTTAGAAATGCATTTTCTGCTTTTCTAAGTGTGAGATTACAAAAGCCGTCTTTTTTTCTTCAGCTTAGTCGAGTAATCCACTAATCACTAGTCAAACATAGTTTAAATCCGTTTAGCTGTTTGGCGTGATGAAGCCACAGCGACACATATATTACAAACAAACAAGAACTCCAAAAAGTAATGTTTTTCGGTTCAGTAAACTATAAATATCACTTATTTTTTTGAAAATAACTTCAATGTTCTCTCATTTCATTTTTACAACTTTATAATAGACGTCAGAATTCCAAATTGAAAAGAAAATACTTGTCTAAAGTACAGTTTTGATTTAACATTTTTGCAGACACTTTACGAAAAATCAAAAAGTTTCTTTAAAGGAATTCCATTGAGCAGATTTTCTTGTATGGTTTTCCTTACACAGGAAGTTAAGTCACAGGCGCATATTTATGTGAACATTTTCCTTTTAAACTTAGACTTTTTTAAATGCCGTGTTGCAGATCTAGTAACCATTATATCCTCCGCATCTTGAGCGTGTTTGCCAACCGCTGGGACCGCCCCATGTTAGCCCGGTGGACATCCATGCATAATTGTCAAGCGATGACGATGCTGAATATTATTTGCTAAGCTTGTTTATTATATGTTTTCATTACTATATCGATATCGTAAGTATTAACATGTGCACTTAATCTACTGTATTTATTATAATACACATGTACTCGGTCTGGAATAAAGATATTATTACAATTATATGAAATTCCTGTCTGTAACGGTGCTAGGTATATAGGCTATTTATTTCTTTCTTAATATGTATATTTATTATGTCCTACACTGACAGACTGACTCATAGACCACCCAAACAGTTTTTAACAGGTTTTATTTAATTCAAAATAATCTTCAATCTATCTAACATAACATTTAATTAGTGAACGTATATGGCAAAATTCATTGTATAATTCTTTAATAACTATTGTGATGAACATTAAAACCATCGTTATGGCCCCACGCAAATAATGCGATGATCTAAAACAACCGGCTGAGTTCGAGTCGGACTCGCGCGACGAGGGTTCCGTACAAAATATGCGCTACAAACGGCCATATCTATGAAAATTCAGTGTTAACAGACCCCTACTCCTAAGCAAAATGTACGCGGTGTTCGATCACTTTATATTAGTTACTGACATAAACAGACATATAACTATACTGTTATAGCGGCAACAGAAATACATCATCTGTTCAAAAAAAAATTAATAAACTACCGGAAGATTGGCAAAATGTGACATTAAATAAATTTAAATATCTTTTATCCAAGTTGCTATTGGAAAAATGTTATTATAATGTTGGCGATTTTCTAAATGATGTTAACATAGCTGTATAAATATAAATAACTAAAAATTTGATTGGACACTGACATTGTATTGAAAATGATATTCGTAATTTTGACATCAAAATAATTGTACTTAATTTTTACAAATAAACGTATTCTGATTCTGATTCTGTAAAAGTTTCAACTATTGCGCTATCACGGTTCATGAGATACAGACTGGTGACAGACGGATGGACAGCGAAATCTTAGCAATAGGGTGCCGTTTTACCCTTTGGGTCATCATCATCATCATTTCATATAAGAGCTACGCTCTTGTCGGTGGAGTAACTGCCACTTCTCTCTGTCTTCAGCCAGAGACTTGACTCCTTAGTACGACCTGACGTTTACTTTTTCCTTTACTTGTGCAAAGTAGGTGCACCTGGGTCTTCCTCTTCCTCTCTTTCCTTCAACTTTTCCTTCTATGATGTTTTTAAAGAACCCGTCACGTCGTATCAAGTGCCCTATCATCTTCCCTCTTCTGGTTTCAATGGTTCTTAACAAGCATCTTTTCTCCTCTACCATTCTTAATACTTCTTCATTTGATTTTTTCTCTGTCCAGCTGATTCTTTCCATTCTCCTCCAGCACCACATCTCGAATGCTTCCAGCTTTTCTTTATCTTTTGTGTCAATGTCCACGTTTCACTGCCGTATAGTGCAACACTCCAAATGTACACTTTTATTAGTCGTTTCCGAACCTTTCTTGCTTGCTATATTTGCATTTAAAAGATGTTTCTTGTTATTAAAGGCTCTTTTTGCCATTGCAATTCTGGAAACGATATCTGAATTACATCTGGAGTCATTGGTTATTAAACTTCCTACGTATTTAAAACTTTTAACTTCTTCTAGTGGAGTATTTTTAATTGTGACTGGTCTATCTAATGATGTGATTTTTGATGTAGTTAGTGTTTTTGTTACATTTATTTTAAGTCCGAATTGTTCAAATATAAAATCCATTTCCTCTATTAGTTTCTGCAATTGCTCCCTATTTTCTGCGAATGCTGCAATGTCATCTGTAAATCTTATGAACTGTATTCGTTGCCCATTAATTTTGATCCCCCCATGTTCTGATTTTGCCATTTGTTTTATGGCACATTCTATAAAGATGTTGAATATTAAAGGTGAAAGTGGACATCCTTGTCTGACTCCTTGTCTTATTTTTGCCTTTTCCTTTTCTTCGCCTACTTCAATTATTGTTTCCTGGTCTCTGTAAAGCGTGTATATTATTCTTCTGTCTCTGTAGTCCATTCCTACGTTTTTCAGAACTTTCATCATAAGTTTCCAATCTACTTTGTCGAAAGCCTTTTCCAAATCTATAAAAGCTATATGAGTATCACGGCTTAATTCCAGACGCCTGTCTATGATTACTCTCAGAGCCAATATAGCCTCTCTTGTTTCTCTGTTCTGTCGAAAGCCGTACTGATCAGGTCCAATATTCCTTTCCGTTATTGGTCTCATTTGGTTTTGTATTATTTTAATAGAATTATTGATGCTTGGGAAATTATGCTAATAGTCCTATGTTCTTCACATTTTAATGTGTTTTGCTTTTTTGGTATTGTCACTGTTCTGGTAATCTTGAAGTCAATTGGTACTTGTCCTGTATATTTCTTGGGTTTATGTAAAAATTTCATCGAATAGTGGATCACAACGTGCGTATTTGATCATCTCTATATAGATTTTATCCTCTCCTGCTGTTTTCCCGTTCTGGATACTGTTTAATGCTTTAAAAAATTCCTCTTTAAGTATAAATGGCCCTTTTTCGTCTTCCTCTACAAGTTCTTCGCGTTGCATATCTTCTTCGTGTAACCCTCCTTTATACAAACCTTCCATATATCGCTTCCACCGTCCCAGTATTTCACCATTATTTATTAAAAATTTTCATTGCTCATCTAAGATGGTTGTACTCTTGGTTTTGTGTTTATTATCTAAATCTCTAATTTTATTACAGGTTTTATCCATATATCCCTTGTTTATATATTCTTCAATATTTTCACATATCTTTACCCTTTGGGTACGGAACCCTAAAAATATTGTTAGTTTTATCATTGGCATCGCGTATTGCTGTCATTTTTGCCACGAACTTGAATGATGTTAAATAAGCATCACATCCTCTGAAATGTTCCCGGAGCGCTAATAACACGGTGTTTTTCAAGAAGCATAAGCAAGCAGCTAGGCCTCCTTACCTACTGGTAAGGACAATAGTGAATCCACTGATTCAGACTCCTTTTTTATGACATATGAGGCAAACGAGCAGACGGGTCGCCTGATAGTAAGCGATCACCGTCGCCCATAGCTTCACCAGAGGAGTCACGAGTGCGTTGCCGGCCTTTCAGGTGGGAGTACCTACGCTCTTTTCCTTTGACTTTTCACATATCCATGAGCTACGATAACTACGTCACATTACGTGAACCGTCTGTTCCTTTGCCACTAATAACCTTAAAAAATGACGTAAACAAAATTCAGAGCGACCTACTATGTGTCAAAGGTAGTTTCCACTTCATACAAATGACGAAGGAAAGATGACTTAAATCCTACATTTCAAAGTGCTTTTTAAAAGCTTTTATTTACATAACTTGCACCATTCGTATCTATGTATGTAAGTTGCAGTCACGTGGCGTCCATTTAAGCCGATTTCCACGAGGTTGTCCACGGAAAGGCTTATAACCACTTTTTTCTATAAATATGAGTGTTGTGCTTGTGTATCCTAACGCTCGCAGTACTGAATGTTTTTCCCCACTGCACCATTTTCATGCTTCTCTGTTTGGCCCTATGGTTGACTGGTAGAGAATGCCTTTTGGTATTAAGTGCGCCATTTGTACTTACTTTTGTTTTGTGCAATAAATTTTAAATAAACAAATATAAGAATACGCTTAGGCTTCCCTCGTAATTTTCTTGACGCCACGCCTCTGGGAAGTTGTCCGCTTCAAAAATTGTCAGTTAAACCCTATTCCTGTTTCCGAATGAGCCAAATGTGTAAGTCTGGTGAAAATGCAACATTTACTAGTATAATACCATTGTGCTGATCTGATGATGGAATCGGAAGGACGTCATTGGAGCTCTGTAAAAAAACCGCAATCCTACCGTGTTTGGGTTGTTTAGAACCGTCTCAGTGAGTTAATGGGTGTTCAAAGAATAGTACAGTCAGCAATAAAATCTTGTTACAAAAATGTACTTTTTGACAGAAACTTGTTAAAGTAATGGCCGGTCATCACCGCGAACCGCTACGCGTGACGTCACACATTAGTGCGGTGCATTGCGGTGCGCCGCGCCGGCGTACCGTTAGCCCTTACTGTCATCGTTACTAGCCAGCCACGGATGGTGGGACTGACTCGAGTTACAAACTGAAGGCGGGGTTCTAAGGAAACTCGCAGACATGTTATATACAGGTTCCTAATAAATGAGGGAATTATGTTTCCCAAACGGTTTCATTTCGCAAATATTTCATTTCCCAACCTTAGTTTTCGGAAACCATATCATTTTCAGATTTTTTATAAAACAAACCTTTTGGGTTCTACACAATCGCTTAAAAAATATCTAGATAATTTTTCGGTTTCGGAGAGAGTTGGGAAATATAATAGTTGAAAACTGAGGCAATTTGTGAACAATAGTTAAGTCAAGGTAACTAAAGAAAATCCAATACATTCATTATGTTACAGTATAACTTCTAATATTTGCAAATAAAGTTAGCTATCAGCAGAAAAAAATACTCTGTAACTCGCTTGTGACTTTTACTGCCCTGGTCTCGTGACATGCCGAAGCCAAACTAGCCAGCACTGTGAGATCGACCGGAGATAAAGTACACTACATAACTGTTCTTGTCATTACTCTGTGTATTTACAGTTGTATAACTTATGGAAGATAAATGTATCTACCAAGTTTTTGAACAAACCTTTAGAGTAGATGTTATCTAGAGAACATGGAGGGAGATTTACCAATGATAAACGTAGGTTTCCGACAGCAACGGTTTGGCACTGCAAAGGCCTGGCATTTGGAATTCAATTTTGAACGTAAGATGCTCTTTGATCTGGTCAAAATGTGGTCGTTAAGACAAGTAATGAGAGGTCATGACCATAATCGACCACAATTGGATTTTTATTCATTTTTTTCTTGATAAAATTGCAACATATATTTAATCTAATAGACATGAGATACGTGACCACATATATACATACGGCGCTTTGGATGCTATAGACTATTAGATGCTGACTATATACTTGAAAACTTCGTTGAAATTATGGGATTCAAAGTTGATATTTGGTATGGTAAAAGATCTCACCACCTTGGTTTCTTTTGCAGCACGAGCTTTAAATATTCTCCTAATAGCAAGTTATATGCTTGTTATTGTCCGTTAACATAGACAAAAATATTTTAGCTGTAGTTAGTAGTTTTCTGGGTATGCGAAATACGCATTACGCTGTATTACTGGGTAAATGACCTTTTTAATGTCTTGGGGAAGATCTCTTGTGCTCTCGATGAGAAACCATAAATTCCTGGCACCATCCTTACATGAGCTATTGATTTTGATTTGAAACTAAGAAGGGCTGTAAGTTTTACAAATATACTTTGCCAGTGAAACTCATGCAGCACTTGGACGTTTTGTTGAAACGTACAGACGCAGTATTCTGTTAGCAGTCGTAAGCCATCGGGCGTGTGACATTTTTCCCGGGTTGCGTTTAGCTAAATCAGGACTTACGACTCCAGTTGACACAGCTATATATCAAATAAGTATTGTTGATCTGTACATAACTTTACATTTGAAAGCATAGGTAGTTCTACAGAAATAGGTTCAAATTGCGTTACTGACTGGTACCAGTACCGGAAGCAGTTTTCCAGACTTCGATGACGGCTTGCTTGAGTAAAAATAATAATACGCAAAGGCCTATGATTATTTTTACTGGAGGTTCTCGTTGATTGAACTGTTTTTTTTCAGGATGCAGCCACTCGCAATGTCGTATTAACATCTTAAAATGTCGGGAGCACATTGTTTTTAATTTTTTCGGGGTGTTTGTCAATGATAGGCATTTTAGTTTTAACCCTAGTTTCTACGCCAATTTTCGACGACATTTTGATAAATGAAGTAGCTAAAATGTAATTGAATTATCTTATTATGGTGTTGTAAAATACAAAGAATTGATATATAAGCTAGTTTTATGAAGAAATATGTGTATTAATTGCAAAACCAACTCACGGTAATATCTGCCGATATTGACGTGCAACAGTGTAATTGGGGGTAGGTGTAAAACAGCAAATATGTCAAAATGTACTGTTTTTCTAATTTATTCTAAGTATTTAAGGTATTTGTATGCACCAAAATTTTAACCTAGAGTTAATCTGACAGTTCTGGTATGAATCTGTCACGAGTTAAAAATCTATCTCGGAGTTAAATTCGTTAAGGGGATGCATCGAAAATTTAAGCTATTTTGTAGCGCATTTCAGGCGCAATCAGGCTGGTTTTCAGATATGTGTTTCTTGACTATATAACCTATTCAGTAATTAACGCGGAAACATGTTTAATGAAAATTTCCTCGAGAAAAAAGTTATCCGAAAACGCGTCTTCATTCCCGTTTTTTGTCTAGTTTTTACAAACGACAGATTAATAAACGGCTAAATTATGTTAAAATGTCATTCTTCCCTTCATCTTTTAAGTGATTAACTTAAATGTTAACAAAACATAATAATATCTTCGATTTCATGGTACTTTTACATCTGGCGCTTACGCCAAAAAACTCCAAGCATGTAGTGTATTAGCTTTCTCTTTCTTTGATGCGCGCGAGCAATAAATGCGTCCCTTAATACAAATCACGCTTATTGGCTGGCTCCGCGTTTGGGACCTGATTTACGAATGACGAAGTAGCCCCTTAACTCTGGACTCCGCAAGTAGCCCCAAGTGGCATCATTCGCTAGCACTTGCTGTTTCTTCTAAAGCGCGAGTGAGAGGCCCTGGTTATAGAAGCGTCTGGTGACTGTAGTCAACATGGTGGGAATAGGTGTAACCATACCAATAATGTACCGGCATGGCCTTATGACTCTGGTAGAAAGCGATTACGGCTTTACATTTGCTATTTTTAATCCTTTGTAATGTGCAAACTTTGTAAATTTATACTTGTATAATTGTATTGAAAGGAATAACAGAGGTAATATTTGTAGCACGTACAGTAATGTTGTGCTAAATGTGCTTTAAACATTCACGTGAACGTCGTTACACGAGATTATGATTACATTTATAAAAAAACTACGAGACTCATCACCCTTGACAAATGGCATACATGCAGCAATTATGAGTTTCTCGTTCGTGATCGTTTCTCTGCGCGTGCGACGCCTTTTTTCGCAACGCTACTCTTGGCTTGTGCAACGGAGGTTGAAGAACTCGTGTCCGTATTTTGCTGACCACATTTCGATTCCCTATTGGACTAATAATACTAATAGGTAATAGACTACTGGTCTCCAATATAAGATTTATTTATCCAATCCATTAAGAACGTGTTAATTCGTTTCTTGAATAGCTAATTTCTTAAGACCCCTGGGAACTTCGGCAGGAAGCCAATTGCACATTTACAGCATTCGCGGTATTAGGATTTTTTCAGGAACCACCTGGCGTGTGACCCGTTTGTTTTTTAACACCTCTTTAAGAGCGTTTATACCCGCTTAGCTGGCAACATCGCATATTTTGTCTTCTTACTTCATTATTTTGTGGCATTTGAATGAAACTTAAAGATATGTTCAATACATACCTTAGAGTTTAGCATTTATATTGTGTTTAATTCATGTACTCATCACTTTTGCCTTAATTTTCCTACAAAACAAGATATAGACTTAAATTCATTTTTAGAGCTTCGGTTGTGGAAATATCATGAAATATTGCACTGTACCAGCTTATCTACCGAAAACGTAATGAATGAATTGAAAACATGTTCAAGTTACATACACATTTCTCAAAATAATCAAGAAAAACTAAAAAATATGCGACGTTGCCAGTTAAGCAGGTATACACCCTCTTAAGGCTTTCGGAAAGTATTAGATTTTATTATTATTGGGCTTCATTACTACGCTTTGTCTGGAGTGGCCCACCGAATTATAATTACTCGGTCGTCACTACATTGCACTAGATTGTATCGTGAACAAAATGTACGTTAGCACGGATTTGTTAAATTCGGACTTGTAAATTAATTAATTTCATACCTTCGTAGTTAGTACTTTTCGTTGAGTGGTATGCCTGGAGTTTCATGACAATCTCCTACAGGATTCATGACGATCGAACGATCACCTTTTAATATTTAAAAAAGATAAGAAATCAACTTGATAAATTTACAAACTGACGGAAGTTTTATAATCTAGCATAAATTGCATGCAATATGACCTCTGTATACGTTATTCAATTTGTAAAGTACCTAATCTCAGACTATACTGCGAGGGAAATGATGTGAACATTTGCATATGTTTACGAAGTAATCCAAAGGTTTGAACTCTGCAGTTGGAGCGGCGTGGGAAGGTGTTGGAACTGTGACCCGATCATCTCAACAAATGGAAACGTTTGCATGACTAACGAGCTATTTGAGAGACAAATATTAACTGAAGGTTTTAACATGTCCTTAGTAGTTATTCATACAGGTCATCATATCAGGTATACTTTCTTTAATAATAATTTTACAAATTTGTTGAAAAGTTGAATAGCATTTGAACCGGCGTCTCTTGTCTAGGTGGGCTAGTGTTATTAAACAAATTCTCCTCGAATGGGTTACGTCGACACATCATTTTTATCGGATAGTCGTCATAATCAGTGTCTACACACAGACACTGATTTTTGGAGTCATTATTATTATCTTGTCCAGGGTTGACTCAGCTCAGCCTACGATTTTCTTCTACTGCCTTTATCCGCAGTCAACTCACTGCTTGGTATCTTCTTATTCAAATCGTCTTTCATTTGTACCTTCCAGTTTGTATTTATTTCTATATACACATATAAAATTTAATTAAAAGTCCTGACGAACTCACCAACACCCATCCCAAATTCCTAGTATAATGTACCCCAGAAATGAGGTCGGGCTCTTCCAATTTTCCACGGGAATGAAACCAAACCATGTTAACAGTATCAACAATAACGTATGCTGATACCATAGGTCCTGAGAAAAAAAACTAAGAAACTATATCGATTTCTATTAACATTACCTTACGTTTACTATTTAAGTAAGTATTTACCTCTGTACTCAAAGTTTGCTGGTCGCCATCTGTGTACAAACGCATCTATTGTCTTTACACGCCATTTCAAGTTAGTGGGTGAAGGCTGCACAAGCATCTATCCATTCCAAGCAATTCCAATTTAAACGTTCACGCATCGACATTGCGTCTATTTTCATTTTGCTTTAGGATTTTGGACTAAGATACCATTATACTCTTGTAAAGTACTAATGATCTATTTATCTTTGATTTAAGGTACGATTTCGTTTGAATTTGTGTTTTCGGTTTCGGTTTTAACTTAGTGATTATCTGCCACTATATGATTGCATGTAATTATTTCAATTGTTGGTCATCACGCAATCCTTTAATGGATAAGTACTAATTTTTGACATTGAATAATTTCGATCTCAATACTAATTACTAGTCAATTCAAATTCAATATGAAAACTTAAATTGAATTTAATAAAGATTGAAAGATAACGTTTGCTATATTATTTGGCGTAGATTGAATATAAATTGCTAGAATCTATAAATATTTAAATGTGGAAGATCCTGATTGGTTTATTTGTTTATTGGTTGCGATAGATTTAATATTCGTACCAAATTCATTATTTAAAATTCCATCAGTTAAATAAGGAATCGCATAAAATTCTACCAAGGTGTGTTTTGTAATCATTTGGAAACCGATAGGTCAGTTAAATTTAATTATCGCTTTAGAGCGATTATTAAATTGATTGTTGTTTGTATAAATTTAGCACCTATAAAGTAGGTGTACCGACTGGCGTCAAGTATTTATTTGTCATGATATTTTAAGTTAAATCTACTATAAGACTTTGCTAATCGAAACTATTCTTCATTTGTATTCGAGGTCAAGTTATTTTAGGACAAAACGGGAAAAATGTTTAGAAGCACACTCGTCCGTTTTTAGAACGAAACTCAAACTCACAAACTTTTTCATTGTCCCTAGCATCTAAAACCAAAACTAGATTATTATTTGGATAACTAAGAGTAACAGGATCCCAAGGTGGTTTTGTTATCTTTAAGGCAAATTCCATTCCATTATTTTAAACAACTTAATTTCTTATAATAAAAAAAATCTTGCTAGTTACAGGGTGCGGCCAAAAAGTCTTAAAAAGTTGTCATTATTTGTTAGGAATCTTTGCAGTTTTTTGCAAAAAAATCTGGATATCGCATGAATTACACACAGTTAATGTTGACGACACGTTTGGCTCAGTGAGTTGCATCTTGCACAGCGGCTTATGAAGCTATCGGTCCCGGGTTCGAATCCTGGCCAGGGCAAGTGTTTGTGTGATGAACACGAATGTTTATTCCTGAGTCTTGGACGTTTTCTTTGTATTTAAGTATTATAATTTATCTATATATTATGTTCGTCATCGCCTAGTACCCATAGTACAAGCTTTGCTTAAACTCTGTTTTTTTTTATCAAGACCACAATCTGACATTACTCATCTTGATTATTTAAACAAATTAACATTATTTCATAATAACATGAATGAGAAATCATGCAACCAGTAATGTTAGGGTAAGTTTTATTGATAAAACTACTGACACTTAAACTAGGCAGTGATCACAGCGAAAGTGCGCCAGTTGACGTAAAATTTTGGTCTTGAATTAAAAAACAGAGTATACATAGTGTGAGACTAGGTCAATTTGTGTAAGATTGTCCTTGTGTTTTTTTTTATTTTTATTAATTGCTATATTTTCTTTCTATTGTAGGCAACTCACGACGAACGACGACGCAGAGCAGCGTCAACGCGACGAGGGACTCTCAACTGCACGCCGTGCTTGCAGCGCGCAGGCGCCAGCTGCTCAACGGCCGGCTGGCCACGCACATCAACAACCTAGCCAACATAGCGAATAAGCCACATAAGTAAGTGTTTATCAAGTAGCTTACTTGAATACAATAAAAACTATGCCTAACCTTCATCACAAGAATGCGAACATTGAACCATCGCAAGAATGCTTGCCGATCTGACAAAAAAAACTATTAAATAAAAATCCGCCTATAAGTGTTCGCAGAATGTGTATAACGGTAAGTGCTATCCGCAGTAATATACATTCTTTACATACATACAGTCCAATAGTGACATTTTTTGAAAAACAAGGTTACATACCTAGAAGTTTCCGTTGTTATTCTTTGAGTACGGAACCCTAAAAAAGAACACAGTCTCTGACCAAAAAACTATTTAAGGCGTAGCCACAACTCGAAATAACTGGAACTAAAGATTGTGTGTGTGTAATTATTATTTTTTGTGATACGAGGGGACCTCCAGTCAGTTGTGCTAGTTCTTTATTTAGAATAAAACGGTTTCGTTCTCGGAACAATCAGCATGAAAACAGAAAATTTTATGTATGAAGCTCCTTAGATTCGAAATCTTATTTGTAAAAGTTCGTTTACTTAACACCAATAACTTTGTTTCCAGGACCAACACAACGTTTCTCCAAATTGAAGTCCGAGACGCAAACAGCTCTATAGTCAAGAGAATAACCTTCGACAACTCGAGCAATGAAGCCGCTCCTAGCCTCAGACTCACCACCACCGACGGAATAAGGGAGATCAAACAAGATATCAAACCTCACGAAATCAGGCACTTATTTGTACCAAAAGTTTATCAAGACAGCCGAAGTCGAGCAGGTTTTATAAACAATAGAAGACTTAACAAAACACAAGGACCTTCTACTGAAAATGGAATAATATACTTTCCACCCGAAAAACTCGAGGGATTTGATAAAGAAGTAGATTTAGAACCAGACGAAGAATTTCAAGTTGATGAATCTAATCATGGTTTATATCTGCTTAATTATTCAGATACTGAAAATGTCACACAAACACCAGAGTTGAATGAAACTGTTACGACGAATGAAATTAATGAAAATAGCACAGTTAAAACTGAAACTACAACTTCTATGAGTAATGTATCTTTAAACATTTCAACTGAAGCGCCAAATGTGTATGTCCATAAAAAAGATGAACAAATGGAAGATATTGCTATTAACGGCACAGATACGAAAAATACTAAGCTTTTAAAAGTAGAAAACGAAAAAGATAAAAGAAATGATACGCTTTTCATGTCTCAGGAAATCTATAATCACTTTAGACCACTTGAATCTGAATTGCCTGTAGAAGACATGGCACCTTTTATACATTTCGGTCAAAAGCTCGGTGGGCAAGTTATTAATGATAATTTAACAGATTCTCCATCCTTGTCGGCATCGACCAAGTCTGTTAATTTTATTGTGGCTCCACCAGAGAGACGAAAATTTAACTCAAGGTACTCTGCTACTGAAAAGTATAAAAATGCTAGTGTTGATGAGGAAGAATTAAATGAAGAAATGGACGTGTCTGTAGTTAAAAATACAATCGAAAAGAATAAGATTAGAAACACAGTAAAAGGGCCGGCACCACAGCGACACGTAGGATTAGTTAATGCTTACAGAAAACATAGTACTACGCCACCAACGTCCAAACCACCGAACATTGCTCAATTGAATGTAACTGAACCTATAATTATAAATGTTACACCAAGTTCTATAGATAAAAGTGCTAACGGGACAAATAACACAGTTACAAGGGAAAGCAATAATACAAATACAACTTTGAAAGAAAATATTTCAAGTAAAGGAAATGGAACAGTTGCGCCAAGAAATTATACCCGAAGTTACTTTAATTTACGACGTCGACCCGCTCGAGTTACAGTTAGTTCAAGTACTGAAAATATACTACCCATTACAGTCGTAAACACAACAACGGAAAAAGCTTCAACGGTTTACACAGCTGTAGTCACTTCTGTATCAATAACATCTTCAATGAAAGGGCAGAATAAAACCGATGGTAAAGACGTAGATAATAGTACAGTTGTGGAAACTACAGTGGCTAAGGAAAATGACACCGCATCGGCAGCTTTCTTGATCAATGTCACAGAGACAACGCCGGTGCCAGCACCTTCTTCAAGGGTACCATACAAACACAGGATAAGAATACGAACTACAACTACAGAAAGTAGTATTAATCCTTCTAGCCCAGCTGTTTATGTGCATCGCGCAAATGAAGATAATGACGTAACAACTAGAGTTACCGACCTTAAAAACGAAGCAACCACATCAAGAATATCTGAAAGATTGGCTAATCTGTTTAGACAAAACGACTATGATAATACTAGTAATGGAAGCACGATAAGACCGAAAAATATTTTAAGAAGACGACGGCCGACTACTACTACGACTGCTGTACCAGTATCCAGTCTACGGCCCACATTTATCACTACAATTTCGACTACGTCCGAGTTGCCAACCAGTCTTATCACTGCGGCAGAAACTTTGGCAGCTACAGAAACTACTATAAAACCATTGATAGTCACATCACGCACGTCATCTCAGTCCAGCTATAAACCGACGGTAATTCCTGATACTTCAACAGAAAAGAAAGATAATAATACTTTAGTCGATGCCGTTGGGGATGAAAAAGATTCTTTGGATAATGAAGTAGTTATAGAGCCTGAAAAGACGTATACAGCATCATACGTCTTAGCTGGATTAGGCTTTCTGCCAGTGGCTGGTATAGTAGTTTTTGTTTTAAGAAATATTTTAAATAAAAAGACCAAAGAGATAGACACGGAGTACGAGGGTTACTTCGATGATGATGAGGTGAAGAAGGAATCTCCCATTACACCTGTAGCGAGACCACCACTGCCGACGCCGACCAAACCTGACAATAAGTGGGAGTTCCCTAGGAATAAGCTGAGGCTTCAGACGTTATTAGGACAGGGCAATTTTGGACAGGTAAACATTTACCCTTTATATAATATTATAAGTGCACTGCGGGAATATTGAATTTTTGGTGGAGATACTAAATCGCATTAGCAGAGCCGTTCATATATTTGTTTCAAAAAAAGAGATTTTAAAAATTATCCCGTATTCTGAATAATCCGAAACCAACCTGCAACGTTTTTATTCATCTCCGTCTACTTTTAATCATCTCCTTAAAATTTCTACATGAGAATCGACAGAATCATTATTTTACACATCCATTTTTTTTATAATCATTGTTTTAGTTATGTGTGGTTTAGTTATCTTATGCATCTAAAATAAAATAATAGATAAAAAAATAGAAATCGTAACTCAAGGCGCGGAAGACATAGCCTAAAACTAGAATAATCTTCAAACATGTATGTCGTTTCAGGTATGGAAAGCCGAAGCAGATGACCTCAACGGGCACGACGGGCTGACGAGACTTGTGGCAGTGAAGAGTATCAAGGAGTCAGCCTCGCAGAAGGAGAAGCAAGAGTTGCTGCACGAGATCTACATTATGCAGAAGATTGGGACGCATCCGAATGTCGTCACGCTGCTTGCCTGCTGCACTGAACATGGTAAGAAAAATGACTAAATTAAACCTTTCTTGAATATAGAAAGTACGTCAAGTAAAAAAAGGAAGTGTCTTTCATCTTTGGGTAAAAAGCGGGAAATAAAATACTTGATTTCTACTATATCATGTATCAGGTTCGCTGCAATCTTGCTGGTACCAAATATCATTCAAATTATTTTACTAGTAGCATTTCGCATGCGATAACGGGAATTTGTTAAGTATTCCACTTTTTTCATGAGCTAATTTAACTGTGTGCAAATTTTTATCTAATTTCGTTTCCAAAACATCGAAACGTTTTACAAACCTTCACATTTGGTAGGATCGTGAAATCAATTCCATCTTGGATTTTGTCTCTTTCTTAAAACAAATAAAATCTTTTGATTATACCAAGAAGGCTGATTGCGGTAAGAAGAGGAAAATAAACAATATTTATATATATAATATATATTTCTGACAACACGTTTGGCTCAGGCACAATGGCCTACGCAGCTAGCGGTCCCGGGTTCAACTCCCGGTCAGGGCAAGTGTTTGTGTGATAAGCATGAATGTTTGTTCCTGGGTCTTGGATGTATTTAACCGACTTCAAAAAAGGAGGAGGTTCTCAATTCGAACAATTTTTTTTGTATGTCTGTTACTCGATATCTCCGAGAACCGTGAACCGATTTTCAATTTTTTTTTATCGAAAGGGTATAACTCCGAGTTGGTCCCGTTGGCACTAAGTCGGGATCTCATGGTGGAATCTTGGAGAAATCGAGGGAACTCTTCAAATGTTATAGGGACATGTACGGCGCTTTCGGTAATTTATTGATAAAGTCATGAATTTACATCCAGTAAATAGGATTTGGTGTAAGGAAACTGATGATGAACACCATAGTTGGCCACTAGAACTTTACTTCTAAACGGCCAGTGTTTCGAAGGTTGCGATTAGATGTGCCGATTCGGATAGTTAAATTACTAGGAGGAAACAAATGTACATGGTGCTATTGAATACGGTACCATAAAACCGGTCTGATGCTGGAACCGGAAACTACCCTACAGAACACGGTAACCAAACAACGTAACCGAGTCGTGTTTGGTGTTACTGGAATTGTCCTGACAAGCATTCTGAGTACAGAAGACTTCTTTTTTAATCGACTTCTTATTCGATATTTATTACATAATAACAGTACAATATCTACATAACAGGTCTGGTGCTTAGACGAAAGTATTACAATTTAAGACGTACCTAATTATGTTTTATTTATTTACAATCATTATTTATGCTTCTGGGTTAGTTATAGAAGGCATCTCCTTAATAATAATACCTATATGTCACCTATGTTATATTTATATAATGTTTCAATATTTAACAATAATGTTTTATACGCGAAATGATATGTACCTACACTAATGATATAATATCCTACCGACTACTTTTGTTTATTTTATCGATAATATTGTACACGTGAATCAAATATTATGTACGTACGCTATTTATTTTTTTTTTTTTGTTTTTCACTCGAAGACTATTTGACCGATTTCAAAATTTTTTGTCATGTTTCATAGGAGGTATCTCAAAGTTGGTCCCATATAATTTTAGTGAAGATTTGATGATGGGATCCATGAGGAATCGAAGGAACTCCTCAAATATTGTAGGCAAACATATGACGATTTTGAAATTATAAGACACGTATTAAGCATTTGCATTCAGAAAGTGTAAATTGGTGGTGAAAGTGGAACTGATGAAGAAGACCACAGAATGCCATTGGAACACCACAAAGGTAAATGATTTACAGGATTTACAGGATTAAGTTAGTTAAGCAACTTCATAGTTACATACCTACACATTTTCCTTATGAAAATGGTACCACTGAGCTGATTTCATGGTGGAGCCGGATCTCCATAGTAAAATAATGTATCCTAGCCGTGTTGGGGCTTGTTGGAATCGCCACAAAATACACTTTTAAGTAACAATGAACTAAAAAGTTTTAAAATAAATTAAAATTTAAACAAAAAATAAAACCGACTCCAAAAACAAAACTAAAAAGAAAAAAATAACTGAATAATTCAGTTTCTTCAATTTACTTCCAAGTAACCGTTTGTCTATACAATTAATGTTATTTTGGCGTCGGTGCCATATAAAGAATGTATGTATGAAATATTGAAAACTGACGATTTTAGCATGCTTATGACACGATGGCACCGATTTTATTTTTGAAGTCGGTTTTATTTTTTGTTAATCTATGTATTTAAGTATTATCATTTATCTATATATTATCTATATCGTAGTCTATTTAGTACCCATAGTACAAGCTTTGCTTAGTTTGGGACTAGGTCGATTTGTGTAATTTTGTCCTTGATATTTATTTATTATTATTTGTCTCAAGCTAACTTCATGTTTTCCCACCTTCCAGAACCGTATCTACTCATAATGGAGTACGTGATGTGCGGCAAACTTCTCACGTATCTGCGCGAGCGCCGTTCTCGGCCCGACCGCTTCAGCGGTAGCGGTGCGCTCACCTCCAGGGACCTCACGGTCTTCGCCTACTGCGTCGCCCGTGGCATGGACTACATTGCTTCTAAGGGGGTAAGCTCAACATTGCAATTACCTAAATCTAGAATTTTTGTGACGTAAAATCTTTTTCAGTTCTGTAAGTAAGTAAGTAGGGGTTACTTGCTAAAAACGGATGCAACGAAAACATGTTGCCTCATTGAAGGCTGCATTGCTCAGGGTATCCGATTGAAGGAGATTGATGGCGGTAGTGCTGCGTGACGTCGAAGTGTGAGCTACAAAATTACGCTAGAAATACGGTAATTCTTCCATACTTGCGTGTAGGTTAGTTCAACAGTGACCATGTGTAAGGAACACATTGTCACTTTAGCCTCCTAAATCCTCGTGTCCTTTTAAAAGGACAAAATAAAATCGAGTTTTGAACGCTCATAAAATTCAAGAAGGTTCGAAATTCAAAAATGCATAAATAACTCTCGGCGTCAGGCAGAGAATGGAAAATAGATAGCTGGGCTTAATTACCTTTAAATAATCCGGATCACTCTGCTCTGTCTAATTTTAATATTCACCCCCAACATGAACGTAGGATATAAGACGCATCAACGTTTTACGTTGAACCAAAGGCTGTGTACTCGCGTTTTTCTCTCAGTAAGCGTTTATATTATAGCGAAATTTTAAGTGTTCTATGGCTTAAGCGGAGTTATACTCCACATTTTCCATGTCTATCCGGAACATATTAAGTTAGGAACCTTACCCATTATCTCCAATAAATTATATTAAAACGAAATCGATTTTTTTAATATACCTTGGGAAAGATTCGATGCATTTGGAGACGATCAGTGTCAAATAAAAGCTTCAAAAATCATGACGTTTTTTTCTTTCATAAAAATACCCTGCCACCTATATTGTACATACTCGTAGTTTCCTTCCGATTCGTTTGACTAACTTCTTTTACATATCCAGATCGTCCACCGCGACCTGGCTGCCCGCAACGTGCTGGTTGACCACAACAAGCTGTGCAAGATCGCTGACTTCGGAATGTCGCGCGCCGCCGGCGGCGCGTCGCGTAACCGCGGCGCGCTGCCCGTGCGGTGGATGGCGCCCGAAGCACTGCTCTACAACGTGTACAGCCACCAGACCGACGTGTGGGCGTTTGGGATCACGCTGTGGGAGATTGTCACGCTTGGTAATTTTTGAAACAATAGGCTTGTGTAATACAAAAATATAATTAGTCCGTCAGTGAGATTATCAGAAAATATTATTTTTTCTTTTGCCAATAATTAACAAAAAAATATGGAGATATAGCCCATTAAAGTTCCCCGTGACGTCAAGCCATGCGACCATTTTTCGCACGGCGTGGCGTCATGCGCCCCCACTCCCAAATTTTGACGCGCTTTATCTTTGTCTTTTTTTGATTGATTGATGAAAGAAAAAAAACGTGTCCAATATTTTTTGATAGTCTAACTGACCAACGATATTTAGAATGATATTTTTTTACCCAGGAAACTACCCTATTGACATAATAGTCGGCTTCGGTATGTCGCGCAATGGAGAAGTAGTGTCTAGTTTAAGTCTAGGCATATACGAATTATAATCTTCGTCTTTCAGGTTTGCAACCTTATCTTGAAAGACTGCAGCTGCTGAACATAACATTATACTTAACTCACAACTGGATCGATGACAAATATCTCTTCTTCTTCATAATTTTTTTAAGTAATTGTTTATTTATTGTTAGTATAAAAACATCAACATTTTTAAAGTATGCAATTTAACAACCAATTCTAGAGAACGCATGGTAACAGAGTTATAAAAAGTAACAGTGTGTTCTGCGCAAAATTTATAACACGGATTATCTGACCCATTCTCATCTTTCCAGGTTCCACACCGTACGCAGCCATGTCCGGTCGCGAGGTCCTCACGGCCGTCACAGAAGGCTACCGCCTCGAGCGGCCCCCTCACTGCAAACCTCAGCTGTACCGCGCCATGCACTCCTGCTGGCACGCCGACCCCTCCCAGCGGCCGACCTTCGCGGCCCTCAAGTCCCAGCTAGCAGAACTCCTGGACAATGAGCCGTCGGAGGGGAACTATGTGGACTTGGACTCATTTTACCAAGAGTCTTCTGTGTACAGCGATCCGTCGGCCATTATACATGATGATGAGGGGCTGTCAGCCGAGTATGATCGAGAGAGGAGGTGTTTTAGAGAGTGAGTATAGTAAATTAAGATCTGAAAAATTTAAAGCAGAATAAAGTTCTTTCAAGAGCAGAATAAAGTTGGTTCAACTTCAACTATATAGTCTTATAAAGCCTGTTGCGATAAAAGTTTTATCCCTTATCAATTTCTTTACGCAAGCATTTTGTGTTTACTTCATATTTATTATAATGATATGTGCATTGTTTGACATAAACTATTTGTCTCTCCACAGACTTACCAAAGGCCCCACGAAATACGACAATCGCGGCTTCAACTTCCGCGACAGAAATTACGAAGATCTACTCAATAAATTCAGCATCGGCACCCCAAGAATGGGCGGTTTCGGCATCCGAGACGTCCCCTTCAACGACCGTAACTTCTCCGACGGCGAGTTCAACGACCGCACCTTCACTGACAAGAACTTCAGCGACAAAAACTTCACCGACACCAACTTCACCGAAAGAGACCGAAAGGAGAAACTCTCCACTTCAAGTTTTCACAAAGAACGAGAGGGCAGAGAGAGTAATTTGGTTAGTAGGAATAGTTTTAACGGTTTCCCTAGAATAGGTGGGAGGGACGGACATTTTCAAATTATGTCCGATGGGAGGAATAAAAGAGTTTCAGAATTTGAATGTGACATCTAAAGAAGAATGGTAGTTGAACGAGGTCGTAGAATCAATACGAAAAAATTTAACACTTTTTGCTTCTAAGCATCTTATAGCGATTTCATTCACTTCTACAAAAAGTATTATTACCTAGTTCAACAAATTGTTGAAGTGTTATGATTGAATGACAGCAAATGTTTTGATTTTTAGTGCCTCGTTTGACTATAATTGAGTCAATGTAAAAGTAACAAGATATTTTTGTTACTTTTACGCACTCAAAGGAGTCTTAGAAATTGACTGAATCTTGTATTTTCTAGTATCTGTTAGGGAGGTTTAGTGACTTTGCCAAACATTTGCACTGATTTCATGTTTTTAACACATTTTTGCACAAGTGTGGACTCGTGATAATTTTACTTTTAAGTTTCGATTTCAATTACGTTGAAATTATGTAACTTGAAATACTGTGTTGATATTTTGTAAATAAATGTTAATTTATAGTTCTTTGGATGTGTGTTCGTGTTAATTGGTGTATTGTAAATAAATTGTATAAATAAGGAAGTGTGTGACAAACAAAAGAACTGCGTCGTAATTTTGTAGATTTTTATGTGTAACCACGGAACAGAGATTAAGTAAAAATAACTGTTTAAATTATATAAATATACAAGAATAAATGTTTTATAATGTAAAGATATAATTAATATTGCACTTATGTTAATTATTTTGTTGGATCACAACGGTGCTGTTTATCATATTTTCAAGTAGGTTTCCTTCTGCAGACATATATATATAACGAAACCAGTTACTGGCCAATCACCAGACAAGACACGTACCGTTTTTTTACAATCATATTCATGATAAATATATAAGACTAGCACCACAATGCGTCGTACGCGCCGAATATTCGTGTTGCATTCCTTTCGTTTTTCATAGAAAACGAAAGAGATGCAAAACGAATGTTTGGCTTATTAGCCAACGGAATATGGCGCAGTGTGTTGCAGCATAAGCTATCATAGCTTTTTCATAAAGATATGTTTTATGTACCATTACTTGCCCAATATGAGGCTTAAACATTTATCTCACTTACAAACTTCATCGTGTATATCCAATACAGATTCCTTAGACTTCCTTATAAAAAATCTAATTGGCTCCTGGTACATTAATTCGTCTTGGATCTTCTGTAGTCAAAGAAATAAAACTAGATCATTAAAAACACATTACCCTCCTTTGCGTCGCGCAGTCAGGTAAAAATAAATGGCCATTTACACTAGTGTATGAAGTTTTGCAGTTAGGACTACTAAGAAATCTATCTAGTTAATTTCTGATTATACATTTTATTCTGTTGCCTGTAATGTTAAATTTTATAAAATGTTATCCGCGGTTCTCTTTCGCATCTCTATCGAGTTCTCTAAGTGACGCCATCTTGTACTGTAGTGTTCTGTCACTTGCACGGGGTTTTTGGTGCTCAGGTCATAAAATATTACGAAATGAGCTCCTTCTTAGGTCTCCTGATGCGCTATTTTTTTTAAAGATAATACCTAAATATCTTCCGGGTACGCAGTGTAAGTAGTTAAGCCCCTACAAGGTGAAATGATGACCTGGTGACGGTATATGGAGTCCACTAGATGCGGGCGGCGCGAAACTGGTCATGGTAACGGTCTTTGGGAAGGCCAATGTCCAGCTGTGCACGTCTTTTGTATTATGACGACTCAAAGGTTGGCTACGTTTAGGCCGATCCTGTTTTTGCACATATCTATGGATGACGATGACTTATCACTCTTATCAGGTAGTTCGACTACTCGTAAGTCTATCGTTATTTAAAAAAAGTGTAACAAAATTTTGATGACAAATATCAAGTATTCACGAAATATGTTACGCGAAAAACTCTTTAAAAGACATTGCATAGTGACAAGCTGCCCGGTCACTTCATCTTATTTGTCATTACAAATTTTAATTTGTCTTTGTGTTAATGTTGGCGACTTTTAAAACAGAATCATAATACATATAGAGTTTGGCCTGTGAAACATGGTTCTCAAAAAATGCAGCTTTGAAAAAAACATCACATGCAATACGGAATGCATACTCGTAGAAACGTGGTAGGTTTTATAATTTGACAGGTTTTTTAATATGTAAAATTGTTGCCATATAAAGAATTCAGTTTCAAGGTGAATATTATGTTACTCTGGCCAAACTCTGTCGGTTACGTTAATGATTTTTCATATTTTTCGTGCAATCCCATGGTGTGTCAGTCCATTTCAGTACATGTTGATGCGTCTTAGAGTTGAGTATTTGATGTAAAGCTCAGTTCAATAACTGTCTAGTCTCTATAAGATACGATATTGGTTTGTCTGTAAGATCGAATTAATTGTGTTCGTATGAAAGATGTATTTTATTTTAAATATAGGGATATATTGAAAATTATAACAGTTTATTATTTATTTCTTCCTGTAATTAAGCATTAAACTTGTAGAGAAAAGCTATTAAAGAATTCTTCTCTGTAATAATTGCAGCCAAAAGAGAAATAATCGTTTCATTGTGTGACACAACACCTAATAAAAAAAATACAATACCACTTCTGCGGTATCAAAAATATATTTTTTTCCAAAATATACTATATTATTATATCAATAAACTTCTGTTTATTGATATAAATGAATATATTTTGGAAAAGAGAATCATTTCTGATACAAGCTTTTATTGTCGACGATTGTTTTCTTTGAAAACCAGTCAACTACGAGGATTCTTAAGAGCCAAAACTCGGTAGGATTATGTTATTCCCTTTCATCTATACTATAATACACAACTTTATAATAGTATAGATGAAATTGAGTCGTTTTGTCGGACTCCCACTGTACGTTTTGGAGTTCACTAAAACGAAAAATATTTTTTTAGATGTTTTGTATGTTTGTATGTGTCGTTGTGGCTTCATCACGCAAAATCGGCTAAACCGATTTCAACAATTTTTTGCACACGGGTAGCCGGATATCTCTAGATGCTTATAGAATACTTTTTACTGGGCTGAAGAAAAAAGAGGGTTATGTCTTTTTCTCCTCCGCGTACGAAGTTGCGGGCATCTTCTAGTTAGGAATAAAACGAAAAATTGGCAAATGATGATGATGATGGCAGTTATATAAAAGTTTAAAGAATATCTCGCTTGCACTTGCTGTTTCTTTTAAAGCGCGAGCAGAAAGACCGACTTTATGTTTATAAAGGAGCTGTCTTCATTAACACCCCGTGAGGGGTGCTGGGGGCCCGTATTACCTTGCGGCATCTTTGGCTGTGTATGGGTCACGACCCATAGCGACAGGTCGCGTGTGCGCCCTCATTTTGAGGAGGATGAGCTCCAACGTTCAGTTGATTTTGGCCCTGGTTCAGTTTGGTATGGGTTCTACGAGTATGCCCCGCCCACTCCTACCTTCGTCTGTCAAGTCTCTGAGCTATACCGACGACCTAGGTTGTTCATCGCCCCTTTAGCTAGTGCCAATGGCGGGCCATGTAGCCCAGAAAACAGATGGCCGTTGTGGCAGTAAAGATCTCGTGAGCGGTGGTGGGTGGAGACTGCGCAGGATCGCACTCTGGGGAAAGCTATAGGGGAATCCCATGTTCAGGGTTAGAAGTCCGTGTCTGATGGATAGTCTCTTTCACTTTGAACAATCCTATGAAACTTGTTGTGAGACACCACGCCTCGGTACCGTATATCATCACTTGCAACACTTACTGATTGGCTGACCTTCCTTTGAGCACCAAAGATGGCAAATCATGGCAACGTATAATTGTGCTTCAGACGCCGCTATACGGTATAGAGGCGTGGCGTCGGGAAAATTACAAAGGTTGCCGAAGCGTATTCTTTTACTCATATTTAAAAAAAAAGGTGGTTATAAGGCTTTTCTTGGGCAACACCGGGGGGTATCGGCTTATACGGAAGCTACGCCACTAATACGATATCATACAATTGGTTTATTGATTGGCGTATGGCGCACGGGTTCCCGTCAACACGTTGGGCGCTCAAAAGTTTAAGACGCTGCGGTATTTTGGATGATAAGATATTACGGAACTGCCCGAACACTGCACAAGGTAGATTGACGATCTGGTCCAGATCGGAGGAAACCGTTGGATAAGGGTAAGTGTACGTGGGGTCGTTGCGGGTCCTTAGGAGGGACCTTTGTCCAACGGGGGACGTCTTTCACCCTACAGTAATAATATTAATATGTATTAGGTAGGAGATGCTCGCAACTTCGTTCGCGAAGGAGAAAAAGTCATAACCCCTCTTTTAAGGCTTACGGAAGCCTTAAAAGAGGGGTTATGACTTTTTCCGCCGGGTTCCGTTTTTACCGATTGAGGTACGGACCTCAATCGGTAAAAACGGAACCCTTATCGGATCACTTTGTTGTCCGTCTGTCTGACCGTCCATATTTTTTTTTTTTTTTTTTTTTTCTTTTTATATTTACGTATGTATACTCAGGTCTACGGTCCCTTGAAGCTGTGAAAAAATCAAACTTCTAAATTAACGTAAAAAGAAATACGGCCATTTATGCCGCGAAAAACGTATATTTCGACACTTTCAAGGGAAGCGAAATGATAGGGTAGGTACTTCCCGTTGACATAGAACTATGAAATTTGGCAAAGAATATCGTGACATACTACAAATACATACAAAAATCGGTTTTTTGAAAAGACATATTTGGACAGCCCGGTTGCGTTAAATTTGCACCTCATTTGTATGGAATGCTATAGATATCAGGTGCAAACTTAACTTAACCGGAACCGGGTAATGTAATAATGTTAGGGTAAGTGAAAGTTTGTACGGAACCCTCGGCGCGCGAGTCGGATTCGCACTTGGCCTATACCTGTGTACCAAAAATTGTTGAAATCTGTTTGTTGATTTGGCATGATGAAGGAAAAAAAAAATATTTTTTCGATCAACTTTTGTTTATTTCTTCTATGTAGGTACAAACACTTAATTATTACAACTTTACAATAGTAAAGATATGAAGAAAGTTGTTATATTATTTTGTAAGGTTTCTTCATTACATTAAGCATTTTGAAACAAAACAAACAAATTACACAATTTCAATCACAACAGTCGTAATTCTTATATCTACAAACAAATCTTTGCAACTCTTTTGCCCCTAACACAGAATTCAAATTCGTTCGTCTCGATTGGAGATAACTTTGTATTGTTGATGGATGTATAATTTGTAAGCGATTGTGGGGGGATTGTAGAAACGAGGAAAATGCTTAGATTATCAGATTAAATGGCTGCGGTGGCAATATTACTTGTTACTTTCTTTGTGATTGAAGAATCGCATGTTTTGTGCGCACAGGCTGTTGCCAGAACAGAGATGTCTTCAGTATTATAAACTTGTTAAAATGAAATGTCTGTACATTAAAGATTTATAAAATGATACGGAGGTTACTGAAACGAAAAACTCGGTCTCCATAACGACATTTGTCCTAATGTATTGTATATCATAACGCATATTTTTACGAAACTGTAAACTTTTCAGTATTATTATAAAATAAACCTAACCTTTATCGTATAGATTATACGATAATCTTTTAAAAAATCCTGAAAATTTAACGATTTGTGAAAAAAATGCGTCAAACGATACATTAGGACAAACGACATTAGCGATTCCGAAGGAGACCTATGTCATTGTGACTTCATCACGCCAAAACGGCTAATCGAATTTCAACTATTTGTACCACAGATGGTTATAGGGTAATTTTTACTGAATCTAAGAGAAAAGAGGGTTACGATTGTTTTCTCCATTCACGAAGTAACGGGGCAGCTTATAGCAGACCATATGAAACACGTCCTTGCTTGCCCGTGCCTTGCTTTGAGTAGGGCTGTCAGAGCCTTTGGTGCGCAGAGCAAGGAGGGCAGTATCATTATCAGTGATCGTAAAGGTACCATTTTTGGTGCAGCGATCATGGTAGAGTGGCATAGGTGTGGCAAAATTCAACCGAAATGGGGATTAGGGTTACTGTCGACAATATTAACTATGTTTAATAGTTTAAATTGGTATTTTCTACATCTATAGCGCAATACCATGATCGATGCACCAAAAATGCTACTAAATTTACGATCACTGTTCATTAAAAATGTCGAGCAGTACTCCTTGAACGACGAGCTTCTACGACGTGAGTAACCGCTAATGTAATCTAAATAAATCGGTGGCGGATTAAAGCCGTTCACGGCACAAACTCACATTTTCTGTTATTTCTGTGTTCTGAGTTCGCCTTGTGGGGTGCTGGATCCAAAGATATTCACTTTTGGACAAAGTTCTGTCCAAAGTATCACCACAACGACCGTTCGCGTGTTGTTCTCATTCAAAAGTTTACTGCATTTAGACCGGAACATCGGTTTGCCTTCTTAGTAACGAGAAGATAACTTTATAGCCTCTCCACTAATAGGCTCTTTACTGTTTGCACACAACGTGTACTTAGTTTCTTCGGCTAACTGACTAGGGCTGGTTTAGAGACTATGGAAAGCTTATATTCACTGGACGTATGGCAAGGAAGAGGATGGGACAGGATTGGACAAAATAACTTCGGCGACTATAGAAACATTTCAAGCCAGCATGCACCGAGCTCAAGACCGTGCGGCTTGGAGAGTTTTGGAGAAGAGTGTCCACAGTCGTCATGTCCTCAGTCATGAGGATCCGACAAATAAGAAGGACTCATGTACTATTATTTATGCTAGATATGTTCTTTACAATGCTATCAACCGATTATCTTCTACAATATGGAACAGCCTGTAGTAAGCAATAGCTAACAAACGCAGAGTTGCTTAACGCAGAGCGCAGGCGCTGTGGTTAACGAAAGTGCTGCCAAGCCAGCATTCTTCCACAGTGCATTGTTCAGTGATTACTTGTCTTACACTGTAACACATTTACTTGAGTCTTTGCTGGACCTCTGGGCTGGGACGGTTGTGCTAACTAGCTTTTACAAGTTGTTCGTTTTCGTTATTTTGTTTTCGTATTGGCTACGAAAGAGGAATAATTTTTCGCTGTATAAATGCATTATTGGCAATCATTCTGGTTTGATTCGGCATTCAGAGTAGATGCTGTTCATTTTGTCATTGTTATTAAGTCAGGTCATTGTCTTTGTTAAAATATTAATAATTATAACAATTATAGGGCAAATATTTGTGTGACGAGCATAAATACTTGTTACACTCAGGTGTTAGACGTTTTCTATGTAAATAAGTAATATATCTATTTATTTATTAATTATTTATTTATTTAATTATACAAAACATTTGTGCCTTAACAGCTTATTAAATACATCGTCGTCTAGTACCCTTAACACAAGCCTTATTGAGCCTACTATGGGACTAGTTCGATTTGTGTAGAATTGTCCCGTAGTATTTATACGCAATTCATGAAAAACCAAGTAGAATAAAAATATTAAACAAAATATCTCCTAAAAATAAAAGTACAAAATCTTTGCTGCTATGAGAAAAAACACAACTTATACATTTGCGTAATTTGATTTTTTTTGTAACTATTATGTCACTATGGCACCTAAATATTCGAATGTTTCAAAACTAAAGCAATTTTTTTAAATAAATACCTCAATTACTTAATGCATAGACGCATATGGAACAATCGAGGAGGTGTTTCTCAACAACTAACTAACCACGAATCAGAAATGAGGAGATTCGTAGACGAACCAAGGTCATCAACATAGCAGACAGGGTATAGTTCGAAGACCTGATCGCCGTTGGGGTAGAAAGGTTCTCGAGTGAAGATCGCGCACTGGCAAGCGCAGCGTGGAAAGACCACCCGCAATGTTGTCGGACGACCTGCGGGCCTATGATGGTCGCGTTTATCAGGCGATAAATGATATGATAACTCGTCTGTCACTCTCGCACTCACATATGTGTCAGAAGGTGACGGCAGCTATGTCATTTATTTATCGCGTGACAAACTCAACCATCATAGGCCCGCTGGTTGGCTGGGTGCGGGTTGCCTATATCCGGCCCATGTGCAAGTCTATTGAGAAGACCTGTGTCCGGCCGTGGACGTCCTATTGCTGAAATGATGATGATAATGAACTGACCACGGAGCAAATAACCATTCATTGAAATATGGGAGAGAGCCTATTAGTCAGCACTTTAACACTCATCCAGTTAGGATAACAAACAAATAGAAATTGTAACAGAAAGTGCGACCAATAACAAGTTACCTCTATGAAACTATCACACGTACCAGATCAACTATAATAATATTCACAACAATGTAAATTCACAGACAAGAGAGATCGCTTCTACGCCTACGAGCTCATAAAATGATCAGCCAAATGCCATTCCAATTTATCTTCCTGAATACTTATTATAATAAGCATCTGTTAGATAATAAGTATTCAAAAGAAAACGATTTTATCACAAGCGTGCTAAGAAACCACACTTCATGACAAAATTATATTTACAACATAGTTTTGTAAATGGAAGTAGGGTTCTCAGTCGCATAAAACACACTTTTGCAGCCATTGCATGACTTGTGAATCTCAAATCAATCCGCTCAGTATCTATAACCATTATTAGTTATTCGGTAATACAATCAACTGTGAAAGCATGTTTGTAAAAGTGGATTATCATCCCATCACACTAACTACAATTACATTGTCGCCAATTGTTACAGTCCGCAGAAACACCCAGCGTCTTTATGTCTTTACAATTGAAGTTTAGTTTGCATTACAATTGAGTTTACCAAGAGCATTATAAAAAATTTGATCGTCATGCAACACCTTTTAAGTGTAACCGCGTTGATAAACGCAATGACTTATCAATAGTGACCCAGGTGACCCGGTGCCGGAGAAAGTTGCCAGTTCCGGAATAATCTGACACCTGTATATGCGAAGATGTTCGCGCGCACTCACGCGCTCATTCGACGCGCGGCTGAGGAAAGCGACGCGCGCGCAAGCGAATATGCGCGAGATTTCTATTGCATAATTTAAATAATGTGAGTGCAGTGCATGGTGGTAACAGTAAATCAAGTGACAATGGCTTTTAAACTTTTATTCGTGGTAGCTATAGCTTTAGTGGTAGCGGACGATGATCTGCAGGACTTTGAGTTTGCACCGCATGATGCTGAAGAGATTATGATAGCACAGGAGTCGCGACATTACCAAACTGTCGTGAAGCCTCCTGTTAGGATTGTTAAGCCTAATGGAGTGACCAACTCGCATCGGCCGCAGTATAATTTAGACTCCTTTGAAGATGTAGAAGATCACGCTGAGACGACAACTAAGAGGAGTCTAAAGAACTACAAGTCGTCGAATAAGTTGCGGGCTAAGGAGGGAATGATTAGGGACGCTGTGCTGCGGGCGTTGGAGAGGAAGGATCATGTGGGGAAGTTCGCGCAGATCCTGCCCATCATCAGGGCGATGTCGGGGAACCAGAGAGTGGCATTGGCATCGCTTGTGGCGAGTCAGGTCAGCACGCCGCCGGGACGACAGCCGCTGAATTTATCACAGGTAAGCCAGAAAACTTGGATTTTGTTATACAATTCATGATGCTCTTGCAGTATCTGTTGGTAAGGGTGCGCTCGTAGCAACAGTTCTGGAGATATAAATTATAATTGGTGGAAAATATTGATGCAGGTTGAGAGCCACATCTTTCTCTTCGCAAGATAAATAATGCGTAGCGCATTGCTCGTTATTTGCACAACGGGAGATAATACTAGACCGGAGACGAAGCGTAAAGCATTATTTTGTAAACTTAATGGTCGATTAATTTAGAAAACATTAGTGGTTATACGGCAAGGCAACGTCGGAATTACTAAGGTCCTCGACGTGGACTGAAATATGTCAAGCGGTACTCGGCTTTTACGACGTGAGTAGCCACTAATGTAATATAAACAGGTCCCATGTTACTTTTCTAGTTAAAAATAATTCTCATAAGTAATTATGTAAAGGACTGAACTGAGAACTTTTTAGAAAGAAAACATTTTAAAGTGTAACCTACTTATTAAATACTTAAGCAACATGAAGCTAGGTACTGTTTACATTTTCATATATCTTGATGTGTACGAAAAACCGTAAGCATATATTTCACTGATTTTTGATTTGTTATTTGAACCATTCTAGACCATTTGAAGTGTATTCATTGAACAATGATTCCACTTCAAAATGAAATCGTTTTTACAAAAAAACAACTAGCAGCGTCTTTGAACAACTCCTGTTAGTAATTTATAAAACGTAACCGAAACCAAAAGTGTTCCCACCATTAGTAACAGTACATTAGTTGCCCACCCGTCGCGCTGCCAAATATTTGCAATACCGGTTAACCAGTGAAACCGTGTAACCTTTTATAGTTTACGAACTTTCATCTCTATCTCCTTTTTCATCTTCATCATCATCGTTACCATGACTTTTATCATTAGTATCATTCGATTTCATCTTAATAGATACATTATTATGCAATTTAACTTTTCGACTTTGTTGTTAGATATTTGGATTGTGTATAATGGTTTTGTCACAAATTTCATATTTAAATTTGTTTCGTGCATAAACTTTACAACTTTTACAAACTAAACGTTTGTTTCAAGACCCTTGGTCTTATATCGGGGATAAGCTCTTCGTATTTGTATAAGTTATAAAGTTCGAAAACATTGAAATCGAATTTAAAATATACTGGCGACTAGCTGTGATGTAGCGTCTATGCAGCATGGCAAATTCATTATATGCTTCGTTACACTTTTTCTAACATGTATTAATGGAATAGAGTGAAAAATAGTGCTACATGATTATGATGTCGCTCATAACAGCTCGTCTACATTAATATCTCAGACCAAAAAATAACAATTGCTATGGGATAATAGCTTAAGCTTGAGAAAATCTTTAATGAAAAGTTTAATAAAAATTGTTCGTTTTTAATCAGTTCTTCCAAAGTGAATTGGCTGTTGCAAAATTCCTTTTAAACTACTCAGGGACAAAATTAAAGAAACGTTCTCAAAGGACGACGCGGGACGCTTTGTCAACGTTCCTATTATTGTCTTTGAGTTTAGTTTTATTATACCTACCGATCACTGGCGTGCGTGCGGTCCATGTAGGCACAAAGGTACTACCTACCCTGAACAACCGTGGCTCCATACAGGTACAGAGAATCTCCCTACCCTGAAACCCTGAACGACCATAGCTGCATATAGGCACAGAAACACTACCTACCTTGGCCAAAAACCCTGTGCATGCCATTGTTACCGATGACACTTGACGACTGGTTTAGCTCAGCGGGAGTAAAGTTGCCTGCGAAGCTAAGGTCCTGGGTTCAAATCCCGGTAAGGTCAAATATTTGTGTGATGAGCATAAATATTTGTTACTGAGTCTTGGATGTTTTCTATGTATATAAGTAAATATATCTGTTAAATATATCGTCATCTAGTATGGCTACTAGACGACGACCCATAACACAAGCCTTATTGGAGCTTACGATCCATGTTAAGTACTAGCTCGATTTGTGTAAAATTGACCCGTAATATATTAATTATTTATATTTACATTGAAACTTCTCAATGGGCAATATAAAATTATTAGCAATTAAACAATATTTACTCTAAGCAGCAGTTTAGAAGAATACTGTCCGTAATACTTTACCCTGAGCTACTTCCCCGCCTTAAAGTTTGTCAATATCTTAACTCGCGTGATGTCCTAACACCTTTTTTCCTATTAATTTCCCGTTCACATAGATAATTGCAACATTATCCGAGAAAAGCTTAAATAATCGTGGGAGCCATTCTCTCCACAGTGTCGCGAAACAAGTGCACTTTTTTGGTGGCAAGTGCATTGTTAACAACTGTCTTCCTTCAATCGTCACATATACCCTCAAATACTTCTGTGGAAGTAGACCTTATGGTGTAATACTTTGAGTTGACTTGAAATAGCTGTTTGAGATTAAATGGCGTTTTAAAATTGAGCGGTCATAATGCGGCTTACTTACAGAGTTGAGTGACAAAACGCGACATTACTTCCGAAAGTACATAACGGTTTAATCATATAAGCTGCTACCGTTTGTTTGATTGAGATTTCTCTTTACATTGTAGATATAGGTAGAACTGATTGCAGTTTGGCAAAAAGAGGTATACGATTTTAGCCGCTCATACATAGATATATATGTTTGTTTACTTTTGGGTGTGCTTTGATAAATTAGTTATCTATATCTATACTATTATAAAGTTGTAAAACAGAAATGTCTGTATATTAAAGATATTTTCAACTAAAATTAAGTTTAAGCGCCGCAAATATTCGACCTTATTAAACAACTACGAGTTTGCGGCGCTTGCAGTCGAGACATTGGGCCCATGGTCAGCTGACATGTGTATGTTCCTTAAGGCGTTGTCGAAAGAACTCATTGACGCATCGGGAGACCCCAGGGCTGGCGCTTACCTCTGCTAGAGAATCTCTCTGGCAATACAAAGATACAGCTGCCAGCATACTGGGGACGATGCCGCAGGCGGACCTTTTAGATGGTGTATTCTTTCTATAATCTTTTTCATCTTATAAGTTTAGTTTAAGGTTTATATATACTTTTTATTTTCTTTTATTTTCTCTGTAATGTAGAATAGGTAGTTATAATTGAATAAAGAAATATATTTGTTGACTAAAATTGTAATAATGTAACGGTAGAAACGAAAATATTTTATTTTTGTATGTTTGCATGGGTCGTTGTAGCCTCATCACGCCAAATCGGTTAAACGGATTTCAACTGTTATTGGGACACAGGTAGCTGGGTATGGTTATAGGATACATTTTACCCAACAACGCTAACGAAAAAAGAGGGGTCATGACTTTTTCACCTCCACGGACGAAAGTGCCCATCGATTATATTAGTATTAAATTAAAATTGTTGAATTTGGCTGAAATTGATAGTTTCCACCCAGCGACCCAGAGTTCATATATATCTAGTTTACTTGTCATTGCAAATAACAATATATTTACAAATTCTGCATAATGCTTTATGTTATTTGTTCCGCCCTAGACCTCTATATACATGTAAAAGTATTATGTAAGTAAGCATGTACTCGTAAACATTTAATATAAAACGTTTACAAAACCAATATCTGTAAAGGCGAACTTATTCATGTAAGGGATATCTGCCATATAACATATAACTTTAGAGTAAATAAGAAAATCAATATAGATAATCGATACAGATCTCACGTACGAAATAACACAAATAATTACACAGACTAATTTAATTCAGCAGTAAAATCATCAAATTTAAAATCTTTGTAACTACCCACACGTCTATAATAGCCTAAGGCGTCTTTAAACATAATCGATTAGTAAACTTGCTGCACCATACGTAATATGATATAATGACCATTTGTATCGATTTGTATGTTAATCCGTAGTTGTGATGTAGACCTAGAAACATTGCGAAGCTTGTTTTGTGTTAACTTGTATGTGGTTTGAGGTGGTACCTATGTATGCAGATGTTGACAGCTCAAGGGCCGTTCGGAAACGATGACGGACTTCATGCCATAAGGCATTTTTTACCAGTCAACCATTGGGTTAAACAGAAACATGGAAGCGGTGCAGGATCTATAATCTCAGAAAAATTAGAGAAATAAAATTCACAAATATGGATGTAAATACACATGCTTGACATTTCTAAATTATGTAAGAAAACCAATAAATCTAAAAAGCTTTTATATAACCAGCAGGAAGTCAATCAATTTCATGGTTTAACACTAAACTGATGATATTAAATTAAAGATTCGCCATGCTGGTAGGTATACTCGCTCGAGTATAGCTTTGCTCGCTCATTCTAAAGAGTTTACCGGTTGAGTTATTGGTAAGGAAGTTAACACAAGTTTATAAAATGGAAAGTATAATTGTTTATGCGTGTTGATCGATTGACATACGCTTTCGTTAGGCTATGTCATAGTGATATTTAAATATATCAGGTAATAACCCAGACGATGCAGAAAATTATGAAGAATTTGACTCTTAAATAGTAACAATTTAAGAAATTCCTTGGACTTCTTCATCTTAAATACCGGTAAAGTGCGAATCGGACTCGCGCACCGAGGGTACCGTACAAAATATACGCTAGGAACGGTCGTATCCATGAATATCCAGTGTTAGTAGAGCCCTACTCCTAAGCAAAATGTACACTGTATGGGGTCATTTTATATTGGTTACTGACATAGACTGACAAACAAAAAAGAATAAGATTTTTAAATGTATTTCGTAGGTTGTGATTGCTATAAGAGCTTCATACCAAATTACAATCTGTATCATCTCACTAAACGTGAGTCATAAGAGACTTTATGATATCATTGAACATGTCTAGTGAAATGATAAAATGAATTGACTCAACTCACTGACGTATTTCAGGGAGTTTATCAAATCACTAAACAAATCTGGTGAAATGACAAAACGAGTTGCCTTTTTTGGCTGATTTCGTCATTTCCCTAAACTGATTCAGGGATTTATCAGGATCAAATGACTGACTTTTTTTAGACAAATCATAAAATGGATTCGCCATTTTAACATCTTGCGTGATTTGGTCATATCCCTTAGACATTTGATTAAATCTCTGTTTTAGCTATTTCCCTGCGTCATATATACTTGAGCTCACATCCAATGGAAAATGCTGTTCCACTAGATCGGCGCACCGATAGTTCCGACACGAGCATTGTTCTAATTAGTCCGCTTCCACTAGGCCGCTTGAACGACAGCAGTTTTTGCCCGATTTCACGCGCCTACAGCAACGACTTTAGATAAATTGATAGATTGAGAGTACACAGCATTTTTCTTGAAGTTACCACAACGTATGAAAGCGAAAACTGGGGCTGATTTTAACGTTAAGATAGTTTTCATGCAATTGTGCATTTGCAACCGATGTGGACGTTTTTCTGTCAAGTGATTAATATGCAAGTAGGTAATGGAAATGGTTATTTTCACCGCACTCGCTCTGAAAAGTTATATTCACAGCGCCAAATCTGCGTGGAATATTTCGGTTTATCCTCTAGAGTGGAAAAGTCAGTTGAAGTTCGTTTTTATATTTTTGTATACGTTTATTTGTTTGTTTTGCCATGACTGTGTTTTGTAGGTTCATTATCACTAGTTTTAAATGAAAAAATAATCGGTTTCATATAATTTTATAATTTTTCTTACATCACATTTTCCTCGCTGTAGTGAGGTGAAAAGTTGTGTTTTTCGCACGGCTGCAAAATTATTTGGCTTCTCGTGCCTTGAAAGCCTCGCTACGCTTTGGAATCTATATCTTATAATTTAAGATCCCTTGCTAACTCGGTTTTCGATTGATGCACTCGCGCCAAATAACAGCTTTGCAGTCTTGCATCACAAAATAGTTTATCTATTTGAATCTTGAGGATGGAACATTGCCAATGCCAAAAGCCGTGCAGGGAACCCATATAAACCTTCTACAATTATGTTTTGTGAAACATCTTGAATAAGAAGTAGTTATTGCTATACAGTCAAGGACACACCAAAGCTTCAAAAATATATACCAACAACTCTACTGTCATAGTAATAAGGTTTGGATATATATTATTAAAGAAGCTGAATCAATCAATCGTTTTTCTTATTTGAACTTGTTCTTTTTGTTTATAATTATTAATCTGAGCTGTACGTACGATGCATTCTTTTATCCATTTTGATTTTCCATTCCGATTCCACTTGACAGCTTTTGACAATCGAAACTCCTGACAGCTTGCTTAACGCTGCGTTCACAAAAATGTTTTGGTGCGTACAGTTCTCCATGGCGCTACCTACCTATGGTCTCACCGGAAGATCAGCGCTGGCTTTAGAGCCAGCATTATGCTGAGGTGGGACCATTTCGGGGCATACTTAGTTTAGTAATTTATTTTTTGTATTGCTGTATAAATATGCCCTCGAATAAATGTATTTTCTTTCTTTCTTTCTTCTATCAATGCAATACGGCTGTAGGATTACGCTTGGGTCTTGAGTGAGTAGCAGTAGTAGTAGACTGTTAATTCGCTTCTTGAAGAATTCCATGTTATAAAACTCTGCATATACCGCAGCCAGTCTAGCACAACTCTCCGACCGCTTGTCGCGCGACCTAGCATTCATTACCCGTCTTTCTCACATTGTATTGACAGAAAAGAGGCAGACAATTTTTGTCGCGCGACACAGAGTCGCGTATCACAGTTGTGCTAAATGTGCTGGGCTCTTTCCCCGACTTACAAGTTCGTGGCAAAAAATGAGCGTAATGCCCGTTTATTTTTTGGTTGCCAAGCGTGTACTTAAATGGATATACTTTTCATAAACATACTATAAACGTTGCTTAATAACTACCCTATAACGGTGTAAACAGTTGTCAACATATAGGTGCTGAAATTAAGTAGGTAGCCTTTTAACTTAAATGCATGTTTTACAGTTCGCTTTTGATTAATAGCAGCCAAAGAAAACAGTAAAAAAGTTAGACGGCCAAATAATATTTCTTTAAATATACCTCCGAACTTCTTTTTAACAACGAAATCCCACGGAACATTAACATAAGAGGACTGTCAATTACCATACTTTATATCGTGCTCCAATCACAAGGAGATATTCTGGCAAAAACTATATGGCGTTTTAAAATTAACTTTTAACGATATTGTAATTGTACAAAGAAACTTAGTACAGTAAACATTAGTTCGTAAATAGCCAATAATAAATAAATTGTAACATTTAAATACCGTGTCACGCTTGCAAATTTGAAATTGTAAATAATTATTATTTATCATAGATGTCGATGTACATATTGGGGAACGGCTTTTTGTATGGAGATTGCCAGTCCTCTTGTTTTAATGGTCCTTGGAAATACTCTACAGGGGTGAAGAAGAGGTAAAACATGTTTTCTTGCAGTGATTGAATTGCCAAAAAATAATCTGAACAATACATACAAAAAGTTGTTCATTGCATTAATTAACAACATACATAATTCAGATAATGATATATAATTAGCAGCATAAGAAAACGTCGGAACTTAACCGCGTTAGTTAGAAATTACACTTTTTACGTCCAAATCTGAAATTAATCCTCAATTTGCCCGCAGTTATATAACGGCATGGCAATTATATGTGCTACGTGTCTAAACACCAAGCTTCGTTGATTCTGCTTCCATACTTTAAGAATGTTATTACAAATTTAATAATATATCTGAATGTAAAGTTACTCAACAACACAATTATAACTGTAAACATGGAATTAGTTACTCGAACAAGTAGGTCACGAATATTTTCCATAATTGAAATTGTTCTCTTTTTTATTGAAATCTTTGGTAAGCGTAGGTACAAAGTGAATATATAAGACAAACAAACACATTATAAAGAATAATAATTCTGACTCATCCTAAGATTTCCATAACAACACCATTATTTAATCGGTCATACAATTTTTCATATACAAGTCAACGGAGAAGTAAAAAATTATAATTATATATAAAAGAATCCTATAACCATCTGTGGATGACCAGCGAACTGTGTACTAAATATAGTTGAAATCCATGAATGTGATAAAGCCACAACAAAAAATAAAAAATCAAACACAAAAAATATATCACTTTATTAATGTACATTTAAATTTTATTTATTCCTGTGGAGGTCCCAATGTTGAGCTTTAAATTCTAATTTTTATTGCACAATATGAGTAAATGTATATGCTTTTTTTGCAATTTTCCTGGCGTGGGCCTCTGAAAGGTACATCTTGAAATCCAAAGTCAAAGGCACTGGCCGTTGTTTTTGATTTTCATGATACAAATCGTGAAAGGCGCACAGAATTTTTTTCATCGATCGATACTCTTTTATTTTATTTTATTTTCTTCTTTCGTAAACGGGTGGCCAGTGCGTTTTCACCAAGAACAAACAATGAGGTTTGGTTTTTTTAAACAGTATAATTTACTAGAAGTTTCCCATAAGTTTGCGGGATAGGAAAATGGAATATCTCTTTGCTTCGGGTAAAAACTATACCTACTATGCGTGCCCCATATAATTCTGTCCAGTAGGTTTAGGCGTCATGTCCACATGACGCCAAAGATAGATATATTATAAAAAACCAATTTGGAACCTGCAAATCGGCGAGGACCTAATTTTTTGAAAGTATTTAAGGCCTAAAAATTAATTTGCCTAATTTTAATCTATTCCGCTGTGACTCGAAAATCATACAAACAATTTATATGCCAACTTTCGAAAATTCCAAATGAAATGCCTTACACACTTGCTATAAATTTCGTTCTCATCCAAATAGGGATATTTTTATCTTATCTTTAATTAAAACAAATTTCATAGTATAATGTTAATTAATTTCTGATGCTCCGTCAGATTAAATACCAATAAAATGGTAACATTATGTTACTACAATCAACAGATATAATTTATAAAGAATGGGGAATGCATGAAAAGTTTTCAATAGTCGTGAAATTTTGTTTATAGGTAGGAATAAGCCTCCTTATTGTCTGAAAAAAATACAGATTTTTCTGTCGCTTAGAAAAAAATAAGAAGATGAAAAGGTGTTGGTGGGCCTGTATACCTGCCTTATACGGTACGGCAAGTGCAGGATTGATATTTTCGATTAAAATGACTGTACCGTATAAGGCCGGCATATAAACAAAATTTCAAGTTTTTTTTTTTTTTTCAGGCGCCCGCTCCTTCGGAGCGTGGCGCCCATTACACACCTCTAAAACAGTCTACATAGACTGACAAAGAGATAAGAAACATCAAAAAAAAAAAACAAGATTTTTGAAAATTTTCATCCATTCCCCATTGCCATCCGAAAAAAAAAACTGTAAAATAAATTTAAAACGATGGCCTAAAAACGTATACAGCATATACTTGTACTATTATTTATTCTGTACCACAACTGTGATACTCTTCGTCGCGCGCCAAAAATTTTCTGTCTCTTTCCTTTCAATTCAGTTAACAAAGAAATAATATTTAAGGCACAAAAAAGGTGCATAAGAGCTATGTGTGGTTTGAAAGTGACGGACAGTTGTAGCCCCTACTTTAAGTCACTTAATATTCTCACATTGCCTTGCCTGTACATCTTAGAAATAGCTATATTTGTTAAGTGTAATCCTAGTCTTTTCAATAACATTGCAGACACACGCAGGCTACCTACTCGGACACAATATAAAAATATGTTACGCAATAAGGAATGCAAAACTGCATTAGTGAAAAAAAGTATTTTGGGAATGGCACCCCAAATATACAACAAAATTCCATCTAATATTCAGGATTTAAAATTAGACAAATTTAAAAAGGAACTGACATCACTGTTAACTCAGAAATGTTATTATAATACTCAACAGTTCATTAATGACACTGATTTATGATTTTATTATTATTAATTCTTTAGATATTTACGTTGACTTTAATTTATTTTTATTTTTTTATGGATTTTCTATTGACATTGTTTTAATTTGAAATTATTTGATGCATGTTATTAAATTAAATTGTATGTTTAGGGTCTTAGAACCCATACATTTGTACGCCTACTGGCAAAACATAGAGAACAAGCAAAATGTAACACCAACTCTGTACTTACCTATGTTTGACAAATAAAAATATTCTATTCTATTCTATTCTATTCTAATACAATGCAAGAAAGACGGGTGATGCTATGTCGCGCGACAAGCATAGTCGCGGAGAGTTGTGCTAGATCGACACGATCCTAAAACGAAACCACAGGCGAAAGGTTAATTTATGTACAAGTACTCAATACATGGTGTAGGTGGGACATACTTATTTTTAGTATGAGTTAGCGTTATGCGTCTTTCCTGTGGACACCCGAAAGTTAAGGGCTTTAAATACAATTTTTTCTTAGTGCCCTATTAGGCGATGTACAAATTGATTAATACTCTAGATCTAAGCGATAAAAATATCAGTTATATGTACCCAAGCCCTTAACTATTGCGTTGTCCACAGGAAAGACGGCTAAATTCTAGAATCAGTATGACCTAGGTAACCTAAAAACGTTCTACCAAGCATGGGAATATGAAAGTAAGGCCACAGTAAGTAATGTCCACCGTAGATTTATGTTACTTGTAGCAAAGATCCTATCAGGTAAATGTAACGACTTGCGGACGGTGAATTGGTGGTCTAATTTTAAGAGAGAATGTCCATAAGTATTTACGGCGAATACGGCGTTTCAAGATTCGTACCTACGCTAACTATACCACATAGTACAAAATAAACCGGCCAAGAGCATGTCGGATCATGCTCAGTGTAGGGTTCGGCAGTGGTTCCTACAAAAAAATGCAGTACTTACATTATTTAAGAGCGTTTATACCTGCTTAACTGGCAACGTCGCATATTTTTTCATTTTGCTTCATTATTTTGTGGAATTTGAATGAAACTTAACGGTATGTTCAATACATACCCTGCATCTTTAGGATTTATGATGCGTTTAATTCACCTAATCATCGCTTTTGGCTTTATTTTCTTACAAAACAAGATATAGACATGAATTCATTTTTAGAGCTTTAGTTGTGGCAATATCATAAAATTTTGCATTGTGCCTGCGTAACTACCGAAAACGTAATGAATGTTTTGAAAACATGTTCAAGTTACATTCATATTTCTCAAAATAATCGAGAAAAACCGAGAAATATGCGACGTTGCCAGTTGAGCAGGTATAAATCCTCTTAACTACTAAACTAAGTAGCGGCTTATACAGACACCTACACTTCTAATTTCATTAATATACATCATATAGTTTATGAGTATAATGCCTGTGACATACTAACGGACGGATGGACGGACGGACATGACGAAACTATAAGGGTTCCGGTTTTGCCATTTTAGTAATATATTTTGCATGTTTTTCGTGGCATAGGGGGCAAACGAGCAGACGGATTGCATGATTGTAAGCGATCACTGTCGCCCATAGATACCTGCAACACCAGAGGAGTCACAAGTGTGTTGCTGGCCTTTCAGGTGGAAGTACTCTGTTTTCTTGAAGGTTTAAAGATCTCATTGGTCCGGAAATTCTGCCGGCAAAAAATTATTTCTACAGTTCAGTTGTGCGGAGGTTATATGACCTTTTTTAATGAAAGAACATAGCCACGCCCATTTTTTCCGGAATAACAGTAGTATTACAGTTTAACATCACAGATGCACTGTTATACTCGCATCTGAAATCGGATGCGTCTGCGCCGCCGACATACTCGATTGGCGGCCAACTATTCCTCTCTCCATTCATATTGATGAATACCCTACTTGTAATTGTCTGTGATTGCCGTTCCATTAGATTAGGGTTCCTCTACAAGATAACTTACCTCACAAGAGATCGCCTAGTGTAGCGTAGCGTATAGCGAATATGGTACACTGTATGCCGTAGTTATCATTTCATAATCACGAATATTTTTTTCTATTACAATTGTAAACTACACTTGAGGACGAAAATTTCGATTAACCCGAATAACAGCAATAGGTTTTAAAATTATTTGACACAAGTTTTATTTACGCTTTTCTTTGCAATACCCTATTGTACCTACCAGTGATCTTATCATAAAAATATCAATAAAAATTTCAATTTTTGCCATATCACGTCTTTTTTTTCATAGGATTTGACTAGTCCGATTTAAATCTGAAAAGTTTTTTTTTTAACTATTCTTGTTCCAAACATCTCGGGGAAACTTAATGTGCCCAATAGATGAATGTTGTTGATTCTGTATTTTAAAGTGAAACTACCACATTTATTTATTACTAGAAGGTGCTTTCGTTCAGGGAGAAATAATCATAACCGTTCTTGTTTTCTTCAGCGCAGTCGGGTAAAAAGTATCTTATAACCATTCCGAGAAACCCAGTGTATCAAAAATAGTTGAAATCCGTTTAGTCGATTTGGCGTGATGAAGCCACAACGCCACACACAAAAATCAATATGTTTCGATTGAGTGTCCTCGAAATAATTCATTACGATAGTGTTTTTGAAAATATCTTCAATGTACAGACACTTCATTTTTACAACTTTATAATAGTATAGATGAATATTTATATGACGTCATGTAATATGCTGTCATATCTTTACAGAACCCTACTCTGCATGCGCAATCGCTTTATTACTGATTTGATTTAGAAAGTTAATTTAACCAAATGTGCGCAATCATCTGTTATTAAGATGGTTTGATAATTATGCAAGTAAATGATCGTACGATAATTATATCGATAAAAAAATATTCGTAAATCAAGCACTTTATCACTATTATAGAGACATAGAATCCATACCAATATTTTAAATGCGAAAGTGTGTCTGTCTGTCTGTCTGACATTCTTGAAATATTTCAAACCCAATTTATAATACACGAGCTTCTGCCCGCGACTTCATCCGCCTTAAGTTCGGATAAAATTTGGTATGGAGATAGTTTAAGTCCGGGGGAAGGTCATAGACTACTTTTTATCCCAGAAAAATACCCTTATCCGCGATAAACGGATTTAAGGCGGACGAAGTCGCCGGCAGAAGCTAATATAATATGTATTAAAATTGGGCGTTTGACGATATGTACGAGTATGGCATCGGTTAATATGCGGTTGTTGATAAGTAAAATAGTACTTTTTCTAATCATTATTGCGACTATTAATCAAGAGAGAGAAAAACATGGACCATTTAAAAATGCTTAACTGACTGTGCTTAATGTAAGTGAATTAAAAACTCAAAAGGAGTTTATTTATGTCATTATAAAATTCCTCAATCCGGTAAAACTCCTTCTAGCAAAAAAGCATTAAGCTTATTTGAAACATGTTGTACGAGTGTGAATGCGTGTGTATGTCAGTTTAGTGCCTATGTATACATAAATGGATGCATGTTAAAACTCAAAGGAGCATATTACAATTTTATATCTATATCCTGTAAATTCCTTTTCAGAACTGATATTTTAGAAATTAAAATCAAAGAAGTTTGTAGATATACAGAATCTAACATTATTATTTCCTTAATAAGATTTCAATTCTCATTACCATAAATAAATATGCACAATCCACTCATCGGAGACTCACCGAACATTTTTAAAATAATAAACTATGACCTTATAATTATTTCTGCAAAATCGGTAGAGGGTTGTAAGTGCAGTACCTACCTAGCATATTAATTAATAGTACCAAGCATAGTAATTATAATGCGGTAAAAAAAAAGTATATAAATAAATATTACAGGTCAATTTTTACACAAATCGAACCAGTCAGCTCAAGTATGGTCAGCTCAATAAGGCTTGTATTATGTTATGAGTACTAGACGACGATATATTTAATAGACATATTTACTTATCTATAGATAGAAATATCCAAGACTCAGGAACAAATATTTATGTGCATCACACAAATATTTGACCTTACCGGAATTTGAACCCAGGACCTTCAGCTTAGCAGGCAACGTTACTCCCACTGAGCTAAACCGGTCGCGAGATATGTATCATTATCATCATTTCAGAGATAGAACGTCCACTGCTGGACAAAGGTCTCCTGAATACATTTCCAAATGGGCCGGGTAAAGGCGACCCGCATCCAGCGAGTCTCCGCAAACCTAACCAGGTCGTCTGACCACGTTGCGGGTGCAAGATAGGAATATCAGTTCTAATTTCAATAAATAAAAGACACATCGCAAACACAATCGCGTGAGCGTCGTAGAGGAAATCCACATTGTTATTAAAATTTTTGCATGCGTCCGCGCTGGTAATATGCGGTTGACTGTACGCTTCCGAGGGTACTCGTAATCATCGATTTGAGGGCATTGCTCTTTGTGTTCTATTGACTGCGGTCAGCTGACTTACTTACTAGGTGCAGCTTTACTTATACCGACTGGGCTGTTAAAGCTAACGAAAAACTGCAAAATTGACCTGTCACAATAGGAAAAGCAGGCAGCTTAAGCACCCGAAATTGAGTTATTTTGTAAAAAATAAAAAAATGACTTTCGGTACTCATCGAGGACTCATAAATTTCAGAAGATACAGAACAAGAAGAAGAAAGAAAACAGCTTTATTTCAGCGCATTAAAGGCTGCGTCACACCGGATACGTGCGCTTGACGTGCACGTAGACGTGCACGTGGCGTGCGCGTTGTAAAGTACGATTTTTCGTAAGAGATAATACACCGCTGCATACGCACACGTCACGCAAGCGGTGTGTCATCTCTTATAAGGATTCGTACTTCACAACTTGCATGCCAAGCGCACGACTACGTGTACGTCACGCACACGACTCGGTGTGGCGCGGCCTTTAATGCGCTGAAATAAAGCTGTTTTCTTTCTTTCTTCCTTCTTCTTCTGTCTTTCTTAAAGTTTATGAGTCGTCGATGAGTCCCGAAAGTCAAATTTTTATTTTTTACAAACGAACTCCATTTCGGTTTTTTAAGCTACCCGCTTTTCCTATTGTGACAGGTCAATTTTGCAGTTTTTCTGTCCTGTCTCTCGTCCTCTGTCCAAAACATATGGAAAAAAAATACAACGATAAAACTTAATAAATACTTTCAAGGAAAATTATTTTCAATATGATCGGATATACCAAATTTCAGTTATTTCTGAAAATTTGAACTTCTCAGCAAAAATACGCAAGTTCCGTGTAGATACGATCTATTGCTAGTGCACTTTATCATTTATTTATTGTTTTCATCTGTAGTGAATTTTTGTGTATGAACGGCTGCGAAACCCTACGCTAAGCATGGTGGGACATGCTCTTGGCCTGTTTTTAAAATTTTATAATAGTACAGAATAGCATTGATGTTACTCGTCATTCGTTCACATCCTTACAAGTAAATAACGTCTCATGCAATACATTCACCTATAATGTTTGTATTGTTCTTTACTTTAATTTGGTTCCAGTTTCTTAATTTTATGACTTCCTTGTCGGAGAACTGAGATAACTGTGAAAATCGGCTTTCTAGTAATTAATACATCTAGATTGCATTCTGCTGTGGATGTCGTAAATAGACCAAAACGGACGTATCCTATTGCTTGTCTCTGTGTTACTAGTGAACCTACTTTCATTTTGTTGGAAAAATCTGCTGGGACATAGACAGAATAAGTAATATCATAGCATTGAATAGTATGTGTCAAAATTATTTTTGACTCAGAATCAGGGCTCTATTAATAAGTAAAATATACATTTTACATCATATTCAATAGAATTCATTCATTGTAATACATATTCACTATAAAATTATTAAACAAAGGTGAGATATAGGCCCTATGTGTTGATCAATGGTATTTTCTCCAAGAATTCGTCAATGTTGTAACAAGCAATTTCTAATAGAATTTTCTCTTATTGTGAAATATAGTATTGCTTGTCGAGTTTTTATGCCGGTGGGAGAGCGTTATAGGTGAAAAACGTAAGTAAGTCACCTGTTGGATGCAGTAGTAGCGTATCCGAATAGGCAATTTGACGTTCCATATTATAAAAATGACATAAGTTTGCAACAGGTGATTTACTTATACTTTTCACCTATATACATTTTAGCCCCCATAATGCTTTCTGTGCTTTCGAATCAGCCCCCTTGCAAATGTGACAGTTTTTTTTATGTATGAGCGAAAAGAATAGGTCTGGAGATGCATACGGATAAATTCCCCTCTGTCAAAGTAATCGCTAAATCGCCGGTCAGTTTATACGGTAAATTGTCAGTGTGTGTGTGTTTTTTGCTTCTATCTGATTTCTTTTGACTGTGTTTGATTGTAGAAATAGGATTATGTCCGTAGTGTGCTGTACGTTTTGTTTTTATGTTACGTGTGTTTTTTTTCGATAGTGACATGGTTAAATGCTGTAAGTGTCATTCTGATTCCTTTAGATTTATCAGAAGCGGATTAAGTTACGGTTTAATTAGGATTGTAACTAATGGGAATTTGTGCGATGTTGAGCAATAAGCGAGCATTGAACTGTTTATTACAGTACTGCTGGTAGGAAATCTGTAAATGGTTAATTATTGCTATCAATATATTACTTTACTTTATAGATAAGGGTACAGGGTTTTTGGTCTAGCTGGTGGGCTGTTTTTCTGTGCCTATATAGAGTCATGGTCGTTCAGGACTTCAGGGTAGGCAGTTTCTCTGTGCCTTTATGAAATGGTCTTTAGGGTAGGCAGTGCCTTTGTGCCTATATTGACCACACGCTGCTGGCTCCGAATAAATAAAAATAACAAATAATAATAATAGCAAACAAAAATAAAAATATATTAAATAACTTGTAAAAAGAAAACAAAAATGACACGGGCACTTTTTAGATTCAACAAAAATAACTTGGATTCATTTGTCGAAGCAGCTTAATGGTGTCAGTAAAATTTACATTGCAGCAACTTTACATTATTGACCAAATTGGACCATTCGATCGGCTACGGACCTACAAAAAAGTAGCCCAATTGAGAACCTAAAGCATTCCGAACTCGGTTGAAAATGTCCAGTCCAGTATTGTAACAGCTAATCGATTTTCGAAAATTTCTCGTTCAAATTTTGTAAAGTCGAAGGTACTGGGTTGCTTTCGTATTACGTGACCGCTTTCGCCTTATGGCCGCGGGCTTTGGTGTTATGTCACTGACGCCATTCATAATCTGGTTAACGTAAACGGATTGGAGTAAAACGGTTTGGCTATTGAATCTTTATTATGGTGTTTTGTAAATTGTATCGTCTTTGGTTGCCGTTTGCGGGTGATTGAAGCAATAACTTTCTATTGGCAAAACTTGCTTTGTCTTGTAATTGTTTCCACGAATATTTGGCTTGTTTTGGGTGCGTTATCAAAAATTCCTTCAAGCCTTCTAGACTCCCACCTGAAAGGCGGGCAACGCACTTGTGACGCCTCCTGGTTTTGCAGGTGTCTGGGCGACGGTGATCGCTTACCATCAGGCGATTCGTCTGCACTTTTAAACCCTGCAACATTTAAAAAAATGGTTTTATATCTCTATTTTGAGAGCAATGGGAAAAAGATTGATTGAAGAATAATTGGTCGACTTATTTGTCATTTTGTTTCGCCTGTGTTTTATTTACGTTATTTTATACGAAACCACAACACAAGTAGCATTTAAGCTGCATAAAAGCTTATATGGCCATTATAAAGCCAGTTTGAGCATTAAAAGGGCTGTATAAACTCTCATACAATTGTGTGCTACTTGGGACACACACTTAAGTCACCTAGCTGCATCTGTAGAACATATGCCAATCTAAATAAGGTCTACCAATGATCTCGTAAGTGTGTGGCTGATGGTACTCTGTTGCTCTTGTAAGTATACATGTATTTAAAGCATACGTAATGGACTTTAGTATTAATATTAAAATTCTCGTATTTACTTTTTTAAATGTAACAATGACCTAACTTTAAACAAAAAGGTCAAGACACAACAGGATTTCCCTTTACAAAGTTCCGTAAACAACGCGAACATTACAAAAGCTCAAGACAAAAAAAATATTTGCAATTAAAATATATCATAAAATAAACCTAATCATTAACATTTATTAAAAGTTTTTGTTGTGTTCACCTAATTATTTTTTCATTATTGAAACCGCTGAAATGAAGGTCCAATTTCATCACACTCTGTTAGTTATTAACGGTTGATTTTGCCAGTTAAAGATGTCCATTAGACAGGGTTAAACGACCGGCTTTGTTAAACTAATAACGCATGATGTAATTTAGCACACATTTCAATAGTAGATTGTTTGACATGCTAACATAAGCCATCATGTCACGAAGTGATTATTTGGACGAGCTCACGAAGTGAGCGAGGACAAATATGTCTGAGTGTCATAATGGCCTTTAGCCACGTGTTAAACACTCTGCTTTTTACTGCGACCGCAAGAAATTAAAAAAAGACTTAATATTAAATTAAAATTGTATATTTCATGAAAAACTAAAAGTACAATTTGATCAATTCTATCAGAAAGTTTGGCCAATCTGATCAGGTTGGTTTGTTTGTTTTTAATTATTCGTAAGGAATATGTAGTTGGCCACACATTTTATTGTTTCAGTGTCATAGAAATTTGTATGGGATTATATAGCTTTCTCTAAACCCTAGGGGCTAAATGTACTATTTTAGTCTCGCTTGGCGAAGCTTATATGACGTACTTTTTTAGCAGGAGAAGTGAAAAATATGTTTTAATTCAAATCAGCGTGAGCCAGTTTGAGCGTTATAAGAGCTGTAAACTCGTAAACTCTTAATGCAACTTGTGTGCTACTTGGGAAATTTATAATTAAAGTTACTTCACACGAATTAAATGCAGATTATTCAATAAAAATTGATTTGAAGTGGCAATGACGACCGGTTTGGCTCCGTGGGAGTAACGTTGCCTGCGAAGCTGAGGTCCTGGGTTCAAATCCCGGTAAGGGCAAATATTTGTGTGATGAGCATGAATATTTGTTCCTGAGTCATGGATGTTTTCTATGTATATAAGCAATGTATCTATTAAATATATCGTCGTCTAGTACCCATAACACACAAGCCTTATTGAGCTTACCATGGAGCTAGTTCGATTTGCGTAAAATTGTCCCGTAATATTTATTTATAATGAACATGGCACATAGTTCGAAGAACCGATAGCCGTTGGGGCAGAAAGGTCCTCGAGTGGAGACCGCGTACTGGCAAGCGCAATGTGGCAAGGCAACCCGCAAAGTGGTCGGACGACATAGTTAGAGTTGCGGGGACTCGATGGATGCGGTTCGCCTCTATCCGGCCCATGTGGAAGTCTATTGAGGAGGCCTGCGTCCAGCAGTGGACGTCAGCAGTAGATGATGATGGTGATTCAAAAAGAAAAACAACGCAACTTCTTCAGCTGAGGAGAAAAAAATTATAACCTTTTCTTTTATATTTTCATAACCATCTGTGGATACCTGTGTACCAAAAATAGTTAAAATCTGCTAAGCCGATTTGGCGTGGTAAATCCACAACGATACATACAAAAATCCAATTTAAAAAAAATCTATTCAGTGACATTGGAATAGTCTGTGTTTTGTGTTTTTGAAATAATGATTGTAATCATTATTTCAAAAACATTTTCTCTTGTTTGTAATTTTCTCAACTTTATAATAGTATAAATAAATAAAAAATACGTTTATTTCAGACCATCAGATCCATATTGAGTTAGTTTCAAATACTTATATGATATGTTAGTATGTACGTAAGTAGTATAGTAGATATACTGGTATATTCAACCATTATGCATTATATGTACGGTCAAGGAATTTAATTTGTGTACCCTTTCGTACCTTGTCATAGTGACATTGATATGAAATCTCTATCGGATTTCATATTGATTTTGACTGTGACAAGGTACGAAATGGTACATAAATTAAGTTCCTTGACTGTACATGCAATTTTATACAGTACGTCGGTAAATCACGACCTTCTTTACACAACAGTAAAGAAACAAGCTTAAAATTCGACCTTGACCAAGAATCAGGTTCAATGAAAAACACTATAATTTTAATTAGTTAACTGAATGTTTTGTGACCGTTCTTATTTAATCCACAATACGGTCAATTCTCTAATAAATTAAACGCTTACTTTGTTCCACATTTTAGACTTTTCTGAGCGATCCCACGGCCGTGACCGCATAGATAACATTGTTCTCTTGGTTTGTTTATAGGGTTCCGTACCTTAAAATCTTTGTAAGAAGAGGTTCAAAGTTAGGATGATCGTTATGTGTCTAATAGTTAGTTCGATATATTTTTTCTGATTTTGGGATATCTATACTATTATACCAGATGGACCGATGATCTGGTGAAGATAGCGGGAAACTGTTGGCTGAGGGCTACGCACGACCGGCCGTTGAGGAGATCCTTGGGAAAGGCCTTTGTCCAGCAGAGGACGTCCTTGGGCTGATATGATTATGATGATACTGTTATAAAGTTGTAAAAATGAAATGTCTGAACATTGAAGATTTTCAAAAATTAAGTAAAAGGGTCTATTTGACTGTTTGAATCGAAACATTTTATTTTTTATTGATAAGATTGTATGTGTCATTGTGGCTTCAACACGACAAAATGGTTTTACGGATTTCAACTATTTTTGGTACACGGATTGTTGGGTATCCATAGATGGTTAAAGGATAATATTTACTAGACTACGCTGTCAAAAAAAGAGGGGTTATGACTTTTTCTCTTATGAATATAGTTGCGGTAACCGTCTAGTTACTAAATAAACGAATGTAAAATAATACAAGTATATAAACTATCATAATATAATCAGTAAATTGATGTTTTAGAAGTGATTATAATTTTAACTATGTAATTACTAATATTTGGAACTTGTAAAATAATGCATATATTCGAACATGCAAGCAATGTTAAAACACTGAAAATGTAGAATATCTGTTTATTAAAAGATACACAAAAACCCACTACCTCCGGTAATTCAGCCAATGCAGTGGCTGATTGGTCAATGTCACGATATTTTGATGATCTGATTAGGTTTTTCTGGGTTTCCCTAATCCTTGCAACAAATGTTGGATCATATTGTATGTTTCCCAGCAAAGACTTCTCTCATTGTAACTGACAATTCGAAAGTGCTTGTATCTAAGCCTACTTGAATAAAGGATATTTTGATTTTGATTTTGATTTTGATTTTTTGATGTATTTTTGTATAATCGTCATCATATCAGCTCAGGGACGTCCACTGCTTGACAAAGGCCTCCCTCAAGGATCTCCACAACGACTGGTCACGCGCCGCCCTCTTCCATCGGTTTCCCGCGATCTTCACCAGATCATCGGTCCATCTTGTTGGGGGCCTCCCTACGCTGCATCGTCCTATACGCGGTCGCCACTTCAGAACCTTTCTAACCCAGCTTTTTTTATAAAGTACCTAAATCAAAGTTTAGGTCGATTTAAACATTCGGTCGTTGATGTAACAAATCATAATCGATAATCAATAAAACTTATAATAAAACCCAATTTTAACATTTCAGGTGAGATCAATGTTCGGGAACGCCAACGCGACATCTGACCTCATGCTCCCGATCCTCTTAGACATGGCCAACCTCATCCGCAGAGCCGTCCGCTCCGGCAAGGAGCCCAGGGAAGTCAAACAGCCCCTCACACTGCCCCAAGCACAACTCCTCAGACGATCATTCACCGAAGACTCTGACACACTACTAGATGACGAACCATTCGAATACTCCACAACTACAAAAGCACCAGAAACACAGAGATACCGTAGAATACCTCAGAGGAGGTACAAACCTAAAACAGCAAACAAAACTGACACAGACGTGAACATTGAAAACACTGAAGTTAAGACGACGAAGGCGGACACTCATGTAAGTATTTGTTTTGCAAAGTCTTCACACATTTAGATTTTTCAGACAATTTAAGAAACTGCTGTTTCTACAGTGTACATAATTTGATTCATTTCTGATTGTTTCTCAGTACCATCTGCTATTGTAGTTTAACAATCATTTTTGTTATGTGTACTTTAGCAACAGCTCTATCTGCTCATCTTGACTCCAAATCATTTTCAAAAGCTTTTTCCCCTCTTAGTTTTGGATATGATTATTTGATTCTTAAATGTTGAAGATTTATTCCTTAATTAATTGATATTGATTGATTTAATAATTGATAGATTCAGGGGTTAGCGTTACATTGCGGAATTCCATATTAAGTTAATGGATTATAGTTCCTTTGTTTTTTGGTTGGCACAATATAGTATTTTGGTTAGATGTGACATAAAATAGTATAATCCTTTACATGTGTTTTGCCTCTCTACGTAGCATCATCAGGAGATAACAGAAATGTTAACGGTCCGGCGTCCACCGACAAGAAGTTCTCGGTTGGATGATGCTTAGGCGATGTGTCAAGGATTATACTGTTTGGTTTTGGTTTGTTGTATTCGCATTCGTATTTTATGTCACATCTAACCAAGACACTATTTTGCGGAATAGCAAAATAACTATAATACATTAATATGATTGATTAAATACCTAATTATAATCCAATACTTACTCAACCAATGACGAGTCAATTATGGATTATAGATATGTTCTTTATATTGTCTCGCTATATTTAGTCCTTTTTACTGTTAACTCTTTTCTTTTTTGGTATATATAAGTAGTATAAAACAAATGTTCCCATTCCTAATTTTGTATGTTTTTTTTTCTTTTTTTCCCCCATATTAACTTAGTCAGATACTTACACCTACTGTGTGAGTAAGTATCATACTCATCTTCTCTATCTTTATCTTTTTACATACCCACTTCATCCTCCCTAATTTTCTTACTTTCTATTTCTTCTATGTAACATTACGATACGCTTGTAAATTCCTCTCTCAAATTCCAGAATATCACCAAAACTACGACGACCGAAGCACCGCGGATTTCCACAGTCAGGAGTAAGAACATGACAGAGAACAGCACCATGGACCTAATGGCGGATGCGACTAACCAGACCTTGGCCCAGGATCTGCCGGTGGCCGAGAAACTACGGGCACTGAATAGGTTTATTGATAGGAAAGGTGAGTCATAAAAAGAGAACACTTATAGAAAATGAAGGAGATGCAAGTCCTGTAAGAATATGCTAATGTTCAATAATAAACAAAATAACTGTAGTAGTCAGGTTGCCTGTGTTCATAATTGAACTAAATTTATGACGGAGGTAATACTTCGACAAACGTTTTGTACAATGCTTCATTTCATAGAATTTTTATCAAAAATCCCAAAAAGCGTAAGGTTTCAGAGGATATGATATGTCGATTATACATAAAACGTTCGATACAACGTTTCCAATAAAACAAGCAAATAACTGTACGAAAGACTTTACGTCCACCGGGTAATTTCAACATTATTCGTTTCTTATCATGTTTTTCCAACCCCCATGCAATTTAATATTGATATTATAAAATTTATCAAAAGTGCCACATTAATTTTGCCTACTCCTATGTATTTAAATAGTATGTAATATTTTCGCAGTCCCTGTGGTTAAGGCACACGAGATTTTGTTATGCAAAAAAATAAATATATTTAGGTACACTTAATTAGAAATTAGTTTAATAACTACCTTAATTTTGAAAAACGAATTTGATTAATTGTTGTTCATTGACAGCTATTGGTCATAAATTACAGATTGTAATCAAAATGTCATACATAAAATTATTATTTATTGCCTTTTAAAATCAAACGCCTTCGATTTTGCATTGCGCAAGAAGTTGTTGCGAATAAATACTCTGTAAATTATGATATAATGCAGAACTTTAGATGCAGAAGTCATTCTGAACATAATCGCTCCATTATAGTTTACGTATTCAACCAATATTTTAAATATTGACATTAACTTAGAAAGCCGCATAAAGTTATTTAACCGGGGTAGATAATTTTTATTTAGGTTATTAATGGCATACCTATTTACATAAATGAAAATGTTTATATATGTACAGAATTTCTCTAATCGCAATGTAGAAAGCAATTACGCACGCACGAGAATTCAATTATAGACAAAACTAAAATTTAACAACAATCAGATCCATGTAACTAAAAGTCAAATTGTTTTATTTTTCAAGTTCTTACCAGAACCTCGTAACGGGTTACACTTACTTGCCTTTGGTTTGCTTTTGCGAGGGAGCGCTGTGAGTAGTGTTAAAAATGGGTCTGAGTAAGTCAAAGTAAATTTGGCTTTCATTTTCCTCGTGAGCAGCTGACAGGAGATAAATTGAAAATAGGGTAGGATCATGCTACAAGCGTGCAGTGAAATAAATTTTATAGAAAATCCCCTTGTTTTTTCAGGTAACCTCATTCGCCGAGGCACATTCCCTCCCAAGCCTCCAGCGAGACGCACAACTGCCGAGCCCACCATCAGCCCTGTACGGAGACGGCCGGCTCCGGCCAGGAAGCTACCTGTGATCCAGCCAGGGGAGCAGGCCAAGTGCGAGCTGTTCACTAACACGCTGTGTCTGCACTCTGAGGATTATCCTACGTAAGCGCCCACCACCTTGGAGTATTGCGTCAAATAATCTCATCATACTGCCATCCAAGCCCTCATGATGCAAGACCGCTGAGTTTACCCACAGCGTGTTTCCTATATGGCCAGCCTGCACATGCGCGAGTTGTTCGCCAACACGCTGTGCCTCTACTCTGAGCATTATCTTACTCTCGAAATCAGATCCAGATTTTCTATCAGAATCCCTGGAAGAATATGACGTCAAATAATCTTAGAAGCAACAGCCGATGCCAGTTAGAAAGCTACTCGTGATCCAGCCAAGAGGGCACGCCAAGTGTGAGCTGTTCACCAAAACTCTGTGCCAGTATCATCATCCAACCATCACCCATCTTCCAATGCAAATGTTGCCATCCAAGCCTTTATAATGTGAGACCATATAACGACCATCAGCTCGCTCGGTACAGAGGCGGCCAGCACTGATCAGGAACTGCCCGTTATCCAGCCGGGGAAGCAGGCCAAGTATGAGCTGTTGACCAACAAGTTGTGCCTGCACACTGAAGATTATCCCCCGTGAGTGTCAAACTAGAATCCCTTGAAGGGCTTGAATATGACATCGCAAATTACCTTGGAGGCCTTGGATATAACTTCATTCACTGAGTTATCACCCAAGCTTCCATAGATGCATACCACTACCGAACCGACCCACACATAGCTTAGAGTAGGCCATACAAAGCAGGCCTTAATTATCTGGGTAAAAATCACAAAACAGTTGAGGAATATTCTAAAACCGAAAACATTAGTAGTACGAGAAACCAAAGTGCCCTAAAAACTTATATTACTACACGAAAAACGAGTAACAGATATCGAAAAGTAAAGAAAAGGAGAAAGTATATTCCTAAATACTGACAACATTGTTTAAAATAGCATAGCACTAAATTCAATAGGCGCAGTTTTTGGTCTTGATAAAAATTGTAGTTTATCTTCTTGTACATTCAGCAAACTTTAAATATTTCCTATGAAAAGATACCCAATACCCTAATAAAACGAACCGGATAGCAATTTGAAATGATTATTTAATAACAAACAAATGTCAATTTACAAATTTGTTAGGCCTATGATTCGATTCGAAGACACTTAACGGTTTATAAATAATTCTTCTCAGTTACGAAGGTCAACTTGCGTAAGAGCATTGAGAGCAAATAGATAGCTTATATAAAAAAATCCAACAGCAATTATGAATTGTTTTAATAATAAACTTTATAAAGCATCATATTAAGTTAAAAGTAGAACTAGCTCGTAAATAACTTGTTGCATTTTGGCTTTGAAGGTGGTAAGAGATAAACGGCGTTGTATCGAGCGTGAAAGTGCTCACACGAGAAATACAGCAGTTTTTGTCATAACTCAAGAATAGTGGTAATTTGTAGACTTTTCCATTAATATTAAACAAACATATTGTAAAATAAGTCATTAACTGTACTTGGCTTTATACTTTTCTCTCAAGTATATCCGAGTTTAAAATGTTCCATGCAAATAAAAGTGTTATGAATATGATTTCTCGTATTACCAACTTAACGTCAGAAAGGAAAGCCGCAATGAATGGACAAATAATTAAGTACACAATTTGCTCCAAAAACCCGTAAACAAACCGTCTTGGACGAATAGTCAATTAATTTGCACTTTGTACTTTCGCGGCTTGTACACAATTACAATTAATTACATTATTTGTTGTTTTGATTTGATAAACACGCTATGCGTTAACTTAAATAGTACATTACTGCCGAGGCTGCGAAATAGGGGATTGCCGGCCGAGTACATCTAGAGATACGAGGCCGACAATCCCTGTTCGCGCCGAGGCTTGTATAGTGCTTTTCTCAAACATGCAATGAAATAAAAACCAATATTTTTTATATAATAAATATTTTTTTTTCCACTAAAACGTTATTTTAATATACATAGTTATTCGTTCTCTTCGTGGCGGCGCGGCGGCGCTCGGAACGAATTGAAACAAAAGACGGTCGCTTTGCTGGCCTTGGCCCGCAATTTCGTATGAAATTATCATTATGTGCCCCTCGTTGCGCCGTACCCGAAATGTGGGACCTCGGGGTCTATTACAAGGAACACAACGTCAATATTTCATTGCATGTTTGAGAAAAATAATTTGTTTACTCATGAAGTAGTTAACTTAATACGAGGAGAATTTATGTACATAGAGTAAAACCAACCTTAAAATAAAAGTCTCTCAATGAAGAGGCAAATTTGGATGAATGCTTTATAGGCCGGTTAGTAGAGGAACGGCCAGTTTCAGTTTAGTTTTATTCTACGAGTTTTGAAAGTCTAATAGATATTACTGTTATTTATAAAACAAAATCACCTCTTTTGACTTATCATAAATCCATTCCAAATGCGTGTGCATAGAACTTTTATAGCGTGTCTTGTGAACCTATTCTCTTGGATCCTGCATGCAGATAAGATACTTAAAGCAGCCGAATGCAAGTTTTAGTACCTTCTTTTTAAAGTCAGATGACCCTCAAAACTTTATTTTGTTTCCAGAGACGCCATTGTCCAGTCGATCCGTCGTAACAAGGCAGCAGCAGGGGCGTTGTTGGCAGACTTTAGAGATCCCGGGGAAGGTGCTCTGGACGGTGTTACGGCGGCTCAGGAGGCCAAGTACACGGCGGAACACTATTTAGTCTCAAACAGGTAATATTCTGCTTTTGACAACAAGCCCTCCGGGGTATGTGGGGCCAAATGTCGGAATGTCCAAAAAGTCATAATGTGTAGATGTTATAAAGACCGTTAGCCAATATGTACAAGTATCTGAATGTTAAAGACCATCCTTTTACTTTTTACTCATACTTTATTACTTTAAGTGTAAAAGTGTTGCAAGACAATTTTTCACCAGACAGCAATGCAATGCAATATGCAATATATTCCACAAAATCTTCTATACCTACCTGGAAGCAGCTATTCCTGGCTTAGAGGCAGTCCTCGAGACAATATCATTAGTTAGTAAATTTTAACTTTTAGATATGAAAAACAGTGTTGGAATTATTTATTGGATTTAGTCATGAGAAATTTACGCCCGGAAACAGATTGGCTACGTATACATCTGCGAAATGATTCAAAGGTTTAGCTATGAGTACAACCGCTGAGGTGGACAGATCAGCCCAAGCACACTGTCAACGGTAACCTGCACGAATGCACAAGAAGAGCGGCAGTCCGCAAAGAGTGGAGTCACATTGTAAAGTAGGCAATAAACCCTGACGTGATGACGTGACGTAACGACTATGACTACTCTGTCAAAAGTGTAGCGCCAAAGAAGAAGATGAAATTTAAAAAAAAGAAGATGAAATTAAACAATAATATTGAAATAAAACGTCCAACTCTTTTTCAGACGAGGCGACACAGCTAACCGGGACTTCGCGAGCGCAGGCGAGGCGGGTTTCATGTGCCCCAGCACCGTGAAGTACGCGCGGCCGCAGCGCGCACGCGCAACTTCGGGCCAGTGGAAGTACATCGTCAACACAGGCGAGCACACGCAGACGCTGCGCTTAGAGAAGTGCTTGTAAGTGAAGTTAATACTATCTTTTCATCACACTTGTTAGTAAACGGTGTCATTAAACGCAGGAAAAACGAGCGACAAGGTCGTAATTAAAACCGTGGGCTTTTTATTAACGCCATGGGCGTAATGACTTTTTTTTATTTTATAGTCTGCCTTTACTGCTCTAATATGTCAGGTTTAGAACGGAACCGAACGGAATTAGTTAAAATCAACAATATTATTGTTTACCTCGAAAATTTGATTTATACATAATGTAATATCAATATTTACACGTCGACGCTATTGTTTAATACGTAACAATAGCGTGTTTATATTAATACTTTCTTCTGTTTCCGCGATTATTACTCATTGAAATAAAACAATTTAACGGATTATATCGCGTATATTATCTCATTTTAGTTCCCGACGTTTCGGAAGCTTTTCAGCGTTCCATGGTGACGGGTGGACTGTGGGTAGGTGGGAAACTAGGCCATGTGGTAACCCTAGCTACTCAGAGTGCTTTAATCGAACTATGTTCCTGTCAGTTCTAATAGCTACAAGAACATAAGTGTTGACTTTACAATACATTGAAAAAAACTAGGTTCATTTGCTGCCCGAATCTAGGTATACTATTTTTGATATTTATATTCAAATAAAAAAATCAGAAGTAAGAAGCAATAGTTTTGCCAATAAACTAAATCATGCTGAGGCGTTCCTTTTCTAATGCATTGGATATATATATAAAAATCACAAAACCGATCTTATTTCATAAAACCTTTTAATTTTACGTAATTTTGATTTCAGGAAACCGAAAGAATCCTGTACATATTTAACGGACAACTTTAAATCAAAATGTGTTCAAGTCTACAACTACCACAGACTCTTGACTTGGGACCAGCAGAACGGATTACACATGGACATTTTCAAGGTAAAATTATCATTAGATATATTGATTTGTACTGTAAACTCAAGTAGGTCCCATTGACAGTGTCATTTCTTAAGAGTCCCCGGTAAGCTGGGTTCTCCATACAAACGAAGTTACGCTCTAATTTTAAAACGACTGGCTAGTTTGCTCTGAAACTTTGTACTTAGAATAAGTTAAGGTATATGCAGGCGTTTTTGCCGTATTTCGTTAGTTTTATAATGGAGCCATATAAACTAATTTTAGGCCTAGATATACCTCATGTCATTGTATATGCAAAGTTTCGTTACAATCCAACACGTAGTTTTAAAATGAGAACGAAACTCCATTTGTATGGGAAGGTGAAATTCGGCAGAGCTTGCTGGGGAGTCTTAATAAGTAACTAGGTAGTATATAGGTAATTCATTTCTGAGAAAATGCCGACACTACTGATACATGTACAAAAATTGTATTATTACTTATAAATAAAATAAAAAAGATTCCGACGAATTGAAAACCTCCTCCTTTTTGGGAGTCGGTTAAAAATAACCATTTTGCATGGCACATACATCAGAAATTAAATTTTACAACATATTTTTATACATTTTTCAATTTCAGGTTCCAACATGCTGTTCTTGCCACATAGAAGGATACAGTGTCTCATTCCCACCGTTAGGCCACAGGATCCACGAGACCTCAGGCGAGACCATGCCAGTAGAAGAACTGTCTGCGGAGCAAGGCAACCACGCTTTCGAAAATGTTCAATCCACCGTCCAAAGGCCCAGAATCTCCAAAAACCCGCCGTTCACGTTTAATAAGCCTTTAGAATCCTTCACACCGTTCTCTGATAACCACAACCTATTAACCGGTACGTCTTTCTCCAATGCTAAACTAAACGATGATGAACTTAACAGTAATTTACCTATAATACCTGTTGTACCTCCCTCTAATCCTACTGATTCTTACGGTAACACTTATTTCCCAGATTCCTTCAACCAGGCCACTTCTATTAGAAACGTGAAGCGTCCTCCAATATCAAGAAATCCTGTCGACACATTCGATTCTGTTACATTACCAAGCTATTTAGAGCCCCCGACACCGTCTGCACCATCTTCGTTTACCTTCTCAAACGATATCCCTAATAAATTCAAAAGTACGCCTCAATTCAAGAGAGGAGTAGGAAGACCGAATCGACGACCAATTAGAAAGAAGATAGCTGGCGGACCAGACGACTTATCATCCTCCGGAACAACAGCTGTAGAATCATTTACTGGTAGCAACATGGATACTATGGAGGAATTTAACGAAGACACGGAGGAAGACGTTCCCAATAATAACCCAAAAATACATCCAACAAGAAAAGGCACAATTGCCCCGAAACTTCAATCCATCACTACAGAAAAGGTAACGCCTACCTTTACGCAAGATCAAAATAAGTCTGTAAAAGATTCGAACAGTCAAAGAGTAAATTACAACTACCATCCCATCATAGATTTCTTTGGAGAAGAAGATAAAGAGGAAGAGAATGACTCTATTGACAGAGAAGATATAGTAGCATCGTTCGTGCCGTCACCTGAGTCGGAATGGAAGCCGATGAATCATCCGCCGTCAAGAAGTTCACAAAATACGAATCTAGTAGAGCGAAAGAAACATAAATAAGTATAATTCAGAAAACTCAATTTAGTTGTAAATGTTTGTATTGTATGATATACTCTGATGTTGTTCAGGGGTTAGCTCTATTTTCTCCAAGGTTTTATTTTTTTAAGCCAACACTATCATCGTGTGAAATGATTTCGCCAGTAGATTTTCAGAATCTTTTGAATTGTTGATTATGATTATTTTCATTTTCAGCTATTACATTGATGATATGGATTTATTGATTAAAACAAACAAATATATTTATACGGATCAGAATTTAGATTCTAACAGCTTTGAACAAAACTTTTTCTGTAAGTGGAAGAGGCGATATATTTTTATATTTATTACATGAACGAACGATGCCAAATCGAATTGCAATGTAAATTATTGATTAGTAGGTATTTATTTAAATTATTAGTAGTCCCGTTGTAACTCACCTTTAGGATAAGAACTAATTTAAGACTCAAAAGACTTGCCAGAAAATAAATGTATCTTCTTAATGATTATTTTATTTTCTACCCTGACATCTAGACCTAGGTAATCACCCTGCAATATTTGGCAAAATTTAGGGCTGTTATTAGATAACCCTCTAGAGATAGTAAACGTTAGAGTTATCAGAAATCCCATCGGTTTGTATTTGATGTATTAGTCTCACCTGATTGAATAAATGAAAACTAGGTGGCAGTGAAGACGCTTACACAAAACATGCCTATTCTCCTAAAAGCAACAAAGTCAATCACATATTTAAATACCTAGTTTTGCCGCTCGTTGCGCGCGATCATTGCAAAGAAATAAATTACCATGAATGATTTATTGGGGCATACAGATTTTAGAATATAGATGTCTTTTGCTAATAAAATTTAGGTAATGGCTTCGATACATAAAACTTATATTTTTAAAGTAAAGGTCTTGATTAGTATTTATAAGTATTTGCCTATAGGGGGGCGTCCTTTAATTACTTGAGCCGTTTAGGGGGTCAAACTGAATCTCGTCTGATCTTATTCTGGGGAAAGGGGGTATTTTTTTCTTGAGCGTAGTCGAATAAAAAGTATCCTGTAATCAAAAACATTGAAAAAGTCCGTTTCACTTATATTTTTGAAAATATCTTCAATGTACCTACAGACAATTCATTTTTACAACTTTATAATAGTATACATGTTATGTATGAATATAACCATGATTCTATTAAATACCAAATGCAAAGGACGTTATTCGTATAATAATTATGACAGAATTTTCTACTCATCTATACTGTTATGAAGTTGTAATAATGAAATTATTACATGGAAGATATTAAAAAATATATATTATTACGGATTATTTGGACGTCACAATCGAAAAAAAATAAAAAAAATATTTGGTTTTTTCGAATGTTTGCATTTGTCGTTGTGGCTTTATCACGCCAAATTGGCTATACAGATTTTAACTATTTTTGGTGCACAGGAAACTAGGCATCCACAGACATCCAAAACAAGTAAAATAAAAATCTACGTTTAAATTTTGAGTTCAAACCTTACGTGTAGTTTGTTTTATGAGTCTTTAAAGTTGGGTGGGAAAGTCCATTTTTAAAGTATGAAAATGGTAATAGCTAACAATACCATTCCATAACCGATAAAAAGTTTTGTAATTTTTGTTATTAAACCGTTTCGATAAACGCAAATTTTAACATAGTTGCAGAAAATTCGTATTTTCTCTATACAAGATTCTAGCGTGTGACGTCACATGCTTGTAGGCTTTAGTATGAAGCGTTTTTTGTCGCAGTCCAAAAATGTGCTATTAACGTCGTTGTATCTCGGGGAGTTTTTATGATATTAGAGTAGTTTTTTACCAATTATATCTAACATAACATTAAAAAAATTGACAAATAGCCTATTGTCATAAGTAATAATGTATTGTATTTTGTATAAAGGACTATTTATGCTTTGTAATGTAGGTATTTGTTTGTATATATACCTATACATTTTTGCGAAACACACTAAAATACCGATTGAAGTTTTTTAAAGTCCAATCTATTGTTATCATTCACGGCTCATTTAAAACTCTTTTGTCGCTTTCAATCTGTAATATGTTACGGTATTGTACTTATTTTTGGAAAAAATATATGCATAGTCAAATGAAACGAATAATAATCAAAACAACACGGGATCATAAAGAAAAAATAAATAAGCATAGACGATATTAAAGTTTAGCGATGGGTTGCTTAAGAACAATTTGGAAGGATAATAAGATAATAGGGATGACGACATAATTTTAATAATTAGTCCGTCATGTAATAAAAAATATTGGACGCATATTTTTTAATTTTCTTACGTAATCTAAAAATGAAGGTCATTGAGTCATAATGTTGCGTGACGTCACTCCTTCTTCTAAACTGTAATGCGATTTATCTGAGTATTTTTTTTATTATTAAGAAAAAGCAAAAAAGACTTGAGAGTCCATTATTGTTTCATATCATGTTTCATATCATGTTTTAACTCATACGGAAGTTCATACTCGTATTGGATCAAGAATACAATCAAAATGTTAACTTGATTGTAGAAACAAACCTCGAAATAGTACCAAGTCCGCTTAACCAAAAGTGAAAGCGGGTTTTTGCCCCCGGTCAACGATCGTAGGTATCAATAGATTCGCAAGTGATCGAACATTACAATATGCGATGTCAAAACTAAACGAGATCTTAGAGCATAACCTAGATGTGTAGTCAACAAGAAAATTGGTCACGACGAAATTAAGTAAGATGTAATTATAGCTTTTGCATAAGAGGACATTGTCATTAAACTAGACGTAGCATAAAACAAACTATTAATTTGGATAAAAGAAAATTTTAAATTAATACTATATAGATTTTAGTTTATTATATTTTTTGCGTACGAGATCAATCGATCTATTTGGGAAATAATTACAAATGAGTATTTACTTTGCATTAACTTTTTTCTTACAGTTGGAATTTTATATTTAGAATTAAGTAAATGTGGATGCTTGGAAATAACACAAAATTACATTTTACAACCTTTATTTAGTAAATATAAATAATTATAACAACACGTTAGTGGACCTAATTATAAAAAAAAAATATTAACAATGTTAACAAGTCTATCACAGAAGGTTTCGTTAGCGAAGAAAAACGAACGAGAGATTAAACTCAATACTTTCGTCGAACACTTTTACAATTGGTTCAAAAGTGATACGAAATTTAGTGGCACTTTCTACTTATAACCTAATTTTTAATAAAAATCTTAGTTTTCATACAAATAGGTACGTCAATTGTTTAGTACGGAGTGCGTATTCATTCAAATTTATTGTTATTTTTCTGACAATTATTTTAATGTAAAAATGGAAATTCGTGTCATTTCTGTGATCTAGCATACATAATACACATAAGTATGTTTGTTTATCAAAATTTTACTTATAGATCCTCTTAGTTAAAATAGGATCAGTTGTTCGTTTATGTAATTGAAATGACAAAAACGGTTTGCTTTTGCATGAAAACTGAGAAAACTCAAAGTCTATGTGTCTACATAGTAGTACATTCGCTTGCTTGGGTCCTTAATATAGTTTGGTGTAGTGGTTAATATAGGTACAGCCTTTGCAAATCCATTCAGTACCGCTGCGGCGTTATGTCTGCCATTTTTTCTATTGTTGCTTCTTGATTGTAACGTTTCTTTATCCTTCTTTTCTGAATCATCTTCTGGTTCCTCGGCTTGAACTAATTTAGCACTCCTGTAGTTACCTCCGTGTAATCCACCCCTTGATCTAGAGTTGTCATATGATTTGAAATTACCTCCATGCATGTCATCGGAGTCATCATCATTATCGTATTCATCATCAAGTTCTATTAATTTGGCATTCTTGTTGTTACCACGAGATTTTAAATTATCTTGTAATGATTTCAGATTACCTCCATGTAGTGCTCTAGGTTGGTCTACGTCACTTAGCTCGATGTGTTTTGCATTTGCTGGTTCATTGTCTTTCGCTCGCACATCTTTATTAGATTTTGTACGTCCAGCACTTTTTAAGCTAACTTCAATATCTTTATTTAGGTTTAGTTCTTCTACTTGAGACTTCAGACCTCCTTGAGACTCTCTTTGTTTTATTGATATTTTTTTTCGTAAAGGTCTTTGTGATGAACTTATAATCGGCGCTGATTTTATTTCAGCGGCCTTATAGTTTCCACCATGTCTAGGCCCTTGCTGAAGATCTAAATTTTCTTTAAATATTTCTACGTCTTTTAATTTATTTATTTCTTCAGCTAAATTCTCATCTTTAAAGAGATCTAAAGCTTCCACATTCTTTACAGGTTTTTTTCGTTTTTGTGGTAATTCTTTGATAATTTCAACTTCTTTTATATCTTGCCTGAATTGCGTAATGTGGGGAGCAGACATATTGACCGGTATTTCTTTATGTATTTCTAATTTTTTTCTATGTACTACTGGTTTATATTCTAGCTTTGCGCTACGTGCTTCAGTTGTAGGGGGGGGTGCTTCCGTTGTTTTAATGAGAGTACGTTTTGTTGGTTCAGGGGTTGTCAATATAAGTGGCTCATCTTGTTTTTTATTTTTAGATTCCTCTTCTATATCACCCTGAGAGGATTCATCATTTTCCTCCTCAGTGTCATCTTCGTCATCATCGTCCTCTTCATCATCATCTTCTTCTTCATCATCATCATCATCATCATCATCATCATTATCTTCGTCATCGTCGTCTTCTTCACTCGATTCAGGCACTTTTTTCTTTATGCTTTCCATAACATTATCTGCTTCTTTTTCGTAATTAGGCATGTAGTCTTCCATATTTTGTTTGACTCCAATCATTGCATCGACTTCTTCTTTTCTCATATCATCATCGTCATCATCACCATACCTCTTAGTGTCTGTAACCAAAGTTGATTTACTGGTTTTTTTTTTCTTTTCTCTGTATTTTGGAGTATTAATATCGTCGTCTTTAGTAGTTTCAACAGGCTTATATTTAGTAGCTTCTTTTTTTAAACTGGGTTTTTCAGTTGCATGTGTCTTGTGAAACCTTGTCACTAATTGTAACTTTGGTCGCTCCGTTGCCTCTTCTTCCTCCTCGTCCTCATAATCTTGCGGTGGTTTTGCAGTAGTTGTTGAAGGTTTAGTCCTTCTCCTAAAAGATGGTTTCGCTGTTGTCGTCGTAGTAGTGACGTCTTCATTGTCTTCGTAGTCTTCATATTCTTCATCACTTTCATCGCTTTCTATGGGTTCTTTTAATGTCTTGGGTGCTGATGTTGTACTTACTACACTGTTAACTGTCTTTGAAGCTGCAGATTCCAAGGACATTGGAGACATTCTGGACTCTATAAAGATGGGTTTTGATGATTTTCTGTACCTTGATGGTGCAATTGTTGTATTGGTTTGAGTTTCATAATCTTCAACCGACATTGCTTTTTTATGATCAACTGGTGAATAGTGTCTTTTATGATTTGCAGGTTTTAATTCATACCTCGGTTCACCTCTTCGTTGATCAAAATTGACGTCAAAAAAACCAACTTCGTCTTTATTAGCCTTCTTATCTCTGTCTTTGCGACTTATATCTTTGTAAGTGCGTGCTCTTACATTTCTTTTTACTGGTTGGTCTTTGTCATGGCTAAAACTTAACACCTTTTCAACAATTTTACTTGATTGCAGTTGCTTTATTAGGGGGCTTATATTGCCTGTTGTAGTTGTTTTTTTCGATTCTTGGCCGTGGCCTTCTCTAATAATTTTATATGGTTCATAAATAAAAGGGGCAGCTCGTTTTTGTCGTACTGATACAAGTGGTTTAGTTACATCTTTTTTACTTGTGAATGAATCGTAGGATGCATTTTTTAAATCTGCATCACTAGCAGATGAATTAAATATGCGATCAATTGGTTTCAAATTACTTTGTCGCATAAATGGATCCTGAAAGTTTTTTTTGATATTTTGCATAATATCTTCATAAACCCTACTTTGTTCAGTATCATTTGAAAAAGATATGTTTTGGGGTAGCAGTAAAGAAGCCTTTAAATCTTCCGATGATTTAGCTAAAGTATCCTGTAAAACTGTTGTTCCATTATTCAATTCATCTTTTAACGCTACGAAATCTGTTGCAGAGCCGAAATTGTCACCTTTGAGGTATGATGATATTTTCCCGAAATTATTAAGTTTGAAAGTCTCCAAATTGGGAGTTTTAATTGGTTCTGGGTTTGCTATAATTCCTTCCTTGAAAAATGGGCTATCTAGTGGGTTTTTACCAAAATATTTAGCTTTGAAACAATCAATTTTGTCACCAAGCCCTTTAAGTCGTTGCTTGTTTTTTAAGTTATCAAATTTTTGTTTCTCATCTTTGGTAGAATCATTATCATCTTCATTTTCCTCAGAAGTGTTGGTGCCATTGTTTTTAATTTTTTCTGGTATCGGATCTACCTCATCATCTACTTCTGCACATTCAATATTTGATCGTGAGTCATAAAATTCTGTTCCTCCTTTAGATTTTAAAGGAATTAGTTTTAAATTTTCAGCGTAACGTAATGGGGAATCTTTATGAACTGATTTTAAATTTCTAAAGTAATATGGATACTTATCTCGTAAATTGCTCTTTTTTGTCTTTGGTAGCTTTAATTTAGCCATCTTATTCAATTCTTTTTCACTTAAAAATGTTGAATTATAATCAAACTCCGGAATTTCAAAATTTGCTTCGCGTTTATTGACACCGTGATCAATTTCAGTTGCAGTATTATTTTCATGACTCACTGTTATATTAGCAGCATTGGTTTGTTTATCTTCTCTTTTGTGTCTCGTATCAGCGTTATTTAATGTATCGTTACTATCTAGTTCATCAAGATCACCCTCTTTTTCTTGATCTTGTTTGTCATGTACCAAAGTTTCGTTAATGGTTTCATTTTGTTCATCGTTTTTTATATTATGCTCGCGTTTGTGTCTTACATCATCATCTGGAACGTTTCCATACGCATCTTCTTCTTCCGAGTGTTCGTTTTCATCTTCAGAATAGTCATCGGAGTCACTTTGTTCTTCTTTGTCCTTGTCATCATCCTGCCACTTTTTACCATGGTGTTTCTTATCTCTGTAAACTGACCCATTGGAATCATGGTATTTACCATTAAATGATGGTGTTTTGTATTTTCCTCCACTAATTTCTGATTCTTTAAGGAACCCACCGTGACCTTCATGATCTGAAGCATGTTTCTGTTCGCCAGCATGATCATATGCTGCATCTTCATATCCTTCTTCAGAATATACGGTCTGAGCTTTAGTACTCTTAACAGCCTCTCGTAATCGGTGCGCATTTATAATATCATCATAACTAGCGGCATCTGCTAGTGCCGCTGACTTTGGTAAATGTTTAGTTGTTTCGGTTTTCCGAACTTGTGCGTAACTTTTAATGGGCACGAAATCATTCTCATCACTTTCTTCTTTAGTGTCTTTACTTTGAAGTTCTAGTTCCTGGTATGCGGCTGGCCGATTTTTCAAGACTACTTTATTTATGGATTCATCAACATTGTTTCTTAATTGGTTATATCGTTCTTGACCTTTTAAATAAATATCGTACCCGTCGGGAGGTTCTGCAAAATTTTCTGAAGGTGGAACTTGCGGATACTCGTTATGTTCATCATCATATTTAAGAGAATGGTGTTGTCTCAGATTGTGTAAATGATTTTTTAACGGTCGGTAGTGTACGGGCCTAACTCTGACAAAGTTTTGGTTCCATGGATGTCTGAACTTGTGGTTTAAAATCTGTTCATGGGTAAAAGCTTTTGGCGGAGGTCTATAGTAGACTGGTCGCCGTAGCGGCCGATGGATTTCAAACGTTGCGGGGACGTTTTTATATGGAATTTTCTTTTTGTCTGTTTGTTCTGGACTCTCTAAATATTCACCTTCTTCAATATCTGCCTCTCCCGCATCTTTTTCGTATTCCTGCACATTATTTTTACTGTTTTTTAAATCGTTCCTAATTTTATCTAATATCGGGTCCTTATACAGCTCTTGAAGAGCTGGTTCTTCGGCTTTATATGGATGAAACACTTCATAACTCGAAGCTGTAGGTATAATATGGCTTTGCCATTCTTCGTTACCATTGACATATTGCTGATACGGCTTATAAATTGATTTATCCTCATCTAACATATGATGTTTCCCCAGCTCTGGTTTATTTTTACCAGTATACGGTCTCACAGGATACGCTTTATAATGGTTTTGGGGATCTTTAACACCGTGGAAGTCGGCCACTTCAATTGCGAACTGGGGTTTGTGCGCTTTGTATTGAAAATATTCTGCTGGGACAGATTTTTGCTGAGAGTGTTGCAGCGTCACTGGAAACGATTCGGCTGGACCTGGCACTTCACTAGGGTTATTATCCCACACGACTGGAACGCGGATGGCCTGGCACTCGCACAACACTACCACTATCACAAAACAAATGTGTAAGTATATCGGCGGGTATTTCCTCACTATTCGGATGCAGCGCATGGGCGCGCGGGTTCTCCGCATGGGTACGCATGGATCCGCATGGGTCGGCATGGCTAAGCGGCGGGCCAGCATGGCTCACATCACGGACGGGCGAACACTAGCCGGGCCCGGGGTCGCCGATCGTTTTTATCTCCTCGGTGGCGCGTCGCGGACCGATTGCCGCGGGCCGCTCGCTTAGCTACGGTTGGTGGTGCAAAGCTTAGAAAACAGCGGATATGATATGTTAACTCAAATTAAACATTTAAATAAAACAATGTAACGGATTATATCGCGTATATTATCTCATTTGAGTTCCCGACGTTTCGGAAGCTTTTGCAGCTTACCATGGTATTACGATATATTCCCTACAGTAGTGAAACGCCTTTGTCGGGCGACGCCGCTGCTCGTGTAAGTACGTACGCTGTCACGCGCGGATCTGCTAGGGCTGTCATAAAATGGAAAATAAACTTCATTATTATGCAACAAGTACGTAACAATTAGCTAGTATGTACTTACAGATATTGCACAACCAGATATATTTACGCGGAATTTTATTTAAGTTTTTTATTATTAAATTTAACTATGTATTTATTCGCATGCCTATGAACAATTTGAGCATAAATGTGTGTGTCGTTGCCGCTTCGTTACATCAAAGCAGCTACAAGGATTTGAACTGTTTTTAGTAGCTGGGCTGGGCATCCACGATGGTTATAGGATACTTTTTACCCGACCACGTGAACGAAGGTGTTACATTAAAAGACAAGAATGAATTGTCGAGAACATAAAGATTAACATTCATTCACACTGAAACTTTACATCCATACTAATATTAGAATATTATAAACGTGAAAGTGTGTCTGTCTGCTTAAACCGCTGAACCGATTGGAATGAAATTTGGTATCGAGATAGTTTGAGTCCAGGGGAAGGACATAGGCTACTTTTTATCCCGGAAAAATACCTTTATCCGCGATAAACAAATTTAAGGCGGACGAAGTCGCAGGCAGAAGCTAGTACATTATAAATTATACATTGTTGCATTTATTTATTTATTATTAATGTACAGCCACATTGTATATATTATATCATACACATGTTAATGATGATAATAATGAATATTCATGAATTTAGACTATTTTTTTTGTATTATGCATGCTACACTCTCTAATTTTGTATGCCTTTCGGCAAAACATAGTGTTCCTAAGTGATTTATGAAACACCCATGTACCTACCTATGTTTTACAAAATAAATTATTCTTATTCTTATTCACAAGAATTATATTATTATAGGTATCTACATCTAATAAACACAACAATAACGGTGTACATAATACTCTTTAAACATATTTATGCAGTGAGATAAAAAAAAAACATTAATGAATAAATACCTAAATATGGCTCGGTAAAGGTTCAATGACTACAGCTGACGCGGGTAGGTACCCACAAAGTTAAAGCATAAAGGAACTTAGGCTCGTATGAACAAACGACACTAAAGTTCCTAAATCGCGCGTAAAATGCTGTTTCGTATGATAATTCCATAGTCCATACCCACTGATTAATAATAATATAATAAATGGCCTAACATGCTATAAAAACTTTGTATAGTAACAAAAAAACATCGGTTTTTATGCCATCGCAGTATCAATGTCGAGCCAAGCTACTCCAAAATAATAGTGCTTACTAGACGATATTAGTTAGTTCAAGTAGTTAGATAGTTCAACCTGCGTAATAACGTAATTACAAGTTAAATAATCTTAACTCGCATCACGGGGAAATCTATTAAATCTTAAATCCTTATTTAATGTGGTCGATGTACCTACATCCGTACACGGTACGCAACATTGTAATAAATCAAAATCATTCACCGCTCACTCAAAAACATTTACGCGCCTGCCCTGAAAGTTTACGAACGCCAACTAGGCGAGTTGGCGTCGGCGGCCCACGCCGCCCGCTTCCCCGCGACACACCGCACCGTTGCTCTGCGCAAGTACATTCCTTGCGCAACTCTATGAATATTGTTAAACTGTGCCATGGTCACGGGCTGACTCAAATTAAATATTTTATTACAGACACTTTGATATAAATGGCGCCATATTTCAGCTATTAGATTAGATATATATGAACACAAATTGTTTTCAGTCATTCTAGAATCGTCAGGCTAAAATCTTAAAACCAATAGAACATTTAATCCTACGTCTAGATTTAATCTTGCTATCAAATTAGATAATTTAGAACAATATATAATTAAGATACCAGAAATTGAATTACAGAAAGAGATGGAAAGGCTGTTATCATTATTCAGCCAATTATGAAAGTAACATAATACTTAGCAGACTCATTTGAGTTCTATCTATACACACGACACTAGATGTAACGCCTAGTTTGAAATAAATCAAGCGTTAGCTACAAGTATATTTATATTACAATACCTCTATTTAAGACTTAAATAGAGTTAAAATACTTTATAGAAAACTGTAATATATTTAAGTACGCTATTTAAAAAAGGGGTTTTCTTTACGAAAACTGCTACGAAAGAACTCAAAAACATCAATAGGCACTGGCGGTTAGCAAACCAATGCCAATTCCTACAAAAATTAGATAATAAATATTTGGTGGCATTGGACAACATGGCTCAATTTTTACATTTTTTAATAAAATAAAGTTACATCCGCTTGTAACTTGTCCACCACACCACCATACTGCTATGGCAGAGAAATGAAAAAGAGTGGTGTGGAGCAAACGATTAACGAAACAGATAAACACTTGGAGGCAGTTTTGAAACAACGACCGGATGTTGTTGTCAAATTCATGCACAAGACACAAGATGACGTGAAAGGCCGAAATGATGGATGGCCCCAGATGATCCCCATTGTCGCAAACGTACTAGTTGTATTGAATGCTGAAGCAGGATAATGATGTCAAATCAAGAATGTTAGCAGAATAATAGATAATAAATCAAGTACAAATTGTTAAAGAATAGACATTTTTCTGGATGAAATGTAAGGTATGTTATACCAAGACCATTATATTCTGAGAGGTTTCGTAGAAAATATTTCAGTCACCTAATCAGAGATAGTAAACAAGGTTATGATTCTTTGCAATAATCGCATAAGTTATTATTTAGTTAACGACACCCATGAACTATAAAAATGTTTTCTATTAATACATCACACTTTAATTGCCTGTCTTTTACGTAATCTCCTTAAGGTAATAGAAACAATATGAAATATGTTTTCAACTCAAAAGAAAGGAATACAGAAGACTACAAGAAAGTTAACAATAGTTTATTTTTTTGTTAAGCGTAATATATTCTAATTTTTTTTAAAACATTAGTAGATTTTAACGAAACTTTATTTCTCCTTTCTTTTATTGTTTCTTGCGAGTCAAGATTATTACAAATACATGACCTAGACCTTTGACAGCAAGATCAACGACACCGCTTCTGACTCGCGCAATCCATTTCAAGACAGTATTGAGAAAATCCAGGCAACCCACCAAACTTCTCATCGTGTTAAAGAAAAAATAAAATTGCCAGCCAATTACATCAAACCACTGCTCTATTTTAGCCGATTGCAAATAAATTATATAAAGAAATTCCTTGTCGAATTGCACAAATTATACTGTATTGTAAAGGTTGCGTTAAGCTTTAGACATTTTGACAATTGGATCGAAAAAATAATTTGGTCGGCGCAATTCGTTTAATTATTGCGAAGTGTGTAGAAGAATTGGTCTCGGGTCTGGCTATTGATTGACTTTATATTGGTTGTGATCGAGTTTTATTTTAAAGCATTAGCCATTTTTAATACGTTTGTTCTATAATCATTTCCGTATATTTAGAGTGTGCTTTTGCAATGCAGTAATATCACTGTCTTGACATACTTATTTGTGTAGTAAAAGTACATTCAAACTTAAATATTTAACAGTAAATGATTCTCGACCGAAAGTATGACAAACAAATTTGTAATCATCAACTAAAGAAAGTTGTTCTATTTTATTGCTTCATAATAATATAGCTTTCTTTCTTTAGCGTTCTAAGAATCTACTTTTGCCAGTCATAATAACGCTTCTCTTTGCATACTTTTCTACACTTGTATCAACTTAAACTGTTCCCGCTACATCAATGCTTCGTTCCCCATCATATTAATTTTCCTCATTGTTATCAAGTCTTTTGAGCTAAGAACCGGTCAGAATCAATATCGCTTTCACAACACATTGTCCTAGCATCCCGGTACCACAATAGTCATTACCGGCGTTACGGCAATGGCCTCGCGGTTACCGATTTCCCATAATCATTCGTCACGAGCAACCTGCTCCAGTTTGACGTTCGTTACGCTCTCGATTGGGGTACAGCGGGTCGGGGAATCGTCATTTTACAGAACAACAAGGAAAATTTTGGTGAAATACGCATTAATATATGCAAGCATGATAGGATGATAGAACACTAGTTTACCAATGATGTGAGACTGCTTATTTTTTATGGAAAGAAGAGGGACGGCTAAACTTATTTCTTTGCCACTTTGTCAATTGCAGAGCGTTTCAAAAAATATATATATTTCGGACAACTCCATGATCCATATATTGTTACAAAAAGTTTCATAACTATGTTGGTACCTACGGAGTGTACGGAGGGATCTATATCGGAATCCCTAACGTCATTTGTCCTAATGTGTCGTTTGTCATAACGCATTTTTTTACGAAATTGTAAACTTTTCAGGATTGCTATAAAACAAACCTAACGTAACCCAATCTATACGATAATCTTAAAAAACACAAGCTTCTGCCCGCGACTTTGTCCTCCTTAAATTCGTTTATCGCGAATAAGGGTATTTTCCGAAAAAATAGCCTATGTCCTTCCTCAGGACTCAAACTATCTCCATACCAAATTTCATCCAAATGTTCAGCGGTTTAAGCGTAAAGAGGTAACAGACAGACAGATAGACACACTTTCGCATTTATAATATAAGTATGAAAGTCTGGATTCTGAAAAAATTTACGATCATTGAAAAAAAAAAAACGCGTTTTAACAAACAATACATTAGGACAAACTACATTAGGGGTGCCGAAGGAGACCCCCTACGGAGACATAAATGTAAGGAGTTCCAGTGCCTCACCTATATATAGTCACTATTCCAAATTTGAAATGTAATAATATGCATAAAGGATGTTCCCATTTAAATACTAAGAAAAATGTCGGTCGACTTTAGGGTTTCTAGTATTGGGAGATGGGATTCATATTGTGAGTGTGAATAATGTGATCACGAATGGCTTGGTCAGATGTTAATATTTTTGATTTACTATTTATAGTATAAAAAAACAATAAGAACATCCCAATGAGTTTTAAAATCGTGGTACGGAAATGGTATTACACAAAAACAAACACGGTGTTCCACTGCATTTCATGTTTTTCAAATACTACTTAAAATCGGATTTAAAAATAATCTGAACCCTTCAAAATCGGCCAATATAACATCGAACTACACTTTTTTCCCGACGCGGGCTGATTTGCATTTGGCAACCCAAAGCTTGTGCAAACGTTTGGAAACGTCGCGACAGATCGAAACCTCAGAGTCAAGGAGATGCACGGTTTCTTTTGTAAGTATGATCAATTTATTATTTATTTTAACACTTCAAAAGAACTTACAAAAATATTGCAATATGGTTGTACAATCTTTTTATGTGTGTTATGATAGTTTAGGTTTTTGCCGATTTTGAAAATTCAGCTTTTTTTTCGAGTAGGGCCAAGAAAGGAGACCAAACATGTAAACATACAAATTTTTCTGATAATAGTAATGACACGTTAATTTTAGACACCGATTAAACCGCTGCGAAACCGCAAAAAATAAACTAAGTAATGAACACTATGAAACTTGAAATTGTATGCGCATAAAAAAGAAAAAAAAGCGGGAAAGTGAGATTAGTACAAATAAATATTCTCCTCAGGGTTTTGTTTGATTTTCTCATATTCGACAAATCAAATATGCAGAAAGGGGGGGGGGGGGTAGGGCACTCCATACATGAAACTGAAGCTGAATAAATTCAGGAAAGAGCAACGCGTGGCATATATTTCGACAGTTTTTCTAAATACACTTGAAGGTTTGTAAAAAAAAAATGTATTTAGTGAATATTTTCGGAAATAATCGACCCGAAAGTTGCATAAAGTGTGACCACCTCTACTCATATCCATACTAATATTATAAATGTGAAAGTGTGTCTGTCTGTCTATCTGTCTGTCCACTTCACGCTTAATGCGCTGAACCGATTTGGATTAAATTTGGTATGGAGATAGTTTGAGTCCCGGGGTTTGAACCGCTGAACCGATTTGGATGAAATTTGGTACGCAGATAGTTTGAGTCTCGGGGAAGGACATAGGCTACTTTTTATCGCGGAAAAATACCCTTATCCGCGATAAACGAATTTAAGGCGAACGAAGTCGTGGGCAGAAGCTAGTCTTCTATAAGCCCAATGATCAAAAAATATGGCAAAAAAATAAAGATAAAGATTAATAAATACTTTCAAAGATTATTATTCTGAACATGATCGGATATATCACTTTTAAAGTCAATTATTTATGTGCGACTATATGCTTCCAAATACATATTTAAAAAAAAACCCTTATATTATATATGGACTTCAGAAGGAGAACAAAATCACAAAATACCACTTTTGAGTTTATTAAGGATCGAAAATCTTTATTTTCTTTGGAATGAACTTTTCTGGCGGTAATTTGTGGGTTTTCATTTACTTCACGACCTTTGGCTCCCAGATAACTATCGCTACTCAAAACTGTTTCTTTATTCGTCTTTACGCAACACATACAGAGCAATTTAGTTTTATTATACAACATTTGTATAAAGGTCCATAAAATAGTAAAATAACCTATGCAATCCACCAATTTTCTTTAAAACAGCGAAAAATAAATAAAACAATGAAACTAAAGCTTTATGAGATGTGCGATATTTCGGCCAAGATATTATTGTTTACCAAGTTATAACATATCATAAAAGTCAAAATAAACAAGTTGAAAAAACCATTGTATAAAACCGGTGAAGTTCGAGTGGAAGCACTTACTACGAAAGATTCCGTGGTCGAGACGATCTCAAACGAGAAATAATACACCAAGATCAAAAATTTTAGGTCACCGAAATTTTAATAACAAAAATAGGTTTCTTAAATTAGTTGACACTAGTTTTATTAACATAATATGCTGTTCTTCGGAATACGCAACTGTATTAGCAATTTCCGTGATCCTACCATTAAAATATCGACCTTGAAAAATGTCGATTTTTACTATATCTCGCTACATTAACGTTTTTATTTTTCATGAGTTTTCACGAGTCCGATTTAGACCTGAAAAAGTTATTGATCAAGAGTTAGTTTTGCAGTCAAGATGTGAAACTAAATTAAGTTCATGACAGTATTAAAAAATTTTACTCCATCCGGTTCAAAGGACCAATATTTTGCGCCCTTAATAATTATTTATCCATCATCATCCCTTTATCCTTAGTAGAATAAAACGCTGTTAGTTGGTTACAACTCATGCTTTAAAAATCCGAATGTCTTATATTTTTTTACTTGGAAACTCCGCTATTACGATCCATAAATTGACATTTAGCACTTGCCTTAAAAATTTTCATCTAGCGACCAATTGACCAATTGGGCAACTAAAATTATATAGAAAGCACCCAACACGCAGTACACGTTACCCTAAAAAGTAGTTGTAACCTGTCGGAAGAAATTGGCATTGAATGAGCAAAATCAAGGAAGCAGAAATCTAGTTCGTGAAGGCGAAAAATAACGCATTGTCAGATAAAGGACTGGTTAGAGAGTGGACGGACACGTTGACTGACATTGTAAAAAACCTGTTTAATGTTGCGACAGAATTCTGTTCCTTGGACTAAAAACTGCCCCCAGTTTTCACAAGTTTTCATTTAACATGCAATTATATGTTTGTTTATTTTTATTTAGAACCACTAGCTGGTGTAAAGTATCCCCGACTATCTCAGAGCAGGTTGCTATACTCGAGAATCTTTCTATACCAGCGGCCATCGGTTCTACGAGCAATGTGCCCCACCCACTGCTACTTAGTCAATAACCTTGGCTTTTCAGCCGGTCTCCTCATTCCTGATTCGATCACGCAAAGAGACTCCGAGCATAGCTCGCTCCATTGCCCTTTGAGTGAGTTTAACCCCTCTTACCATTACGACCACGTCTCAGTGCCGTATGTCATCAATGGCAACAAATCTTGCTTAAAAATCTTATTCTTAAGCCACTGCGGTATTTGAGATCAGTAATTTCATTATTATTATGCTATTACTCTATCAAAGCGTTTTAGAACGTATAATGAATGGTATCGTGGAGCTGGTCTGATGATGATTTCCTACCGCCGGCCCCAGTCCTGACGAAGTTGGTACACATTATGCGCACCGAGCGGCAGAAGCGATCATTTTCTTCTCTAGCGGTGTAATGGTTGCATAAATTACTAGTTCTCTCGCTCGGCTTTTGATAAGATCAAAATAGAGATTCTGTACATGTACTATTCTGTTTATCATACTTCGGCCACATAGCGAGACGTGGAGATAACAACCTCGAGAAATTGGTCATAATCGAAAACGTAGAAGGAAGAAGAGGACGTGGTAGATCTGCGACGAGGTGGACTGACCAGTTAAAAAAACACCGAGCCATGGGAAGTGGTGCGGATGGCGACCAATAGAATCCGATGGAAGCAAGTGGTCCGGTCCATAAAAATATCGCTGATAATCAGATTCAGTCATGAAATAATGACCACAGGGAGAGACTTATAAGTACTGTTATTTATGCTGTGCTCGAGGTTAGTTGCTACAAACCATCTGTAGTCGTAACATACTGGCATTACATATTGGCGTTTTTAAACGCAAGAAAGATTTTAAACGAACGAGAAGACTCTTTTAGAATATCGTCAAAGTACAGTCGGAGATATGTTTACACATTTGCACCTTACTCCATTATAATAAGGCGAAATATGTAAACATATCTTTGACATCAACTGTACATATTTATTACTGGAGTATCAGATACCAGTTTATCTGATCAATATAGCGCACAAGCTCAGCGACCTTTCTACGGTCAATCATGGAGTCAAAGAAAAACTGGCCCGTCAGGTCAAAATGTTCTCTTTGTTTTGGTCAGTAACTCCAAGTACTTAGTATTACGTAGCGGGTGCCTCCATTTCCGGATCTTGTCTAGTGTACATTATAAAATTTATACTAGAGATGACAGATACTCCTCCTCCTAATTTTCTACTCGGATGGACAAAAGAAAATAAAACAAGATTTCACATTTTGGAGTCCACATATCAGATTCTACCATTTTCTGATGAGTTTTCCTAACTGTCAGTACTGATGCAATTAATACAAGTAGATATTTAGCAACCCGTATGCTTCCAGTCTGGCACTTATCCCCATCCCCATACATCATCAAATCACTTAGCGGCGTTAATTTTCAGTGGAGATCTACAATAGTGGACAAAGTTCTTGTACATGCCATGGGATCAAAATATTTGTTGATAGTTATGTCTAAGTATCACCAAGATATAACTGCTTCTACCCTGTTACCCGACTCTACACATCATCACTTCGGTCAGCGACATTGTATTTTAATGGAGATCTACAATCCTGGACGAAGTACTAGTAAAATCACCAAAATCTATATCTGCCATAACAAAGCGGGTGAAAATATCTGGCGCTATAAAAATAAAATAGTGTCAGATATTTATGCGCGCTTTTTGGAGCAGATATTGATGTGCTGACTGTACACGCCATGGGATCATAAAATCTGATAATTAGGGTTATGTCTTGGCTATGTGCGGCATAAGCGGCGGAAACTCTGGGTCGAGCAAATGCCATAGACCACTTCGTTGAGAAATTTGACGACCGCCCGTTCTCACGTGATTATGTTGCTGCTAATACAGTAAACCTGTCTGAAGCAGTACCTCAACTAAAGCCGTGATCGTCGGTGTGCGGCCAGGCGCAGCGCACTTCGTTATTACGCCATCGCGCACTAAAACGTATATAGAAAGATAGAAAATATTCATAGCCACACTAAAATAATATAAATAGATACATGGAACAAATAATGTATGAAACAACAAAAATAGCAAAGAAATGTACGCCTAATATTGCGCGTGATAAAAGGAACGGAATCTGCATGTGCTGCGACAGCCTGCTAGCCTGGTAGTGGTTTTCAGTCCGTACCTTTCTTTACTGAGCCACATTGACTTATTTCATAGTTTTGGGTAGGGAATCCCAACATACATGTGCATGTATACAGTAGGCTTATAAATTATATACACAGTCTGCACACACATGCCGCAAGCACAATCTTTAGGCTGCCGTTGGTATAAATACCTTGTCGCACATCGCACATCGTGTGTCATAAGCGCACGCTTTTCTTTTTTAATGTCACAACGGTAGCAAAACTTGCTCGCTTTATTTATATTACGTAAGCGGTTACTCAGAAATTTGTGTGAATCAATGTAATGTCTAATATTGCAATGCCTTTACAGGGTGTCATGTTAGTTTACAGGTTACTTTCTTAGACTTAAAACAACCATTTGTATACTACATGAGAGCAATAAAGAACTATGAAAATGTTATAAAAGCCAAAAACTGACAATTAAGAGGTAATGCGAATGTACGGTCAATTACGAGGACTTTAATCCTGAGCGATGAGTGGACAACAACGCTGCCCGTCTCGCATTGCACACCACGGCTCTGACAGCTCGGCTACTCAAAGCAGGCGCAGGTGCGGGCGGTGAAAGCACACTACATCAGCATATCAGTCTACTGCTCTCAATTCGCGTCCCCTAAAACGCGTCAATACCTGTCACCTTATTGCATTGAGTTTCAGCTTTCAACTTTTCACTTCCACTTGCCGAGTCATGCTCTCCGCTCATGAATTCGTTTGTACAAGATGACAGAAACGTCTTCAGCGGCCTTCGTCAAAAATGAAATTCCTGTGGTGAAAAACGGTGTTATAAGTAATCTAGTGATACTCGCAGTGAGTGATCAATAAAAATAAAGTAAATTATTTAACTTCTTATTTAAATAAATTAAAATATTTTATACAATAGATGTAAGAATAGTGTTTTTATTAACGATGCGAAAAATGTATTTTTATCAATAAAAATTTAATCGAATTGAAATCGAAGATGCTGTAATTCACGATGGCTATAGGGATTCGATGAAAATCAGTACAATGTAGCAAGTAAATAGCCAAACTAAAGATAATGTGGAAAAGAGAGAAATAATCAGAAAATGATGACATATAACATCTGCGCTGATGTTCTCTTATGTACACTGCGTCCGAACATCTCTCAAATTTTGACGCAAAAATGCAGGTACTGATTGTTCCGTATTAGAAATCATTGCGGATGCATACTTTTACATTCATTTATTCTTCTTTAGTGTTCTTCTTATGTAACATTGTTGTTTATTTAAATAATTATAAAGTATAGTTTTTCAAAATAGTCATTTTCACTCTGCCTTTCCTCGAAAGCTTACGTGACCCTTTTCGACGCTTGCCTGTGTGAGTGCATTATTTTCAGACTTTTGTATAATAATAAATTATTTATTTACGACCAACTTGGATCATTGTGTTAGTAGAATTCTATAAGCTGGCTTACTGCTCATGAGATATATACTGCGCCACTATGGAGTTATGCATGTAGCTCAGGCAGGTGCAAACAACATTGTTTTCGGTCATAAAAAATATCATTGAATTAACGGTTGGTATAGAAGTTATGTCACTGGGAAAATTCTCTTTTCGCTTAGTTGTAAGAATCGCATTGGACAGACGAAACGCAATGGAAGCAATGCATTTCTTTAAAGGTTAGTTCATAGTTATTTCTTTCAATTCTTAAATTTAAATCTAATTCAAATAGTTCATTCTATAAGTAGGCCACAAAGGCACTTTTACAAGTCTGAATCTACGGCATTTCCCAAGAGGAGACCACTGTTGCGAAGAAAGCCGAAACAAACTCAACAGTCAGTCATTCTTCCAAAATAATTCTTAACTATTACAATTTTAGTACTTAGCCTATCTTCATTATACTTTAAACTTTTACAATTGTGTTATAAAACTGATTTATAATTAGCACACGCCGAGTAGATGTCATCTTCTCTTTGCCATCGTTTTTGACAAACTCGTTGATGACCAAAGTCATGAAGGAACGACAAGATAAATCATCATCATCATATCAGCCCACGGAATTCCGCAGCTAGTAACGCAACGTCAAACAACTAATAAATCTCAGCAAAAACTCGAGCTAAAGCTAGTTATCCAACAAAAAACCACATCAAGATTTGTTCACGCGTTTGAGAGTTACTATGATGCAGATAGACATATAAAAACACCCATTAAAAATACCATACGACACACATACAAATAAGCCATTTCTCATCATGACTTAAGATCGTGGTCATCATCGCATCAGCCCAAGGACGTCCACTGCTGGACAAAGGCCTCTCCAAGGATCTCCACAACGACCGATCGCGCGCCGCCCTCATCTAACGGTTTCCCGCGATCTTCACCAGATCATCGGCCCATCTTGTTGGAGGCCTTCCCACGTTGCGTCGTCCTGGACGCGGTTGCCACTCGAGAACCTTTCTGGCCCAGCGGCCATCGGTTCTATGAGCAATGTGCCCCGCCCACTGCCACTTAACTATAGCAACTCTGAGCTATGTCGACGACCTTGGTTCTTCTGTGGATCCCCTCAGTTTTGATCCGATCACGCAAGATTGTGGTCGTCATCGGGTGAATATTGAACGGTTTTAAAGTTATAATTATCAATATTGATAAAATGACATAAATCAGTGATGACATACGGCACTGAGACGTGGTCACAATCGGCCCCATAGGAAGGCACAAAGTCACTCAAAGGGCAATGGAGCGAGCTACGCTCGGTCCTTGAGTGATCGAATCAAAAATGATGAGTAGGCATCGGACGGTAGAATGCGAATGACATAAGGAACAGGAATTATGCCATAATGGAGTAGCTATTAGTGTAACATATTTTATACTTTCGATTTTGTCGATGTCGTCGTAGATAAAATGTCTAGGTAATTATTTTATCGTTATTAATGATGATAATTTAGTTATTTATAGGCGCTTGAAAATTAATTGTTTACCAAACACATAGCCAGCGAACTTAATTTGTTTTCTAAAGAACAGTACATGTACCTCCCATTTTATGTATAAAACTGGGTATGAATACTATGAATTTTTATTGTTACGAGAATGGATACATTTTATCCTGCTCGATGCGGATTATTTGTAACAAATTTATTGACTGTATAAAATACTAGAAGGCGCCCGCAAATTCGTTCGCGGAGAAGAAAAAATCATAACCCTACGTTTTTTCTTCAGCGTAGTCGGGTAAAAAGAATCCTATAACTATCTAGAGATACCCAGCTACCTGTGTACCAAAAATTGTTCAAATCCGTTTAGCCGATTTTGCGTGATGAAGCCACAACGACACATAAAAACATACATAAAATCCAAAAAAATATTTTTCGTTTAAGTGGCCTCCAAATGGTCCATAACAATATATTTTTTTTAAATATCTCCAATGTACAGACATTTCATTTTTACAACTTTATAATAGTATAGATGTTACACTGATAGCTACTCCATTATGGCATAAGTCCTATTCCTTATGTCATTCGCACTCTACCATTCGATCCCTAATGATGATATCCACGATCGTCGAAGGACCAAGATCGTCGACAAGGCCAAAAAGTTGCAGTGGGCGGCTAGTCGACTTAAGTAGCAGTGGCCGTTGGGGCAGAAGGGTTCTCGAATAGCGATCGAGCGTGAAAAGGCCCCCAACAAGATGGACCGATGATCTGGTGAAGATTGCGGGAAACCGTTGGATGAGACGTCCTTGGGCTGATATGATGATGTCAGTTTATTACCATACTACTGATTATCGCTTCTTCGGTTCCGTACCAAAAATGGTAAAACAGGAATCCTTATGGTGCGACTTTCGACGGTGTCTGTCTATCTGTCCGACTATTAGAGCGCCATTTCTCAAAAACTACATATGCTATCTATTTACAATTTGGAATATATATAAACATGGTCAGCCCACATGTGTGGCAAAGGAGACAATTTTTTAGACATTTTAATTTTCTTAAAGAACGAAGTATATGAGAGGAGCCAAAATTAAAAGTCTAGCTAACAGGTCAAGTAGGGTATCAAATAAAAGGGCTTCTACAGAACCCTCGGTGCGCGAGTCCGACTCGCACTTGGCCGGTTTTTTATATATATATCGACTTCTGAGTATCGATAGTATCGTGCTCTATGAGTATCGATATCGATACGGCGATGGCCGTTGGCCTTATAAATAGCGCAGGCAAGGCCGCGCGTGCCACTGTAGCCTGATTCGCCATGTACACAAGACAGGTTAGTGTCTTTGTTCTATCTCGTACATTTAAATAACAATGCTTATTTAGCTCATATGAGTTAAACGGACATTTTATTTTATTTGGGATAAGAGTTGCTAACTTCCTGGATCCATAGATGTGAAAAATGAATGGCATAATTACGGGATTTGGGATACTCTCACTTGAATTTTATTGACATCTTTTATGTATGACAGTTACTGCAATTTATTTGCTAACGCTTAAGTTAGTTAAAGAGGGCATCTTTCTCTTGTCCTCTTCTGTGACACGAGTATGAAGTAATTTTGAAAAGTTTTCGGCTGACTATAATTTTAATTTCACTTTTTGTCATTTTTTATACGGTTTCGCATATTTTATGATTAAAAACTGCATGTTCCAATTACTTTTTAAAGAGTTAATAATAATTGTTTTTTTACAAAAAAAAATATGCTTCAGTATCACGATCTTCGTGATTTTAAAGTGCATTTATTTACTAACAAAAAAAAGTCTTATAAATTCAACGATCGGGGAACGGCTATTTGTATTGATAGTCTTTTTGTTTTAATTGTCCATGGTTGTGATAATTGGTGAATGTTGTGTTAGTTTAAATCAAAGTAGATAGCATAGAACTTTGTAGAAAGATTACACATTGAGTCAGTAAGCTGCAAGCCGTTACTTAATCGTCCGTTTATCCGAAAACGCGTCTTTATTTTCCGTGTTCTGTCTAGTTTGTACAAACGACAGATTAATAAACGGCTACATTATGTATAAATTTCATTATTCCCTCTATCTTTTACTTCACTAACTTAAATGTTAACAAAACATATAATATGTTCGATAACATTGTATTTTTACATCTGACGCCAAAAAACTCCAAGCATGTAGTGTGGCGTTTTTTTTCTTTGATGCGCGCGAGCAATAAATACGTCCCTTATTACAATCTAGCTTCTGCCCGCGACTTCGTCCGCCTTAAATTCGTTTATCGCGGATGAAAGTATTTTTCCGGGTTAAAAAGTAGCCTATGTCCTTTACCTGCACTCAAACTATCTCCATACCAAATTTCATCCAAATCGGTTCAGCGGTTTAAGCGTGAAGAGGTAACAGATAGACATTTATAATATTAGTATGGATTACGCTCATTGGTCGGCACGGAGGCCGGGGCGTGGTTCTAAGAGGAACTTGAAGAACCATGATGTGGCTAGCAAACCGCGGTTTGCCTACCCCTGACCTAGGGTCACGACGCTACCTTATACGCTTCCAACCTCGGCGTACCTTATCGTATAAATGTTGCATAATCTGATCCGACTTATGCAATCTAACCTTCGCATTCCAAGACATTTGGAACAAAATGACATACTCGTAAACAAAGGACTTTCCGTCATAAAGTTTTTGAAACACTTATTATATTAGGTAAAGGAAGCTACAAAAAGGTATCTTCGCTAGACTCTATTATCCGTCAAGAGTGTTCATTGAGATGTGCGTTCTGGCATACATTTCATGAATTTGTATGCTGTGCGAAAATAAATGCCAAGTCTCAAGATCCTGCAAAAAGACATTGGGTTTACATGAAGCCAATTCACACTGTCTTGCCTATACGTGTCGTATGCACATTATTGCCATTTTGAAAACTGTTTTTAGCGACACTATCCCATCCCCGGGTCGTACCGTTACTTGTCAGGCTATACGTAATATATAATCAATCAGAGTTCTATGTTTAAACCAATGGGTAACTTTAAGTATAAGTAACCATGGTAACGACGCATTACCATGGTTACCTTACTAAACTTGCGCAAGAGACGCAATAGATGAAAAGGTTATATAAACATCTCATTCTGGTTTGAAGATTTTGTGATGCTGTAGAAAATATAACCATCTCTAAAATTTATACTGTTATTAAGTTGTAAAAATGAAATATCTGTACATTGAAGATAATTTGAAAAAAAATGTGGTGGACTATTTGGAGGTCATTGAATATTTTTTTTATTTTTTTGTGTTTGTATGTGTCGTTGTGGCTTTATCATACCAAATCGGTTCAACAGATTTCAACTATTTTTGGTACACGGGTAGCTGGATATCCACAGATGATTATAGGATATTTTTACACTGCAACAGTATCGTAAAATAGAGGGGTTATGATTTTTTCTCCTCCGTACACTAAGTTGCGGGCGCTTTCTAGTATAAATATTATAAAAATCCTTAACAAATATATAAATCTATCCTTCGATAATATTTCAACTTACATTCGCAGTGTATCAATATCAACCCGGATGAAATTTCACCGAAATATCGAATATCTTCGCATACTTTAATTTCATACACATACTCGTATTTTACGAACGCGTGCCAGTTTATTACGTTCTCTCTTTCTACGTTCAACCCGACTTGGGGCGTGTTAGAGATAGATAACATATCCGGACGTAGGGGAAAATAGGAAACTGAGGGGTTACTCCGAAACACAAAAATCGAAGTTCGTAATTCATTCATTCATTCATTCATTCATTCATTCATTCATTCATTCATTCATTCATTCATTCATTCATTGTAATAATTAGTCTTAATAATTAGTCCGTTTTGTAGATCAATAAAAAATATCGGACACGTATGTTTTTCTTTTTTTACTTAATCAAAAAATAAAGGCGATTCATTGAATTAAAATATCGCTTGACGTCACTACTAAGTCCAAAAAAAAACAAAAAAAAAAAACAAATTTTACTTAGGAGTGACGTCACGAGTCCCACCCCCTGAACTTTAATACGATTTATCTGAGTATTTTTTTATCATTTTGAAAAACCAAAAAATACGCGTCCAATATTTTTGTATTATCTAACTGACAAACATCAATCAAGTCATCATGCCTATTTTCTCTTCATTGCGCGGTCGAGACGCTCTCTTCCCAGCAGTTAGTTGGTATCACACGCAATGTATTAGACAATTCGCTTGCGTGCCGCTAGTCGCGTGTTGTCGTGGTAAGGACATCGTCCGAAGAATTCGCAGTAGCCATTCTTTCGATGGCTGCTGTTATCTCGTCCCGATCAGACAGCACGTTCTTAGGATGCCGGGTATACAGACCTCTTTGGAACCGGCTTCTGGGGGGGCCCTCTAAAGGATCGATGATCACCAACAGTCAGCTGCCTTCCGAACTAGAGATTTATTTCTATAAATAGAAAAATCTAAATAATGAAAAACAATTAAGAGTCCGACTGGATTGAACCAGTACCTTAGTACCTTGCCCGGGCGCACGCTTTGCGAACTTACAGAGTCCAGTCAGCTTGTCTTTAAATTTTGTCACTATTAGTTACAAGTTTTTTTTGCATTTTAAGTGGCTTTTTTTGACATTTACTCTTATTGATAATGAACTTCATCAGTATAAATAATATACTTAAAGTTAAAGAAATTTCGTCTCCGGAAGACACCTCCCAAGGTATCTGGAGATCACAATGTCGTCAGGAAATTGCGCAAATCCGGCAAGGTCAATTATGTGTGAGCCAGATGGCACAGTCACGAGCAAGGCCACTACGTCGAAGCGCTACACTACAGCTCACGCCAAAATTACATAACCCATCATCACTTTTTATACAATTGTAACTGGTTCCTTTTGCTAAGACAATCTACCGAATCACTGATTGGTATTTTTAGGGCTCCGTACCCAAAGGGTTAAACGGGACCCTATTACTAAGACTCCGCTGTCCGTCTGTCTGTTTGTCTGTTCATCTGTCACCAGGCTGTATCTAATGAATCGTGATAGCCAGACAGTTGAAATTTCCACGGATGGTGTATTTCTGTTGCCGCTATATTAACAAATACTAAAAACGGTATAATTATATGTATGTGTCTATGTCAGTAACCAATATAAAATGATCCAACACCGTGTACATTTGCTTATGAGTATGGCTCTGCTAACTCTGGATTTTCATAGATACGGCCGTTTGTAGCGTATATTTGTACGTAACACTCGGTGCGCGAGCCCGACTCACATTTGGCGGTTTTTTTTATAATATTTGTTGTTATAGCGGCAACAGAAATACATCATCTATGAAAATTTCAACTAACTAGCTATCACGGTTCATGAGACACAGCCTGGTGACAGACAGATGGAGAGCGAAGTCTTAGTAATAGGGTCGCGTTTAAACCCTTTGGGTACGGAACCCTAAAACGTAAGTTGTCCCACTGAAGACCTTTAAGACGTAAAGGTCACTAACAATACCCACTTTAAGATCTAATTACGCATGCGCTCTAGTTCACCTTAATCGACGCCGAGACCTCGACGACTGGTGCACCTATACTATATAACCCGGTTATTTTAAGGTTGCACTTCCTAACTACACTACTGCAAGGCCTAAAAGCCAACCTTCTTAACACTTTATCATAGTGACGTCGCATCACTAGAGTAACTTGAATGTGTTAAATTAGTAAATATGACAAGGTACGAAAACAACCTATCTTTGAGCATTACTACCAAAGGTCGGACCAAAAATAATGATTGATTTTTATCGAATGCGGGATTTCCGCGCTTAGTTAATTATTACTAATAAATCACTCTCTGGGTCACATTATTCATGAATAATTATTGTCTAATGCAAAATTCAATTACGTTGACAACCCAAAAGCGGACATATAAATAGGTTCGTCGGACATACTTGTAGGACTGACCCATAGAGGAAATTTATACTCGTATGTAGGTATTAAGTATGAAGTAGAAAGTCCTGCATTAAATATTTATTTTTATTATATTTGGTGGATTTAACCACTCTTCATTACGTCCTCCCGCAAAGTTTAGGTTAATAGCCACTACCTATTCCGACCTCTGTATTACTATACCTAGATTTTTTTCTGGCACTAACATCAGGTGGTTACTGTATGACATAAAAATAACGTCGAAAATTCTGTTTATCGATTAGGGCAACTTCAATGTCTTACAAGAATACATATTCTGTAGTAGCTATTAAGAAAATATTTATTACTAGAAGGTGCTCGCAACTTCGTTCGTGGAGTAGAATAAGTCATAGCCCTCTTACCTCACTTATTTAGTGTAGTCGAGTAAAATGTATCGTGTACCAAAAATGTATCGTGAACCAGAAATCTGATAAAGTGATTATAGTTCCTTTGCTTTTCAAAAGCAAAGAAACTAAATCCATTAATCTAATATAGAATTCCGCAAAGTAACGCTTCAATCTATCAATTATTTAGTTGCAATCCGTTGAGCCGATGTGGCATGATGAAGCCACAACAAATATTCTAAACTCTCAGGAAAAAACGAGGGTAATAATTTTTTTCTCCTTTTCTGACGAAGTTGCGGGCACATTCAAGTAGTGAATATTTTCTTAATAACTACTACATAAAATGCATGTTGTAGTTATCGATAAAAGGATTGTCGATGTTTTTGTATGTCAAGCACTAGCCGCTTGGCTTTCGTGTCAGAAAAATCTCTACGTATAAGTACTACACAAAGTTTGTTTGCCTTGAATATCGCCGCCGGTCTAATATGCACTTAAGCCTTTTGGCTTAGTGACTATATTTATGATTGCAAATTATATGTAATTATCCGAAGTAATAAAATATATGCTGTCGCATGTTTTTGTTTCATGTTGCAAGTTTAATTACGTTCGTGGGCGTCTTACTTTATGATTTGTCAGTTAGATTCTTGACGACAATTTTGGCGCAGTCAGTTGCACAATGGCCTACGAAGCTGGCGGTTGTGCGTTCGAGTTCCGGCAAGGGCAAGTGTTTGTGTGATGAGCACGAATGTTTGTTCTTGGGTCTTGAAATAATTACTTATCTATATATTATGTATATCGTTCCCAAGTACCACAAGCTTTGCTTAGATTGGGACTATAGATTTGCGTAAGATTGTCTTTGATATTTATTTATCAAAAGCAGTTCCTCAACATCCTTCGCTATAGGCTCCAGCTCGGCCGAGAGCATAGATCATATGCCAGTAGGCTTACACACTTCTACGTATCATCCCTGTCATCCCGCAGAAAATGCAATGATTTAATCATACTTTATAAAATTATACTCTCACATATTGACTGTCCTTCCCTTCTTTCTCTTCTGAACTTCTTCTTCCGATATAAATCACGTAACCCCTCGCATAAATTATTCCTGTTTCAATTTTATAAAAATAACACCTCATTCTATAACTCTATTATACGAATGTGCCGATTGTATAATGAAACGGTGTCTGAACATCCTTCGTTGGACATTTTTAAAAACAAATTACTCTCATTTAAAAACACTGTTAAAAAAATATTTTAGGTCATTTAGTTTTACGCAAATATGTAAAGTTTAATTAGTTAATACTGTAAACACAATGTTAAATTGTTGTTATCCCTAAATATAATGAAATTTTATATAGAATAGAATAGAATAGAATCATTTATTGCATATCACATTTCAAACATAGGTGTTAAAGATAAGACAATAGGTATAATATTGTATAATAGTATATAATTTGTCTCTAGCGATTAATTTGCACTAAATCTTATTAGTCTTTCTGTGCACACATTGTTTAGAGTTATAGTCCAGACTTTAACTTTAAGCTTTTTATGTTGATTTTTATGTGACTGTAACTTGTTGTGTGAGCCTAATAAATAAATAAATTTATTGAAAATCGGCCCATCAGCCTTTAGTTTTTCGCTATCGCATCTTGCTTGTTTTTTAATGGTCGTTTTGTCTATAGTCAATGAAGTGGTTCTCTGTCTTATCGCCGAATTATTTTTCGGCGAATGTTTCATTTGCCAACTGTTTCATTTCCAAACTCACGATTTTCTGTAGAAACCTACCCATACTTTGACGACCGCTTTGGCTCAGTGGGAGTAACGTTGCCTGCTAAGCTGAGGTCCTGGGTTCAAATCCCGGTAAGGGTAAATATTTGTGTGATGAGCATAGATATTTGTTCCTGAGTCTTGGATGTTTTCTATGTATATAAGTAATATATCTATTAAATATATCGTCGGCTAGTACCCATAACACAAGCCTTATTGAGCTTACCATGGGGCTAGTTCGATTTGTGTAAAATTGTCCCGTAATATTTATTTATTTATATTTATTTATACTTTTTCGGAACTTTCATAATACAAACCTCAACCAATCTACTGTATTCTATAAAGCCATAATAAAATAAACTGAGATAAATAATGGTTTCGGAGAAAATTTAGTGTTGGGAAATGAAAGATGTTAACAAATGACACATTCAGAGAAAATATATTCGGCAAAAGAACAGGGGATATTCAATTAAGTACCTAGTCAAAAGTTGATTCTATATTTTGCTAATGTTAATATTAATTGCTATTTCAGATATCGTTGGTTTTTTTTGTATGCTGCGTAATGGCGGCTCTGGCGAGGCCAGACGGTGGTGACAGTCCACCGCTGCCGGGCCCTGGGCTTTCTTATGGTAACTATCTCCAACACTGTCTTTAATATTTTAATTTCCTGAGAGAGTATACTTACAATCAGCTCTCAGCTATAGTTTGACCAACACCGGTTATGAGCACTTTTTCCACTCGTAATCCGTAAAGAGTCTAGGGGTCTAACAAGAGTAACTCAACCTAGAAGCACAGACACACCTTCTGGTGTCCCACAGGCTTCAAAGATGTATTTGGTTTCTTTGTGGTAGGGGGAAGGTAGGGAACAGTGTATCAGTGGGGAACAGCCTTTATTTTAGAGAAATAATGGATTTACATATCTGTCTTGTTTGCACTTTGATACGTATTAGGCGCTCTTTCAATTCTTCCCATGACGAAGATGAAAATCTATAATTTATCTGAAATACAGGCAAAGATCCGCCGTCCCCCACCAACCCACTGTTCCCCATCTTCCGCTACATGACAGCGTCACTTTTCTCAGATGCATTTTTATTGAGTACTAGAAGGCGCACGCGCAACTACGTTCTACTCGTCCACCCGAGAAGTCAAACTAACTTCTCGGGTGGACGCCGGACCGTCAACATCACCTGCATCTCCGGATGATGCCTCGTAGAGAGGCTAAACGTAAACGTGTTGAGGATTATTCTGTCCGGTAGTGCTTTGTTATATTGGCATGCGTATTTTTTCGTGGAAACTGCATGAAAATATACGCATGTGAGCACAATTTATTGTCACATCTAACCAAGACACTATTTGGCGGAAAAGCAAATGAACTATTATCCATTACTTCACTTGTTTTATTCGTCCATGGTAAATCATTTTTCATTTATTTCTTATTTTCTAATGGTTTCCAGGTGGAATCCCCTACGGCAGTATGAGCGGTAACGTCGCGGAGTTCTTTAAGAGACAGGCGGCACCTAGCGGACGCAGCGCGCACCTCCCGCGGTTTGCCAACGCCGCCGACGTTGACTTCGCGCCGATTGAGCAGTGGCTGCGGTAGATGACGCTAGTTGTCTATTGATTAATATTTATTTCTGTATTACCTACCGACACATAAGAGCGAGTGAAGACGAAGGCAAGATACTTTGACGTTTTACTACTTTGACACCAGCTGCACAAACGAAAAAGCATGACTCATCGTAACGTTCCGCTGTCACGTTCCGCCTGAACCGAGCGTACAAGCGGGAGCGCGGAACAAGCGATAGACAGGCACAATCGGCCTAAGCATTCGGCTTGTGAATTTATAAATGTATGTTTTTTCATAGATAGATTTCATAGATGTTTGTTTTTCATCAATGTTTTCTTATGGCCGTAATCCGACTTTACAGACAACCAATTTTTAAATACTTGAATGAAAATTCTGAATAACGCCAATGTATCTCGGCCTCGCTTCGACTCGTGCCAATGGGTAGTGTTACCAACTCTCGAACCACCGACAGTAGCGCCTTCTAGTTGAAGAGCTGTTTTGAAGGCAATACAATTGTATACTATATGGTGGGTGGAGTTCAAAAAGTTGCAAGTCGTTAACCTGGGATCTCTTGAAAAAAAACCCTACCTGACCTGTCTAACCCTACCCTGCACTAGCGTTGTCTTATTGTTGTTCCTCAATTTTGTTCTTATTACTCTCCATTTTTCTTATTAGAGTTTGGCCAGAGAGACATGATATTGACTTTGAAAGAGAATTCTTTATATGGCAACAATTTCAAATATTAAAAAAGCTGTCAAATTATAAAACCTACTTCGTTTCTATGCATTCCGTATTGCAGTCATGATTTTTTCAAATTTACCGCATTTTTTGAGTATCATGTTTCGCTGGCCAAACTCTATTGTTACCTACTTTATTTCGAATAAAAGTTTTACTGCCTTTCTAGCCCATAATCACATTGAAAATTTAGTTTTTATATAATGTTTGTCCTAAAATCATTTGTTATAATTCTGAAGCGGTAAAATTTTCAGAATCTTTGAAAAGGTCATCCTGTAAAACTTATTAGGTAAGGTTAGGATTGTTTTGTGAAAATCTTGAATACGCGATTATGACTAACTAAAACTATGAGAAATATTACATTATGACTTTCGATTTTATGGGAATCATGTTAAGCGATATAATTTAATTTTCTATGAAATGTTCCGCTGTGCAACTAAAAATTAATCATCCAATTGTATTTAATATTTTCTTCGTACATTGGAACATTTCATTTTAGGGTTTGTGTATCTTATATTTGTTAACTATGACTGACGATGGTTCAACTGTTTTGTTTTCACTTATATTCATATTTCCCATCTGCTACAATGTATTTAAACAATGGGATTCTTAAGTGACCTTAATTAGCTTATTAAAATCACTTGATTCATAAAAAAGAAACATAAAATTACACAATTTTCACACATTATTATAATGTCCATAGGTTAAAAATAAGTTACGACTTAAATGTTCCTTAAATCATGAAACGCCAAGAACTTTAAATCAAACTACTTTCTAGTTAAGCTCTTATTTCAGAACGCTTTTCATTTTATAACTTTAGCCGAGTAGGGCCTCCACCACAAGGTGGACTGATAATAAATAAATATCAATTTTACACAAATCGATCTAGTCCCATGGTAATCTCAATAAGGCTTGTGTTATTCTAGTATTCATACGACGATATATTATATTTACATACATAGAAAACATTCAAGACTCAGGAACAAATATTTATGTTCATCACACAAATATTTGCCCTTACTGAATTTGTGCCCAGGTGCGTTAGCTTCATAGGCAGTGCCACTCCCGCTGAGCTTAACCATTTGCCATGATGATGATATGTTAAAGGTCGCTGGAGTCCGCTTGATGGGCGGCACTGGACCGGTCAAGGGGGCGTTCTTTGGGGGTGGGGGGAAGGTTTCTACCTTCTTAGTTTGCCTAGGTTGATTTGTGTAAGATTGTCCCTAATATTTATTTATTAATGATGATACAGACAGCTTTTGTGGCAAAAATTACAATGAATGACAATGAACTAGGGACTTCTTTCCAATAGCAAATTTATCGATAACTGTTTTAAATACTTACCTATTCCAAAGTGACATTTCATACTAGATATTGAGTTCATGGGGTAAGTAGAAATTAATCTGTATGCTGGTCACTATCGATGTTATTATATGAAAGTATATTTTAGTAGTTTTAAGAGATTTATTAAAAAGAGAATTTATTAAAATATCACGACACAGGTTTTAAACGGTATTTTTACACGTAAAATTATTTTCATCAATTATTCTCACTGAGTGGACAAGAGTGTCATATGTTTGTTTGTTTGTAAACACTTTATGGTACATAATAACAAAGACGCTAAAGTAATACATTTGTACAATGGCGAACTTATCCCTTTTTAAAGCAAATGAGAGAGAAGGATTAAGATCAACGCAAATAGACAAACTCTTATTTATCCATAAAGGAAGAAAAACTTTATAATCTTTTTTAATCGGCCTATACGGACTTTATACTGTTATATGCAACTTGCACATTCGAATTACTTACGTATGATTCGAATGAGCAAGTTGCATATAACAGTATAAAGTCCATATAGGCCGATTAAAAAAGATTATAAAGTTTTTCTGTAAAAATACAATTTATCGATAAATTAATATCGTTAGGAACACCCTAGAAAAAATGTATTCATGCCACTTAAACTTCTGTCCGTATGAATGAATTATTGAAAACAAATATTTTTTCACATCTATGCTGGGTATTTATGAGATTATATTATTTGTGATGTTCTTCTTAAAATAAATTGTATTCTTTATGTAACTATGTTGCCATATTTATAAAGATGTTTGCCATAAAGTATGATACAAAAAAATATAAGATTTAAAACTATATTCATGTCTTATTGGTTTCCTTTCTGATTTTGTGTCAAGCCTTTTTCAAATCGTGTTTAATAAAATCACCATCAAAATTGACAACATTACATATTTATAACCATACTATTTTCCGATGAAACCAGATTTTTAAAATTTAGAAAATATTCGAATTTCATACAAAAAGACCATATCAAAAGTGTATATTTCTAAAAGAGCGTAAATAACAAAAAAAGCGTTATTTTAAGAATCATCTTGCCGAATTTAATTAAAATCAATGTGAAGCTATAAACAAATTCCAAATATGTTTTTGGGTTTAAAGACTTAATGAAATGTGTAATATAACTTAGTTTGAAATGTTGTCAATTGTCATTTTTGACTAATAAAATATGCTAAAGTACCTCATGTTTTCTGAGACACCTACATAATTGGTTTTTGTATAAGTATTTACGGCAAGCTCAATCTATAAGAGACAATCATCACGTTCAACACTTATAAATGTAAGTACTTATTGGTACAATGTATTCATCCTACATAATTGGTTTTTGTATAAGTATTTACGGCAAGCTCAATCTATAAGAGACAATCATCACGTTCAACACTTATAAATGTAAGTACTTATTGGTACAATGTATAATCATTGTCACTAAAATTAAATAATAACAAATTTATTTTTTTCTCTTAAGTAAAATGATCAAGCTGTCGTAATTTAAACATACGCCCGCCCATAGACTGTGGTCGACGAAATATTCTAAATTCTTCTGGGCTTGCAGGTAATTATTTATTAGCCGATGCCACTTCTCGTGGGATATATCTATAATATTTATTATAAACTTGTAAAAATAAAATGTCTGTGACATTGAAGATATTTAAAGAAAATAAGTGATACTGACTATTTGACTGCATAGACTGAGGAATTCTTCAAGGATTACAAAGTACTAACCATACATAGTATATTATGAAGTACGTATGGTTAGTACTTTGTCATCCTATAATATATTATATTCTAGAAGTCGCTAAATTTGTAAAAAAGCCCAAGCCAGCAACCAACTACTTACTCGACAGTCGACAGTAGTAAGAAATAATGTATACAATTTTATAAATAATAGTACATTACTGCAGACGCTGGGAAAGAAGGGCTTGCCGGGTGAGTAGGTATAGATAGTGATACGAAGCGGGCAAGCACTTTTCACGACCAGAGGCATGTATAGTGCTTTTCTCAAACATATACAATGAAATAAAAAAAAACTACACCACTCCAAAAACTACACGACAAAAGCTTTTTAAACTTTCCATCCAATCCCTCCCTAATGATTTTTTTTTTATTTTTTTAAGAAAGTCGTCCGTATTTAGCGTGTATAGTGTTCGAGTAGGCTCTATTAGGGCCGTTATACACGACCTGGTAATGAGTATTTTAATTTTTATAATAAATAAAATAAATGCAGAGGATTTTAAATATTGTCTATGATCTCTGGTGACTTACGTAAAGACAATGTTTTAAATTTATATATATATATATATCATCAACATAATATGTCGTTACGTAAGTCACCAGAGATCATAAAAAAAGGTTTAAAATACTCTGCATTTTTTTTTTTTTATAAAAATTAAAATTCTGAACCATACAGATTTGTGTTCTTAATCTCAGTACTAACGCTTTTGGTCCGATAACCATTCAGCCACTAGAAAAACTTATAAAATATATAATTCAGCTGTTTAGCCTGTTCATGAACACAGACGCCAAAATGACATAAAAATTAAAAATAAATTACTTCCCGGCCTAGCCCTTAAATTTTGTATGAGGGTCAATTTCAGAGCGTTTCAACCGCACTCATTAGTGTCACCGCATTAATGGTGCCTTCTTTTACAGATTCGAATGAGATACTATACCTCCTGTGTAGAGGTACTGTACCTCTACACAATATCTCAAAATGCCATTCTAATATGCAATAGAAGGCACCATTAATGCGGTGACACTAATGAGTGCGGTTGAAACGCTCTGAAATTGACCCATGAAATTCCTTTAAACTTTTCACAAGTTGTTCCGCCCGAAACGTGGTACTTTGAAGCCTGTTTTAACGCACGTAATGACGACATTTCAATGCATGTTTGAGAAAATAGTATTATAATAATGTAAACGAATTGAAATGTAAAATTATATTTTATTAATAAATGTTTGAATTGAATTGAATATCTGTGCTATAATTTAGATGTTCAGTTACAATCTATGCCCGCCCAACGATTGCCTACCCAGCGACTGTGGAACCACTGGTCGACAACATCTCCTAACTCCCATCGATGGGCTCGCAGGTATTCCTCTATTCGTCTATGCTGCTCTTCGCAGGACGGCTTCGTAGTAGTAGAGCTAGGTTTATCTGAAAATTGAGTAGCAGGAGTAGGTGCCGGTCCGTTACAATCTTTTAGAGAGATTTGGTTTTAATAATAAATAAGACTTGTCATCTTTAAACGGACAATCTGCGTGCGATGAAATTTATTTCGATACGAAGTAGCCCCCAAAAACTGGTAGAATTTAAATCAGATGGTGTTTTTTTGGGCATACGACCGAGTTTTCTCTTACCCTTGTATGGCTATCAATAATTTTATGTCCTTTTTGCACATTGCGGCCGTAACAGGAAAGTATGCTTCGTAGACAGTGACAATATGGTGGATACCTATGTGAGTTCGACCGTTTGAACTATTCATGAGACTGCTAAATAGAAAATAGGGGTAATCTTAAATTAGTGTTCTGTATTTGTCCCAGAATAAATATGGGACAAACATGCAAATTATGAAACACTTTTCACCGGTTAAGGAATGGTATTTTGTGCAATTGAATAATTCTTCATAAAACGGTTTGACCCGGTTACCCCCAACTGACATAAACTTTGTTGTCACAATTATCATTTGGCATAATTCATCATTTGGCATAATTCATCATTTGGCATAATTCATTATTTGGAATAATTCATCATTTGGCAAAATGCTATTTTTTCTAAAACTGTATAGTTTTCAGGACTTTTTAAGGCATCATCCTGTTAAATGCATTAGGTTAGGTTATGTTTGTTTTATAACAATCTTGATAAGTTTACGTGTTCAGAAAAAAATGCATTATGCCAAATGATGAATCATATCAAACGATGATTGTGACAAATAAATCTTGCCCTGAATTGTCTTGAGTATGGTGGTTCACAATTATTATTATTCATTTACCAGTGGATAGTCCCACGACAGGTAAATCTCCACCCTCGTCAGCTACTGGTTGCGCAGCCAGCAGGGCCCATAGGAGGCATAGCACCAGTACTTGCTGTAACCAAATAACACAAGTTAGCAACATAAAAACCTCGCTATCTAGACACGTAGCACCAATAATTGTTTATTTCAGGCCAGTCTCCCAACAGTTTATAAATTATAATAATTAATTACAGACTTACATTACTAGAGTACTAGATATTACTCGAACTATTTCGGCCTACTTTTGACTCCTTCACAACACAAAACCTAGTCAACCTACATGCACTAAATTTGGTACATTTATTAAGGCCCATTAGTTTGTCTTGACTACAAAATTTCATAAAAGTAGCTCGTACAGTTATGGATATATTAACCTTTGAAAACAGCAATTTTTATGATTGACTCACTCACTGACTGTTTTATAGATCAAAAACCTAACCCATTTCCAGATAACCTAGCAAGTTGAATTTGTCATAAAGCTGGATAATTGTGTGGATACAAAACTAGTGGTTATAAGAGGAGCTATCAATGTTGATCTGGAAATTAAAATATTTGGCAAAAATTCTAAATCTCGCTATTAGGTATAAAAGTCAAGTAGGCTAATCATTTGAAAGGGCTTAATTTGCACATTTTTTGAAGGACCTTTATCATTCATCAACGGAGGAGAAACAAAATCATAACTCTCTTTTTTCGTTAAAGTCAAGTAAAAAGTATTCTATAACCAATGGGCTGCCCAGCTATCCGTGTACCAAAAAAAGTTGAAATCCGTTAAAATAAAGCAGCAATGATACATACAAACATACAAAAAATAAACGTTACATTCAGTGACCTTCAAATAGTCTATATTACTTATTTATTGGAAATCTCTTCAATATACAGATATTTTAATTTAACAACTTTGTAATATAAAAACATTCTTCGTCAGCGATACAAAAATAGAATGAACAAGGAAAATGTACGCATACGTTAAGGATTATATCAGTCACAGGTAATATTAATATGCTGGCCAGCAACATACTCTAGTCATTCCTATATAATACCTATTTTAAGTAAAACAGTGAACTACAAATAGTCTATTAACCATTTTTTTATGTGTAAAATATACAGACAATATTAAAACTTTATAATAGTATAGATATATAAATATATAGCAATGAAACGTATTAAACAAATAAATTCAGTCTTTATTTTTTGACAGCCGTCATCCCAGAACAAACACGATGACGCGATGGCGTAAATGACTGTCAAAAAACGGTTGTGAGAAAAATTCAAGTATAGTTATGGCAAGAAAGAAGTTGTACACGGAATTTTTGAATACAAACCCATTCGGGACCTGTTTGATTTTGAGAGGAAGACCCATGGAGTATAGAACTAAGGGAAACAATCTTTATATATCCAAAGTGATTGTCAAAAATTTGTCAAAAGGCGGTAAATTTGTGGCGCCACTAGCGTAAAGTAAATTACCATAATAGAATAATGGCAAAGAAAATTCACAACGATGCAAGAAAAGTCCATGGCAGACCCACCATACCCCTGCCCATAACCCTGGGGGTAGGGTGGAACTGAACCATACCACCGTAGTGCTGTAGTATCCAGGGTTAATAACTATAGCAATATATTTTTTTCATTTCAAGAGATAACAATAGTTACAAAAAAAGACCACACGTGTGAAGTAGATGCATGTAAGAATCAGATACTAACGCAAGTATGTGATTTGCGAGAAACGCTGATAACTTCCGATGAACCCTTTCAAAGATATAACAAAAAAAAGCAATGAATTTACAGACAGGGGACCCAATATGGCAATGGGGAGTTTACTATTACGAAAGTGTTAAACATTTTTTACACGACGCAAGAAATAAATCGGCACACGTATCCAAGACCGTGTTCAAAAACGTTGGTGAGGTTGAAGTATCGTTTAGTTTTCTGTTCCAATGATTCCTGAAAAATTATCCCAAATATTAAAGAATATTTAGCTTCCATAGTTGGCCAGCACCTTTCGCTCAAATATATAATATTCATGGCGATGTGACCGGTACCACAGAAACAACTACAGTAATGCCTCTAATTTTTGCTTTGATGTCGGACCGTAAAGAAAAGAGCTATATGATTTTGTTCAATTTGATTTTGTCACAAATAACGGAGTGAAAATAATTTAAAATACACTGTGATTATGAAAAAGCAGCAATTAATGCATTTTTTAAAGTCTTTTCAAATTCCACTATAAAGGGATCCCATCCCAATATTTAGAAAAATGCTAAATCTCCGAAGTTCCGCATTACACAAACAAAACCTGAAAGGAGAATCGTCGGAATTACTACCGCCTTACCGCTTTTACCAGCCGATAAAATATTACTAGGACTAGATTATATATAATCAGAATGCGAGAGCTTGAAGCGGATGCACAAGTTCATAAGCTACATTGATTTTTTGCTAATAATTCATTCTCCCGACGTATTCAGCGTTTACGGTGAAAGACATCGGACAACCATTATTTTAGAGACCTTTCATTCAAAATTAAACAAATTAAACAAGTCCCCAGCAAGCTTGGCCGAATTTCACCTTCCCATACAAAAGGAATTTCGTTCTCATTTTAGAACTACGTCTTGGATTGTAATGAAACTTTGCATATACAATGACATAAGGTATATCTAGGTCTGTAATTAGTTTGTATGGCTCCAGTTTATAAAACAAACGAAATACAGCAAAAACAGGTTTTGTATGAAAAACTTAAATACGCTGTATTTTTTTTACTATGGTATCTAAAGCTACATAAACAAATTACAGGCCTGCATATACCTTAATTTATTCTAAGTACAAAGTTTCAGAGCAAAGTAGCTAGTTGTTTTAAAATGAGGGCGTAACTACGTTTCTATGGAGAACCGAACTTACCGGGGACTCTTAATAAGAATATAGTAACTTTAATGCGATTGTTAAATGTCCTACACAATGTTCATAAAACGAATGTTAAGATATATATAAATGCTAAGAAACGTCGAGCGGAAAAAAATATGAATGATAATTTTATTACAGAAGTCCTTAAGTGCAGTTATTGCACAGTGAAATCACCATCGACAAATTAAAAACATAGTTTTTTGGTTTAAGATTAACAGCAAAAAATGTTATATTTTTAAGTTTCAAGATGATTGATTTTAAGTTATTTTGTATTACAAAAAAAAATTGTATCAGTACCTATTTTATTAAATTTTCAAATCCCAGCACTACTATGGTGGTATGGTTCAGTTCCATTCTACCCCCAGGCAGGGCAGGGGTATGGTGGGTCTGCCATGGAAAAATCGTTTAGAATATTTAAATAAGAAGAAGAATGAAGGATTGGGTAGTATTTCAATCAAAATGTTTTGTAATTGGTTGTTGACTTGACTTCATACTATCTTGCTACACTAGCGCCATTCTGGACGAATTTGGAACTATTATTTATTGCTTTCCGCTGGACACTTTTAAGTCTCTTTTTCTATATGAGAATATGAGATTGGCCTTCTTACCTACTGATGTGCTAATTGCGGAAACTTTCCAAAATGCTTAAAAAAGGCCTTTTAAACAGGTAAGTTAACACTAGACTTAAGACCTTTCATATATACTAAAACATGCTTAGAAAAGGTCTTATAAACATGAAAGTTAACTCTAGACTTAAAACCTTTTTAGGGTTCCGTAGCCAAATGGCAAAAAACGGAACCCTTATGGATGCGTCATGTCTGTCTGTCTGTCCGTCCGTATGTCACAGGCATTTTACTCAAAAGCTATAAGATCTATATTGATGAAATTTGGAACATAGGTGTCTTGTGTAAGCCGCCAGTTAGTTTGTTAATTAAATAACAAAAATATATGTATCTTGGGGGGCACAACATTTTCAGCAAATAACAATGTGTGGCACATATCTTCTAAAAACACTTTGAGGTTTCTAAAAACAAATTTTGATTTAGTGAATATTTTCCGAAATATTCGCTCCGAAAGTAGCAAAACTTGTGTCCCCCCTCTATTTTCTAAGCGGTATGTTGAAAAAATATAAAAAAATATAAATATAAAGCTTAATAAATACTTCCAACGAAAATTGTTTTAAATATTTTAAATTAATAATTTTAAGTTATTGCCAAAAAACTGCGCTTCTCAGCAAAAGGACATAAGTGCCGGGGAGATACGCTCTTTTATTAGTGTTTTTTATTCATATCGTATTTTTTTTCATCTGTAGTGCATTTTTTGTATAAACGGCTGCGGAACCCTTCATGGGCGAGTCTGACTCACACTTGGCCGCTTTTTTAAGTATTTTGGAAAGTATCCGCAATTTGCACATTCTTACCTCTATACTCATGGAACGACCGTGGCGGGCAACTCGAATGCAGAAAGAATTGAACATACGACCAGTTTGGTAAAGTGGTTATTTAGATAAAAAAAAAAAAACATAAATTGCTTACCAATCGTGCAGTTTGCATGGTGACCAAACGAATTATGTTACTAAACTAACCAGCAATATGCTTAATCATACTCTGCTGGTACGAGAAGGGCACGATCTGCTGGTGCAATCGTCGTCGCTTGAGACCTTTGGGATCAAAGAAATCAACATGTATAACATAACAAATTATATAGTTGTAAAAATGAAATGTCTGTACATCGAAGACAGTTGTTTTATAAAAAATGAGAATGTGGAAGTTTCTGAATCGAAAAATATTTAATTATCTTTTTTTTTTGGATATTCGTACAAGCGCTTTTGCGACACTGATTTCAAATAATTTTGTTATACGCCTAGATCGGCATCCACACATAGTTATAGGATATTTTTTAACCATCTCCTCTCTCTCTCTTCCCGACTATGTATCCCACGTGGTGGTGGAGTCAGCCTTCCTTATCTTCCTCGTTCATTTCGCCCTAACCCTGACGTCGTCATCGGAAACATCGCACTCCCTCATGTCTGTCAGCAAAACATTTGTCCAGGTGGTCTTAAGTCTCCCTCTAGGTCGTTTCCCAGAGACAGACAAATCGAGCACAACATTGCTGACGTAATCATGTGGCCTTCTTTTGACATGTCTATACCACCGCATCCTGATTTCCTGCAGCTTATCGGCGATGTCACGGACTCCCAGGCTACCTCGCACATATTCATTGCGGATCTTATCCAGCCTGGTAACGACGCACATCCACCTTAGCATCTTCATCTCTGCAACATCGATGGCATGGACATGCCCTTGTGTTAATTCCCAGGTTTCACTGCCGTACAAGTACTGGCCGTATTATTGTCTTGTAGACAAGGCCTTTAAGACGGACAGGCATCTTCTTTTCACAGGTTACGCCAGTGACTTAACGTTATTTTAACCACGCAGCTGCAATGCGGTGCTGAATATTGTGTTCTAGGTCTCTTGAACTGTGGATCATATTTCCCAGGTATTTGTACTTATCACTCTTGGCAATTGATTGACCATCAATGGTGATAGGTTGGTCATCGGACTGTGGACTTTTTAACCAAGTCCATGAAAATAGAAAGATTGTTAAGCTATCTTCGTACTCCGCAGACGAAGCTGCGGGCACCTACTAGTATAGGTATAATGTGCTCGGTTAGTCATAGCAATGAATGCAGACTTAATGATTATAAATGAGTTTAATTCATGGAATTATCCCTGCAATGACGATCGTAATTAACTTTGAGCGTCATGTCATGAGACATTGTAATGTGAATGTTTCATACGGCCTTCTATACAAATAAATGATCTTCAATTGTGGATTTGGCGTATTTTGGAGGGCCAGTTGTCGTTTTTTGGAAAAAAAATCCGTATTTTTACCCGACTCCCACAAAAGAAGGTCAGAGTTAGGTTGTTTTTAATTTGTCTGTATGCTGCCTTTTAACTCCGTCATTAATATCCTCCTGACGCCTGGAGTGATTTATGCATTTTTGAATTTTGAACCTTCTTGTTATGTGAGTTCAAAACTCGATTTTATTTCGTCTTTTGAAAAGGACTCAAGGACTCAGGAGGATAAAGCGATTTAGAAAATTATTTTTTGTTTGAAATGAGGTGCATCCAGATTGGTCTCATATAATTTTGTGAAGCTCTGATGATTAAATCCATAAGGAATTGAAGGAACTCTTCAAATATTGTAGGCATACATTTTGCGATTTTAGTATGAATGTAAATGCAAAAAACGTCAAGAATGTGAATGCAAGCTTGATGGTTATAACTGAGTTTAACTCATCGAATTCGACTTCTCTCGCTTCTCGCTTCGACTCGTGCCAATGGGTAGTGTCGTGCTGACTCTCGAATCGCGGATGATAGCGCCATCTAGTTTAAGAGCTGTTTGAAGGCAATACAATTATTTACTTTGGGTGGTGTTCAAAAAGTTGGAGTCGCCCGGGATCTCATTATAACCCATAGTCATTGAAAGTCGTAATGTAATGCTTGACCTAAAATTATTTCTCATAATTCTGAAACGGTTATATTTTTTGAATCTTTGAAAAGGTCATCCTGTAACCTCTATTACGTTAGCTTCAGGTTGTTTTGTGACAATCCTAGCTTAACCTAACTAAAATTCAAACACATATTACATTATAAACTTCGATTATTTTCATAAAACTAAACATTCTGCCTTTGCCATGCTTGTACATCAGAGAAGTATGCGTTTTTGTAAACTCCCACTTACAATACTTCCAAAAGCGTGGAGAAACCTTGCAGAGGCAGACACGATTGAAAGGGAGGCACCTGCTACTAAAACCACAATGCCGCAAAGCTATATACAAAAAAATATTTATAACATGTGTATTGACATTTATAATCGCATCCCTGAAGGACTTGTAACTCTTCAGGGGAATAGGTTTAAAACTGCTCTAAATAGCTGGCTGATTGAAAATTGTTTTTATAGCGTCAAATATTTTCTTGACACATGTAGAATTAGGAAATTATTTTAATTGTACTATTATTACTGGTTATTTTCATTATACTATTATTATTGATTATTGACATTATAATATTATTATTGATTATTTAGATTGGAAATTGAATATTAATATAATTTGGTGTGATAAATATTTGCATGCCTACGTGTAGGCTGAATACATGAAACCAAAAAAATTGTAAGACCTATATGAAATCTGTATTCCTAGCAAATAAATCTTTTGAATTTGAATTTGAATTTTGAATTTTGATTTTATGAAGACCTCGTTATCCGATGTAATAATTTTTTTCATGAAATGTTCTGTTGTGCAACGATCAATTAACCATACAACTGTATTTAATATTTTTTTCGTACATTGGAACATTCAATGTTCCCTAACATTTGTTTCCTAAATTTATGTACTATGGCTAATGGTTCAACTCTTTGGTTTTCACTTATATTCGTGTTTCCCATCTGCTACAATATTATGCAATCAATTAGATTCCTAAGTGACTGTATTAGTTACAATCACTTGATTCATAAAAAAGCGGCCAAGTGCGAGTCGAACTCGCCCATGAACGGTTCCACAGCCGTTTATACAAAAAAATGCACTACAGATGAAACAAATACGAAATAAAAAAAACACTAACAAAAGAGCGTATCTTCCCGGCACTTACGTGCTTTTGCTGAGAAGCGCAGTTTTGTGGCAATAACTTAAGGGGCTTCACGCAAAAAATTACGATTTTTCATGGTTTTTGTTGTGTATCTTGTTCCTGAAATCGTGAAAATAACTTCCCAAACTTGTACATTTGATAGTTTAGTTCCCATTAAACACATTCTCGCATCCGTAAATTTGAATATATTTTTATGTATTTAATTGTGAATTTTTACAGAGAGGTCTATAAAAATAAAGATTACGTATCTAGTCTCTCAATAAAGCTTTAATCGAATCAAAACCTATACCTAATTGTTCATTATGAAAATGCCTAACTTGCTACGCAAGTCTTTTCTTTAAGTTGTGTTATAATTTTCGAGAAAATCAGCAAAAAACAATTTCGCGACGTAACAATGTTGCGGGTGCCTGCGCGGGCGACGGGCGGGGGCTCGCCAGTGTCGATACGACTACGAAGCAGGCGTGTGCCGAATTGACGCTGCGGATCCTATTTTTCTAGTGCCATCTACTGAAATTGTTTATTAGTGCAATTTGGATTCAGAATAGCAATAGAGACGTTTTTATTTATAGATTAACTATTGTTTTTTTATAAGTGTACAGGCGCTTACGTTTCTTAGTTGTTTGAAATATTTTAGAGTGTGTTATAAAGTTATATTTAAGTTATGACGTATAAGTGTAAATAGATTTTTAATTTTGTGTACTTTTCGTGCTGTGCGGGTGTGTTTATTTTATTGTTTTGTTGCTGGTATAACAATGCCGAAGGTGTCAAAACGGAAGAAAAAGTTATTGCAAGAACTTGAGTTGGCGTAAGTAATATTTTGTTGGAAATTAATGAAATATAACTGGTATGTTTTTTAAATGATAAACGGTATGTCCGATCATGTTAAGAACAATTCTCGTTAAAAGTAATTATTAATATTTTCTTCTGTTTCCGCGATTATTGCTCATTGAAATAAAACAATTTAACGGATTATATCGCGTATATTATCTAATTTTATTCCTCCCGTGACCATGGAAAGCTGGAAAGCTTCCGAAACGTCGGGAACTAAGTTCTAAACTAGTTCCCGACGTTTCGGAAGCTTTCCAGCTTTCCATGGTCACGGGAGGAATAAAATTAGATAATATACGCGATATAATCCGTTAAATTGTTTTATTTCAATGAGTAATTATTAAGTTTTATATTTGTCATTTTTTTCCAATTTTTGAACACACCGTTTAGAAAATAGAGGGGGGGGGGACACAATTTTTGCTACTTTCGGAGCGAATATTTCGGAAACTGTTCACTAAACCAAAAAATTTTTTTTAGAAAGCTTAAAGTGTGAAGAACTATCGAAATATGTGCGACACATTGATATTTGCTGAAATTTTTTTTTTTTCAATTTCGGTTACATGTATGGAGTGCCCCTCCTAGAAATATATATATCTTTTATTTAACTATCAAACTAAGTAGCGGTTTACACACGACACCTATGCTCCAAATTTCATCAATGTACATTATATAGTTTTTGAGTAAAATGCCTGTGACATACGGACGGACAGACAGACAGACAGACAGACATGACGAATCTATAAGGGTTCTGTTTTTGCCATTTTGGCTACGGAACCCTAAAAATACCAATAATAATAATATTGGAAAATTACACAATTTTCACACATTACTATAATGTCCATTCTTTACAAATAAGTTACGACATTTTTTTCCGATGGGTTAAGTCAATCGTAACATGCCATCCCTCTCGCTCTCGTGTTAAACTGCATTTGAGTGAGCGAGTTGGCGCCATACGAACTTTGAATTTCAGAGTAGCCTCTCTGATATTATGAAATACCAAGAACTTGAAATCAAAATACTTTCTACATGGGCTCTTATTATTGAACTCTTATCATTTTATAACTATATCCGAATAGCGCCCCCACAAGGTGGACATAATAAATAATAATTATTATTATTAGGGGGTAATTTTACACAAATAGATCTGGTCCCATAGTAAGCTTAATAAGGCTTGTTTTATGGGTGCTGTTGAGGCTGCCGAGGCATATGTAGTAGCGCATCCGGTATGTTCGCTGAGGCGCGAACAGATGATTTCTTTGCCATCAGACGTAAAAGAGTAGCGTCGCTGCTAAGGCGCATGCGCGGCAGCGGCAATAGTCTTCTGAGGGTGCTGGCCGAGCGGCTCGATTGAACACTCTCCAAGTACTGGGTTGATGTGGTGATTGGCAGAGCTAAATAAACCGGTCACTCAATGCCAGTATTTGTCAATATTGTCAATATTTTTAATAATAATAAGTTAATTAACTAGTATTTTTAGTATTAAGTTCACTAAGGTAGCTTATAAGCCCCATTATTACTAACAAAATATGGATCCTGAGGTCTGAGTTAAAGATATTTTATTTTATTTTATTTATTTTTATTTTATGAGTACTAGACGACGATATATTCAATTGATATGTTTACTTATATAAATGTGTGCAATGCGTGGCACAATGATGTGGCGTCCATAAAACTCGATTCCCACCTAGTTACCCATTTTCAGACAGCTGACTACAGTATTTGAAGAAAAAACGGGCCGAATTAGCTTCGGCTTGTCTATGGATAATGTTTGACGCCACGCCACTGATTAGAAGATATCTAAGACTCAGGAACAAATATATGTTTTTGCCATTGCCGGGATTTGAACCCAGCTGACAGCTTCGCACTCGCACTTTTAGCAAAAGTGAACCATTTTTACCCGCCGAATGGCATGGAAGTCGTCCGTACGAGCTAGTTAAAGACGAGTGGTTTTTTTAGCGTATGAAACGTAAAATATCATCACATTTTGAAAAGAACAACGTATTACATTAATTGACACTAAAGTTAAATGATAACAAACTTAAGTAATTTTAAATTGTTCTCTTTAAATTAAGAATGTATAGTAGTAATAGGGAACATGCATGAATTCTTATTTTTGCTTTATTAAAAGCTCATTCATGTAACAAGCAGTCGACTTTTTTTTCGAATAATTATAAAAATAACCAAGATATAAGCCATCAAACATTTAATTCTATCTCTTTCTGGGAAAACAGAATTTAGTATGGAGTTTATATGGCCGTAGTGGACTATGATGTAACAGTACATATCGGACCTCTCTGTCATATCGCTGTCTAATTAGACGTTTAAAATGCCTATATCATGCATATTTCTTGGACGATTTTAGTTTCACTTTTTGAAATCGTTTTTACGGTATACTTGGTTACGAAAACAGATTTAAAACATTCATGCATGAACCCTATTTCAACATTTAGCCAAAGATATACTAGCGGACTAATGTCTAATGTCACGTGTCGCCAGCGACGTCGGGCGAAGTGGTGCGACGTTGCCTGATTTCGCTAGACATGTCTGGCAACATCGCGCGACATGTTTCACCAGCGACGTCGGGTGAAGTGGCGTGACATACCCAGACTTCGGTCGACATCGCTCGATTACCCTGTGTTGCAGCGGCGCCTTCAGTTGTGAAACTTAAGTCATGATATCACAATGTCGCGATGTCGCCATCTGCCAGGCGAAGTTTCTGACGACGCTACAGACATACGTGATGTGATGTCGCCAGATATGTCAGGCGATATTTCGCAAAGTAGCAAGATTTTGCGTGACGTCGCTACGGACGTAAGTCGCGCGGGAAATCGCTTGAATTCGCATGACATGTCGTCGACACGTGTCGTGGGACATTTTTCTCCTAGTGTATCCTTGACTTCAGACCACATGCAGACACAATTTGTGTCCGCCCAGCGACTGTGGAAACACTGGTCAACGACATATTCTAACTCCTTCTGGACTCGCAGGTAATTGTTTATTGGTCGATGCTACTGCTCGCGGGCTATCTATGCTTTAAGGGGCTCCAAGCGTAAATGTACGATTTTTCATGGTTTTGGTTTTGTATCTAGTCCCTGGAATGGCCAAACTAACTTTCGAAAAATAGTTTATATGATAGTTCAGTTTTTATATAACACTTTCTTGCATTCGAAAATTAGGATATAATATATTTCCATGTAAATAATTATGGATTTTTACAGAGAGGTCTATAAAGATAAAGATTGCGTATCTAGTCTCTCAATAAACCTTTGATAGACTCCAAAACGTATGTCTAATTGTTCATAATAAAAAGACCTAACTTGCTACGCAAGCATTTTCTTTAAAAAATGAGTTTTTTTTTAAGAAAAGTGGTAAAAACTGGTGTGGCCGTTCCTATACCACACTTGAAGGCTCCGGAATAGAGAAACTCGATATTCCTGGGTTCGGGGTTACTCGAAGGACCAAAGGTTCAGGGGTTCGGTTCGGATCAGATCTGTACTCCCGATACGGCCGCACTAAAATCACGCGTGTACGTGAAGGAGAAAGGTTCGGCAGATCGATCCTTACAAGTACGGCTCTGACCACGACTTAGGGCTTACGTGACTTTAAATGAGGACGCGATATAGGGGATCGACCTCGCAACCTAGCTAATACTGCACTTCATAGCAGTGTAACTGGGTAGGAGGGTTACTGGGAGTACTTTGGAATAACACTAATTCACTGGATCACAATATATTTTTTCTTCGGTAGTACGACTTCGTGGCTCGCAGGCCGCTTTACTTTATATAATTTTTACAGGGCTCAATTAGTCACATCATCTTCCGAATAAGTTCTGTCTTTTAGACCTATAATATTACTACGATCTTTGTGTGAGTTCAAAATCTGGTTAGACAGAGATCTCTCCTCTCTGTTTCACATATAATTTACAACTTGATGGTTTTAAGCTCATAACATTAAAATCTTAGGTCTTACAGTACTCTAATTGACCTAGATTGATTCTCTGTACTTGGATCTATCAAATTTACTTTATTTATATATTCGCAAATATTGAAAAGTTATAAGGCTCTAAAGGTTCAAATTCTGTTATTTGAACACAATAAGATCAATTAATCGGCTCTAGTGTTTAAATCTTAAGACCTAGGTTCAAATTATAATTAGTTCCTAATTTCTACATGTATAATACATGTTTATTCAAAGTTTCATTAATATCAGACGTAAACTATTATAAATACAGGGTTCTAAAGTTCTGACTTTTAAAGTCTATGTTCTACTCGGCATTTTACTTATTTATTTTAAGGTTCGGGTTTTCTTTATTAGTAAATATTAAAGATCTAAGTCACTATTATAAATTCCAATCATAAAATACCATATTTCCACTCTATCTGACCCGTGAGGTTCATATTTCTTTTAGTAGGCTCTTTATGCAAATAATTCATGGTTCTTAATATTATTGCTATCTTTTATGGAGCTAAACTTATCCTAGAATCATAAGAGTTCACAATTTAACACATTTACATTCATAAAATCAATAATAAAAATATTCTTCATAGAAGGCTCGTTTTCGTGGACCGCTGGCCAGACACGTTTGTATAGAAAGGATCGCTGGCCAGACAATCCGTGAGCTTCCTCGGCGTCGTCACTGTGGGTAGGGGAGGGGGGTGCTGAGGTGAGGCGCGGGGTGCGCACACGTCACGGTGGGGCGCGCGTCGTGGAGGGGCGCGCTGAGTTAGGGTCAGGCTCTTGGGGTTCCGACGCTCAGTGCTCCCCACGCCATCAGCAAGCTCCAGCCGACGCTCGACGCCCTCCCAGCTTGGCTAGCCAAGTGGAGGCTCTCCGTAAACGTGAGTAAAACTCAAGCGATGCTGACCGGGTACAAAGTTGCCCGGCAGCCGCTCACTCTCCTCGGCCAGCCCCTGGCATGGTCAAACTCAGTGAAATACCTGGGGGTGACCATTGACAGGGGGCTCACCATGGCCAAACACGTGAACGAGACTCGCAGCAAGGCAAGGCTTACGCACGCAGCTCACTCCATCCTCTCTTTTCCAGCAAGCTGCCGAGGCGCACCAAGCTAAGAAGGTGCCGGTCCGTTACTTTTTTTTGGAGAGATGACCGTTGACCAGTGTTTCCACAGCAAGCTGCCGAGGCGCACCAAGCTAAAAAGAAACTCAAGACCCAGGAGACCAGGACGCTGCGCACCATCGTCGCCGCCCCCCGCTACGTTCGGAACCGCACCATCGCTGCGGACCTCAAGTGGCGCGACCTGGAGATGTTTGTCGGCCGGCTCGCGCGTCGAATGTTCAACCAAACGGACAACTCCAGCAACACACATCTCCAGGGCATCGCGCCCCACTACGTCCGGCCCCCGGACAGCCGCTTTCGGGGTCTACCCTGAGAGCTCCTCGCCATCCCGCCCTAGGCCGGGTGGCGATACACCGCCTCCACCACCGCTGCGAGCACCCGCTCGCGCGGCCCACGCGCCGCGGCGTGCATCTCTCGCCTACCCGGCGCACTCACCGGCTTAGCCGCACCTTGATCGGTGTCCTAGCCGTGTTGTCAATACCCGGTCCCACTAAAACGGATGCCCCGGGGAAAGATATGCGGCGAAGGGCTCAAGAAGCCGCCCAGGCCCGCTAGCTGCAAGCCTCAGCGAGCGCTGCTCGCGAGGCCTAGACTGAAACAGTATATTGGTAAAGACGGTCGCTCTCAACATAGTGAGATACATACACCACGAAAAAGTGACGAGCTACAGATCGAAGGTCATTCAGAGCTGTAAGCCCCTTAATTTAGATATTCAGTTACAATCTGTGTCCTCCCAACTATCACTTGAAAAGCGATTTTTGAGCCACTGGTCGACGACATCTCCTAACTCCCGTCGATGGGCTCGCAGGTATTCATCTGTTTGTCGATGCTGCTCTTCACAGGACGGCTTCGTAGTAGTAGAGTTAGGTTTATCTGAAAATTAAGTAGCAGGAGTAGGTGCCGGTCCGTTACTTTTTTTTTGGAGAGATGTGGTATAAATAAATAAGACGCATACGCGGGGTCGCTCAACATCCAACGCCGGAGTTGAGCTCGTAAAACACATTTTCGATGCCTGGGAGGAATCGCGAGATGCCTTAGGCATCATCTGTGATTTATCTAAATTTGATATATCTTCGATTGCGTTAATTATGAGACACTGATCAGGAAGCTACACCACTACGGAGTTAAAGGATCAGCACTAAATTTATTAGTCTTATTTAAATGGTAGAATACAAAGGGTTGACGTGAATGGAAAGCGTTCACCGGGGTCATTAGTCTCTATGGGTGTGTCAAGTCAATATTGGGACCTTTCCTGTTCCTTATCTATATAAACGACTTGCCACACCTCCTAAAAACCCACCATGAGATAGTTTTGTTTGCAGATGATACGTCTCTAATTTTCAAAATCGTACGAAATCAACGATCCTACAATGACGTAAACAATGCTATCTGTGAAGTAGTAAATTGTTTTAATGTAAATAATTTATTGTTGAATGAGAAAAAGGCTAAATGTGTTAAGTTTGTCACGAGTAACGTAAAACACGAGCAAGCAAGCGTTATGGTTAAAGGTGAGGAACTGGAACTAGTTAATAGTACAGTCTTTCTCGGTATAACATTAGATTCTAAGCTCCAATGGGGTCCCCATATTGCTAATCTCTCGAATAGACTGAGTTCTGCAGCTTTTGCAGTAAGTAAGATTCGTCAATTAAAAGACGTGATAACGGCTCGATTAGTGTATTTCAGTTATTTCCACAGTATTATGTCGTATGGCATCTTACTATGGGGCAGTGCTTCCGAGATTAATACTATATTTGTTCTGTAGAAGCGGGCTGTTCGTGCGATATATAAAATGAACTATAGAGACTCGCTTAGAGATAAGTTTAAGGACATTAATATTATGACAGTGCATTGTCAATACATTTATGAGAATATTATGTATGTACATAAAAATATTACCGACTTTAAGAAGAACTGTGATATACATAATATTAATACTAGAAATAAGCATAAGCTCGCAGTGCCTGCTACTAGGCTCCATAAAATAAGGAGATCATTCATGGGTAACTGTGTGAGATTTTATAATAAACTTCCTAGCAGCATAACTGAGTTGTCTATTGGAAAATGCAAAAATATTGTGAAACGAAAATTATTTTCTAAAGCTTATTATAGCACACAAGATTACATGAATGATGAAGCCGCGTGGGATTAATGTAAATTATAGCGTCATGTAGGTATATGAATAATTATTTTAACGAATACCTGAGGTATTATTATTATAAAATAATAATTGTTTTATATACTCTGACATTTTGAATTTTATTCTAGGCACATTCTAGATTATTTATTTTTTATTGACAATCCTTTTGGGATTTATCTTATTGATTATTTTAATTTTAAAAATGATGATTTTATCAATAATATTACAGTTAAGTTAAATGATCTGATTAGGTTTTTCTGGGTTTCCCTAATCCTTATAGTAAATGTTGGATCATATTGTATTTCTCCCAGCAAGCATTCACTCTCATATAACTGACATTTCGAAAGTGCTTGTAACTAGGCCTACTTGAATAAAGAATATTTTGATTTGATTTGATTTGATTTGATTTAAGACTTGTCTTTTTTAAACGAACAATCTGCGTGCGATGGAATCTATTTCGATACGAAGTAGCCCCCACTAACTGGTAGAATTGAAATCAGGTGTTTTTATGACAATCCACCGCGTTTTCTCTTATCCTTGTATGGCCATCAATAACTTTATCTCCTCTTTGCACTTTGCGGCCGTAACAGGAAAGTATGCTTCGTATTCGTAGACAGTGCCAATGTGGTGGATACCTATTTTAGTTTGACCGTCCGAACTATTCACGAGACTCTGGTTAATAGAAAATAAGGGTAATCTTAAATGAGAGTTATGTATTTGTCCCTGAAAATTGACGATCGAAAAATATGGGACAAACATGCAAATTATGAAACACCTTTGACCGGTTAAGGGACCGTAGTTGGTGCAAATAAATAATCTAGGTATAGGTACTATTACAAAGTTGTAAAAATTAAATGTTTGTATATTTGTATGTGTCGTTGTGGCTTCATCACGCTAAATCGACTAAACGGACTATTTTGCGGTACACGGGTTGCTGGGTATGTCCAGGTGGTTATAGGATATTTTTTACCCGACTATACTAAAGAAAAAAAAAAGCTAGGGGTTATGGCTTTTTCTCCTCCGCGAACGAAGTTGCGGGCGCCTTCTAGTTCTTCATTAAACGTTTTGACCCGGTTAACTTCACCTGGCATGAACTTTTGCGTCACAATCATCATTTGGCATAATGCAATTTTGGCTTAAACTATAGCTGATGCCTTAAAAAGTAGAATTTTCATACTTTTTAAGGCATCATCCTGTAAAATGCATTAGGTTAGGTTAGGTTTGTTTTATAACAATCCTGAAAAGTTTTACATGTTCAGGAAAAAATGCATTATGCCAAATGATTTTTTTAATATTATTTATTTATTATTATTTATTTACCAGTGGATAGTCCCACGACAGGTAAATCTCCACCCTCGTCAGCTACTGGTTGCGCAGCCAGCAGGGCCCATAAGAGGCACAGCACCAGTACTTGCTGTAACTAAATAACACAATTTAGATTAGCAACATAAAAACCTCGCTATCTAGATACGCGGCAGCGTGTCCAGCCAAGTTAAAAAAAAAGGAATTGGCGACGCAGCAGCCGAGTGTAATATAATAATAATAATAATTCTTTATTTCAGGCCAGACTTACATTACTAAAGTTAGTAGTAGATATTACACGAACTGTTTCCACCTACTTTTGACCCCTTTACTACTCAAAACCTATTCAACCTACATACATCAAATTTGGTACATTTGTTAAAACCTTAGCTTGTCTAGAATCCAAACTTTCATAAAAGTCGCTCATACAGTTATTGATATATTAACGTTGGAACACCGGCATTTATATGATTGACTTTGACTTGCAATAAATCTTTAATAACTATAAGTTATATTTGACTGTAATTTAGAATATACCTAAGGTGTATTATGCCCTCTTGGTCATTGAAAATTCAGGCTTCTAGCTTCATCAGGAAATAAATTACAGGGGGTCGAAAATGGCGTGAATGGCTTCGAGAAAACATAATCTATTCATACTTTTTTTAAGTAAAACAGTAACTACAACTTTGTAATAGTATAGATATAAAATTTACCACGCGATTTTCTTTTGTGTCAACGGTAATTAAATGGCGGCAACTTTAAAATGTCAAAGAACTGAATACGGGTGCACGTGGTATTTCTGTCATTATCTGTCTGTTATCGGTCCTAAGATTGCAAAAAAAATCTCGTTAGATAGCTCATTAAATAAGCAATCTAAATAAGTTATTAATTTGAATCAACTATTTCAAAAACAAGGCCAAAAAAATATTCAAAATAAATAATAGTAATAAATTCACCTTCATTTTTCAATTTCTTTTATTTGGCATGAAAACTAGGTCGTTAAGATAAGTTTTTGTTAATGTTATTCGGTAGTACAAGATGTTAGCTAAAAAACAACATCAGAATTACAGCTTTACCTTAAGTACTTTAAGAATTACAGGTGCTCAAACATGACCCCTAATTACCCCAGGCGATATGCCCATCACGTCCAACCTACGAGGCATGGTGCTCGTTTAAGTAAATCCGCACATCTCTTGCAAAGTGTGGAGGAGCTCCATCCAGTTGCAAGATCATTCTTATTCTGTAAGCAATGGGCAGTTACATTAATGCGTCATGGAACTGCGTTTGCAGAAATCCGTAAAATCTCGGACCATTCATTGTTTCTGGTAAAACAATTGGTCCAATTAAAATATCATCAATAATTCCTGCCCAAACATTGACCGAAAATTGATGCTGGAACGAACTTGGTCTCATTGCATGAGGATTTTCCATTTGCCACAGATGCTGGTTGCGGTGACTTCTAAACCCCGATCGGGTAAAAGTGGCTTCTGTGGCGTCTGTCCTCATGATGCGTTTCAAAAACGTTTCATCCCCGCGTGTTCTTCTGTCAATCCAGGCACAAGAAACTGATTTTTCAGCGTAGTCAGGTTCGATGATGTCCTGCACTCGTCGAAAGTGGTAGGTATGTAATCTTTCTCTTTTTAAATATTTTCCATATTTTCCAATTATTTAAATCCATTTGGTTGGCTATCCTTCTGATACTTAGTCGAGGGTCGTGAGTTATCAGCCTTAAAATTTCTTCTTCCTCCTGATGTGCCACGAGTCGAGCACGTTCATCAGCAGGTTGTCTTATGGCGTTCTCTGCGAGCCGCATATGAATTCTTATGAATGTACGAGCATTCGGTAAGGGTCTGTTAGGAATCCTTCTCGCGTACTCGCTAACAGCTGCATTAGTGTTCCCGTTTCAAAATCCATAAACGAAATGAATGCCAGCAGTGTGCTGACTAGAGAAGTGGCCGCCTTCCATTTTAACAAATGATAATGAAAGTTTCATAAAACGTACAAATTTGTTTCAACTGAAACCAATTAGAATTGAACTATGCTGAAGATAGCAGGAAGATCGTTTTCACAACGCAGAGCGAGGGATGACTGTCTGACCTGGCTGCACCCCTTGACTTCTAACATGCACCGATCTACTTTATAGTAACAGGAAAACTGGAAGTGGGGGTAATAACTCTTTGGATTATGCCAAATTATCAATAACCCTAATTAGGGGTCATGTTTGAGCACCTGTAATTCCTAAATTACTTAAGGTACAACTGTGATTCTGATGTTATTTTTTAGCTAATATCCTGAACTACCAAATAACAAAAACAAAAACCTATCTTAACGACCTAGTTTTCATGCAAAATAAAAGAGAGAGAAGGTGAATTTATTACTATTATTCATTTTGAATAATTTTTTTGGCCTTGTTTTTGAAATAGTAGAGTCAAATTATTAACTTAATTAGATTGCTTATTTAATGAGCTATCTAACGAAATTTTTTTACAATCTTAGGACCGATAACAGACAGATAATGACAGAAATACCACGTGCACCCATATTCAGTTCTTTGACATTTTAAAATTGCCGCCATTTAATTACCGTTGACAAAAAAAAAATCGCGTGGTAATTTATCGATATAATTGATTGTAGTATACGTCCTTAATAGCTCCGACATCGCTGACCAAACACACTGTATACAGCAATGAAACTTATGAAATAAATAAATTCAAAGTCTTTATAGTTAATTTTTTCTAACAACCGTTTTTGACAGCTGTCATCCCAGTAACTACAAACGCGATGGTGTGAACGCGTAAATGTACGTGTAAAAAATCAAGTCTATTTATGCCAACAAAGAAGTTGTACACGGAATTTTTGAATACAAACCCATTCGGGACCTGTTTGATTTTGGGAGGAAGACCAATGGAGTATATAACTATATAAGGAAAACAATTACATATCCAAAGTGTCTGTCAAAAGTTGGTCAAAAGGCGGTAAATTTATGGCGCCAGCGTACCTAGCGTAAAGTAAATTACTATAATAGAATAATGCCAAAGAAAATTCACAACGATGCAAGAAAAATCGTTTAGAATATTTAAATCAGAAGAAGAATGAAGGATTAGGTAGTATTTCAATCGAAATGTTGTATAATTTGTTGTTGATTTGACTTCATACTATCTTGCTACACTAGCGCCATACTGGACGAATTTGGAACTATTATTTACTGCTTTCAGCTGGACGCTTTTTCGTCTCTTTTTCTATTTGAGAATATGAAATTGGCCTTCTTACCTACTGATGTGCAAATTGCGGAAACTTTCCAAAATGCTTAAAAGGGTCTTTTAAACAAGTAAGTTAACACTAGACTTAAGACCTTTCATATATACTAAAACATGCTTAGAAAAGGTCTTATAAACATGTAAGTTAACACTAGACTTAAGACTTTTTTGAAGCATTTTGGAAAGTTTTCAATTTGCACATCAGTATTCTTACCAATATACTCATGGGACAACCGTTTCAGAGCAGAGGTGGGCAACTCGAATGCAAAACATTTGAACATACGACCAGTTTGGTAAAGTAGTTATTTAGATTAATAAAACTTAAATTGCTTACCAATCGTGCAGGTTGCATGGTGACCAAACGGATCCTGTTACTAAACTGACCAGTTATATACGCTTAGACATACTCTGCTGACTGAGCAAGATCTGCTGGTGTATTCGTCTTGAGACCTTTGGGATCAAAAAAATCAACATGTATAACATAACAAATATTATTAGTTGTAAAAATGAATTATACATCGAAGAGTTGTTTTGTAAAAAATAAGTATGTGGAGATATAGGAATCGGAAAATATTTATTTAACGTTTTTATTTTGGATACATAAGTATCAAAGGCGTATAAACAAATAATTGTATATACGCCTTTGCGACTTGCGACGTTACCCCGCCAACACGGCCGCACTGATTTAAACTAATTTTGTTAGACGGTTAGCTCGATATCCACGAATGGTTAAATTATACTTTTTAACCAACTCCTTGAATATAAAGAGAGGGTTATGTTATGCCATCTTCGTCCTCCACAAACGAAGTTACAGGCACCTTCTAGTATTGGTATAATGTGGTCGGTTAGTCATAACTGAGAATTATGCAATTATCCTTGCAATGACGATCGTTATTAACTTTGAGCGTCATGACATGAGGCATCGTAATATGAATGTTTCATACGGCTTTCTGTACAAATAAAGGATCTTCAATAGGGTACATGCATGAATTTTTATATCGCTTTCTTAACTAGATATCAAAAAAGCGTAAAAACTATTTCAAAATGTGAAATTAAAATTAAAATCGGCCAAGAAATACGCATGATATAGGCATTTTAAACTACTAATTAGACTGAGAGGTCCGATATGCACAGTTACGTGATAGTGCACTCCGGCCACATAAACTCCATATTAAATTCTGTTTTGCTAGAAAGAGACAGAATGAAATGTTTGATGGCTTATATCTGGTTATTTTTATAGTTATTCGAAAATTGATTTTTGTCTACTGTTTGTTATTTGAATGAGCTTTTAATAAAGCAAAAATAAAAAATCATGCATATTCCCTATTGTGGATTTGTCGTTTTTTGGAACATTTTTTCCTTATTTTTAGCCGACTCCCAAAAAAGGAGGTCATGCACAATTCGGTTGTTTTTTTTTCTAAATCTGTGTGCTACCTCAGAACTTCGTCATTTGTAAACCTGTAATGAGTTGCATCCAGATTGGTCTCATATAGTTTTGTGATGCTCTGATGGTGAAATTCAAAAGTAATTGAAGGAACACTTCAAATATTGTATCCAGACGTATTGCGATTGTGGTATGTAAATGAATGTAAATGCTAAAAAAAAATCAAGAATGTGAATGCAAACTTAATAGTTATCCAGAGCTAAGACAGGTCATTGCAAAAACAGATATGAAAATGGAATAAGACTCTATAGAGTCGATACTTAAGATTATGATTATCTAAAGCGTATATTATCGTAATTTAACATTTGACCTTTTTTTGTTGCATAGGTACCTATCTGTCATGGTTTTGTCAGTGGCGTTTATGAAACAGTTTTGTGACAATTTAAAATAGTCAAATTATTTTCTTATGCTAATTTGGAAATATTTTAAATATGATAAAAATAAAAACGATTAACGAGTGGATTAAAAACTATCCCGAGCTCACAATATAATAATATACTTAATGAAAATCACAAAGAAATATTGTGTACAGCTCACATGCTGTTTCCATTTGAATTAAAATGTTAAAGAAAAATAATATTACCAAACAAATTAAATTAAACTAGTATGTGTAATAGTTTTTAACGCTTATGTGTTTTTTATGAAGAAAATAGTAAAAATTAATTAACACAAAAAACTAAATAAAAATATAGGTTTGTTTCAGAAAATTCAGATGAAGATGGAATGTGTGTTCAACACAAATTGTTGTATTTAATGAAACAAAGTCAGTTGCGTTGCTCTGTAAAGAGAAATTTTATTAACTTATTAGCATTACATCTAAATACTTAACTGTAGGTAACTTCCATACACTAAAACTAAATAAAATAACTCACCTGTAAAGAGAAACAACATTAAAGCTATTTGTTTCACTTTCCTTTAATAATATTAACTTGTATTATAATAACGATCGTATCTTAAGTATTACTATGCAGTTTTTATACAAAGGCCCGTCACCTCTCAGCTGACAGCTGTCACCTGTCATTAGCTGTCAGATGCGTTCCAAACTACATAAGAATTTAATAATCTAAATTAATGAAGTCTGGTACTTCATTTATATATGTTCAATACAACCATCAGCATTAGAAAAACTTTTAATGGAAATACTTTCACAATCATACGGTGAATAAAATTTTGGGTTACCTACCGTTGTAAGTGTAATTGAAAAATATAATTAAATAATACTGTACATAATACGATTTTGTTAATCTTGTTCTATTTGCGTGTTGCGATTGTTTTGCGATGACCTGTCCGATCTCTGGAATTAAGTTTTACTTATGGAATTATCCTTGTAATAACGATTGTTATTAACCTTGACTCATATTATGATTCATATTATGATGTCTACGATGAGACATCATAATATGAATGTTTCATACATTCTGCAGAAATAAAGAATCTTAAATAGTGGATTTGTCGTATTTTGGAGGGACGGTTGTCGTTTTTTGGAACAAATTTTCCCTATTTTTAACCGACTTCCAATGAAGGAGTTGGTTCTCAATTCGGTTATTTTTTTGTGTGCTTCTTCAGAACTTCATCATTTATAAACCGATTTTTAGAAAAATCTTTTTTTGTTTTAAAGAAGATGCATCCAGATTAGTCCAATCAGTGGCGTGTGGTCCATATAGGCACGAAGTAACTGCCTACCAGTGGCGTCCATATAAGCCCATTTCCATCGGGTTGCCCATGGAAAGGCTTGCAACCAACTTTTTCTTTAAATATGAGTAAATAAATACGCTTCAGCTTCCTTGTAATTTTCTTTACGCCACGCCTCTGCTGCCTACCCACATGGGTAGGCAAAATCTGATCACATACAACTTTAACTACCTAATTTGGCAAATACCCTGAGCACGCCTGGTCCTACGTAATTTGGATGAAGATCTGATGATGGGATCTATGAGGAATTGAAAGAACTCGTCAAATATTATAGGCATACATATTGCGATTTTGGCATTTTAAACAACATAATAAGTATTTGCATTATGTTTTGTGAAGTAAAACTGATGAAAAAGACCAACAAAGGTCACTGTACACCTCAATGGTAAGTGATTTACGGATGGCGACGAGATGTTTTTTAATTAAAATAGCTAAGCTACTTCACAATCGCAATTTGAAATGGTCCTGATGAGAATGGTACTTCGAATTTATTTGTTGATGGAGCCGGAAGGTAGGCACTAGATCTTTTTAATAAAATGTATGCGAGATATTTTAGTAACATTTAATTAAAAAGTGAGTTATAAATTCACTTTGTAACGTTAAATAAAACTCACTTGAATAATAAATGAATTGGTTGTCAAATAATGTTTTTTCAAGGAAATATTTTGTCGCACGAGCTTTATGTAAAACAATATTTTATGCAACATTTACTTTGGGACTCGTTAATTTGCCTAAACATGTTTGTAAAATGAATATATCGTCCCTTGATTGCAAAAACCGCTTAAGCTCCGTTTTATTCAAAAATGAGATATTAATACTGCTATATTATGCTTCCCAAGATCTACATGCTACAAAAGTCCCCTTTCTAATATGTGGCTCCGTTCCTGATTTAGTTTTAGAATAAGGTCAGATAACACCGATTTTTGAGAATTATTTACTGGCAAAACCTATTAAGTATATGTCAAAAACATTTTATTATTCTTTAAGCGGTTTTGGAGTGTTGGCCATTTGAACGAAACTTGCAATTTTATTATAGTATAAAGGTGCTAACCGGATAAACAAGATTTTTGCAGCAAGCGATAAAACCAAAATGTGTGTTTAATACTCTGTCAAAATATTCTAAATTATTAATAATAATTTGGTGTTCTGGCAAAACATAATATAGGGTGGCCTATATTATGTTTTGCCAGAACACCAAATCAATCAATAGTTAAAATTGTTCTACATCAAAAACATACGACATGTAATATAAGCGGCTTTGCCGTTACGTTTCGCCCCATACCACATTGAATACTTCATCCTGCCCAAAACCGTCTAAGTGCGCTTTGACGCTCCTCGCTGGGTGCTTTGTAGCTTTCATCGCTGTCCCGGGAAGCGGGGCGGGTGGTTATCGTGCCTGCACTTAGTCGCATTTTGGTTTAAGAATGTTTATAGGCTCCTGCGCACGCATTATTTAGCTCATTTAACTTCAAACAAAACAATGTGGCTCTAATGACTAATCTCCTCAATTGTCAAAATAAACTGGACTATGCTCTTGATGACCTGAATAATAAGAAGAAAGAGTCAAAATTCCAGATTCGGCTCTAAAAAACAGTAAGTATGACTTGTCATGCAACCAAATGCGGGAGTACATCGGGTTTATGAACTACATAATAGACCTGGGGAACCGCAACGCGGAGCACCGTCGAGCGAGTCTCTGGTAAGCACTAACGAATCAGACCGAAGAGACGCCGCCTGCCGCAGCGGGTCTGACTAACAGGCTGTCCAAACCGATTTCGGGCTCGGTGCGCTGCTGGCCGGGCGCCTGAAGCATTCGGTGACCAACAACTGTCTGCCGGGAGCTCCTCTCAGCCGGATGGCCCCGTTTATCTCCTCCTGGATCCATTTGGATTATACCACACGAGACGTCGTCAACTTCTGTAAGACTCTCGCCGGTGTCATTGATCGAGGTGAAGCGAAACTTATTGCATGTCGCTCGCATACTGTTTCCGATCAAAACATCCACCATACTCGTCACCACTGTTCAGACTATATCAATGCATAAATCTAAGATGTCGTATTTTGATACTAAGAAATTTATTAAACATTCCGTCCTGTCTCGCGATCGCACGTATCTTCCGAGAGGATAACGTGATTGTGCTAATCTGTTAGCATACAGTATAGTAGACTCGGTCATGACTCGCATGAGGTGTAATAGCGAAGTGGCGAATTCGGCGTTACATTGTATTTAGTACCTAACGTGGGATCCGCGGGCACCGAGCTGCATGATTTAAACTGATTTCTTCGACAACGTGTGGATCCGCCAGCTCTCAGCCCATTGACGACTGTAACACTGGTAGTAGTTCTAGTAATAATAAGATTAATATATAGTATTTTCTTCTGTTTCCGCGATTATTACACATTGAAATAAAACAATTTAACGAATTATATTGTTTCATTTCAAGGATTAATATAGTTCACCAGAATATACAAGGGTTAACGATAGTGTGACCAATACTACTGTACCGCGCCTTAGGTATGCGAGCGGCGAGACGGGGGGCAGAGCAGCCGCTGATTCATCATTCCGCCGTCGTCTGCTCCCCCGTCTTGCCGCTCGTATACCTAAGGTGCGGTACAACGGTATTGGTCACACTATAGTAAAGAACTTGACATTTCAAACCACAGGAGATAAAAAATAGTAATGAAACCTCACGGGAGAAAACATTGTACGCGTATTTTTTACTTATAAATGCTTTTAATTCCTTAATTTCAAAATTATTCCAAGCAAAAACCTCTTACCTGCATCGTGACTTTTAAATAAACTTGAATAATATAAAATCTGAAATAGTTTAAAGATTTTATTCAGGTCAAACGTTTATTACTATACATCAGAAAGTATTATAAATCCAAAATTCCGATCTAAGGCAATTATTTTAGGAGATACAAAAAACAAGTATCTTCAGGAAAAACCGCTTAACTACAGTACTTTTTACGGTAAATCCTAAAATGTATCCCCTTATCCTCCACAAAAAGTTAATTAATACAAAAATTCTTATTTAGCGATAAACTGTTAATATAAAATCACGAAAATACTTAAGCGATTATTGGATTATCATGGAAATATTAACATGCTAATCTTTAATCGCGTTTTTCTCGAAACTAAGTTTCATGCAGTTAGATGGTTTTTGCAGCCAAGGGACGATATATGAAAAGTTGTTTAGCAATTGATTGGACCTTTTATAATAGTATATAATATCAAATCAAATCATTTATTCATTACAGACAACATTTTTCGTCGCCCTGCCGGAGCCTTCATAATATGTGCACTTAGGCAGTGGTTCATATAGGGGCAGTCTAGGCGGCCGGCGATCATGGCCAGGACGCTTTTGCCGCTGGCGCGCACTCTGCCGAGCACTGCCGCGCACCGCTTGCGCAGAGTGGCGTAGAAGCAATCGGTGCGCGCCTCCGCAAACATGCCCGATGCACTGATTGCGCACTGCAAGCGCGACAGCCGCAACAGCACCCTGAACGCGTTGTTATATTGAACACGTAGGGCGTTGATAGACTTTTGAGTGCAATGCGCCCACAGATTGCTTGTGTAGAAAGATGTACAGTACGCCTTAAATAGGGTTATTTTTATTGGAATAGAGCAACGTGCAAACCTGTGAGCGATCATATTTGCTCGTACCGCCAACGCCCTACGCTCGCGTTCCATGTCAGCGTCATCTTTAAGGTCCTCGGTGAGTACATGACCTAAATATTTAAATTGTTTCACCCTGCTGAGCGGCAAGCCATTAAAAAAAAAGAAAAATATCGTCGACAGACACTAACACATTAACACACAATTGGGTAGCATAGTCCAAAATTCATTATAAAAATCGGAATTTTTACTTTTTTCTAGCAGAACTTATATACGCTTGTCTAGCTCTCTCAACTAGTATTAATGTGTTTTTAAACAAGATCATAGGATGCTTTTAAATATAAATGAACACAAATCTCACGTTTTAAATGTCACTTGAACACTTAACTACTTCACTACGTATTAAAAATAAAAAAATAAGTAAGTAGTCTTTATATTTTCATCCAAGAAACTACTCCATTATTTAGCCGGTTAGTAGTCTGACCGGTTAGTACCTAGTCCTTATAATATTTTCATCCAAGATACAAGTCCATTTATTTACCCGGTTAGTGGACTTGACGAGTCGTCTTCAGACAGGTTTCTTCACCATGCAAACCGCACGACAGGTAAGCAAATATTTTTTGCGCGTTTTTGTTTTTAAACAATAAATGCCTGTACTCTTTAGACTATTATTGTCTATCTCCATTGAGTATTCACTTGTGATAGTTTTTGAGTAAAATGCCTGTGACATACGGACGGACGGATGGACGGACCTGACGAAACTATAAGGGTTCCGTTTTTGCCATTTTGGCTACGGAACCCTACAAACCAATGCAAAATATTATAGCCTACTCGTATGTCACTTCCATAACACAGACGAATATAACGACACCTTATATGTTATAATTATAATCTATCAAGCCAAAGAAAACCAAAGAATATACATACAAATAACGAAATAATGAAATAATGATCTTCATTCTGCCAGTAGGCCGCAAGGGCACTTCTACAAGTCTGACTCTACAGCGTTTCCCAAGAGGAGACCACTGTTGAGAAGAAAGCCGAAACAAACTCAACAGTCAGTCATTTTTTAGAAATAACTCATATATATTACAATATTTGTACTCAGCCTATCCTAAATATATGTTTTAAGTATAAACTCAATGCGTAGTTCTCCAAGAAAACATTTCAAAACTTATGAATGTAAAAAAAAATATTGATCAATAAACATAGTAATAACTTAAATATAATCAAATCAATAACTAATAACAATATGTACAGTCGGGGCTTTACCATTATATGTCATTATAAATTAATATTATTGTAGATCAGTCACGATATAATAAAAAATAATAATTAAGAATACAATTAAGACCAGTTAAAAAATTATAATAATAAAAACAGTAACAATATTAATATGTCCACGATCAAAATTTGTGTGCAAGGAATTCATTCCCAAGCAGCACATTAGTGAATTCTGCAGCTTATCTTATAGCTTTATGTTCTAAATGAGTGGTATAACAGTGTTACATAAAACGTATAGCTTTAAACACAACTCAAAATTGTATATGAGTTCATCCTGTCACTTTTAGTTGCTTAGGAACGTTTTTTGTTTGTACTTTATTACTCATGGTTGGGTAAAGTCGATTTTGCTACTTAAAGTTGCATACAGGATTTAATTGTCACTGAATAAGAAGCAATAGTGCTATATAAGGCCCTAAAGTCACTTATAAGCAACTTTTTAACCGACTTCCAAAAAAAAGAGGAGGTTCTCAATTCGACGGAATGTTTTTTTTTTACAAATAAGTGGGAACATACCCTTATTTGGAACTTTTAATTCCAAAGACTAGTATAATGGAGCAGTATATCACCAATAGTGGCTAAAGAGATAATTTAACGGCCCTTTTGGAGCCTCAATAGGAGGTTCTTGAAACCAAAAGCAGTTATTTTTACTTACTTCAAACCACTAACAGTACTAAAATTAGGACATTTAATATTTTATGCCTTTGTCAAAATATAATAAAAAATATTATTCGTCGTGCGTCACTGTATTGATACAAATTTGTTTTGTAGATTTGTTTCTGTTGATATAAAGTTCCAGACATTAAACTCATGACAAATTAATACAAAAGAGCAAATAATTAGTATAAGTTGGTATTAGTAAGCATAGCATTCACTGCTTTGCCACTCGCAAGATACAAATAAGTGATTTTTAGACCTAATAGTTCCAAATAGAAATCAAATAAGTGAAACTAAACACTGTAAGATCTTTCTTGATCCGACATGTTTACAAAATGGAGTCTTTGAAAATGAATTGTTTTAAACAACATTTTATCACACTTACGCATAATCTCAGACTTTTGATAGTTGTGACGATGTTATTTTAACACTGTACGTAACATACAATCGTTAAGTTAGGTTTTTAACATATTTATTTCTTACCAGTATCAATGCTTAACGTGAGGTTTTAATCATTTACCAAACAGATGTCATCCAAAATTAAAATGGCAGATCACATTAAAAAACCCAACCACTCAAAGGAACTTTGACGTTTGCGTTTATTCATTCGGTCAATGAGTGAACGAATCGTTTATAGCTCATATCTTCCACCTATAGTTGTAATTGCCACTTAAGGTACTTTTGAGATCTCTTGTGGATTCAATTTAGAACCAAAAATAGGCTACAATTTTTCTCCTTTTAGTTCTATATTGGTTGCTTTAGGGTTCTTTTCACCTAAATAGAACTTAGTAATGGCTGTATATTTCACTTAAGTATCTAAATAGATGTGATATACGAGCTATTTAACCTAAGTTGTGCTACTTGGGTTAATACCATAAAACCAATATTCATTTTTAAATAATTTCTTCTTAAATTCTTGGTCAGATGATGTTTTTAAGGGTGATGGTAATTTATTATAAATTTATTCATTATTACTAGCCTATTACTTTCTGGGAACAATCGGTGTTTTTTGTGTGACCTAGCATTATCTTTATTAATAAAATTGAAGAATTCAGGGTGAGTTTTGACGAAATTGGCAACTTCAAAAATGTAAATGCACGGCAGTGGGAGTAAATTAAGTTTTTGGAATAAGGGTCTGCATGACTCACGGCTATTGACTCCACGTAAGGTCCTGATACATTTTTTTTGGGCCACGAAAACGCGATCAGCATCCACTAAATTTCCCCACATGATGACTCCGTATCTTAAAACTGATATAATGTACCCATAATACGTCGTTAAGGCTGTTCGTAATGATACTGTTTGTTTAAAACGCCACAGCGCATATACAAATTTATGGATTTTTTTACAAACAGTATCAACACGTTCCTTCTAGTTGCAACGCGTATCTATGTTTCATCAATCGACAATTCGTCACACCTAGAAACATAGTGCTCTTTACTTCTTCGATATCGTCAGTGTTATGTTTGCGGTTTTGCGTTATGTGATTTGAACTGCTTAATTTTGGTTTTCCCGAGATTAATTTGAAGATGATTACAACTAAGCCAATATATAACGTTGCTCAGAGCCTCATCGATATCATTCTCAAACTCTTCCGCAATTATTTTTTTATTTAAAGCACATATTTTAAATAAGTTGTAAATAACTAGTTGAGCAAATTATGGCTTTATAAATATCAGGGACAATCTTACACAAATCAACCCAGACCCAAACGAAGCAAAGCTTGTACTTACCAGGAGACGATATACATAGATAAATGTAATACTGAAATAAATAAAAAAATCCGAGACACAAAACACTTGCCCTGGCCGGGATTCGAACCTGAACGCCAGCTTCGTAAGCCGTTATGTAACCTAATTAGCCAAAATTGTCGTCTGACTTTTTGTATACCACCCACCAGCCTTCTGGGCACCCCTACCGCCAGGCACGGATTATCATTATCAGCAAGCGAATAAATTTATCGCTCCATACTGAACGGAAGCTGATATTTTTTTTGAAATTTCTACATATGGGACATATTTTCGACAGTTGTTTAAAAATACTTCTAAAAAAATCCCCCCCTCCCATCATAAACCATATGCAATAAAAAAATACAAAGGTAAAGTATAACAGAATAAATACTTTCAACGAAAATTATTTTCATCAACATCATGATATAACATTTTTAAGTTAGTGGCGAAAAACTGCGCTTCTCAGCAAAAGGACGTAAGTGCCACGAATATTCGCTCTTTTGCTGGTGCAATTTTTCATTTTCACATCGTATTTTTTCATCCGTAGTGCATTTCATTATAGTAACGGCTACAGAATCCTATACTGAGCAAGCGGTTTTAAGTTAAGTCGTAAATTCGTTTTAATAATAGATGTTTAAAAATAAAAAAAAACTTATTTAGTCATTTTATACTTTCAGATAACTTTGCTGTTATGCCTAGTTTGGAGTCTGCTGGCACATACGCTAGCTGACGAGAGTGGAAACTTATCTGACTTAAGACTATCTGATGGTAAGGTATCATGTAGAAACCATACGTATATAATATGCTAACAAATCAGGTACCAATGCTTTTAGAAATGTTACGTCAAAACAATTAACTTTAAATAAAATCATCTCTCTATCAGCTTTAAAAGTTTTGGTACCTAATATGTAGTTTTGGTACACAGCTGTAAAGGCTACCAAGCAATCGCGGCAGAGAATAAGTCATTACTACTCTTGTTTTCTTCAGCGAAGTTAAGTAAAAAGTATCCTATAACCATCTGTGGATACCCAGCTACCTGTGTACTCAAAATATTTGAAATCCGTTCCGAAGCCACAACGACACATACAAACAAACAAAAAATATTTTTTCATTTCAGCCTTCAAGTAGTCCGTTTCACTTCAAATAAGTAGTCATAACCATTTTTTTGAAAATATTGTCTACTAGCTTCAACCTTCGACTTAGTTCGCCTTATATTCGTTTATCACGGATAAGGGTATTTTTCCAGGATAAAAAGTAGCCTATGTCCTTCCCCGGGACTCATACTATCTCCACACCATATTTCATCCAAATCTGTTCACCGGTTTAAGCGTGAAGAGGTCACAGACAGACAGACAGACACACTTTCGCATTTATAATAATTAGTATGGATTAGTATGGATGTATAGACATTTCATTTTTACAACTTTATAATAGTACCTATAGATATATTTTTAAATTAAGAAAGCCGAGCTATCCTCAAAGATGTCTGTCTTGGACTTCAGCATTAAATCGGCGTCAAGGCTCTATTATTTAGTGTGCACGTTAGCCATATGACGCGTGCGCACATGATGAGCTATTGAAAAGCAAGGACGGGCACGTCGGCTTGCTCCGCTAGCATCAGTGGAGTGTGGTCCATATAGGCACAAAGGCACTGCCTACCCTGAACGACCATGGCTCTTCATAGGCACGGAGAAACTGCCTACCCTGAAGCCCTGAATGACTATATGGCTCCATCCATCCATCCATCCTTAGCAGCCTTTATTGCGTCCGTCTTTGGAAATAGGTCTCCTCTCCATTTTTTCATGTCTGGCGATCCATTGCTGTCTGCATCCAATCTCTGCCGGCTTGTTGGCAGATATCGTCTTTCCATCTCATAGGGGTCTGCCCCCGATTGCGGGAGGTCTCCACTCCAGTGTTCGTCTCGCCTAACGGCCAAAGTCAATCCTAGCAATCTGTCCCGCCATCTCCGCTTCTTGCGCTCTATCTCCTCCACCACGTCTCGAGTTTTGGTGACTCGCCTAATAAAGAAAAACTGCCTACATTTACCAAAAACCCTGTACACACAGGCGAGCATGGTCCTCGGGCAAGAACATATGCTCTCGCTCCAAAAGCCTTGCTCAAAATGAGGGGAACAGATGCTCTCGCTCCAGGACCGCGGGGTTATGTACTGCGTGACGTAGCAGCAGAAAGTAAAGGGCATCGCCCTCCTCAAAATTTATTTATTTATTATTAATTTACTAGAAGGTGCCCTTAACTTTGTTCGCGAAGGAGAAAAATATCATAACCCCCTTTTTTCTTCTGCGTAGTCGGGTAAAAGTGTATCAAAAATAATTGAAATCCGTTTAGCCGATTCGGCGTGATGAAGCCGCAATGACACATACAAACACAAAAATTAAAAAAAATTGTGTCGTATAAATTTAAGTATTATAATTTATCTATATGTATATTATGTATATCGTCGCCTAGTACCTATAGTACAAGCTTTGCTTAGTTTGGGACTAGGTCGATTTGTGTAAGATTGTCCCTGACATTTATTTATTTATTTATTTATACTTAGATAAATATATTGACACAGATAAACAGTACATTACCAATGCACTGTGAAATTAGGGTATTTAAAAAATGCGTTATGCAAAGATCCACTCACTTGCTTGGAATTTTGGATTGATTAAATTAGAATTAGAATAAAAATGATGACAGGTAGCTATAGCTATCAAAAGCAAGTGAGTGATTGTTTTCTCTAACTTCATGCACATTCCTTATTATTTTCAGCTGAACTAGGCCGACTTACGCTGACAGAGATACAGTACCTGATAGATCACCCTGAATCCGCCGCCAAGAATGTCGAAGACTGGTTAGAAAGACGGTGGGGGTGACCAAATCGCAACAATCCCCAAGATCTATTAAAAAAAATGAATTCGTGTGCGTATTTATTCACATAATCCACAATTCTATACCTATTTATACCTATGTCCCATGGGGAATATCATCTGGGAGTGGAATGATACTGCACTTTACTTAATTAGATCGTGTATATTGTAGCACGGTCGAGGGACAACTGGCGGGCGAGCCAAGTGTTGGGCTTCCCGTAGGCGCACTGGAATGCTGACAACATATAACTGTTCCTATACTAGTAAGCCCTAAATTACGTATAACAGATAATTTCATGGAAATAATGTGTAATAAGTACAAAATATTACAAAAAATATTTGACTGTAAAAATACTATGAAATTTTTGTAGGTCCTTGATCTGAAAATTATATGTTTTCGATGTTTGTGTGTTTGTCTATATTATATATGTATGTTTTTATGTCTTGCAAGAGGCACACAGACAGGAATATAGAAAAAAACAGAAAAGAAAATAACCTTTAATAAACTCGTCTGAATAAAGGCTTTATGATAATGATGTTATGTATGTGTTATTGTAGCCACATAACACCGTAACGACTGCATCGATTTCAACTATTTTTGGTACAAAGCTACCAGGACGCGCAATGATACTTATAGGATATTTCAGCTATAGTTTACGCAGGACTAGTAAGGAAGGTGGATATAAGCCACATCTTCCACCAGTTTTCAGTCGTAAAACTTTACACCCCATTGTATCTCACCCGAGTATCTCTCATCCTGTGCAAGTTCAACTTACTTTTGTGTATTGACTACCTATATCTATTCAGTGGCAAGCACAGGGCCAAAGTAGGCAGCTTTTCTGTGCCTATTATGAAGCCATGGTCGTTCAGAGCTTCAGGGTAGGCAGTTCCTCTGTGCCTATATGGAGCCATGGTTGTTCAGGGCTTCAGGGTAGGCAATTTTAAGTGCCTATATGGAGCCATAATCGTCCAGGGCTTCAGGGTAGGCAGTTTTTATGTGCCTATATGGAGCCAACGTCGTTCAGCGCTTCAGGGTAGGCAGTTTCTCTGTGCCTGTATGAAGCCATGGCCGTTCAGGGTAGGCAGTGCCTTTGTACCTATATTAACACTGTATATATTGGCACAACGAGTCAAAGATGATATTGGTCTCTAACACAAGATAACGCCTCTTTCCCTAGTCTGCGCCATTTTGGGCCAGTTGGACCTTTTCAGCGTGATAAGGTGTATCATTCTGAAATTTTGCATTCAGTTCGTCCCTAACACGTGAACTAGTGGTACATGTACCAACAACCGGCAGCCGGTAACAAACTCTTCTGGCGTTGCATTGTCTATGGGCGACGGTGATCGCATACCATCAGGCGATCCATCTGCCCGTTGGTTCCCTATAAAATAAAAAAGACGTCTTCCCTCAAACGGCATTAATAACGAATTGTAGACTTTTCATCCATCAGAAGTTTCATCCTCTAAAATACAAAAAAAATATATGTACGTTTCAAAAAAACAAAAGCTCGTTCGCCCAAATTTTATATAGCAATTTTTTTTTCAGATGAATTATCCAACCTTCCTCTTGAAAGCCTGTACAATATTGGTATGCACAATCCAGCTGTGCGCAAGAGCATTAACGAGTACTTAGAGAGACATAGCCAAGAGCTAAAAGAGGTCGTCGACGGCTGGTTCAGACGACGAGCTGGGATTCTTGATTTCATTATTGATGATGATTGATGACGTTCTAATATGGATGATGGAAGTTATTTTCTATCTTTATTGTAAATTTGTAGATGTTACAAAAGAACAATACAATAAATATGACTAATAAATATGACTGCTTTTATTCAAAGACAGACCAGACTGAAAACGGTGGGAGTTTTTTTATTAAAAAAAAAAAAAAAAAAAAAAACCAGAAGATCAATTGAACTGAACGGCCATGGCGACAGCCATATTGGATTCTGAACAATGTGTTTCTTCATATTTTTATTTGATCATATTTATTTTTCTGTTTAGAGTTCTGGGTTCCGTACCTCAAAAGGAAAAACGGAATCCTCATAAAATCACTCTTATTTCCGCCTGACAAGATTATTTTTCTTAGGAACGAGTGCTGAAATAAATATCAAATACACAAAACTAATCAAAATCGTCCCATTAATCTGAGAGCCACCACAGACAGACAAATACACATCGTAACTACTTTGATAAAACTCTCATATTATTTTGGTCCATAGAAAAAGGTAGTAAAGTGTTCCACTACCCTCTAAGGTTGACTGGAAAAGATTGCTGTTTAGCGATAAGACAGCCTGTAGTTTACCTTTCTTGAATACATTGTTTTCTGTACTCTGTTGTCTGAGGTGTGCAATAAAGAGTTATTGTTTGATTGATGTTATGAGTTAGTAACCACGGTTGGTTTCGGATACAAGGTATTTTCAAAGTAGTGCTGATGACATATTAAACACCTCGTTTTGAAGATATTTGATAAGTCAAGGGTTGAAAGAAGGTTTATCAATAAGTAAGTGACAAGGGATCCAAGGTGTCAAACAAGCTGTATAAGAGCTTATGCGGCCATTATACAGCCAATTTGAGCGTTATAAGAGCTGTATAAGCTCTAATATGTGATACTTGGAATACGAGCGATGAGACACGAGTGATAGAGGATCCTGCGCTTCTGGACAGAGCTAGGTTGGCTAGACCCCTAGGCAACATTACTTACCACGCACAATGGCCCGGCTTTCACGGGCTAAGTGCGGAGAACGGAGCCCATAACCATAACGACCGATGTGATGCCAACACACAAATTGATAGTAGAAAAAGAGGCCGCCTGGATTTGCTATTATAAAACCGCTAATAACTGCACTTTGCCTGTACATTTGAAGCAGGAGTTGTTTAGTTACACTTCACGAACTTCATCACTGGTTTTTCTGTTCACAATGTCAACTGATACCCTGGTGAAGGTCGCTGGAGCCTGCTGGATGGACGTGCAGGACCAATCATAATGGCGTTCTTTTAAGGAGGCTTATGTCCATCAGTGGATGGCTTTTGGCTATTATGATAAATTCTGCAGAGATGCAACGCGTACTACTGCCACGAATACTAATATTTATTTATTTAAACATGTCAACACGACATTACAGTGTCCACCAATGCGTCACGAAATAAAACTAAACTAATTGACTGCCTAGCTTTGGGAAGTCTCAAACAAAACAGAATATCAAACTTACTATTCGAGGTAACCACATAAAGAGCCCAAATTAGATAGGATTGCATTATCTATTACCTAAACAGTACCTATGACCACCTTTCTGCTCCATCATCAGATACTATTACATTTTTACCGAACTTACATAAGTATGCCAAATAGCTCATTCAGAAACCGGGAAGTACTTAGGTAAAATTTAACTTTTAACATTCCACCTGAACAAACGAACATCGCAAGTTAGATAAAAACTCCTAAAAGGGGGTATATAAATAAGTCACCCATTGTAAATAAAGCAGTTAACGAAGCAAATAAACCCGTTCAACCAATAATTCACTATTTATATATTTTTTTATTAACCGTCTCCCAAAAAAGGAGGTTCTCATTTTGTCGGGACCTTTTTTTATCCATACGATATAATTACTAAATCTGTGTTCATATCATATCTGTGTTCTTATATATGTCTACCGCAAGAAACGACATTGTGCCAGATGATTTACATTGCTGTTTTAAACGTGGAATATATCTTTATTGCTTTTAATTAAGCATAGAAAAATAACAATGCTAAATACAATTATATATGGGGCATCAACATAATAATTTAAAAACACTACAATAGATAACAGATTTGCACAAAAGTAGGTACAATTTAGTGGACCAAGTTAGCGAAAATAAGTACATTATAAGAAAAAAAAATACATAAGATATGCTCAAACAACACGCTCAATAAGAAGGGTGCCGTGTATATGTATAACTATATGTGTGGTGCATGTGTGGAAAAGGAACATTTACTCAGTAGTGATAGATAGTCTAAGAAGTAAAGCCTGAATACGTTTCTTCAAGCTTGATTTGGTGCAAACAAACAAAACAATACTGCTAAATTGTTCATTATATTGCCTTAAGCCCCGAGTTAATGGGGAATTTTGAGCATATTTAGTGTTGAGGGAGGCTACTATATAAAGGTTAAAAATAAACTTAAAAAAAAATGTCCCTTCGGCTCCCTGTCCATGACGCTAGCAATGGCGTGGCGTGGCGTTAATAGAACCCGATTCCCATTGGCTTGCCTACTTTAAGGCATTTGAGTAATTTATTCTACTGGTTTTAGAGAAAACGTAAAAGAAAATGTACTCCGGCTTTACCAGCAATATGTTTGACGCCACGCCACTGGACGCTAGCAGTCTTCCGACGCTAGAGAGATATTGAAACTTGAAAGCCTTTACGCGATGAAGCTGCTTGAGTGTGAGTCCCCCGTTACCTCCCTCAGCAACTTGCTGAGCTCTCTGTAGTGCTGCATCCTGGCCTAATCGGCGTAGTGTTTCGATGCCAAAATGCAAAAATCGCTAATATCGTACTTATATATGTATAACTCCTCAAATATTTTAGGCATCTATACTTATAATACTTGAGGAGTTCCATCGATTCCTCATAGATCTCATCATCAAGTCTTCACCAAAATAATATGGGAAAAATTTGGAGATACCTCCTATCAAACAAAAAAAATGACATCGGTCATTTAGTAACCGAGTAATCGATGAACATTCATAAAAAACATTGAGGTTTAAAAAGGTTTAGAAAATAGAAAGGGGGGGGGGGGGGGACACAATTTATACTACTTTCGGAGCGTTTACTTTCGAAAATATTCACTAAATCAAAAAAAAAATTGAAACCACAAAATGTTTTAAAACAACTGTCGAAATATGTGCCACACATTGATATTTGCTGAAAAAAAAATCAGTTTAGGTTACATGTATGGAGTGCCCCCCTATAAATACTATTTATTATTATATAACTATCAAACTAAATAGCGGCTTATACAAAATGCCTATACCGACTCCAAATTTCATCAATATACATCTTGTAGTGTTTGAGTAAAACGCCTGTGACATATGGACATGACAAAACTATAAGGTTTCCGTTTTGGCATTTTGGCTACGGAACCCTAAAAAGATTCCGATGAATTGAGACCCTCCTCCTTTTTTGGGAGTCGATTAAAAAGTCAACGAATGCCGAGTCGCAAACCCGCAGAGTCGGGAACGCAATTCAATCTTAAACGTAAATATATCCCCATTTATTCAGTTTCTAAGAAGTATATGCTTCAATATAATTATAGTTATAAATTACACTTAAGAATGTGAGATGGTTAATTTTTTATTCATAGATTTTTTTAATTCTGGAAAAATCTAGAGCGAATTATAAAAAAACGATCAAATTACTCTTGCACTTAATTACTGGACTACGTCAGATTGGAAGTCACGTTTTTCGAGTCATTATCTCCTGAGTGAACAGCTTGATGGACGATCATTTATCATGATGATAATAGATCGATGTACATAAGAGGTATCGATAGATTTGTTTTAGTTGTAAAAATCTCATAATAAAATGCATATCTCGTGACAAGCCCAAACACGGCTAGGACACATTTCTACACTTATACTGGTCCCTTAGTAAGTTTGAACAGTATAAAGGAATATTTCATCAGGATCATTTAAATTTGTGACTGAAGTCGCTTGGCTATCTTTTGAGATATATTCCCACCACCAGTAAAACACTTATTATCGACGGGCTCTGGTGACCTTATGTGGTCTTCTTCATCAGTTTCACTTCAACAATTCATTTTATTTCGATAATACCAAATTAGTTATATATTGCCTGCAATATCCGATGAATTGTTTTGATTCCTCATACATCCCATTATTGGATCTCCTCCAAAATTAATGGTACAAATTCGGCGGTACCTCCATCCAAACAGAAACAAAATTATGAAATAGAACCTTATTAAGAGGGTTTATACCTGCCTAACTGGCAACGTCGCATAATTTTTAGTTTTTCTAGATAATTTTGAGAAATGTGAATGTAACTTGAACATGTCTTCAATTCATTCATTACGTTTTCGGTAGTTAAGCTGGCACAATGCCAAATTTCATGATATTGCCACAATCAAAGCTCTAAAAATGAATTTATATAAGAAAATAAAGGCAAAAGCGATGAGTACCTACCACAAAATAATAAAGCAAGAACAAAAAAAATGCGACGTTGTTGCCAGTTAAACGGGTATGAACGCTCTAAAGAGCGGGGTTAAACGCGTCGATTTTCATAAAATACCAAATTGAGCTATGAAAATAGTGTATATAATTTTGTGGCTTACGCTCATATTTAAAGAATGATTATTGGCGTTTCTGAAAAATAATATTGTTTCGTGCATCATTAAACAGTTTTTTTACCAAAACATTTTTGATGAGATCGATCCTACAACTAACCCCGCTATGGGGCTGGCTGTTCTGCCGTTTTAAATACAAACTTATCCTTCAAAAATTTAATCTCAGTTCACACACGCTAAAAGAGTGTTTTTTAGTTCGTCAAAATATGTGATTATTTATTGTGTACTATCAACAGTTAACAAAAAAATCAAAGGCAACACAATATATTATTCCGTGGGGTTAGTTGTTCCGCCGATTTTGATTTTTTTTCCATCACTACTAATTTACAATACTAGAAGCAACTAAAACGGCTCCAGCAACGGCTTATAGTGTCATAACATTTCGCGAGAAACATCATACGAATTGCTCCGTTATTTTGTTGTGTTCCTATTCTCATCGGAATAACTTACCCCCGGCACTTTTAACCCCGCTCTCCCCTACTAAGCCGCCGGCGTCTACCCGGCCGTCTGTCTATCACATGGCTGTAACTCTTGGAATGTGTATAACAACATCAACAAATAAACTTGGTCTACAATTGGCGGAGAAATAGGTGACCTGTACATAAAAACGAATTGAGAACCGTCTTCAGTTTGGGAGTCTGTTAAAAAACGTTTTTATGTATTTTGAAATCAGAATACTTAACAGATTATATAGTTGACATTTTCACGCAGTTAATCAGATGGTCATATAATAGGCTGCTTTACTTTTTTAAATTAGGTCTTAAAATATTCATTTTTGTTCGATTACCATAAAAAAAATATTACCATTTTTATTGAGACCTAGAAAACCGCAAAAAAAATATACTAAAATTATAAATGCAAAAGTGTGTCTTTCTGTCTGTCTGTCTGTTATCTCTTCACGCTTAAACCGCTGAACCGATTTGGATGAAATTTGGTATGGAGATAGTTTGAGTCCCGGGTAAGGACATAGGCTACCTTTTATCCCGGAAAGATACCCTTATCCGCGATAAACGAATCTAAGGCGGACCAAATCGCGGGCAGAAGCTAGTATTTTATAAGTTTACTTGACGTAAACGTTTCTTAAGACAACATACTTCACAAAATATTCATTTATTGCGCTATATTTGATATAAGCCTATTGTAAAAAAAATAGGGGGATGCCCCTATTCATGATTAAAGAGTCAGAGCTCTGTGACCGACAAATAATATATTAGGGAAAATTTTACACAAATCGACCTAGACCCAACTAAGCAAAGCTTGCACTATGGGCACTAGGCGACGATATACATACATATATGTATAGATACTTTATAATACTTAAGTGCATAGAAAACATCCAAGACCCAGGAACAAATATTCGTGGTCATCACACAAACACTTGCCCTGGCTGGAAATAGACAAACCTACAGCGGAGGCTATGTATAGTTCGTTTTTTTAGCATTAGAAAAAATCTTGAGGTGCCTTTTTATTGAAAAACGCTTTTCGAAAATAGTAACTATTACATATGAACCCAAAGTGTTTTTCGAAAGTATTTTTCAATAAAAATACACGACTAGATTGTTTACCTTTTTTCTAATGTTAAAAAAACGAAGTATAGTAGGGTGCGGGTGGTGCCCCTACGGAACCCTGATAAGAGCAGCGCGTGAGATCCTAATCTATAAATATCATCAGTAGTAGCTTGTCTGTGACGGGTCAGACCATTCCCTGCTTGCAGTTGGATGTCAACTGGCTAGTTTTAGATTAGCTTAGTGCATCTGTTTTATTGGTTTAAATTTATTTTTCACCACATTCGGACATAGGGTAAGTAATTTAGTTAGAATGAGCATTCGGTTACAAGGGAGGAAGGTGAAATTATAATTTTTAGGGTTCCGTACAAAAAGGGTAAAACGGGACCGTATTCGACTTCGCTGTCCGTCTGTCTGGCCGTCCAGGCTGTATCTCATGGACCGTGATAGCTAGACAGTTGAAATTTTCACATATGATGTATTTGTGTTGACACTATAACAATAAATACTAAAAATAGTATAATCTTATGTGTGTCTGTTAATATCAGTAGCCAATATAAAAAAAAATATACAAGCACCGCGTACATTTTGCTTAGGAGTAGCGAATATTTTGTACGAAACCCTCGGTGCGCGAGTCCAACTCGCACTTGGCCGGTTCTTGTATTTTGACGTCATGGCATTGTGGATGAGCTAATAAAGGTGACTACTCGTATATAGAAATGTGAACGTGCCGAGCCATTCGGAAATTCATGTGAAGTAATGTTATGACAAATCTTACAAAACTTTGACAATATTTTTAGGGTTCCGTAGCCAAAATGGCAAAAACGGAACCCTTATAGTTTCGTCATGTCCGTCCGTATGTCCCAGGCATTTTACTCAAAAACTACATAATGGATATTGATTGATTTAATTGTATATATCATATTGAAATGAAACAATTTAACGGATTATATCGCGTATATTATCTCATTTTAGTTCCCGATGTTTCGGAAGCTTTTCAGCTTTCCATGGTCACGGGTGGACACTTTCAATGAGTAATAATCGCGGCAACAGAAGAAAATATTATGTACTAGCTTCTATTTTTCGGGGATAAAAAGTAGCCTATTTCCTTCCCCTGGCCTCAAACTATCTCCATACAAAATTTCATTCCAATCGTTTCAGCGGTTTAGGCGTGAAGAGGTAAACAGACAGACAGACAGACAGACAGAGCCACTTTCACATTTATAATATTAGTATGGATATATCGTAGTTAAATAACAAAACCATAAACTTCTAGGGAGGGGCACTCCATACATGTAACCGAAACTAAAAAAAAGACAGCAATTATGAATATATATTTCGATAGTCCTTCTAAAAAAGTTTTTTATGAAGTGAATATTTTTGGAAATAATCGCTTCATAAGGAGCATAAATTGTATCCCCCATCCCCCTCTATTTTCTACACGGTAAGACCAAAAAATATGAAAAAAATTACAAAGATAGAACTTCATAAATACTTTCAACAGAAATTGTTTTCAATAAAATTGAATATACCGTCTTTGAGTTATTGTCAAAAAACTGCGAATCTTAGCAAAAGAACGTAAGTGCCATGGAGATACTCTCTGTTGCTAGTGCACTTTTTCATATCGTATTTATTTCGTCTGAAGTGCAGTTTTTTATATGAACGTATGCGGAACTCAACACAGAGCTTGGTCCGACATTCCCTTGGCCGGTTTTTTTGTGGTTACTTATTCTTGTTTCTTATGTCTGCAGAAAATACATAATAGCTCTAATGAACACAACAAAACAACGTTTTCCGAACATAGTACTTTTTGTGAAGACATTTATATTAATACACGATTATAATTAAGTTACACTACATCAGTTCCATAATATAAAAAAAAAGATGCGCAAAAGGTTTTTCTATAAATTAATCTGCAAATGGCACCCGTTTCCCACATAAGTACAGCGAATAAATAATTTCATTCCAGATTCAAAAATACGTGAATTTTGGTAAATGTTTCTTCCGCTCGCTCGCACGAAGGTTATTTGGCTCCAGTCTATACTTGAAGCAAGACATGGAAGTAGGTATGAATATTTTGCTTGAGAAGATAGCGTTAGAGCAGAAGTATGCCAACTTCACGACCCGCATCAGCGAACTCAGTAGCGGAGGGTCAAACATGAGCGCTGCACTGTTCCTGGTTGAACTCAAAGCCGAGGGTAGACCAGACTTGAAGCTCTTCGCAAAAACGGCCGCCATTAGTGAGATGTTACGCCAAGCGTGGCCAGTTAGCTGTCCGTTTACTATTGAGTCGTACTTCTACAGTAAAGTGCTGAAACAGTTTCAAAAGATAGAAGACAAACACGGCATTCCCAAGGAGCATAGAGTCCGAATGCCAAAATTGTACGGTAGCTACGACGGGTATCTTAGTGAGACTCTGATTATGGAAGATTTAATCGCAGAAGGATTTGAGGACTACGACAGAGCAAAGCCTGCGGATCTAGAATACATGATCACTGCGATTGAGCTGATGGCAAAGTTCCACGCTTTATCGTTGGCCTACCACGACGAAAACCCGAAGGAGTTCGCCCAAGTTAGCAAAACTCTGCAGATAGACATGTCTAAATTCCAAACATTTTTACAAACTTTGCAGCCTCCAACGATGGCCAATGCGTTTAAGGTCGCCGAGGGTGCGCATAAAGACAGGTTAAATAAGTATTTCGTTGAGGATCATCCCCAAGGATTCTGGGAGATAATGGATGTGTTTCGCAGCTGGGAGAGGAATGTCTTTATTCACGGAGACTTTAAGCCCAGCAACCTTATGCATCGGCGTCGAGTAAGTTTACCTACTAGACATATTATTATAATAAGTGTCTGCCTATGACCAAGAAACAAATATGGACGGATAATTACAAACAATATTAAATTACTATTTTTGACGACACATATAAATGAAACCATACACTATTATGTACACTTGTTTTGTACATAAATCGCAAATGGGTGTGTAATATTTCTTAGAGACACTAATGGTATTAACGTTCACAGCATCAAACAACGTATAATCTCAATTCATTTAATAAATCACTATATATAGAATATTAATTTGGTAGAAAATAAGTAAGTATATTTTCATTAGAACACTGGGTATGTACATTGCATATTTTGTTTACTTATCATTTATTATAATGAAATTTAAAATAATGATGAAAAAACATAATATTCAGATGCTAGAAAGTTCGATCCGAGAACAAATCGATAGATTCCCGCTTTGCGGGGCTCCTGTTTTCACTCTGAAGAATGAATGGCAATAGTAGTCGTCGGTACCTAACACGGTTTCTAGATTTTTAAAGTTATACGAAAAGTATGATACACTTAAAGCGCATTCTACATAATTATTATAAACGTTTATTCTATGAAATTCATTTTATTTGACATTATTTTCTACTAAATGTGTTCAACGAAATAACGATAACGATATACATATGAAATACTCATCCTAAGAAACGTTGGTATATCATTTTTATGTTCTGCCAGTAGTATGTTTGGACGTCTAAAAGTTGTACATAAAACTTTATGAAATAAATAAAAAAAGAACCGACTTCAACATAAACCAAAAAGCCATTTATAATCTTTTATGTACGGTACAGATCACATTTGAATCACCTTTTGAAGTCGGTGCCAAACCATTCATTTATTACTATTAAGAACCGCGGCAGCGAGCCTTTAGTTATTTTCGCCTACATATAATTTTGATCATAGTAATTCGTATTTTTGTTGAATAAAGAACTTTATTTGCTTCAAGTTTGGCACCGCCTTCAAAAGGTGATTCAAATGTATCAGTAACGTACATAAAAGATTATTTATGGCTTTTTAGTGTATGTTGAAGTCGGTTCTTTTTTTATTTATAAATTTTTATTTTTTGCTTTTTAGTGATGGATCTTAGTAGTCATATAAAGTATTTTTTAGAGCCCAGATTGGGAAGATTGAGGAGGCACTTTGCACGTGTCTCGAGTCTTTGGAAGTAAGAACTGTAAAAGTTGGTTAGTTCATTGTACCTTCCATCGTCAGCTCAGCATGAAATGATGACAACCAGAGGAAAACAACTGATAACTTTAGAAAAAATATATACAAAACATTGTTAGTGCCTATAATATTTGAGAGTTTCCCTCGATTTCCCTGGTATTCCATCATCTAATCCTGACTTGGTGATAAGGAGACTACTTCAGGGACACACTAAAAAGAATATGACAGTTTTAACGTATCTACCTATAATAGATGTTTTTTTTTAAGAATTATCCTCTAACTCTTACCTATTAAGGAGTTGTACCTTCCGTCATCAGCTCAGCATGATGAGATGATGACTACCTTATGCAAATACTTAAGTAGCTTAAGAAAATATATGAAAAACGTTATAAGTGCCGATAACATTTGAGGATTGCCCTCGATTTCCCTAAGATCCCATCATCAGATCCCAATTTGGTGGCAATGGGACCACCTTCGGAGTATATACTTTCAAATAAAAAAAGAATTTTTAATATCGGTCCACAATTGGCGGAGTAATCGGTGAACATACATAAAAAAAAAATACAAACTATCGAACTTATAACCTCCTCCTTTTTGGGAAGTCGGTTAAAAATGAAATGTCTGTATATTAAAGATATTTTGAAAAAAATATTGTAACGGACTATATGGAGGTCACTGAATCGAAGAATAATGTTTTTCGGTCATTTTTGTATGTTGGTATGTGTCGTTGTGGCTGCATCACGCCATAAGGTCTAAACGGATTTCGACTATTTTTGATACACGGGTAGCTTGGTACCTTCATTATGGTTATAAGATATTTTTTACTCGACTACGCTGACAAAAAGAGAAGGTTATGATATGACTTTTTCTTCACCGCATCTGCTAGTATGAAAATTTATCAATTGTTTTTCTACGAAATGCAGGCACACCTACCAAGAAGACGCATAAGTACTGGGCATGGTTTTGATTGCGAGCAAGCATGAGCATGGAATACGCTTCCTAATCTACGACTTATCTACCTACATTTTTGGTATGTTTGTATGTTTGTATGTGTCGTTGTGGCTTCATCACGCCAAATCGGCTAAACGGATTTCAACTGTATATCAATACACGGGTAGCCGGGTATCTCCAGATGGTTATAGGATACTTTTTACCCGACTACGCTTTCGAAAAAAAGAGGGGTTGTGACTTTTTCTCCTCCGCGATAAAAGTTGCGGCTCCTAGTACTTATATAAATTAGGTGGAAATACAATATCGAGCTGATCTGATGAGGGAACCGGATAATGATTGTAGAAACTTCGGAATCAAATAAGGCAATCGTACCGAGTTTAGCTTCTTTAGACTCGTCTTGATGAGTAAGATAACGGGTGTTTTTAGAAAAAGTACAGTTGGCAAAAAAAGCTTGTCACAAAAATGCTGTTTGACAAAAACTGATTCCATATTATTGTTCTATAGAGTATTTAGAAACTCCGTTCTTACATTTCTGATTAAGATATTGTCCCTTGTCCGATATAATTATTAACCAGAATTATTTCAAGTGGGACTCACCAGCGGTTCTTTTGAGACACTCATCCCGAACCATATCATTGATATAAACAAAATTTCTAGAACGGCAAACTGGAAATAGTCCCAGTGGATTTCCAGCTTATGCGCGACGGGGCCCCAGTGGTGGACTTGATGTATTTCATCTACAGCGCCACTGACGAGGAGTTTCGCCGAGAGCATTACCACGAGATGCTGGATGAATACTACGAGCAGCTGCGCGCAGCACTACAGCGTCTACACCTGGACCCTGAGCGGGTCTACTCGGAGGGGACTTATAGAAAGGACTTAAAACAGGTCAGCTATTGCTTATTTAATCAATACACTTCTAAAGCTTCAGCTTCGGTAGCCGAGTGGTTTAAGCGTGTGATTTTAAATTAAGACGTTCAAACCCGGCCTGCACCACCGGGTTGGTAATATTTACCGCTAGCATTTCGGTAAAGGAAAGCATCGAGAGGAAACCTACATACATCTTTGAAATAAAACAATTTAACGGATTATATTGCGTATATTATCTCATTTAGGACATGGTCATGGTCCTCCCGTGACCATGGAAAGCTGGAAAGCTTCCGAAACGTCGGGAACTAAAATGAGATAATATACGCGATATAATCCGTTAAATTGTTTTATTTCAATGAGTAATAATCGCGGAAACAGAAGAAAATACTACATACATCTGTAAATAATTTCAAGGGTGCATGTTTGTGCGTCTCTTATCCTGGCTGGCCTGTGCTCAGCAGTGCGTCGTATGGACTTTCAAAAGCAGGTCTCCATAAGGTAGTAACGAAAACGTTTTCCTTCCAGTGTACCATGTTGGGGCTTATCATTGGAGTGGTCTTACTGCCTTTGGTGTTTATGGAGGAAGACAAGATGTCCTTGACCTCTGACGGGGCTCATGTGAACAGCTTTGCGGTGGACACCAGTGCGCTCTTCAAGGAGCGCTTCAATGGAGTTTTGAACAACTATGTGGAGTGGGGGCTGCTGTAAGCAATACTTTGCTTAAAAACACCACGTTCTACAGGGAGAACTCTGTAATAGTTCGAGAGGATGGCAGCTGCGAACACTTCGAAAGTCAAGCCCACCGTTGGGGTCGCTCAGTCCGTAGTCTCGCAATCTTCCCTACACCCAATTTCTCTTGTCTCTCTCTACCCCATCCCAACTAGGGTTGAACGGTTCCGGTTCAATCTGCCTCCGCAGCTCTTGTGTCTAGCGCAGTGCGTCCCCCCAACTCTAAATGGCCGTGGATGGCATTCCCGTTTGTGGGACGCTCCCCCACTAAATCCGATCAGGAGGTCAGGAGGTCTAGCCAGAACTATCTAGTTCAAAGTCAGGTTCTAAAAAAAAAAAACTGTAATAGCACCCTCAAGAGCTACGTGAAGTGGACTAGACGTAATTATCTATGCCTGTGGTTTTTCAGATATTCATATAAATGTGTAATATCAGAATTACAGGAGCTCAAAAGTCTAATTAATCATTTTTACAAAAATCTAAAACACCACAGCCATGGGAAATATAATGAATATCTTGATTGTAAAATATCATTGATTTGTGTGTTATACTTTTCGTGTAATATGAGGATTACGAAACACAAAATTCAACCGCCCAAATCTTGGAAGGCCTACAGTTATCTCGATACACATTAGCGGGGAGCGGAGTAGCGGGAGGGGAGGTGCAGCGCCGCGCCGCGCTATCTTCTCTCTGACCGGTGATATGAATTTGGAGTTTTTGACACTGTCGTAGAAGATTGCAATTGTCTTACGCTGTGTGTACTTTCAATCCATACAAATGGGTCAAGTTTTTAGAGTTTATTGTACAAATAAGGATGTGACTTTTGTTCTTAGTTTCGTGAAATGTCTTGCTTGTTAGATGCTAGTTATTGTTAACCACATATGGTCTCACCGGAAGATCAGCGCCGGCTCCCGAGCCAGCATTTTGCCGAAGTGTGACCATTTCGGGGCATAGTTTTAGTTTTAATTTATGTATTTTGTTTATTTTTTCGCCTTGCATTATGCGATGCTACTGAATAAATTTATTTTCTTTCTTTGTTACATTTTACTTCCTATTCGATTGTAAATAGTAGTATACCTAATATAATAACTTCTAGCTATGATCATATCTTTCAATATATAGCAATCATTTTTATTGAACTATTATTTCACTCTCCGTGTTCTCGTTGATTTACGTCAACATGGACTTGGTATTTTGAAATTATGTATATATTTTATTAGGCTTCCGTAGCCAAAATGGTAAAAACGGAACCTCTATAATTTCGTCATGTCCGTCCGTCTGTTTATCTGTCTGTCACGGGCATTTTACTCGGGTACTATAAGGGCTATAGAAAAGAAATTTGGTGCACAAGTGTATTCTGTAAACCGATACGTATATAGATCGTTAGTTAGTCCCCCTTCCGCGGTCTAGTTTCTAAACCGTGGCATCAAAAAATATGAAAAAAAAACAGGGAAGTAGCGCTTAGTGAATAATTTCAACGAAAATTGATTTAAACAATTAAATGTCGGTAAAAATGTTTTTGAGCTATCGCCGACAAACTGCTCCCCCCGTAAGTAAGAGGACATAACTGCCGTTTGTTTCCTATGAAGATTCGTTCTTTTGTAATAGCAAGGTAAATGTTATTTCTTCGTAGCAGCGGTTATGGAACCAACTAAGCGTGGTCCGACATGCTCCTTGCCGGTTTTTATCTATCCATACTAATATTATAAATGCGAAAGTGTGTCTGTCTGTCTGTCTGTCTGTCTGTTACCTCTTCACGCTTAAACCGCTGAACCGATTTAAATGAAATTTGATATGGAGATAGTTTGAGTCCCGGGGAAAGACATAGGCTACTTTTTATCCCGGAAAAATACTCTTATCCGCGATAAACGAATTTAAGGCGGACGAAGTCGCGGGCAGAAGCTAGTACTATTATAAAGTTGTAAAAATTTAATGTCTGTACATTGAAGATATTAAAAAAAACTATGCCGTTGCGGCTTCATCACGCAAAATCAGCTAAACGGATTTCAACTATTTTTGGTACACGGATAGCTGAGTATCTCCAGATGGTTATAGGATACTTTGTACCCGACTAAGCTGATTAAAGAAGAGGGGTATGACTTTTTCTCCTCCGCGAACGAAGTCGCGGGCGCCTTCTAGTATATCTATATGTGTATAAGTACTTATATGTCGTAACATTAACTAATGTAACACTTATACATGATTCTGATAACAGACTATCTCTAGTCCAATAACGAATGTTTTTTTTTATTTTTCTCAAACATGCTCGGAACGGTTGGTATTTCGTTTGACAAAAGAAGACCTACATTAAAAAAATCGCTACCTAGAAGTAATATAAACGTATGAAATCCCATTATATTCTGACGGTATGATGTATACTTTACTTACTTAGTTAATTCCCGCAAATGTTCCATTTACTTAACCTATTAAAGATAAAGTAAATCAAGATAAACACGGTGTATAAGTATGTTTGTTTTTGTTTGTTTTTAAAATGTCTTTATTTGATAACAATATTATAATACATTATTTAAATATTTAGTGTTCATTTTTTTTCCTAAATATGTAGTAAAAACATGTGCATACAGTTAGTTTATTGAGTTATTTTTTTTATACCCACTTTAAACTTTATAAATAGGCCAAGCAAGGCCTATGTATTTTTGATTACGTAACGTTACTTAACCTACGCGGCGTATAAGTATGTATGTATCTCAGAAAAACTGATTTTTATTTTTTTGTGAATTTGCTCTTTCTCGCAACTTAGTCTACTGAAATGACAAAATAAGTCTACACTTGCATTTTGTAACTAAGTGTTTTGTGAAAATGATCATGTTCCTCTTACATATAATCTCAACAATAAACAATTTAACTGATGTTGAACTTTGCAACATATTGCGTTATTATATATATTTTTTTGGTATTTTTCTTCGTGTAGTTTCATATTAGCACATACATTCATAAAAGCTGGCTAGGATTTTGTATGAAACGCTCATATTTTCCATAGACATTTTGCGCTGGCTCTTGTCCTACCTATACTTTATTTATCTTTGTATATATAGCCTTTGTATATAAGCAAACATAATCCACGAGATCCTGTGGTGGGTTGCTAGTTAAAAACGATTTTTAATCTGCACGTACTATTTCCTAAAAGCATTCATTAATTTACCTAAGTAACTAATAACTCTTTTGATGACTTCAAAAGTATAACGTATTTAAAAGAGGTTGTAATCGTTTCACCAAGAAAATGGATGCTACGCAGAATACGGACGCTGGTTTCGGGAGGAGGTAGGGGGGGACGGCTGCGAGCGCTTACGTCACGAGCGATAAAGACAGCAATATCCCAAACTAATACCTAAAGGTGCGTCCACACTTGTATCATTTGCTCGTATCCGATCACCGTGCCGTGGCATGACTGAGTATCGCGCTGCTTGGACGCTCACTGTCGGCGCGCCAATCATGCCGCACTCTTCCGATATGAGTGTGTGATACGCGTAGCAAATGGATTTCGAGCGATCGGATTGGCGCAACGTCCAAACGCGTGATCGTGACACGCGATCATGCCACGCGATGATGATCCGATACGGGCAAATGATACAAATGTGGACGCACCTTAACGCGGCCTCGCGGCATGCGCCGTCAGAGAGACTTCTCATAAGTGCCCAACAAGCTACGATTTCACTGAGAAGGGGTCGCTTTAAGCATCATTATTAGCTGACTTCGGGGTTGTTTAATGTTTGTGTCCTCATAAATAATCGTCTAAAAACAAATCTATACTATTGTTACGAGCGTGGGGTATAGGATAGAGTTAAATACCTTGACAGTTCCACGTTAGTTTATTTACGACGAAAGAGAGATAACGAAGAGTGAAGGAGAAACCAGTGGAATGAAGAGGAAGTTAAAAGTGAAGTGCTTTTAACTTCCGCTTCTTCCACTTGTTTCTCCTTAACTTTCTACTGTAAGTCGTAAATAAACTAACGTGGAACTGTCAAGTTGTTTAACTCTATCCTATACCCCACACTCGCAACACTATTATAAAGTTGTAAAAATGAAATGTTTGTACATTGAAGATATTTAAAAAATATATATATTGTAACGGACTATTAACACTGAAACGAAAAACATTATTTTTTCATTTTTGGTATGTTTGTATGTGTCGTCGCGGCTTCATCACGCCAAATCGGCTAAACGTATTTCAACTATTTTTGGTACACGGGTAGTTAAAGTATCTCGAGATGGTTAGAGGATACTTCTTACCCGACTACGCTTAGTGAATAAAAGGGGGGTTATGACTTTTTTTCCTCGGCCAACGAAGTTGCGAGCGCCTTCTAGTATTGGAAAAATTATCCATTATTGTAACTGAAGTTGACTATGCGTCTCCGCTGCCCAATTTGAAGGGTCTCGTCTCATCAGCCCCTCTAGGACTACTTCTTGTGACGTAAGAATGACAAAACATATCTTAAAACCTAAGCCTAAGAGCATTTAACCAATGGGAAGATGGCCAGCCATATCACTACCGAACAATTTTAACAAGGTAAACACATACAACACACAACGGAAATATTCCTTTTTCTATAGACGAACACAATATACAAAAATCACTTTCAAACAAAAATACTGATACTGAAAATGTACCTGATATTTGTCTTATACTTCGGCAGAGAAAAACGAGTCCGTATGCTATCTCCAAAGGTTTATCTCTCGAAGCATTAAGCGTCTGCAGAAATTTCATAGCACTTTCTACCAACGTTAACTACATTCGCAGGCAGGCTAAGGCTCTTTTTTAGGAGGGTATTTAATATTAATGGTTGCAGATTATAGGAAAGTTTTATTAGATTTGTAAATAATGTAAGCGATGTGAAATTATTGTTTAATTATAGTGTAACTCTATAACAAAATAGTTCTTTTTTTATATCCAAAAGTGTGTTAATTATTAAGTAGACTCGTTGAAATAAAACAATTTAACGGATTATATCGCGTATATTATCTCATTTTAGTTCCCGACGTTTCGGAAGCTTTCCAGCTTTCCATGGTCACGGGAGGACTGAGAAAAGATGTATTTTCCTCTGTCAAAGTTACAATTGTTTTATTTCAATGAGTAATAATCGCGGAAATAGAAGAAAATATTATTAAGTAGACTTTTATTAAAAAACTGAAATTTCCAAATTGTTTTTTTATTGTTACATTAAAAAACATCTGCTTGCTACTTTTTAACCATTTATTTGGAAAATTAAAAAATAAATCCATAATTCAAGCCCCGCGCTGCCGTTAAATGGTTTAAAAAATTCTGATTAAATATACATATCGATACCGTAGTTCAAACTCGTACTAATTACAAGATATTTGCCCCTGGAATTTCAACTTTACGTATTTGTGCCCTAATGTACTAATCACAAGCATTTTTCTCAAACAGTTAGTACGATTATACTCTAAGGTATCGATATATCTATATATAGTATTGTCTTTTAAACACTCCTCTACCCAAAGATTGTCTGAAAGAGATCGCTATTTAGCGATAGAACCGCCTGTTGTTTACCTCCCTTTATTGTAACTTTCATGTCTCTATATCTATATGAGGAGTACCTATTAGTATTTGTATATATTTTTTAACGTAAACTAAAAACCAACTCCAAAAAAAATGCTTAAAATAAACAAAATTTTATTCCTTCTATTTATTTTCAATTAACATTTTTTTTAACTCTGTCACAATTAATTATACCGGGTCGGTGCGACCCAAAAAAAAGCCAAATGTTCAATATTGTCGATTTTAGTACATACGGCACACGGGTCGGTGTGCCATCGACTCCAAAATAACAGTAAGTATATTGTAGAGATTCAATGAAAAAACATTAATTGAAACAAAATGAAAGAAATTAAATTACTTTTTGAAATAAAACGGGTCCACCCGTGACCATGTAAAGCTGGAAAGCTTCCGAAACGTCGGGAACTAAAATGAGATAATATACGCGATATAATCCGTTAAATTGTTTTATTTCAATGAGTAATAATCGCGGAAACAGAAGAAAATATTAAATTACTTTATTTATTACTTTTACGTAATTTTTAGGGAACCATAGTCAAAATGGCAAAATGGAACCCTTATAGTTTCGTCATGTCCATCCGTCTGTCCGTCGATCCGTCTGTCCATCCGTACGTTACAGGCATTTTACTTCAAAATTATAAGATGTAGGTAAATTGTTGAAATTTGGCGCATATGTGTCTTGTGTAAGCCGCTACTTAGTTTAATAGTTAAATAATAATAAAAAATCTAGGAAGGTCCCTCCATACATGTAACCGAAAGTGGAAAAAAAAAAGTTTAAAGCAAATATTTATATGTGTGGCACATATTTCGACAGTTCTTTTTTTTTATTTATTTATTTATTATTAACACATAATATACACAGCGTTTATGCATAAAAAAATTTCGCCAAACTGCAAGGCAGTTTTTTAAAAACATTTTGAGGATTTTAATACAATTTTGTGATTCAGTGAATATTTTCGGACCTGATCACTCCTAAAGTTGCATAATTTGTGTTTATCCCCCTCTTTTTTCTAAAACTTACGTCCCAAAATATGAGAAAAATTATAAAGATAAAACTTAATAAATATTTTCAACGGAAATTGTTTTCAATGTAAGCGGATAATCGGTTTTTGAGTTCTTGCTGAAACACTGCGCTACTCAGAAAAAGGGCGTTAGTATCGTGGAGATACGCTCTTTTACTAGTGCACTTTTTCATATCTTATTCTTCATCTGTAGTGCATTTGTTTTGTATAAACGGCTGCGGAACCCAACACTGAGCGACATGCTCGATGTTGGATGTTGGTTTATATTTTTCACATTTTAGTGAATCGTTGTGGTCTTCTTCATCAGTTCTAATTCACCAATAGGGAATATGCACGAATTTTAATTTTTGCTTAATTAAATGCTCATTCATGTAACAAACAGTAGCCAAAAATATTCAATCAATCAATCAATCAAAATATTCTTTATTCAAGTAGGCCTAAACTCTGATTTTTAATTCAAGACCAAAATCTGACAGTTCTCATCTTGATTATTTCATCATAAAAACATTATTCCGTAAAAATATGAATGAGAAATCGTGCATCCAGTAATATTAGGGTAAGCTTTATTGATAAAAATACTAACACTTAAACCAGTATGAAGTGATCACAACGAAAGTGCGCCCGTTGACGTTAAATTTTGGTCTTGAATTAAAAATCTGAGTATAGTTACAAGCACTTTCGAAATGTCAGTTACATGAGAGTGAATGTTTGCTGGGAGACGTAGAATATGATCCAACATTTGCTGCAAGGATTAGGGAAAACCCAGAAAAACCTAATCAGATCATTTAACTTAAGTATAATATTATTGATAAAATCATCATTTTAAAAATTAAAATAATGAATAAGATAAATCCCAAAAGGATTGTCAATAAAAAAGAAAATAATAATAATCTAGAATGTGTCTAGAATAAAATTCTAAATGTCAAGAGTATATAAAACAATTAAGATTAAAATAATAATAATACCTTAAGTCTTCGTTAAAATAATTATACATATACCTACATGACGCTATAATTTACATTAATCCCACGCGGCTTTATCATTCATGTAGTCTTGTGTGCTATAATAAGCTTTGGAAAATAATTTTCGTTTCACAATATTTTTGAATTTACCAATAGACAACTCACTTATGCTGCTAGGAAGTTTGTTATAAAACCTCACACATGTACCCATGAATGATCTCCTTACTTTATGAAGCCTAGTAGCAGGCACTGCAAGCTTATGCTTATTTCTAGTATTAAAATTACGTATATCACAGTACTCATGTCATATCACAGTATTCATGAATAACTTTATTTGAGCTCTCATTAATTGTGTCTAATGATTTAATTGAATCCTCTAAGCTTTGATTTTTAACTGTAATGTCTGTGTGTCAGTTTCATATTTTAACCTACTATTTTGTAACTGTATAGAATACATATCTAACTTATCCACTAGATTTACATTTTGCTCATACTCAGCGCTACACTCAGTAAACCTGTCTACCATCTCCTGAAGCTTGGCCCGCTCACAATTTAAATTAATATAATCACATTCTAGTGTACAGAGTTACTTTTTCAACTTATCTCTGCTGTCAAGTACCAATAATAGTTCCTTCTCACTGTCCTCTCTCTCACGTAGCAATTGAGCACACAATTCCTTTGAGTATTTTTAATTCCAATAAAGTGAAGTTTATCCACCTCCTGTTGACGGGCCGCCGCGGCTTTTCGTCGAGTAAGCATCATTGATTTATTAAACACAAAAGTGAATAACAATATTTCAAGGACTTGCTAACCCAAGCTAAGTTATTTTAGGTACTTAAGTGAAATAGTAACAAACGGGTATATATATGCTATGTCCTAATTTTATTATTCGCTAAAATAAACACAAAAACAAGACGATATGATTGCACAACAATAATATATCTTGAATTTCTAACCTATAACGGTTACTAATTCAAAATATGACAAGACAGTTGTAAACGTTACTAATGCGCTTCACTTATTATGTTTACACTAAAACTAAGATTAAAACTATTGAATACTCGCTCAATGGGCCGAATAATACAAGAAATATTAATAAAATAACATTAAATAAAAGGGACCTAATGCAATCAGCTGCTTATTCTTAGACAGCTCAGAGGCGTTTTTATTTTTTCGAATATCTATAAAAATAACCAAGATATAAGCCATCAAAAATTTCATTCATATCTTTCTAGAAAAACAGAATTTAATATGGATTTTATATGGCCGGAGTGCACTATGACGTAACAGTGGAAGTCGGACCTCTCAGTCTAATTAGTACTTTAAAATGCATCTTGCGTATTTTTTGGCCGATTTAAATTGTAATTTCACATTTTGAAATCGTTTTTACGGCATTTTGATATTTAGTTAAGAAAAGCGATAAAAAAATCAGGCATGTACCCTATTCATATTTTTGAATGCGAATGCTTGATTTTTTCTTAAAATTCTGAAATCTCCAAATGCCTTTAACATTTGCGTGGCTTTGTGACATGTGAGTTCAGGAGTATGAAATAAAAAAAAAACTTAAATCGGTCACAATTGACAGAAAAGTCTTTGAATATACAGAAAAAAAGCATACAGTGGAACACAAGACAGAGGAGGTCTTGTGTTCCACTGTGTGTTTTTCTTGTAGTAAGTTAAAAATACAAAAGTATGTTCAATGGATATGTACGAGTATATTTTGAAATATATACTGTTCAAAACAATATAGCGGCTAATAATAATTTTGATCGTAACGTGAATAAATATATTAGTTAGTAAAAAATATTTTACAAAGTCTCCAGCTAAAGAGGCTTTTGTTTGTTTAGGCTAATAATCGATGAATTAAATAGTCTATTGTTTTCTTTGTTTTAATTGAGATAAAATAGTTTTATTGTAATCACCAAAACTGAACAGAAATTCTCCGAGCAAAGGTGGCCCCTATTTTGTTTTGAGTAGTATATATGCCAATCAAGCCTTCAAGAAAATATGACCACCTGAAAGGCCGGCAACGCGTTCGTGACTCCTCTGGTGTTGCAAGTGTCTGTGGGCGACGGTGATCGCTTACCACAAGGCGATCCATCTGCTCGTCTGCCCCCTATAATATACAATAAATTAATAGTTTCAAAAACACTAGGAAAACACGCTTTACAAGACTTTTGTAGCAAATCCAAACACAGCTATGATACGATGTTCCATCATGAAGTTCCAGTTCACATTTTCCGGCTCCATCATCAGATCAGTTCGCCAGTACCATATTATTGTATTGTCATCAGAACTACATACAGCTGCCAATTTTCATGACGCTTTGATCCCTGGAAGGTGGTTAAATTAATTACATTAGATTCCATTACAAAGTTAGTTACATACAAGTCGACCTAATAAAAGCGTGTTAAAAAACACGTGAATGCAGTTTTTCTTAAATCTAAAATCAGTGCCATACTTCCTCAGACCATTTGGTCACTGTAAACTAAAGGAGATATGAAAATTTCTTCATAACCCATTTGAATTGCTTACATAAAACGATCCGACATCTACATAATAAATTACTTACACAACCCGTAATTTGAATATTTTTAACTCATGGAAATGTCAAATCGGATACTATGTCAACAATATACCGGCCAAGTGCATTAATTTCCACTTAGCTCCCTTGCCTTGGTCCCGCAGGCCTATCTGCCACAATGGCTGTGGGAACGCGCCACAATAAGCTGCATTAGTACCGACAATGTTCGCTAATTATTTTAGCCACAGAGGAGGTGTCATTCTGGAAATTCGCATCAAGGGGGCTCCAAGCGAAAATATACAATACTAGAAGGCGCCCGCACCTTCGTTCGCAGAAGAGAAAAAGTAATAAACGCTCTTTTTTTCTTTAGCATAGTGGTGTGAAAAGTATCCTATAACCATCTGGAGATACCCAGCTACCCGGGTACCAAAAACAGTTGAAATGAGTTTAGCGTTTAGCCGCTTTAAGGTGCGTCCTCATTTGTATAATTTGCCCGTATCAGATCATCGTCGCGTAGCATGATCGCGTGTCACGATCACGCGTTTGGACTTTGCGCCGATCCGATCACTCGAAATCCATTTGCTACGCGTATCACACACTTGTATCGGAAGAGTGCGGCATTATCGGCGCGCCGACAGTAAGCGTCCAAGCAGCGCGATACGCAGTCATGCTAAGGCACGGTGATCGGATACGAGCAAATGATACAAGTGTGGACGCACCTTTAGCGTGATGAAGCCACAACGACACATACAAACATTTTTTTTTTACTTCTTTATAATAGTATAGAGGTCATGGTTTTTGTTGAGCATCTAGTCCCATGAATGGTGTTAATAGCTGTCCAAGCATGGTATATATATATGATTGTTCAGTTTTTATCCACATTTTCTCGTATTCGGGTATATGAATATTTTCTCTTTGTATCAGTGTCTGCCGCACTTAAAACATAACGGTTACGCTAAACTCGGTTTAAGGGGCTTACAGCTCTGAGTGATCTTCGATCCGTAGCTCTTCACTTGTCCGTGTATAATATGTGTATACGTGTCGTTGTGGCATCATCACGATAAAACGGCTAAACAAATTTCAACCATTATTTTTGGTACACTGGTAGCCTACCCTTTACCCAACTGCGCTGACAATTTTTTTTTCTTCCTCAGCTAACGAAGTTGCGGGCGTCGTCTGTTACCTTTTCACGCTTAAACCATTGCACTGATTTAGAAGAAATTTTGTATGGAGATAGTTTGAGAGCCTGGAAATTACAGAAGATAGTTTTTATCTCGGTAATCATCTCTTAAAGGTGTGAAAAGGAGGGTAAAAGTTTGCAAGACGATCATAACAATCCAACGAGGTTGCGAGTAAATACTAGTACTTAATACTTAGTTTATACTTACCGCAGACCTTAAAGATGACGCTAATATTGAGTGCGAGCGCAGAGCTGTCTGTTAGAGCAAATATGATAGCCCGCAGGTTTGCTAACTGCTCAAGAGAAGTAAAACTTTCTCTTTTTAGACTCTACTGCTACTATCTTCTTTCCAGGCAGCCTGATGGCAGATTATACGATAAACGGTACAGCGCTCTGCGCGTGCAGTATAATAACACGTTCAGGGTGCTGATGGGGCTGCCAAGATTCTGTAGTGCATCAGGGATCTTTGCAGAAGCGCGGATAGACTGCTTTTACACCGCTGTGCGCATGCAAAACACATCCACAGAAAAGATAATAGTACAAACAGATCCCTCGTATGCATCAGAGTGCGGTCTAGCTCCAACATCATTCTGAGCATGATAGCGGACAGGATTGACGGCCTGTACTTTTACAACTGCTGTATGATACATGCACGCAGAAACATGTAATAACAGGCATAATAATGAAATAATAATATTGTACTAAACGAACGCAGCAAGTATAAGACTTGGCTCATAAGGTGACCGCCATGTGGGATGTTGATTTGACGATTATTGTCCCGATAGTCGTTTCGGTAAACGGTCTTATAGCGAAGATTCTTGACCAACACCTTAAGGGACTCGCTAGATGGCTGTATCAAGGGTCCGATCAGATGCAGAAGGCAGTTATCTTGGACACGGCCTGCATTGTCAGGACGTTCCTCTCTGAGCAGCCCTAACCATCAGCTTGAGCCCTGCCCCGCTGCCGGCGGCGCCCTAGGTTAGGTTTTTTATAATGTGTTTACATTTTGTATTTTACTTGCGTATTATAAATACCTAGCTGAAGAAAGAAAATTAATGAAGATAATAGTGTACTAGTTAACACTAGTTTAATAAGTAATATAATTGTTACTAACACTATGATATAAGTTGGTAGGAAATATTTTTTTATTATTAATATTTAATACGCGCCTACGGGCCATACTGTAGCAGCGATGAGTCCGTCACGTCATCGCTGTGTTCGACGCTGACACAAATTTCGTGAATGAATTGCGGGTCTTTTTTCACTTGTTGTGTAATGCATCGGCATGTAGTATTGTCTGGAGACGGCCATTTTTTTGGTAATATAGGAACAAATTAAACACTATGTATATGGTTTATCAGAAGCGTAGTATTACACATTTTTAGTGTTTTACTTTTCAATGGTTTTTTCGGTTTTGTCGCGTGTTTTACAATTTTAAGGTATTAACATTAATAAGTGCTGTGCATATTTAAAAGGATAAAAGTAGCCTATGCCATTGACCGACATATATTAGTAACTCTATGAGAAAAATCATGTTAAGTATTTCCTAAAAGAACAACAGACCCACCCTTTCATCCTTAAAATATTGGTCGTTAGCGCTTACCATAACTAAGAGTTCTTGTCAGTGGATTAATTTGATTTCTATTTTCTGTGATCATTTTTGTCTTCTATTCCTTATTTATATCATCTCGTGTAACGACACGTTTAGCTCAGTGGGTTGCACAACGGCCTACGAAGCTGGCGGTCCCGGAATCGAATCCCGACCAGGGCAGGTGATTGTGTGATGAACACGAATGTTTGTTCCTGGATCTTGGATGTGTTCTATGTATATAAGTATTGTAATTTATCTGAATATTATGTATATCGTCGCCTAGTACACTTAGTACAAGCTTTGCTTAGTTTGGGACTAGGATGATTTCAATAAGATTGTCCCTAATATATATTGTTTATTTATCTTACTCTCTGTAATGCGTTGTCTGTCTGTCTGTCACCACTTACAAGATGTCCATTCAAAACTAGAAGATGCCCGCAACTTCGTTCACGGATGAGAAAAAAGTTAGAACCCTTTTTTTTCTCCAGCACAGTCATAAAGAAAGTATCTTCCTAATCAGCTGCGTACCCGCAGATGATAATATTATATACCTAAGGTACAAGATTTTCATGATGATAATGACATTATAAATTGAAGTGGCAATGGGCAGGGCACATAGTTCTAAGAACCGATGGCCGTTGGGACAGAAAGGTTCTCGAGTGGAGACTGCGTACCGGTAAGTGCAGCCCGCAAGGTGGTCGGACGACCTAGTTTGAGTTGCGGGGACTCGCTGGATGCGGGTCACCTTTATCCGGCCCATGTGGAAATCTATTGAGGAGACGTGTGTCCAGCAGTGGACGTTCGCTTACTGAAATGATGATGATAATTAATGATGTGTGCTATTATTCCAAGGGTCAGTCCTAATTTATCGTAAAGACAATTCCTGATCAGATTACCACCGGAAAATTAGGAATTAAGGTCATCCGTCTCATGTTTTCTCATCACAATTGCGCATTTTTTATCCCTTACGCGTGACATAACCGCGCGGGGTCTCCAGTCACGGTTGGAGGCGCTGTAGAATTAGCAGTAGCTGTAGCCACAGTAAATGGCTCCAGAGCAGTAAAACCAATACATAGTATACGGTTTGTGAATTGTTTACTAACAAGCGGCGCATGGCTTGAATGTCGACAGATAAGACAAAAAAAAATCCAGGTAACATTTCTAATTTATAAGAAAGGCTTTAAACATTTCTAGCAAACATTTCTAATTGATAAAAAAGGGTAATTTTGAGAAAGGTTCAGAAGGAAAACAAGGACAGTCCTTTTTACCATATTAACTGTCTGTATTATTTACTATACTTACCTTGGTAAAAATACTCCGGCAATAAACATGTATAGTGGATAATTTTTGCCACTGTATTCTGTCAGAAAACCTCGTTATGTATATTCGTATAGCAATCTTTTCTCCGCTGCATTTTATTGAGAAAGCAAAATTAATTTGGACTTATTTGATGAAAACAATGATGGCATACACCTACGTCTGTACATTGAATGTTATCGGAAAAAGAGCTAGCGTGTCCTCGCTACAGAGATTTTATCGTAGAACTAACTTATGAAGTGAAGGAAACTGGTTTTTAAGGGTCGGAATCGGTGCGTCTCTTGAGAAGACGAGAGTATGTTGATTATCACTAATACTTCTTTACTTGTAACTGTTTTGCGCCACCTATTTATACGTACAGTTTTTTTTTCAACGCCTCCCACTACCCAAAGGTTGTCTGGACGAGATCGCTATTTAGCGCTAAGACCGTCTGTTGTTTACCTCTCCTTCAATGTATTGTTTTCTCGACTCTGTCTAGTGAGGTGTGCAATAAAGAGTTATTTTTTGTGTTGTATTATCACCATGGTAGTAGAAGTGTGCGTGAGAGCGCCCCAAAACCTTGTCAGTTGTCAGCATACTGTTTTGGCAATGTTTACTGTGCAATAGCTGTGGAATACTGCTTATTAGCTGCCGTGTGTACTTATTTTCGATACGGGTAAGTGGGTCATTGCACCGTGTGTGCAATATGGGATATTTTGTGTCATTGGTAAAGCATATTTGCTTTAAAGGGCTTAGGTATACTTAGTTTGCAAGAATATAGCTATTTCTTCTTTTCGTGTAACAATTTTTTAAGGTATTTAATTTTCCAACTCACACTTACTATTCTTTGAAATCTTAACTTTTCCCGATTTAACTTTTATTGACACACACAGAATACTCAAAACTTACTTTGTTGGCGAAATGAAACTGTTGTGAACAAAGCACCCAGGCTATCAAACTAAAGTGTGGACACGAAAAACTCTGGTGGTAAAAAGAATAAAAAATATCCATACATAATCAAAATATAATCATATTAACATATTTGTGCGTGTGTGAGTTTTCGCGTTATATTATCCACGGAATCTACTTGAAATTTCTTGAACAGCATTTTGTGTAAGTCATTACTCGGTTTCCAAGGTTAAAAAGTATCCTATAACCATCTTGAAATACTCATGTACCAAAAAATTTTGAATGCCGTTTAGCCGATTTGGCGTGATGAAATTGTTGTGACAACAACACGTACAATCATATAAAAACTAAAAAAATTACTTTTCAATTTTGTCTATTTGGCGGCCTCCAAATAGTCCGTTACAATATTTGTTTTTGGAAATATCTTAAAACATTTCATTTTCACAACTTTATAATAAGTAGTATAGATGAATATACATTCGCTAAGAGAGACAATTTAAAGCATAAGTTGATTGATGTTGAAATAAAACAATTTAACGGATTATATCGCGTATATTATCTCATTTTAGTTCCCGACGTTTCGGAAGCTTTCCAGCTTTCCATGGTCACGGGAGGACCATGATTGATGTTGTTTTTTCGTATGTAGATTTTTTTCTACTTTTTCTTGTGGATGTAATTTGCAGCCGCGTAACATTGGTATTGGTGGATGAAACTGTATTGACAGTCAAGTTAAAGTACCTGAAATCTTCATGGTACTTAAAAAATCAGCCAACAATGGCGACCTTTCCATTGACAATTTGACGCAGTGGAGGCTTTGATTACCGATTGATTTGTTATTCTTAGATTTAGACATGGTCGGTAGACAAAGGCATCTTCGTTGTAATGTAAGAGAATATAGCTAAAGCAAAAATATCATCAGCCTATTTTAGTCTCGTTCTGAATATATGCGTCATTGAATCAGGTCTTCGTCTTTTCTCCTCCAATCTTGTACCGTATGTTGGTATCTACCAAATGTATGGTTTCTCTGTATAGCAAGGACCATTATTTTAATCGTCACTGGTACCTAGTAAGGCTCTCATCCATAGTTAGATCTCGTATCCTGAGATACTTCGGACTTGTAACTCGACGTGGAAAAAATAGCAATAGAAAGACTTGTCGTCCAGGGAAGGGTCAATGGCAGCAGACCGCGAGGACGCTCTCCTATGCACTGGACTGACCAAATCAAACAATTAACAAACACCTCCCTCAACGCATGCGCCAGAGAAGCAACGGCTAGGGACAATTGGCTCAGAATTGTTCGGCGTGCTACGTGACCACGACTGCTCTGTCAAGAGTATCCGACTAAGAAGAAGAATCTAGTAAGGACTAGTTTCATCATCGTCATCATCATTTCAGCCATAGAACGTCTACTGCTGAACACAGGCCTACTCAAAGTTTTCCACAGAAGCGACCCGCATGCAGAGAGTCCCCGTAACCCTAACCAGGTAGTCCGACCAGCTTGCGTGTGGCCTTCCACGCTGCGCTTGCCGGTACGTCCAACTTCGAGAAAGAAAGAGATCAATCGACCGATTCAATCTGCGAAGTGTTTTCTCGTACAGGATACCTCAGTGTTTGAGGACGAAAATCTTCAACTACCTACGAAGCCGAGACGTGGTCTCTAACTATGGGCCTCTTAAAGAAGCTCAGAGTCACTCAGTTACCTATGGAAAGGTCTATGCTCGGGATCTTTCTACGAGATCAAATCAGCTTAGGAAATTCGTAGACGAACCAAAGGACACCGACATAGCACATAGGGTCCCTACGCGAACTGAAGGGGCAATTGGCAGGTCTCATAGCTCGAAGAACCGATGGTCGTTGGGGCATTTCTCAGCAACTGTTCGGAAGAGGCGTTTTGTGGAGCAGTGTACAGACTGCTTTCTGTCTCTATCCATACTAATCCATACTATTCCATATTCCATACTAATATTATAATTGCGGAAGTTTGTCTGTCTGTCTGTCTGTCTGTTACCTCTTCACGCTTAAACCGCTGAACCGATTTGGATGAAATTTGGTATGGAGATAGATTGAGTCCCGAGGAAGGACATAGGCTACTTTTTATCCAAGAAAAATACCCTTATCCGCGATAAACGAATTTAAGGCGGACGAAGTCGCGGGTAGAAGCTACTTTATTATAAATATCAATTTGTCTCTCCAGGGTAAAATTGAAAGAATGCTGTTCCGATTTTAATGGTTTTTACTAACTTGTAGCATGTCCTCCGGATGGTCTTAGAACATGCTCATGAACTTCGTTTGCGGAGGTAAGAAGTCACTACCTACCTTGTGGATATGCAGCTACCCGTGTACTAAAAATAGTAGAAATCCGTTTAACTGTTTTGGCGTGATCTACGAAAATACAAACACACAAAGATTTAAAAAAAAATGATTTAATGACCTATTTATAAATAGTCCGTTACATTTTTTTTTATATCTTCAATGTACATCAATTTGATTCTTGCAAAGTTTTATAATAGTCACTATACCCATTTACATGTTTTGCCTTATGGCCCAATTGACTATTAAACAATACAAAGTAATCGACGCCATCTTATATCTGTACGAATATCTAAATCAACTCTTGCAATTTCGCCGCTTAATCTATATTCGCGTCGCGTCAAATCCCGGTATTTTTACCATTGTGACGAACCGAATTGCCATAATATACGGCATAATCTGCTCAGTATCACAACGACCAATTCTTTATTTGATCTTGTTTCATTTTCAACCGTATACTATCAGGTTTCGATTGTGTTTAGTGTGTAGATTATTAGGAGCTACGTCGGTTTTTAACTATGTTTAAGGTCTGGAGAAATGCTAATTCAGATATAGACGTCACATCAGGTGTGAGTGGCGATATTTTTGACCGTTACTGTATTCCCAAACTTAATGCTATATCTTGCGTCGAAAAAGTTTATCTGTAACGTCTTTCACTGGGACTTAGGTCGTTTAAGTAATCAAAAAGCAGGATGTTCTCACTTCAAAAATGACTTATCTTCAAGGGAATCTATAAACAATAATGTTATCTTAGTAATCGATAAACGCATCACTATTTATGTTAGTTCATAAAATGTTAGTTGAACTGGGTCTTATGGGGAGGTACTTAGGAGTATTATTAGTTAGATGAGTCGTTTATCAATGTTTTAGTGGTTGAAGTGCGAGTCATGATTTTATGTGAATCATTAGCATAGATATGTATACAAATCTTATAACAACATGCATGGGAAAGTTTTTAGGGTAATTAAAAATTCTTTAAGATTTTATAAAATACCAAAGCATTGCCTTTTAAAACAAAGGTATTGCTTTTGAAAATTTTCCCGAAACTATTCATCGCATGCATCACGCGAAATATTATAAGGATGTAATAAAATTTATATCTTACGTCGTTCTTGTTCTAATAATTAAATATTATTGTATTAGAAGACGATTTGAACTTCTTGCAAACAACAGCAGATTAAAGTATATTTTCGCGAAGAATAAAACTAAATAAATAAAACAAATATCAAAGGACAATCTTACACAAATTGACCTAGACCAAAACTGACCCAAGCACTATGGGTACCGGAGAAATAAATACTGATATAGAAAAATTTACTACCTCAATAAAAAAAAAACATCCAAGACCCAGGAACATTCGTGGTCATCACGCTGCCGCCAGATTCGTAAGCCTTTATTCAACCAACATAGCCAGAGAAAAACGTCAAAATAGACAAAACCGTAGAAAAAGCTGGGTAATCATTTTTATCTTTTTTTTTACAGACACGCGAATAAAACAATAAATACAAAGATTTTTTTTTTACCAACTATTAACTTAATCTTTTGAGAATTACCCTACCTAGTAACAGACGTATGACTTACTACATTACAAAGACATGTAGACCGTATGAGACAGTTTTTGTTTGCAAGTCATGCCTTCATGTGTATCATTAGCATCAAAAAGTACACAAATCTAGTCGCCAGTGTCGTATGAGAGAGGGGAAAACAAACTGCTTGGGAATTCGGTTTAATTTGCAATTTTGTACACCAACTTTGCTACACAAGTGTAAGTACGCTCACGACTTTAGTAACCAAGCTAGAAAAAAATGATTGTTTTATGTTTTTTTGACTGACCAGGGATGCCATGGGCCAACGAAAAAAACCGGCCAAGAGCATGGACCATTTTGAGTTCCGCAGCCGTTTATAACAAAAATGCACTACAGATGAAAAAACAACAATACGAAAAAGTGCACTATACGAGTACCAGGGCCAAAATGAACTGAATGTTAGTCAGTCGGCCTCGCTCGCGCTTTAGAAGAAACAGTAAGTGCAAGCGAGTTGTGCGACTTAGTGTGTACTCTAACGTTCAGTTGATTTTGGCCCTATACTAGCAAAATAGCGTATCTCCACGGCACTTATGTCGTTTTGCTGAAAAGCGCAGTTTTTCGGCTTTAAGTCCAAACGGTGTAATCGATCATATTGAAAATTATTTTCGTTGAAAGTATTTATTAAGCTTTAGAAAATAGACTGGGAGGGGGGCAATTGGGCAAATTGTATGCTTCTTTCGGAGCTATTATTTCCGCATATATTCACTTAATAAATTTGTTTAAAAAACTGAAATTTTTTTTTTAATAACTGTCCTAATATGTGCCACACATTAATATTTGCTGAAACGGCTTATACAAAACACCTATACTCCAATCAATATTATTTATATCTCGAAGTTTTTAAGTAAAATGCTTGTGACATACGGATGGACGGACGGACGGACGATCATGACAAAACTATGAGGCTTCCGTTTTTGCCATTGTGGCTACGGAAAAGGCATTGCTCCTTTCTACGACTGTCTCAGCAAAAATCAATGTGTGGCACATACATGTATTTCGACTGGTACAGAATTTTTTTTATTTAGTGGATATTTTCGGAAATAATCGCTTCGAAAGTTGCATAAATTGTGTCCCCCCGCCCCTCTATTTTCTAAACCTTACGTACAAAAAAATAAAAAATATCGCTAGCATAAAGCTTGATAAATAATTTAAACTAAACTTATTTTGAACATGATCGGGTATACCGTTTTTGACTTACTGCCGAAAAACAGCACTTCTAGACAAAAAAACGTAACTGCCGTAGAAATACGCCTTTTTTGTAGTGCACTTTTTCATATCATATTTTTTCGTCTGCAGTGCAATATTTTGCATGAACGGCTGCGGAACCCTACACTGAGCTTGGTTCGACATGCTCTTAGCTGGGTTTTTTTTACCTGCCACCGATAGGGCGACTAAATCAAAGCACTGACTGATGAGTACTCAATTTTAGGCGTAGAACATGCAAAAAACCCAACGAAGGACGTGTCAAATACTATGCTATCAACTCTAGCCGAATCCCAAAGTGTGTCAATTAGCTGTCAAACAAAGCTGAATGAGGCCCAATGACGGCCCGCGGAAGGAAGCCGCGAGGACGCCGCGTATTGTTTCCGTGCGAGACGGCGCACAGACACGAGCGAAGCGAGAAGCGGATTGTCAGATTCAGATTTAGATTCTTTATTGGTAACTGTACATTTCAATTACAAGTTGTTTCTTTATTATTAACTGTACATTCAGATTCTTTATTGGTAACTGTACATTGTTTTTTATTTTATATCACTTCAATATCATTATATTATCATACATTTTTTTAGAGTTTGTGGGTCAACGGTGCATCTCAAAAACTTCGTTTACACTGTAGCATGCGAGATCGGTAAGCAGTGATTAGACTTTCCTGGAGAATGCCGTGTTACTTTCAGAATTGTCATCGCCATCATCTGTTCCTTTTTCAACATTTTGGTTTTTTGTTCTGCGACTATTCGCGCACCTTACTGATTAAAACTATGCGATGTCAAAAGGCAGTCGCAAATGTTGCAACTTTGTTCATTTGAGCAATGGAAGCGCCCGAATCAATTGGCGCGCATGCGTGCGACGAAAAGCGTGTGGGACATAAATTGATTGATTGTACGGGTATAAAATCGATTCATCTGTTTAGGAGTTACTATACCACATACAGCCCCATAAGTTAAACTTAATAATGGCCTCGGTGAAAAGAAGTGTGCTAATAATGATTAACACTCTTCTTTTCGCCGAGGGTTAAAAATACGGTGACAACGTGTTTACGAACGTACGTATAAGAAGCGTCAAACTTGATGTAGCCGTTCCTCCGTCATTGATGTGATTTTATTTGTCGATGGATTGTTGATGGTTGCACCACTGTTTGAGTCAGATAATTTTAAAATGTTGGTGCCCAAAACAGTTAATTCCAACTTGAACTAAAATTTTACACCAATTGGGAAGGAATTGTGAGAATGTACAGATAGAAAAAAGAGGGTTATGTACACTGTCATTCAAATAAGATTAGCAGGAGGAATAATTTTCTCTTCATCTGCCGACAAGTGTTACAAATAAAGAGATGCTGGCACGCTGGTACCTGTTACCTGCTCCTCTCGTCACCCTCTCCGCCCCCAAAGCGATGTCGCAACGCCAATTTTCGCTAATCCCAGCCCTGCTCACGCTTATTACACTCTTACCGTCATTTATGCCTCGCATTAAGTACACGACATTGACAGTGATTTTTATCCGAGGTGCTAAATAGTAGGTCAAGCCGGTTAAACTATTTCTCATCGGGTAAATAAAGCGCAGTGGGGAAGGCCTTTGTCCAGTAGTGGATATCTATAACCTTATATGATGATGATGATGAAACACAGCGCTGTACCTTACCATGTAAATTCTTTGCTGACACAGCATTTAATTGTACTCACACGTTGTCTGGAAGACATTTCTGTATGGGAGGATATTCACGACGCAATCCTTCAACTGTAACAATATGGGCTGACCATGTTATATGCTAAGCGTAAGAATATTTTGACTGTCATTTTTTGGTACACGGGTAGCTAGTTATCCACAGATGGTTATAGGATACTTTTAACCTACGCTGAAGAAAAAAAGCAGGGTATGATTTTAATGTCCTCCACTGACAAAGTTGCAGGGCAACTTATAGTTTAAAATAAAATTATAATTTATCGTGGTACTGCAATTAATCACCCGCAAGGTGGTCGGCGACCGGGGGTGTTATTGCCTAACGAAATTTTGACACTTGCTATCCGAATCAACTGTCATAGCCCATATAAAATCATGACACATGGGCTGCCCCCTATTGCTTAACGCGATTGATGCTCGTAATCAGAATCAAGTGTCATGATTTTATAAGGGGTATGACAGTTGATTCGGATACCAAGTGTCAAAATTTCGTTAGGCAATAACCCCACCGGTTAGAGTTGCGGGGACTCGCTTGATGCGGGTCGCCTCTATTCGGCCAATGTGGAAAGCTATTGAGGAGGCCTGTGTACAGCAGTGGACGTCCTATGGTTGAAATGATGATGATGATGACTGCAATTAATAGATTCTTTTGAAATTATACACACTCAAAATACTACCAAATTCAAGATGGCTGCATGGTTGTGATTTTACTATATTTATACTATTACTAAAAGGTGCCCGCAACTTCGTTCGCGGAGGAGAAAAAGTCTTAACTCCTCTTATTTTCTTCAGCGTAGTTTTAAAGTTGTCAGTTCTACTCGTACATAAGGTAAAATTATCACTTTTGTAGTTAGCCATGTGTTTAGAACGGAAAACACCATTTTGTTTACAAACAAACACAAAAATGCTTGAAATATCTAGAATAAAGTAATTGTTAAGGTCATTTTGTTCTGATATTACAATATCTAGTATGCTTAGCATAACCATTCACAAAACTAAAGATTATAATTAACTTACTTACAAAAAATAAATTGAGCTACAGTATTTTTAGCATACAAAATTTATCAAAACATGTATATTTACAAAACATGTAAAATAATGACAGAAAAGTAATAACCGCAATAGAATTTCAGTTGAATTCTCTAAAACGTATCGTGAAACTTTGATGTACTCACCAGGTAATTCCAACCAAGTCGCCATTAAAAAATCTGAATTATTGCACATTGCGTCACGCAACACTGTGACCGATTATTGAAATTGTATTAATATTTTGACATTTAAAACTACAAATGATCTATAAAAGATTACTGCATTGTTTTCACTACTGCAGCGTTCTTGTAACACTTTAAGTGATACAAGATAACATATTACGAGGTTATTAGAACTATAAGTAAAAATACTGCTACTTTAACCCTTTATTATCACTTCTGGCAAGAATAATCCCTATTGTAGCACTATCATATCACTAGTTTATCACTATTGCACATAAAATGAACCACTGTAGAACTTCAAGCACTAACGTCGGTGCCTAATTCCGACTATAAGAGAGTTAAAGCGTGCTATATCGCTAAATTTTAGGCCGCACTATCGCTATCAGTGTTTAATCGAAATAATAGTCAGCTTTTATGGAACTAGTTTTATCGCTAAATTGTTACTTGGGTAGAAAGACAAAAATAAAAAGCCTATGGATTAATCTGAATCTTATACGACCGAATAGAGTAGTTAAAACTATTGCGAGTAATTCTAAGGATTTGGAAGTACTTATCATATGAGGATGCATTTGAGTAAGCGTGAGTGTGTGTGCATGATCATGTGTGAGTGAGTCTATTGTTGTAATATTATTGCTTCTGTTTCACTTTAACTCATGGTGCTTAACCAACGTTTAACTTTATATTTAACCTCTTTTTATGTTCTTATTTTCTTTATTTCATCATAAGGCAAAGCAGCAGCACCATAGTAATAGGTCTCAACGCTAAGCATCCAGACCATTATACATAGTTGACCTGGCAGAAATCGGCCAGAATGTCATAATCATGATCATATCGCGCATATACTTTTAATGTCCCTTTCATATCGGTAGTAATACGCGAGTAGTATACGTGCATGCTTGACTGGGCGCATGCGCCCGCGCCGGCAAATTGGCCGCTAATCAAATTAGCGGCCATTGCAGAGTCATTTGATTGCTAATGATTTAATACGCTGTTTTTCTCCCGTATTGTTTGATTTGCGATTTTTACGAGTGTCATTATTAGAGACAAAACACTTGTATGTTAATTGCAATCAATGATGATGATGATGAAGAAAATTGGTGTAAAACCACTTATGGAGACAAAGCATGTTGTTGATAAATATTTGTATGGAGATTGGACGGAGGTTGCATTACAATTGAAGAATGTAGCATAAAGAAATCTGTGCCGTAAATATAACTTTTTAGCCATTTATTAACGAACAAAAGCGGGCTCAGTAATATATAAGTGATTACCTGATACAAGTAGTTAGTAATATATTTAGTTCAATTCTAAAATTCCTCGTAATATATCAATCTATTTGTTCCTTTAAGTTTTTTTTTAAATCAACCTTCATCATTTTTATACTTTACTGCCTAATCTAACTAATCTCTTAGAACTCTTTAACTACGAGTTTCGTGTTATCAATTTTTTTTTCTTTAAACAAAAGTAGCAAAGAAGACATTTGGGAAAGAAAATTAGTTATCTTTATAGAATACTGCGAAGCTAACTGCGCTAAAAAAAAACACTTAAAGCCTTCATTATTATTTGAATTCAAATTCATTTATTGCAAGCATCAGTAGCCATAGATTTAGATTTAGACCTGCAGAACTCACTAATAGGTGCCCGCAACTTCATCATTGGAGGAGAAAAAAATTATAACCGTCATGTTTTCTTCAGCGTAGTTGAATTAAAAGTATCCTATAACCATCTGTGGATGCCTAGCTACCCATTTACCAAAAAAAGTCGAAGTCCGTTCAGCCGTTTTGGAGTGAAGCTGCAACGATATATACAAATAACATTAGAAAAAACTTTTCCCGCCTTAGTGAATCCTAACAGCTTCTTACAAAATTACTACTTATTATAAAAAAAAAAACAAAAAAGGACTGCTAAGGAAAAACAACTAAATTTGAATACACTTATTTACAAAAAAAATTGTAAACAAATTTCGCCGCTCCCGACATGGGTTCAGCCAATTTAGATTAATGGTAATTAATTGTAATCTAAATATGTTTTTTTTAAATAATTGTATTGCAACTAGCTAAAACTGTAAAATGATAATATTGTACGGTGCCAACTGCACCGTCACCAGAAATGAATTGAAATTCATGTTATGGTGGGACTCCAATTGTTCTACCTTCAAAGATGGTGGGTCTTCATCTTAATTTGCAAATACGCGACGATCTGCTCTGCTTTCGTCGAGTAATGCAGTCGGGACACATATACCTAACAGTATCGTCGAAACAGCAGGCAGCAGTGGATGCTGTAATCAGGTCACTGCAAATATACTGTGGTTGTGACGAGCTGGCTGGTTTCTTCATCTTCTCCATCAAAATAATTGAATAAATACTACAGGACAATTTTACACAAATCAAACTAGTCCCATGGTAAGCTCAATAAGGCCTGTTGTGGATACTAGACGACGATATATTTAATAGATATATTACTTATATACATAGAAAACATCCAAGACTCAGGAACAAATAATTATGCTCATAACACAAATATTTAGCCTTACCGGGATTTGAACCCAGGACCTCAGCTTCGCAGGCAACGTTACTCCCACTGAGCTAAACCGGTTGACGAAATGTCTAAACGTCAAATCTTGATCGCAACGCAAACTTTTTTATGTTATGGGTGGCAAACGGGTAGATGTGGCACCTGGTGAAAATGTGGTCATCTTCACCCATGGATATGTGCAACGCCGGAGGAATCGCCCATACTATGACAACCTTTGAGTGCCCTGTTAACTCGCTTCTTGAAGAATCCCATGTTATAGCGCTCCGGAAACCGTGATGTCCGTTTAATTTTGAGATGCCAAGCATCCTCTGATTATCATTATACCATAGTTAACTATACAAACCCCGCGACAATCACACTCTGCACGCTACACCATACCTATTCCATATTCTACAAGAAAAAAAGAAATCATTTCAGCCATAGGACGTCCACTGCCGGACACAGGCGTTCTTAATAGACTTTCACATGGGCCCGATAAACGCGAACCGAAATCAGCGAGTCTCCTCAATGAGAGGTGATGAGTTACATGATTGTGCGTTACAAAACCTGTTATAAAAAATAGTCGGACACACAGACAAAGTCACACCATAAGGGTTCCTTTTTTTTTTGGTATTAAGCCCTAAAAGACAGTTGGAGAGTGTCACAATCTGCCGTGTTACGGCATACAATATTATCATTTTACATTAAAATATATTTAGATTACAATTAATTACCATTAATCTATATTGGCAGAACCCATGTCGGGAGCGGCGAAATTTGTATACAGTTTTTTTTTTGTAAATAAGTGTATACAAATTTAGTTGTTTTTCTTTAGCAGTCCTTTTTTGTTTTGGTTTCTTTTTTATAATAGGTAGTTATTTCGTAAGAAGCTGTTAGAATTTATGTTTAGGCCTGCTGGAACTAGCATATTCATTTCCTTTGATCAAAGGTCCTTAAATAAAGATAAAAAAATATAATTATAATAATTATTACCATATTCGATTATATCTTAATACAATACAAATTACATTTCAGTCAAAACTTAATATTAATAATAATAAAATGTCACGACGAAATATAGCAGCAGCAGCACGTCTTTTTCTTCCATCTTTTCTATCACTCGTTATGTCATCACCTATGTAAATCATCTCTCACACTATCCATTCACCTTTTTCTTCGTATTTTATCCTACCCTGTATCCCGTAATCCACCCATACACCATAGGTGAATGTCACCAACCAGTCGGCGCTCTAAGACGCCCTATTATCCTGCTCTCTACACCACGACCTACCTCAAACCCCCCTATCCAACCATACACTAAAAGTCAATGCTACTAACCAGCTGGCGCGTCTGGGATGCCCTAGGATCTTGAAACCCACACTACAGCCAACCCTTATCCTCTAATCCAACCATACAACATCAGCATCACCACCAAGTCAATATAAATACTACCAACCGTCCGGCGCATCCACATAACCCTACGACCCTGCACTCTATACGCTTGGCTCTATGGCATACTCTATATGCCCTAATCTACCAATATACATACACTATTACTAACCTATCCATACATTATGTTTATTAACTTATGCGTTAATACCAACAACCAGCCAGCCCGTGTAAGACGCCCTACGAACCTGCAAGCACACTGTCCTACCCCATATGCTCTAATCTACCCATACACCGTATCTATACATCATAGGTTAATGCCAAAAATTCCACCAACATGCATTTGAACGAGTCGGCGCGTCTAAGACGCCTTGCGATCCTGCACCCTACACCCTACACCACGGCCTACCCCATATCCTCTAATCCACCTATACACCATAGGTCAATGCCACCAGCCAACCGGCGCGTCTAGGACGCCCCGCGATATATAACCCAGCGCGTGCGCAAGGCAGGCACACTCCTGCTCAGCCTACAGTAGCATCATGGCTAAAGTAAGTGGAATTTTAATCACTTTAGCACTTATTACGAAATTTTAATAAACGGATTATAATGGTAAATTGGGATTAATGAAAATTACGTCCAAATTATTTTAGAATTACAATGCCTGTGTTTTCGGCATTTCAACAAGTTATTTAAGTTACAATTAAAATTTTAGAGTCATTTAGATAAAATTAATTTAACACCGATTAATTAGTAAATGTTTAAAAATATGTTATAACTATTTTACTGCAAAATTTTAAACTAAAAATTATTCAAATATAATTATATTATAGTGTTAGAAAATCCCTTAAAATAAAACAAATAATTATGATAGAATGATTAGTGAGAACATACTTTAGCATTTCAAATGAAAATACGTCTAAATGTAATTAGTTTGAAAGTATGAAAAAATAAAACGTACGTATTAAAAATAAAACGTAAATACGGAGCAGGACCCGTTTTTTACCGATAATTATAAAAAGTCATAATGTAATGTGACTTATAAAATCATTTGTCATCAACGTTATCGTTATGAAAATAAAATATTCAGGATTAAAAAAATAATTATACTGTGGAACCCTGTTTGGTGACAACCCTGAAAAATACGGCTTTGTATAAAAATGTGATTATAACTTACAAAAATTCAGATAAACATTACTTTATGAATTTCGGTTTTAAGGCAGTCAATATAGCAAAACCCACAGCAAATTAATAATCTCCTTTATTGAAATCGGTTACAAAACAAACTTATTTTTGTCAAGTGTGCGTTTTAGAAAAATGTTGTTAATCGTTAATTTTCGCAACTTCATCAGCGAAGGAGAAAAAAATCATAAGCCTCTTTTTTTCTTCAGTGTAGTCGGGTAAAAAGTATCCTAGAACCACCAGTCAAGTCCCAGCTACCCGTGTACTAAAAATAATTGAAATCCGTTAAGCTTTATATTTGTAATTTTTTTTACGTTTTTTTAACATACCGTTTAGAAAATAGACGGGGGGGGACACAATTTTTGCTACTTTCGGAGCAAATATTTCAGAAAATGTTCACTAAATCAATTTTTTTATTTAAAAACCTTGTTTTTAGAAGATCTGTCGACATATGTGCCACACATTGATATTTGCTGAAAAAAATTTTTTTCAGTTTCGGTTACATGTATAGTGCCTCCCTAGAAATATATATATTTTTTATTTAAATATCAAACTAAGTAGCGGTTTACACATGGCACCTATGCTCCAAATTTTATCAATGTACATCTTATAGTTTTTGAGTAAAATGCCTGTGATATACGGACGGACAGACAGACAGACAGACATGACGAATCTATAAGGGTTCCGTTTTTGCCATTTTGCCTACGGAGCCCTGAAAAACGGACGAAAATATCTGTCGCGTTTTAACGGCCCTAGAAATAGAGCCGTGGCAGATATTTAATGCTGGTGACTGTACAGACATTTCATTTTACAAATTTATAATTACTTTTTGTTTTACAAATATCATGATAATAATCACAATTTTTGCACTAGCGTTATTATTATAAAAAAAAATCAGAAATAAATGATTTTTTTTTTAAATTCGGATGCATCATACAGAGATCCATAAGCAAGAACAGATGACAAAATTCGTCGACTTCTGGTATGGACGATTAGCTCAGTTGGTTAGAGCGTGCTGCCCCGGTCTGACTCAAGGCACTGGTTCAAGTCCAGTATCGTCGAAAAATTTTTTGATTTGTTTCTGATCTTTGTTTATAAAAATTCATAATTGTTGACATGTAGGTATGTATATTTAAGAACCGTTGATAATCGTGGCTGAGCATATAATTGCACTACATAGCTTACTACATCCATATTTATTGTTCAAATATTTCCCATAATCACATATTTACCGACAAAAACTTTATCATGCACGTTTTCGTACCGTAAAATCACCTATATACTGCAGGCACCACACTCTTGTCCAGACAGAAAATCTATATAAATAAAAATCTGTTGAAGAAATGTTTGTTTGAGCATCGTTACAAAACGGGCGGTTCGCATCTATTTTTTTAATATTTTCTTCGTTTTCCGCGACTATCACACTTTAAATAAAAACGGATTATATTGCGTATATTATCTCGGGTTGACGGGTTGACGCGATTTCTACCCGGTGAACACGGAAAGCTGAAAAGCTTCCGAAACGTCTGTAACTGAAATTAGATAATATACGCGATATAATCCGATTCAATTGTCTTATTTAAGTCTTTTTGGTTGATTTATAATTGGCAGGACAAGGTTTTTATGTAATAAGTAATCTTTGTGAAAATGTTAGGTTTGAAAAGTGAGTGAGTGAGTGAGTCAAAAGATATAAGGGAGAGCTTTATAAACGTATTTAATTACCTGGTACATACAGTGCAGTGTCACTCGTATCCTTAGTTAGTGCACCCATGCGAGGCCTAGGCCGGCAGCTAGTAACATATAAATACAAGAAGGTGACAGAAATTACATTAGAAAATTGATAACCTACTTTATTGAAGTCGGTTACAAAACAAACGTATTTTGTCAATTGTGCATTTTTAATTTCGGTTAACTTGTTAATCGTTAATATTTTCAACTTCGTCAACGGAAGAGAAAAAATCATAACCCTCTTTCTTTCTTTCGGGTAGTTGAGTAAAAATATCCTTTAACTATCTGTGATATTTTTTGTGTGATTTTTTTGTATATGTGCATGTGTTACAACAACACATGCACACATACAAAAAAAGTAAAAAAAATCACTTAGTTTTGCAAATATCTTCAATATCATTTCTTTTTTACAACTTTTTTATAGATTATTTTTAAGGATTTTGATACAATAATCATCAAAATTATAAAAAATTGATTTTCCCAATGAACGAATTCATAAGACTATGTTATATTCTATGTTAAATTGCATCTAGGCGGGTAAATTTTCATATAAAATTTTTGGTAATTTTAGGTGGTGGTCAGAGATATCAGCAATAACACACGAATTCCATTCCGAACATAGCTGTAAAAAAATACGATTGTATGTAAATCCGTCGAGAATAGCCCTTTAGCTGCCTTGTTAGGTATTCTTTGTGCGTGAGAGCCGGCATGAATGGACGTGTGAAACAATTTTATTGGCTACTTTTTATCAAAGAGATGTCTGGATCAAAATCGATAATTCTAAGAATTATTTATTTTATTCAAACGAATATTATAAACACAGAGTTCGATTGTAAAGGAAAACATCAATACAACTTTCTAAGTTGGAAACAGGATTTGAACATGCGTCCTCTTCTTTAACGCAGAAGTACTCTGACCAATTGAGCTATCGTAACTTTGGTGGACTTTACGTACGTGGCCTGAAATTTTTGAACACAATCTAGTTACCATTCGTAGCGCCCGCCCTCTGTATCTCATTTATTTTAAAATGCTAATCGCATTAGCCACACTTCAAGACGTGAGTATCACGCTACGTCTCAGTCCCATTGCTTCTCCATATATATATTTTAGTTTGAATGGACAAAGCATTTTTTTTTGTATGTAATGCTGTTCTTGTCATTCATTACTTGAGCCTATTGCTGTAAAAAAGATTAACCTGTGGTAGGTAAGATGTCGTAAATATTGTGAGCCCTTATTTTGCATCGTGTTTAGCATATCTAAAAAATAAATGCAAAAAGATCTATTAAGCACCAGCTGACTTATGAATGAGTTAAGTGCGCAGCGAACAAATTTTCTCTTCATTGTGCGGTCGAAGCGCTCACTGCAAAGCAGTTAGTTGGCATCACACGCAATGTATTAGGAATTCGCTTGCCGCGCCGCCCGGTCACTCGTCATCGCGGCCGGGCCTTTAGTCGACAGTTGGGATGTTCTTATTTTTATCTAAATTCTATAATATCCAATTATTCAAATTCAAATTCAAAATTGTTTATTTAAGACAACAGGGGTCCATCATTTTGTTAGTAAATTATTAATAGTTAGAGGTTAATCATACTAATGTTAGCGACTACATGTACTAATTAACATAATAAACCTGCTCAGAATGAAGGTTTATTAATGCAGATATCCAGTACCTCTGCAAGGGACTGTCGGCTCTGTCAGCTAATAATCTGAGAATGCTGTTGGAACTACTCTGTATTCTGCATCTGATGGATGTAATTTTGTTGCGCAATATGGCATGAAAACCATCTACGCGGGCATCGGCAAACATACCTGTTGCACTGCAGAATGTAGGTAGTCCCATCAGCACCCTAAACATGTTATTGTAGAGGACACGCAGAGCGTTCAGTGTCCTCTGAGTGTAACTAACCCACAGGCCGCCTGTGTAAAACGATTGACAGAAGGATTTGAACAATGTTCTCTTCACTTCTCCTGAACAATGCGCGAACCTGCGGGCCAGCATATTCCCACGAACTGCCAACGCTCTGCGTTCTCTCTCTATATCACAATCGTCTTTTAAGTCGCTTATAATCATGTGACCTAAGTATTTGAACTGGCCAACCCTCGCTAACTCATTACCACATAGCCAATTATGCCAAATCATGATTATGACAAAGTTTATGAGGGTAAACCTGTAATACACATCTTAATTTTTCCAACTGTACTTCCAGTTCGCAACCATCTCCGTGTCCTTCTTGCTCCTTCTGGCGCTGTCTCAAGCCGCGCCCGCCGAGAAACCGGCAGAAAAAGAAGATTTGGAAGCCCCAGCGGAGAAGGAAGACCTTAAGACCGCAGCATCCCACTGGGGCGGCGGCTATGGGGGGCACTGGGGAGGCTATGGTGGCCACTGGGGTTCACCCTACTACAGCTACGGATGGCCTAGCTACGGATACGGTTACGGATACGGCTGGCCGTACGGTGGTTACGGCGGTTACGGCGGATACGGTGGATACGGGGGATACGGCGGGTGGGGATACGGTGGGCACGGGTATTGGTGGTAAAAATACGTTTAAGGTGGTAGTGTGAACTTATTATAATGAAGAACAACGAACATGGATACAAGGTTTATTAAATACGGTTTTTGTTCATGATTTATAGATTATAATTGATACAATCAGTACAAGAAAAATGAAAAATATATCACTTTTTAATCTATCTAATGATTTCACAAATTTATGGATACATAAAGTACGAACTTAAGAATCAAAAAATTAAATATTTTCCTTAGTCTCTTGCTGTCAAAACTATGAATTAATAACTATCGTATGTTTCAAATAGGCACAAATATTGTCGCAGCAATGTTAACCCTTTTCAACTCCACAACTATCTAGATACATGTTCAAAAAACAAAACGTACATTTAGAATAGTTGAGGATTGGGAATTCATTTCAAGGCAAGTAACTTTTCGAGAAAATTCAATCTAGTTTCGACGTTCAACCAGCGTGTTAAGGTTGAAATTTTAATAGCACCTATGTGGTCGATGTATACACGCCTGGAAAAGGGTGAAAATCTCGATTACATTATTATGTTGGAAGTACACGATTGCGATGATAATCAAACAGACAGGAAAGAATAATGTCATGATGAAGCAACGTACCTACAAATAGCCGGATAAAGGCAAATGAGGTTGGTTGGTCGAATCCGTATGAGACTGATAAGACCATCGTATCAGAAGACGAAACAATTCATCATCATTATCATCATCTTAGTCGAATGACGTCCACTGCTCATAAACCCTTCCCCAAAGATCACCACGTAGATAGGTCCTGTTAAAAATTATACGTAATAATCCGAGTCAATCACCTTTTCTTGTAGGTCCTGAGTTACTCTTCGAAACTAAAATTTTAAACAGATTATATAAAGGCATCATAAATATTTTTTCTAGCCAATACATTTTTCAAAGGTCCACCTCGTCCTTATCCTAGATTATTAGCATTTTTCTACGTAACCCTGTTACTATTGTCTCCTGCGTTACCGGTCAGATTAATGCTAGGAAATAGTGGATCGATCCATGTATATATCATATTTAAACACATCATGTAACCCAGAAAATGCCAGTATTTAGTATTTATATATAAGTAAAATCAAAAATGTTTTCACGTGATTTCATAAAACGATCTAAACACATTATGTTAATTTATAATTATTTTTACTTCGTTTTCTGAATACGATACTTTGTTTTGTTTGGTCCTGTTTTACTTTTTTACGTTATGTCAGTCACTTTATTATTTATTTTTATACTGATTTCTTTTTATCATCTTTTTTTAAGTTTTTGATTGAAAGACTTGCCGTTTTCTGTAAATTTAAATAAGAAATAGTCGTAAGATCTCTTCTAATCACTGCCTCTATGTAAGTATACTATGTATAAATAGATGTAAGAGTATATGTATTTATTACGCAATTAAACAACAATGAAGAGTAGGTTGTCTTTTATATATCTCACCTCTCTTTTTTTATAAAGGTACCGAGGCCGGATTTGGCGAAACATCACGATGTGTCGAAAAATGTGCATGAAATTAAATCATAGTTTTGAAGGAACTTCTTAATAGTACATTTTGATATGAGTGTGCTACGTTAGTAACGACAGTCCGAGTCGAAGACGAGGGCTGTATAAAGCCAAGAGTGTAGTATAGAGTGGAATACTGCCATAAAAATAATGCAATAAGAGCCACTTTACGAGCACATGTTGAAATTTTATATAGTAGCATAGCCAATAAGTCGCCTAGTGTTCTTATACATTCTATTATGGTAATTACATATTCTAGGGATATCACTGTGAGATCCAAGATTGCTCCAAAATTAATCTAGAGCAGAAGGACGGAAATTAGCTATGCGCGAGTTAGATTTATGTACTAGGTACCGTAAATCAAATTTTAAGCGGTAGCTGCGGACTATACATATTAACTCAGCTAAAATGTTGAACAGCAAGACTTGATCAGAAATCCATCGGTGATTTTCCAATGATGGGATGTTGAAAAAACGAAGCAGCTCTATAACTCGTTAGAGAAAGGAGTTTCTTTTTATAAACAGATAAAAGAAAAACAGACACTTTTGGATTTTTTGAATTCAATCTTGGTGGCATTAATACTGAGGGTTTCAGAAATTGGAACAGAATTCCAAATAGAATCCTCCTCAGCACGAAGTAAGCAGTAAACAGAGCTAGTAGTTAAGCATAAAAAAAATTTCAAATGCGTCTAAATAAAGCTGAATCTTCCTTGGTGAAACTCTGTTTCTAAGGGAGTAGTTTATATCAGCTGTAGAAAACATAGACAATGCTCGTAATAACCAACATTATGCAGCAGTTAAGTATTGTAATAAAATCTCAGATAATATTAAAAAAGAAGAAAACGACAAAACATACGAAAAAAAGGTAAAGTCATTCCTAGCACAAAAATGTTTTTACACCATACAAGAACTTTTTGAGGTCAGCTGTTAAAGATGTTCTTAAACTCAAAATTGTTGTGTGACTTCGTTAATAATTTTTAAATAGTGTTGTGTTACTTTGTAAACCAGAAATATAGTATGTAAGATGATAAGTAAGAATAAAGTTTTGCAATACTCTTACAGGATCCATGTGATACTTACGTACATTTTATAGCAACTTCATAGTTACCATGGTGCGCAGTAAAAAATATGAATATGAGTTGTCGACCATAGGTTAGTCATGTCGCTGTTTTATATTTAAAGAAAATACAAACATAGGTACTCATAACATTTGATTTAAAAAAAATCATGTCGGTTTGGACCAAAATTATCGTAAACACAGAACGCAACATTTTTCTAGACATGATTGCTTTAACATTTAACATAGGCACTCGTTTCTTCTGTATGTTAGAGAGATATGCAGTACAAGTTATTTCTCTTTCAGCTCTAATATGAGATTCTAACTTAAGAGGTAGATGTCGTCACCCAAAACAGGTCAAGGTAAGTATTTTATTATACTTCTTCACAGAGGGCATCACACTCAACATCTATTAAAACAAGACGACTGACGATTGCCATACTTTTAATCGTGTTCCCATCGCAAGGAGACATTCTGGCAAAAACTAGACGGCGCTTTAAAACTAAACAATTAACGATGTTATAATTGAATAAAGAAGCATAGTATAGTAACAATTACTTCACAAATAGCTAATAATAAATAAATCTTAACATTTAAATACTGTGTACTGTGTCACGCTTGCAAAGCTGAGTAACTGTTAAAAATAATTCTTATACATAGATGGCGTTGTACGGTGTACATATCGAAGAACGGCTTTTTGTATGGAGACGGTCAGTCGTCTTGTTATAATGGTGCTTGCCTAATATAAAGTTATAAAATGAATCATCTGTCTGTACATTGAATAAATTAAAAAAAAAAGTGAATCGGAATATTCAGAGGTCACTGAATCGAAAAATATTTTATTTTTGTTTTTTGTATGTGTCGTGTGTGGCTTCATCACGCCAAGACGGCTAAACGGATTTCAACAATTTTTGGTACACGGGTAGCTGGGTATCCACGGAGGATGGTTATAGGATACATTTTACCTGATTACGCTGAAGTAAAAAAGGGGTAATGATTTTTTCTATTCTGCAAACGAAGTTGCACCTTCTAGTATATAAATCGTTTTAACAAAAAAATAAAACTCCAAAAAAAAACTAAAAAATAAAAAAATAACGCCATAATTCAGTTTCTTCAATTTACTTACAAGTAACCGTTTGTATACTCAATCTATACAGTATATACAAGTAATCTTATTTTGGAGTCGGTGCCATATAGAGAATGTGTGAAATATTGAAAATTGACAATTTTAGTAAGTTGTGCCACGATGGCACCGACTCCAAAATAACATTAATTGTATATACTGTAAAGATTGAGTATACAAACGGTTACTTGTAGGTAAATTTATTTTACACCTTTTAGTTACTCGTTACTTAAAAGTGTATCTCGTGACGATTCAAACGAGCCCAAACGCGGCTAGGATACATTATTTTATTACATAGATCTGGTGCCTACCTTCCGGCTCCATCATCAAATCAATTCGATGGTACCATTCTCATGAGGAACATTTAAGTTTGTGACTATGAATTTGCTTAGCTAAATTAATCAAGATATTTTATCCCCACCCGTAAATCATTTAGCATTGAGAAGTTCCGATGGCATTCTGTGGTCTTCTTCATCAGTTCCACTTCACCAATTTACACTTTTTGAATGATAAATTGTAATACTTTCGCCTAAGCAATCGAAACGGTAATATATAATTAATAAAAAAAATTGTAAATATCTCTTATAGAACTAATAATAAATAATAAAATATTCTAAATACATCTTTTAGGTAAGTAATAATTTAGCGTACGTACATAATATTTGATTCACGTGTACAATATTATCGATAAATAAACAAAAGTAGTCGGTAGGATATTATATGTTTAGTGTAGGTACATAACATGTCGCGTATAAAACATTATTGTTAAATATTGAAACATTATATGAATATAACATAGGTAACATAGGTATTATTATTAAGGAGATGCCTTATATAATTAACCCAGAAGCATAAATAATGATTGTAAATAAATAAAACATAATTAGGTACGTGTTAAATTCTAATACTTTCGTCTAAGCACCGGAACTGTTACGTAGATATTGTACTGTTATTATGTAATGAATATCGATTAAGAAGTCGATTAAAAAATAAGTCTTCTGTACTCAGAATGCTTGTCAGGACAATTCCAGTAACACCAGACACGACTCGGTTACGTTGTTTGGTTACCGTGTTCTGTAGGGTACTTTCCGGTTCCAGCATCAGACCAGTTTTATGGTACCGTATTCAATAGCATCATGTACATTTGTTTCCTCTTAGTAATTTAACTATCCGAATCGGCACATCTAATCGCTACCTTCGAAATACTGGCCGTTTAGAAGTAAAGTTCTAGTGGCCATCTGAGGTGTTCATCATCAGCTTCCTTACACCAAATCCTATTTACTGAATGCAAATTCTTGACTTTATCAATAAATTACCGAAAGCGCCGTACATGTCTCTATAACATTTGAAGAGTTCCTTCGATTTCTCCATGATTCCATCATCAGATCCCGACTTAGTGCCAACGGGGCTAGGGTTCTCGGAGATATCGAGTATCATACATACAAAAAAAAAGTACGAATTGAGAACCTCCTCCTTTTTTGAAGTCGGTTAAAAATATAGTTGTGTTATCAAAATCAAAAAAACTTTATTTTAATTTGAAGGAGTACCTTGTGTCTTCTGTCGTCTTTGGACTTTTGGAACGATCGATTTACTATAAGTAAACATGACTAAAAGCTTATTAACTATTCAAATATCTTATGAAATCCGATACAGAACCTCATATTTATTAAAAATATCTCAAACACAGTTTTTGGAAATGTTTCAGCAATTAAGTATATAAAATTAAATAATGTTCGTCACTCGTTGATGTCTTTTAGGTGTAAAAACCTTGCTTCTAAATGTTGAATACAGCGCCATCTATCGAAACAGCATTGAATTTCTACCAAGAGAACTCTCATGCGCACTTTTTGTACGTAGTTATTTTAAGGCGGGCTTTGGGGTAGTGCCTTAATTATAATTGCTACCAAAATACTTTATAGATGGTGCCCTGGTCTAGAATCAGAAAACGCTTAAAAATGTAGATTGTTTGAATCAGGATTGTTTAAAAAATACAATTTATTCCAGAACTTTGGAATTATGAATCAAAATTAGGTGTCATTCGTTCCGTAGTTTTAGGCGATTGATTCGTGAAAGTTAATATGAAGTTAATAAAACTGGCGGATAATTCCGATTGTCGCCGATCTTCAAATTTGGGACGCGAACGGCCGCCGGTGACTTCAGTTTGGCTGCGTTCTGAACAAGGATTTTGAAACAATTACGAGTACCTTTTCAGTGGCGTTTAGAAAAAATAAACATCAGTCGATTTCTCGGTACATTATTAAGGTTGTCTGGAAGGGATCACTGTTTAGCGATAATACTGCCTGTTGTTTACCTCTCCTTGAATGTATTGTTTTATGTACTCTATTTTGTGAGGTGTGCAATAAAGAGTTATTATACACCTCATACACATATTTCTAAAATTCATTCATAAACATCTTTTTTTGTATCTTCTACTTATAGGCCTTTTTTAAATATTCCGTTTGAAATCCCAATTTCATAATGTGTCCAAAAAAGTGCTAAACTTTCTGTGCCTACGGATATTAAATTTAACGATTTGGTTGGTGGAAAATACCTGCCCTTAAATTATATTTTTAATTTGTTCTATTAGTTCTATAAAATATACAGATCTATATTAATATGATCAATATACATTTCATAGTCTTAAATGCGTTAAATAATATCATCATCATCAATTCATTACCATCATATCAGCCCAAAGACGTCCAATACTGGACAAAGGCCTTCCAAGTATCTCCATAACGACCGGTCGTGTGCCACAGCCGTCATCCAACAGTTTCCGAAATCTTCACCAGATCATCGGTTCATCTTGTTGGCCCTACTTAAGTGTAGCAATTCTTTGAGCTATGTCAATGATCTTGGTTTTTTTGCGGATCTCCTCGTTTCTGATTCGATTACACTTTGAGTGACTTTGAGCCTTCTTATGTCGTTCAGCCGTCTTCTTAAATAATATTATCTACTTCTTTGTCGCTACACTCTTGCCGGAGTGGTCGTGGTTATCATGTTACACCCTCGGCAGCTGACAGAACTCGTCGCACCACTTTCCGCCACCTTCGCCTGCTTGCTGTCCTCCGGGTGCACTCATGTAGCGGCACCAACAGCCGCCTTTGACACAAGTCCCATCGCCGGCGAGAAAGCTAGCAACTATCGACTATTTTCTCGCTCAACTCGCTCAAGACATGCACAATAGATGTAGACTCCGTTTCAATAAACTAGATACATATATAAGAGAGTTCGCGCCGGCAGGTGAACAGCCAGCGATGAACTATATCTATGTGTGTCTCTTTTACTAGCAGAGGATCTATATCTTTTATCCTGTTTTGGGCGAGAAAATCGTGGAACCAGTGCCTAAATCTGGTCTGTCCATCGCATTGGCGATCTGTCCCGCGGCCTTTTTCCCTTCACCTTCCCTTGCCCGTAAAAAAACAATATTATACATTCTTACATACAGAGATCTAAGTAATGAAAAAAAAAAACATTATTTATGGATTACGATAGTCACGAAGATTGGACATTATTCTGGATTACGATCCGGTCGGAGTCTTGAAATTTTCTCATTATTTAGATATTTGTATTTATAAGAATATAGTTTATTAGTGAAGAAATTCACTTTAAAAATCATGACGATCGTGATGGTAAAACATCAAGATTTTCGTAAAAAAATCAAAGTTATACATTACAAGAAGGTGGCCGCAACTTCGTTTGCGGAGAAGAGAAAAGCATAGTCCCTCATTATGTCTTCAGCAGTATGCAGTAATCGCGTAAAAAACATATTATAACCATCTGGATATACCCAGCCACCCGTGTAGCAAAAATAGTTAAAATCCGTCTAGCCAAGTAGTCTTGAGGTGCGTCCACATTTATATCATTTGCCCGTATCAGATCATCGTCGCGTAGCATGATCGCGTGTCACGATCACGCGTTTGGACGTTGCGCCGATCCGATCACTCGAAATCCATTTGCTACGCGTATCACACACTTGTATCGGAAGAGTGCGGCATTATCGGCGCGCTGACAGTTAGCGTCCAAGCAGCGCGATACGCAGTCATGCTACGGCACGGTGATCGGATACGAGCAAATGATAAAAGTGTGGACGCACCTTAAGCGTGATGAAGCCCCAACGACAAAAAAAACGAAAACATACAAAAAAACTAAAAAAATATTTTTCGATTCAGTGTCCTCCAAATAGTTCGTTACAATAGTTATTTGAAAATATATTCAATGTAAAGACATTTCATTTTTACAAATTTTTAATAGTATAGATTATACACTATTAAACCCCAATATGGCATCGTCCATATTAGAATGAAATCATTAATATTTCCGTACCTGAGAAACATAACACTGTAACTCGATTATAACTCCATAGCGGTTGCAGTGGTATGTTTATCTGTCTCAGGTACAGATTTATGATTTACATTGACGAATATACTAATGTATGTATATGCCAGTTCACCAGACCTTTGCCATAATTGATCGATACCATTATGTTAGTTATTTATAAAAAATATTTCCGACAGTAAATATGTTTTTAATGAGACGAGCCGCCTAAGAAGGCGAGCAAAAATGTGTTTATATTTAATCTAATGTCATTAACATAATTTGATTAATGATTATTCATAGGTCGAATAAAATTATTTAAACGTAAAATATGTAGTTTGTGTACCGATATGTGAAATAAATATGAATTTGTCTTTCAAGGATTTAAATTTTAATCGCAATACAATACTCAATGGTTGACTGGTAGAAAATGCCGTTTGGCATTATGTCCGCCATTTGTAAATATTTCGATTCTGTAATAAAGTTTAAATAAATAAATATGATAACTTCTTAATGCACACCTCACAAAACAAAGTACAGAAAACAATACATTCAAGGTTGTTGTTTGTATAATTAACTTTATTTTATACTATAATAAAGTTGTAAAAATGATATTGTACATTTTTTCAAAAAAACGGGGTGAACGGACTATTTGAAGGTCACTGATTGTTTTTTTTTTGTGTATTTGTATGTGTCGTTGTGGCTTCATCGCGCTAAATCAGCTAAACTGATTTAATACGGGAGGGGTGACCAGTGACGTATATGTATATAGCGAGACAGTTAGAACACGTCATGTCACGTCACTTGTCACTCCTTGCGTACCGCTCCCATACCTCAAGAATAGACTTAGTTATGCGTTAGGCCTATAGTGTTTGCCTGAATATCTCCTAGCGGTGAAAGTATGGAGAGTGACAGTCCTCTTGTTTTAATCGTCCTTGATTAAATCAAACTTCGATCCGAACGATTTGATACAGAATCAACGTAATGTGTACCTCACGTTGTTAATAATGTATTAATTTTTAATGAAGCCTTCAATTTGTTTTTTCAACCAAGCCAATTTCGTATAAATCAATTCACTAACGTTAAATAAATGTTGTAGCAGAAATATCAGTTCAACACCACGTCATTTCTAAAAAAGGAAATTTGTAAGAAAAGGTCAATTTTTTTTTATTCCCTTTGTGCCTACAAATTAATATTTCAACTTAAATTTGATTTCTACGTTAATTTAATACAGTATGGTCGGGGTAAGAGAAGCACTGGGTAAGCGAAACGTTGTAAATCTGATACTGAAACCTGACATATATGTTAATGGAAATAGAGTCGGACCAATTGCATGGATTCTCTTTCCCCACGAAATAAATTATGTTTCCCTTACCCCATCTAACCTTAATTTAATTATGAAAAATTAATGCACTGCATATTACTTATTCCATTAGGCATATTAAAGCAGTCAAAAATCAAATTTCAAGTCTGTATCGAGCTGTCAAAAATCGATGCAAAATCACGGTCCGGTTTAACATCCATAGGTCACTCTGTGACCTGATTAGCTGGCAATCTGTCATTTCAGTTATTTCGACATTACGATCATTTTTAACGGACTTCCAAAAAAGGAGGCAGTTCTCAATCCTTCGGGCACTTACTTTTTTTTTATGTATGTTCACCGATTATTTGAAGACTATTTGACCGATTTCATTTTTTTTCTTGTTTCATAGGAGGTATCTCCAAGTTGGTCCCATATAATTTTGGTGAAGATCTGATGATGGGATCCATGAGGAATCTAAAGAACTTCTCAAATATTGTAGGCAAACATATGGCGATTTTGGTATTACCTATAAGAAACGTAATAAGCATTTGCATTCAGAAAGTGTAAATTGGTGAAGTGGAACTGATGAAGAAGACCACAGAATGCTATCGGAACTCCACAATGATAAATGATTTATGGGTGGCGATAAGATATCTCGATTAAGTTAGTTAAGCAACTTCATAGTTACAACCTTAAATTTTCCTTATAAGAATGGTACCACTGAGCTGATTTCATGGTGGAGCCGGAAGGTAGGCACCGGTTCTCCATAATAAAATAATGTATCCTAGCCGGTTTAAAGAAGAAATACGTGTCCAATATTTTTTGATAATGGATTAATAAATTTTGGACTAATTAGAACAATATTTTTTTTACCCAGGAAATTAACCTAATTAAAGATGTCATTCATTAAAATATAAGTTGGTATAGTACACGCGCTGTATATAAGTACGGGACTCGTGTAGTAAACTTGCGATAACCTTGATTATCACTAAATAAAACAAAGACTTGATCTCAACCTTTAAACAATTACGACAATGATGTAACTGAGGAGAACATTGACAGTTATTTACATTCCTATATAAAAACAGTCACCTACCCAAAGTTAACTAAACTTTAACACAGTTGGCGCTTAAGACCCTTGTCGTCATATTTCTTACAAAACTTGTACTAAAATACGAAAATAACGTCTTAATCGCCTGGTGTTTGAGGTGTATTGTTGTTTGGGTCGAGCTGGCGCCAGTGTGTCAATGGCTTTAGATCGATGTGTTAACTTGATTAATACGTAATTTGGGCCTTGGACAAGCACGATCGTCCGATAAAGGATGGTGACCGCGAAATAGACACAGTCAGTTACACGTGGTATCCATAATCATAACAGATTTTAAGCAAACCTGATTTGAATAGGCTTGTGTTCAAAGAAAAATTATAATTGACTAGTTATACATACATACAATCACGCCTCCTTCCCATTACGGGGTAGGCAGAGACTACCTCCTTCCACATGCTACGGTCCTGGCATACAACTGCCGCTTCATCAACATTCATTAATCTCTTCATTAATTTGTGCTGTCACAACCCTTTCGCTTTGTCTCATTCACACGCAGAATATCAATTTTTATCGCATCCATATCTGACATACTTCATCTATATTATCATTTATTCCTAGCCGTACATTTAACGTAGCAAAGCGGCTCGTCATAGCCCACTCTTCGCTCTCGCTGGGACCGAGACGTGGTTGACTAATTATAATTATTTTTTTAGAACACAAGCCTATTCAAATCAGGTTTACTTAAAATCTGGTATGATTATTTTATTTCTGTCAGGACATATTGGACACGTATTTTTTCTTTTGTCATTTAACAAAAAAATATGAAGATATAGCCCGTTAAAGTTCCCCGTGACGTCACGCCGTGCGACCGTTTTACGCACGGCGTGACGTCATGCGCCCCCACTCCCAAACTTTGACGCGCTTTATCTTTGTCTTTTTTTGTTTGATTGACAAAAGAAAAAATACGTGTCCAATATTTTTTGATAATCTACGGACGGACTAATTAGATTTTTTCTTTTTAACCAGGACACTACCCTATTAACATGACAAACTACAGTACGATGTAGATCATATGGAATAAGAATAAGGGCGGCTTGCACCAAATTTCGTTTAAATATATGCTAAACAAATGTAACTAAACACGTTTATATCGTTAAATGCGATTTACACAATTGCGTTTAGTGACATCTTGCACCAAGCTGTATTGAAGATTATTTAACTAAGCGCGTTTAATGTGTCGGTAAAACAGTTTTCCTACGTTTCGTTGTAGGTACAGTAGAACTCCAATCATCCGAATTAATGGGGACCGGGACCCATTCGGATAATCAAATATTCGGATAATCGGATTTTTAAAAAAATATTGCCATTGGAGAGAATAAAAGCTACGTTTTGATATTGCACTATTTTTTTATTGAATTAAATGAAAGAAACATGAAATTTTCACATGTTTTAAATATAAATAAAATGTACTTATGTACAAGTTTAGAAATAAAAATCATTGTTTTTTAAACATCTCCGTCAATGTAAGCTGTTTTGCGGTCTTCAATTTCATTTTTTGTGATTCGGATAATCGGCGATTCGGATAGTCGGAGTTCGGATAATTGGAGTTCTACTGTAAATGGCGAAATAAGCCATCTTTTTAACCAAAATCAATCATTTCCACGCGAAAAGTATGCGTAAATAGGAACGGGCCGTTTAATTTTGACACAAAGTGACGTGCGCGCGCATATCAACATTTTATTTGGTGGTTGCCATTGTAAAATCAAATTAAAAACAAATATAGCAAAGTATTGCCGCTAAATTTAACAACCAACTAAAGTAAATAAACCGACTCCTGCTGCCATCACTATTCGTACTGCTGAGTGCGGTGCTGTGTGTTCGTGTTCTTTAGTTATTATTAGAGTATTTGTCAGGTATGTTTTCGTAGTCGGAACCTCCTTATGTTTTTTTTCTGTAATTAAGCGTCTCAAATAAATTGGTGCTTGTATTAATTTCCCATATGATTACTGGTCTATTTATGAACTCTATTATTTCCTCATCATCGTCAGAATAAGAACTCGAAATATCCATTATTAATTAATAGTTGCACCAAATTTTAAACAATTGGCGCCAAATGTTACAAGCATAACCTGTCAAAGTAAACGTCAAATTATTTTTAAATATGGCGCTAAACGTATTTAGCCGAGTTAAATAGCCTTTGATGGGCGTTTAATTTTGACAGCTCCCTACACATGTTTAGCGTTCTATTTAACGTGGTGCAAGGCGTTAAACGTAATTTTGTATGTAAATAGTATTTCAATACTATTTAGCGCCATGGTGCTAGCCGCCCTAAGTTTGTAGATTCAGGCATTACTTTGCGGAATAGGGATGATGACTAAATTTTAATAATTAGTCCTGCATGTAAATTACTAAAAAATATTGGACACGTATTTTTTCTTTTCTTACATAATTGAAAAACAAAGGCGACACATTGAGTTAAAATGTCGCGTGACGTCACTCTAAGTACAAATTTTACTTAGGAGTGACGTCACAAGCCCCCACTCCTAAACTTTAATGCGATTTATCTGAGTATTTTTGTATTATTTTGCAAAGCAAAAAATACGTGTCCAATATATTTTTATTATCTTGCTGACGACCTAATTAGAATTTTGATTATCACACCCAGTCATGACGTCTATTGCATAGTATTGAAGATAAAAGTCGGGTGGACGCCGGACCACTAACATCTCCTGCATCTCCTGATGATGCCCCGTAGAGAGGCGAAACACGTGTCGAGGATTGAGTGGCGCTTGATGGCGGTTTGTTGTATTTACATGCATATTTAAAGATGCGTCCACATTTGTATCCTTCGCCCGATCAGATCTTCGTCGCGTGGCATGATCGCGTATCACGATCACGCATTTGGACGTTGCGCCGATCCGATCGCTCGAAATCTATGTTGCTGCGCGTGTCACACACTTAGATCGGACAAGCGCAGCGTGATCAGGCATCAAGCAGTGCGATACGTAGTCATGCCACGCCACGGTGATCGGATACGAGCAAATGATACAAGTGTGGACGCACGTTTATTTGCGGTAACTGCATGGAAATATGCGCATGTGAGCACAATTTTGTTACATCTAACCAAGACACTATTTCGTGGAAAAGCAAAGATTTACAACTTTATTATAGTAAAGATTAGCTGTTTACGAACAAATTGTTACTGTATTGTTTCTTGGTACATTAAAACATCGTTAAATTATTAGTTTATGAAGAGCACTGTCTAGTTATATCATGGCGAAGCATAGCGATCATACTATCAACATAACACCTGTGTACTTACCTATGTCTTACAAATAATAAATGATTGATTGATTGAGTTTTTGCCTGTATATCTCGTTGCAATCGGGGCACAACCCAAAGTATGGCTATTGACAGTCCTCTTGTTATGATCGTCTGTGCCTAGATCTAACATAGATGCCGCACAAAATATACCACCAGTAAGTCTTTATTAATAACTAGAGTCTGGCTATAATATTTTTACCCCACCAATTTTAATTGTTTTATCTGTGCCTTGGTATATGGCAACACTGAATATAGGGCACTAAATGGTCTTAGAAATAATAAATAAGTCACTAACACAACATAATATATTCTCAGTGCACTAAAGAGGCTGCTAAAAGCTAAATGGCTTTACTTGAACATTATTTTAACAAAAACCATATCGGTGTTTTTCAAAAGTACTAAGATTGTGTAATGTTACCAGGCAAAGACTTAATGCAATGTAAACATTGCCGCTTTTCAGCGGTAATCGCTTCTTGATGTTGCTTTACAGCATCGAAGGTAATGATCATGCGGAAAAGCAGTTCCCGTTGAGCACTTTTATATGGTTTTCCCTTAGTTAAACCTTTATTTAAAAAAAAAACCAACGCACATAAAGATGAATTGTTTCTTAAGATACATAAAATAAACAACTTGGCGTCTGTGACAGATACAAAACATTGCCATATTCAGTTTTTATACATTTGACAGTTCATTTGCTTGGAGGAGATAAAATAGTCCGACTCTAGAAGGATTCGTTCGCGGAGGAGACAAAGTCATAACCCCTCTTTTTTCCTTCAACGTAGTCGTTTAAAAAATAACCTATAGCCACCTGGAGATATCCAGCTACCCGTGTACCAAAAATATTACTGTGACCTAAAAATAGTCCATGACACATTTTCTTGAAAATATCTTATTTATTTATTTATTTAAACTTTATTGCACAATACAAACTGTTACAAATGGCGGACTTAAAGCCTTAAGGCATTCTCTACCAGTCAACCATAGGGCCAAACAGAAACTAGTAGTTAGTGCAGGATCTTAATGTTGAGAATACAAAAAAAAGTAAAGAATAGAGACACAAATCAACAAGTCAATATGGGGATATATACGTATAAATATTTATATACATACACACATATTACATTAAAATACAAATAGATAAATACAATACAATTATAAAATATATATGTACCCTTACACCTGCAAAACATCACACAGACAATCAATATTGAGATTTATTGAAGAGATGATTGCGCAAAATGCGCTTGAAAGAGAAAATGCTCCGAGCTTGCCTTATAGAGAGAGGAAGATCGTTCCATAAACGAATTGCTTGAACAGAGAAGGATTTGGACATAAAACTAGTGCTGTGAGAAGGAAGAGAGAGTTTGAGACTGCGAGCAGAGCGCAGCCTACATCCAAGACGGGCAGTTACAAATGTAAACATAGATTTTAGATAATCCGGTGTGGTTGGATTAAATAAAATGTTGAAAAGGGTACAAAGATTTTTTAAAGACCTGCGTTCGCGAATGGGATCTTCAATGTACATACACTTCATTCTTAAAATTTTATAATAGAATTATTGTTTTATTATACGACAGCAATTTCTATATCTATTATTTTTAATTTTGTAATACCGTTTTACTTGTAGCTACTGATATTTATTTTTTGTTTTTGCTATTATTTATTACTAAGTGACAAAAAGTTTACTTATTATTAATTTCAATTATTGTATAGTATCTGCATGTACTAAAAAGGATTTTAATGATTTATTTCAAATGATTTTTTTGTATTTGTCTTAATGTGTAAGTGTTTTAGTTTTGCACTGTAAACTTGCACATATGTCTTATAAATAAATAAATAAATAGATATAATGGAGCAAAGAAATGTGGAAACCAGGATGTAGCGACGGCATTCATAATTATTGAAAATTCCATGCGTGTTTATAAAATGTGAATATTTATATACGTAGTACAGTAATTGCTTCTGACTGTTATTTCTAACACCTAACTTGTTAATACTCGTAAATACAAAATAACAAAAAAATAAAAAATAAATTTGACCCTCACTTGATAAGTAATAATCGGGTGAAAAGTATCTCATCTGTGGATACCCTCAACTCCCTGTGTACAACGACACATAAAAACATACAAATAATCAAAAAATAAATATTTTCGATTCAGTAACTTCCAAATAGCCCGTTATAATCGCATTTTTTAACACGCTTTTATTAGTTCGACCTGTATGTTACTAACTATGTAATCGAATCTAAGGTAAGTAATTTAATCATATTGCAAGGATCGTAGCATCATGAAAGGCAGCTGTTAGTTCTGATGACAATACAATAATATGGTACTGTCGAACTGATCTGGTGATGGAGTCGGAAGATATGAACTGGAACTTCATGATGGAACATCGTATCATAACTGTGTTTGGATTTGTTAGAAAACTCTTGTAAAGCGTGTTTTTTAGTGTTTTTTTTAAATACTAATTTTTAAATAAATATTTGGATTATGGATGTACAGACATTTCATTTTTACAACTTTATAATATTATAGATTAGGAACCAACTAAAGGCGGTCTAATAACTCCTCTGGTAATCTGATAGTTTTGAAGATAAATTGTGTGACAGACCGATAAACAAGTTTTACTAGGTTTTGACTACGGAATCCTAAAAAGGGAAGCCCCGTTTGTACCGACTTGCAATGCAGTAATCACAAAGTAAAAAAAAACCCGGCAAAGTGCGAGTCGGACTAATGCTCCAAGGGTACCGTACAAAATATACACTATAAATGGCTGTATCTATGAAAATCCAATGTTAGCAGAGCGCTACTCCTAAGCAAAATGTACGCGGTGCTTGATCATTTTATTTTGGTTAGTGACAGATAGACAGACATAAAATTATACAGTTTTTAGAATTTGTTGTTATAGCGGCAACAGAAATACATCATTTGTGAAAATTTCAACTGTCTAGCTATCACGATTCATGAGACACATACGGACAGCGAAGCTTAGTAATAGGGTGCCGTTACTGCCGTTTTACCCTTGGGTACGGAACCCTAAAACTTATTAATACCAAACTTAACACATCAGCCGCGAATACAAATAACTATACAAAAGACGATCATTAATTAATTTCTCTAACTGTCGTTGCCAGACGTGACTCGATTATAAACACATTAAAACGTATGTCCGATTTAATAAAAATCAACTTTATTGTGAGACGTTTTAAGACTGAATTCTTAGATATTCAAAATAGTAGACAATACATTTGTCTTCCTCACTCATCAAATCTTTTATTTAATGTCGCCGTTACAAAATGAACTGGTTCTTTCTCAATATTCTCGACAGGTGTCGCTGTTCGATCAATATTTACTGCATGCAAATTTATCCAGTTTTTGACATAATGCGGCATTAATGACTTCCAATTATAGATGGGAATGTAGATATTGGCTGTTGTTATAGTGTTGCTAGCTCGCCTATCATTGAATAATATCTAAACTATTATAAAGTTGTAAAAATGAAATGTCTGTATGTACATTGAAGATATTAAAAAAATATATACTTAGTATGGACTATTTGTAGGTCACTAAAACAAAAAATATTTTTGATTGGGTTTTTTGTATGATTGTATGTGTCGTTGTGGCTTCATCACGCTAAATCGGCTAAACGGATTTCAACTATTTTTGGTACACGGGTAGCTGGGTATCTCCAGATGGTTATAGGATACTTTTTACTCGACTACGCTGTCAAAAAAAGAGGGCTTATGACTTTTTCTCCTCCGCGAATGAAGTTGCGGGTACCTTCGATTACATATATATATATATATATATATATATATATATATATATATATATATATATAAAGAAATAAACTGCGAACACACACATAGACTTTTTTATTTAACTCCCGTACTGTTATGCGACTGGGTATATTGTTAATAATACACTAGCTGTACCTAAATAGCAAATTAATAAACACTCACAAGCTATTAAATTAAACAAAATTAAAAAAAGCTATAAAATTTAAACTATGTAAGGTAGTAACTTCATAGTTCTGCACTAGGCGGCGCTAACGGCTAAAGAGTCGGATGCACCATACAGAGATCCATAAGCAAGAACAGATGACAAAATTCGTCGACTGCTGGTGTGGGCGATTAGCTCAGATGGTAGAGCGTGCTGCCCCGGTCTGGCTCAAGGCACTGGTTCAAGTCCAGTATCGTCGAAAATTTTTTTCATTTGTTTCTGATCTTTGCTTATAATAATAACGCTAGTGGAGTGATCCACTAATAAATTGCAAAAATTGTGATTATTATCATGATATTTGTAAAACAAAAAGTATGTATTGTATGAAGTTAGTTTTTGCCCTTGACTTCGTCTGCTTAGAATTCGAATAAAAAAACACATTTCTTAGTGCTCCTGTATGCCTCTATAAAGATATACGAGTATGTATTTGAAATTTAAATAATTCATAGATTCCGGCGTTACTTTGCGGAATTCCATACTACATAAATGGATTATAGTTCCTATGCTATTTCGCAAAATAGTAGCTTGGTTAGTAAAAATATACAAGATTCGGGTAAAAATCCACCTGTGGTTTGTTGTATATGCGTATTTTTTTGTGGAAACTGCATGAAAATATGCGCACGTGATCACAATTTACTGTGACATCTGACCAAGACACTATTTTGCAAAACAGTCTATTTAATCATCGTCACGTGTTTTGAGAAGTCTCAATTGGCCATCAATATCTCCTGCATCTTCTGATGATGCCTTGTAGCGAGACGAAACACGTGTCGAGGATGATCTCTTTGGTGTTTTTTTATGTTTTCATACCATACATCATTTTATATTTTGACGACCGGTTTGGCTCAGTGGGAGTAACGTTGCCTGCGAAGCTGAGGTCCTGGGTTCAAGTCCCGGTAAGGGCAAATATTTGTGGGATGAGCATAAATATTTTTTCCTGAGTCTTGGATGTTTTCTATGTATATAAATAATATATCTATTAAATATATCGTCGTCTAGTACCCATAACACAAGCCTTATTGAGCTAGTTCGATTTGTGTAAAATTGTCCCGTAATATTTATTTATTTATTTATACATATTTGTGGAAACTGCATAAAAATACGCGCATGTGCACACAAGTTATTGTCACATCTAGCTTAGACACAATTTCGCGGAATAGCAAATGAACTAATCCACTAATGTAATTCAAATTTAAAATTTCAGGAAATAACTGATGTGGCGTTAGCTTTCAAGCTAAAGTACCAATTGGCCGGACACGTATGCCGCATGCATCTACAGGTTGGGTGTCGCAAAAGGGAGGCGATGATGCGGTAAGCCAAGACGGAGGAGGCGGGATACCTGACGTTTTGGCACGAAACTGGGACGATTTTAGTTTGAGGGGGGAGTCCGTTGTCCCGCAGTCGCGTGGCGTCCATATAAGCCGATTCCAACCGGGTTGCTCAAGGAACAACCTTTTTTTTAAAATATATATAAAAATGAAATACGCTTCGATTTCCCTTGTAATTTTCTGCCTGAATGCCTTCGCCTGAATGAATATAAAAGAAAATAAATTTATTCAGACGCATAGCATGTAAAAGACAAAAAAAATAAACAAATTACAAAAAAAAGCTATGCCCCACCAGAAATGGTCCCACCTCAGCAGAATGCTAGCTCGGGAGCCAGCGCTGATCTTGCGGTGAAGATCACAAGATGTTGCCCGGTGGGACATAATGGCCGGCTTCACAAATGTTTCAGTAAAATTAGAACCTTCAACGGTTACGTTACTGTTTTCTGTTCGTTTTAACATTATTATGTTGCCTCTTAGGGTTGGCAGTTTTCATTATAATCTACTAGCTTCTGCCCTCGACTTCTTCCAAATTGGTTCAGCGGATTAGGCTTGAAGAGGTAACAGACAGACAGGAAATTTATGGTAGGTATATTCCTCTTAGTCTCGCAAGTAGGATAAAAGGTGGGAAAAAAATGTTCCTTAATATATTTTTATTAGTAATTTAAGTAGCACCTTTTGGGGATATCGTCTTAAGCAGTCGTATTGAGATCCAATCGCGAATAACTTTGGAATCTATGTTCGAACACACTGAGGGGCTACTCCAAAATCCGAAAAACAAAGTTCGTATCGCGCCATCTCGCTCACTCGAATACAGCATAACATGAGAGTGAGAGGGATAGCACGTTACGAACTTCGATTTTCGAGTTTCGGAGTAACCCCTCTGCTCAGACTCAGTTCTTATATTATGATATATTAACATGTTTAGCATATATTCGCCTCTTCTTCATTTCTTCGTACCGGGCTAGTAGAATTAGGTAAGTCTTAACTTGTCGCGTGGCACAGCATCATGCATCTCTCCTGCACTGATCTGAAAAGAAAGGAATGGACAACATTGGTCGACTGGACGTGCGACAATGACTTGCGAGTCACAGTTTTGCTAGAAGTAGAGGTCGAGATCTGGTTGACATGGCAACCAGATCGTGACCTCTACTCCGTTTCTACACTTCATCGTGTATCTAAACTCTTCAAGATATATTCAACCATTCAAACTGGATATCCGGTTTTGTACATCTGTGATCCACAAAATTAAATAAAGATTCCAACGAATTGAGGAACTCCTTCTTTTTTGGAGTCGGTTAAAAATAGAACTACAAAGAATTGAGATTTTTTTGTTTTGATTTTCAATCGAATGTTGTACATTCCTGCAGCAGAAAAAATATTCAATTATTATTTTAATTCTAAATTGAGCCAAACCTGCTTCTGCATATTTTCAAAGCATAAATCACAATAAACCCATTATTTATTCATAACTGTCCAGATAGATGATAAGGCGGAATGTTTTTTATATTTAAAAAACTGGCTAAGTCAGAGTCGATTTTGCTGATCAAAGAATTCGCATCATCACCAAAAGCTAGCTTTCTTAGCTTGAGCATAAATCACACTTTCACTTTTAATCAATCTGCAGGCATTCTACGTGTTGTGTTGAGTGCTGTGCCGTTAGTACATATTTATTAGCAATAAATTGTCATTTAGGAATATTCCTAGTAATTTCCCGCTGTTCCCTGTAACATGTTTCCCACCTTGGGCATATTCCTGGTAACGGCACATTACTCAATGGCGTGCACAGGGGTTTTTTGCCAAGATAGGTTTTTTTTTGTGCCTATATGGAACTATGGTCTTACAGTGCGTCTTTGCTATCTAGGGCAAGGTCAGAAGAACTTTGAACCTCCTGCGTGCAAAGGTTCCACAGAACTAGAGGCGCCTGTGTAATTGTCGTCTCGTGCCACTTTGTGAGCAGTTCGCCGTTGCATATGTGGAACCTGCAGCGATTCAATCAAAGGTGGAGCTGGCGTTTCTTGGTGGTTTCTGATGGTAGTCCGAAACATTAGCCTTGGTTAGTCGGCCATGCCCACTCTGAGGGGTAACTCTAAAGTTGGTAATCCGAAGTTGGTATGTGTATCCTTTTTCCTTTTTCCCGTGAATCTTTATTTATGTGAGCGTAACGATAGTATACGAACTTCGAATTTCAAACTATGAAGTAATCTCTCTAGTCCCTCGGCCAGCCGGGATACGTAAACGCATCTAACCAGTGTCGAAAAGGGGTAGAAAAAACTAGACCACCCATGCGATGGACTGATGGTATAGACCATTAGAAGGTGCCCGCAACTTCGTCAGGAACTTCGTCAGATTTTGATCTTGAATTAGAAATCATAGTATAGGTAATTCAACAATAATCCTTACCAAATTAATCTTTATTAGAATACTCCTCACTACACAAATCAACTTTACACAAAGAAAACCGTCTGCTAAATATATTAAAGCATGCGTGCATGTACAGTGCATACCCATATACTTACATACACTCGAAAAACATTACCCTCTTTCTGACGCCGTTGGGTCATAGTACATATTGATATTTGTGCTATATTATTAGCAATATTATAAAAATAAAATATATTATATGTATATAGCAAGATTTAATAAGAAAAACTAATATTTTCACTAAAGAGCCATCTCTTGCAGCCAACCTTTGTTTAGCGGAGAATTCAAAATCTTTACTTTATCTCTCTAGGTGCGTAATTCCGACAATAGGCGCCGCAGGTGTCGTCGGTCCATTTGGACCATGAGTCGACTACTAGGCTGACATTGACTTTTTAATTACGACATTGCGTAGCGGTTAGAAATAGACTGAATATGCAACGACCGTAAGCCGGGATCCGAGATGAAAATTGTGGCGTTATTTCAATAACAGATTTAAAACTACAAAGTACATGTTAATGCTTTGTTGATACCCTTCAATAACGGCCCTTTCCTGAACAACACACTATTATTACAAATTTAAATAATTAATAGAATCAGGCGTTACTTTGCGGGCTTCCATATTAGATTGATGGATTAGTTCCTTTGCTATTACGTGAAATCATTTCGCGGATTAGCAAACCCCAACCCCAAATTAGTTAAAAACACAACTTATGTTAGATAATAACACACACATACACAGTGCGCGTACATATGTGCGTACCATGAGATTTTATTTTTCCTTTGCATTTCACTTTCCGGAATAAGTAAATACTCGAATTCAATTCAGCCGGGCTACTTAGTATATTTTGCCCCAAATACGCATGTTGCGCGACACAGCGTCATTCGTCGCCCGTGCACTGTACTGGATGGAAGGGGATAGACCGCATTTTTCGCCCGACATTGAGTTGCGTGTTACAGTTGAGCTAGAAGGGCAGGATTGTTTTCCAATTTTCGGTACACACCATCCCTTACACCCTGTATAGGTCGTAATCCGATAGTTAAGACATTAAATTAAACATGAACTTTATTATGTAGCCTAAAATGATTAACTCGATGTTTAAAAACATTAAAAACACAAATAAATCAATCTTTTTAATTTTTTTTATTTGTAATAAACTGCCGCCCAATAAAAAATGTTTTAAATAATGATTTTTATTCCATAAGTAGACCGCAAGGGCACTTTTACAAGACTACATTTCCTAAGAGGAGACCACTGTTGAAAAGCACGCCGAAACAAACTAAACAGTCAGCCATTTATTCTAAATAATTCTAAACTAAGTATTACAATAATATTAGTACTTAGCCTATCTTAAATATACATTTCCAAGTATAAAATCATAAATTAAACGACTCACTGAATTTATTATTTACTGAGTATTTACTTGTCCTTCAAAAAGAAATTTGTTGGTTAAATTTGAGCTTCCGAAATTAAAAACAGCTCCCGGTCCACTCAGAAATTTGACCTACAGACAATTTAAAGGTGCGATAAAATATATCGCGTAAAACAAAATAATTGATATTTGATTGATCGCGCTCTCCAAGGACAGTTCGGGTCGATAATTTATAATTCACATCGTTGTGTTGATAGTACTAGTTCACCTTAGCGGTACATCTCAAGCGGGTACGGAAGTGCCCGAGTCAAATTCTGAAGTGTAGTTAATATTTCTTTGAAATATGTACGCGATATAATCCGTTAAATTGTTTTATTTAAATGAGTAATAATCGCGGAAACAGAAGAAACTTTTAATATTTCTTTATTTATTGTTTACTAGCTTCTGTTCGCGACTTCGTCCGCCTTAAATTCGTTTATCGCGGATAAGGGTATTTTCCGGGATAAAAAGTAGCCTTTTTGAAGGTGGTGAAGTAGGGGGAAGGCCCCGGGACTCAAACTATCGCCATACCAAATTTCATCCAAATCGGTTCAGCGGTTTAAGCATGAAGAGGTAACAGACAGACAGACAGACGAAGGACACACTTTCGCATTTATAATACTAGTATGAATAACATTTAAATTCTAGAAGATTTGCATTCTTTAAACATATTTTTAATTTTATGGACTGTCTCCAAGACGGAGTCGATGTTGAAATAAAATACAGAGTACTGTTTTGAAATATTGTTGAAATAGAATTTCACACCTTTGTTCAATCCAATGTGTTAAAAAAAGTGTTATAGATATCATATATAAAAACATATTCACGTTCTATTGATGGCGCGGCGCACACTAAGGACTATTCTAGTCGATAATTTATAATTCACATCGTTGTGTTGATAGTACTAGTTCACATTAAGGTGCGTCCACATTTGTATCATTTGCTCGATCAGATCTTCGTCCCGTGGCATGATCGCGTGTCACGATCACGCGTTTGGACGTTGCGCCGATCCGATGGCTCGAAATCCATGTTGCTACGCGTATCACACACTTAGATCGGACAAGCGAGGCGAGATCGCCGCGCCGACAGTGAGCGTCCAAGCAGCGCGATACGCCGTCACGCCACGCCACGGTGATCGGATACGAGCAAATGATACAAATGTGGACGCACCTTTAGCGAGGTACATCGCTAACGGACACGGTAGTGCCCCGAGACAAGTTCTGAAGTGAAATTAATTAAACATTTATATGAGTTATTGCTTCTAAAAGCTACAGAATTTGCATTTCTTTAGCATATTTTATAGTAATTTAACAATTCGCAAGACAGGGTTAATGTTGGAATGAAATAAGGAGCACCTTTTTGAAATATTACTGAAACAGAGTTAAATGTCATAACTTCGTGAGGTCTAATTAATAATTTCAAATTGAAAATGAAATTAATAGGATATAACAGAGTAGGAATACGATAGGAGTAGAATCGTTTATTTGTTCGACTACTAGCTTCTTAATTTCATCGTATTTCATGCAAAACAACTGGACTATGAATCGATGTGATTTTTGGTATAAACATAGATTACTTACGGCATAACAGGGTAATGTACAAAACTGATTATTATTCATTATCACAACACGACAGAACGGGGCTTAATCTATGGACTATGGGCGTATCACGACGTCCGAAACGTGGAAAAAGTACCAACGCTAGGTAATATAAAAATTTTAAAAACCTCCCGACAGGTTCTACTAAAAGCTGAATAACATAGAGACGAGTATTCCAATTTTCACCAAACAAAGCTAAGAACACTCAAGATAAAATTATCTATGAGACAAAAAAAACCGCACCCAAATCAATCCATCCTTATGGGCGCTACGATGTCACAGATCACACAGAGTCAAAGACACGTTAAACTTATAGAACCCTCTTTTTTGTCGGGGGTTAAAATAAATCATATTGTTGTGTTTTTATAATGAGGTATATACTAGTCTAAAGCAGAAAAAAATAACATGCTTGACATACATAGATATGTCAGGGTGCATCTAACCTTCCTTTTCCCTCCTCTCTCTGCTGATAGCAAATTTTATTTACTCTTTTTACAAATTAGTATTTATTTTGTTTAAATCTGTTTCTAGTAATAGCAGAACACCGAAGTACATGTATTTTGCGATGCGCTTCACAATGAAAAGGACATACATAGGTGTCGATCATTGGTCAAGGAAAAGTTGCTTCAAGTTTTCGTGTAAGGAAGTAAAAACAAAAAGAAATAATAATCGCTTAAGCTTCTAAGAAGAAGGTCGTTGTTAGAAGCCATTGAAAACAGAAGGGGAAAGATGATTGGACACTTGCTATGATACGACGATTACATAAAAATCATTATAGACGGAAAGATTGAGGGAAGGAGGAAGAGAGGAAGAGCTAGGAGTTTTTATATAGACCAAATCAAGGAGAAAGTAGACGGCATGTATAAAATATCAAGTATCAGGAGTATCAGGACATCAAAACAAAAGCTGAAGATAGAAAAACATGGAAGCTGCTCCAGAGCCTTAAGTTTCTATTGATGAAGCTTCTAAAAGCTCTTAAATGAAAAAGAGAGAAGCTTCTGTAGTGAGTATTGGTATGTGATATCTATGGCTAATCTATGCAAAAACTTTGATAACAAAATGATGCGCTCGAAATACCGAATCGTAACTGGTATCTAAGTTCCATTCGCCGGCCTTCATATTATACAAACGACAGATTTATACTAGTTTAATGACTCGAATACAAGCAGGCAATTACTGGTCTTTGCTGTCATCAAAAATATAGTGGAATCCCGTCTAATATCGACCTTCCAAATATAAGTACCATTCGACCCATTTACCTGAGTTTGCGTATCTATATGTGAAGTGGAGCTACGAATACTAGCAGTGTCGCACTAAGAAATGGTTTTAGAAGACAAAAGGACAATCGGACGACCGGTTTGGCTCAGCGGGAGAAACGTTGCCTGCAAAGCTGAAGGTCTTAGATTCAAATTCCAGTAAGGGCAAATATTTGTGTGGTGAGCATAAATATTTGTTCCTGGGTCTTGGGTGATTTCTGTGTATAAATATGAATAAATATATCTATGAAATTTATCGTCGTCTAGTACTTTAAACACAAGCCTTATTGAGCTTACCATGGGACTAGTTCGATTTGTGTAAAAATTGACCTGTAATATTTATTTATTTAAAAGGAGTTTTTTACTATTATCATTCGCTTGCCTTTATCCCATTAACTTGGGCTCGGGGTATTTTTTTTTATCTTTTAACTTCACTTTTTTTCTGCTTTCTTCGAAATTTCGATGCGTGTAAATTTGTTTGGTATTGTAATTCTTGCCGTGAAAAAAGGTCTTTTATATTAAAGTTAAAATGCAATAATTAATTTTGACTACAGGCAATTATTGTATTAAAGTTGACAGTGGCGCCACTTATGTTGGGAGATGAAACAACCAGTTTTCCTTTTTTACATGCAAACAATTTAGGCCATGCTCGCGGCCTGTCATTATTTTTGATCAATGCCATATTTAATTATAAAATTACATTATAAACCCATTTCGTTCCTTTTTGGGGTTCCCTAGCCAAAATAGAAAAACGGAACCCTTATACTTTCGTCATATCCTTTCATCCGTCCATCCGTTCGTATGTGACAGGCATTTTACTAAAAACTACAAAATGAACCAACATTGATGAAATTTGGGCAAGCCGCTACTTATTTTAATAGTAAAATAATTAAAACATATATTTCTAGGGGGTGCACTCCATACATGAAAACGAAAGTGAAAAAATGTGCAGCTCATATTTCAAAAGTTTTTTTTTTTAAAGATGGAGGTTTCTTTTTTTATTTTACTAAGCGGATATTTTCGGAAATAATCGCTCCAAAAGTAGCATAAATTGTGTCCCCAGGTCCCCACCCCCTCTATCGTCTGAACCGTAAGTCCAAAAAATATGAAAAAAATACGGAAGTAACGCTTAATAAATACTTTCTACAAAAAATGTTTTGAACGCGATCGAATATACTGTTTTTGAGTTATTGCCTATAAACTGCGCATCTCCACTAAAGGACGTAAGTGAAAGATGATATATACCTTCTTTTATTGGTTTACTTTTTCACATCTTATTTTTTTCCATCTGTAGTGCATTTTTTGTAGTAACGGCTGTGGAACTCTACACTGAGCATGATCCGACATACTCTTGCCGGTTTTTTATGAACAGTGAAAATGGTGTAAATAATCGCTGTCAATGAAGAATCAAAAAAAATAACTGAGTCCACATGACAAACTATGTTTTGATTAACTTTTAATCAAAATATGTTTTCATGGCAACGATTCATCTAATTATAATTAATTAAATGTCGTTATGCATGTGAAAACGTGGAAAACATCTTTATGTCAATTTAATTGGGCAAGAGAGCCTTCGGGCTGACAAGTTCATAGGTTTATGACTTGTTATGTTTACAGCTTCTGCAATTTGATACACGATAAATAAAGCAGTAATAAAATGTTAAATGGGAGCCCCCCTTTTATTAGGTGAGCCATTTAAAGGTGGGGACCTTTAAATGGCGTAATCAATGGACGCCCACTGTGCAGTTCAATGGAATGAAAAAGTGCTTAGGTCCTAAAATGTCGCTACAGCTAGAATAGAAATAGTTTATTGTTTGTTTATTTATTTCATATGTCACTGGCAGTTACAAACATAAAACATGACACAGGTACATTAGACAAAGTTAGTACAAAAAAGTTCTAGTAATAATAATTAATTATCGCTTATTGTGCTCGAGGCCACATTAGTCTCGAGATAATAGGGTAGTTTCCTGGTTAAAAATAATTATATCCTAATTGGTCCGTCAGTTAAATTATGAAAAAATATTAGACACGTATTTTTTATTTTATCAATCAAACAAAAAAGACAAAGATGACGTTACGCCGTGCGAAAAACGGTCGCACGGCGTGACGCCACGGGGAACTTTAACGGGCTATATCTGCATCATCCTATGCCCGGTAGTGGCTAGAAACCTCGGCTCAGAGGGCGAGAAGAGAATCAAGAGTTTCGTCCTGGTCCAATATATTGTTAATCAGCCGCAGAGTGCGGTGGATCGGTGAGTTAGACAGTACCCTGGTGCGCGCGCGTAGGAGGCTGAACAGGGATTGTTGAAAAGTGACGGTATATCGGTAATACCATGGACCAAGGTCGGGTGCGTCTCACGAGATATAAAAACACTTTATATAATTTCATATTCACAAGATAACGATAAATATTATTTTCTATATAACACTCTAATTAACTTAATTCAGTTCGTGTAACATACATAACGTATAACGATCATTTTTAGCATAAAGATTACTAGATATAGTATGGTTCCCTCTATTTTGGTATCACTTCGGTTGTCCGAAATGCATGCAAATGCACACAGAAAGATGAAGAAGATGCAGAAAGCATAAAGGGGGACCACCCAAACAAACATTTTTTGGCTTCAGAGCAGAAATAGAACATAATCCGTCGGTCGACACGCTCACATGCCCCAGCAAACAAACGAACTGTTACCAGAAATAATATGCTTTAGAGCATTATATGCTTATTGATCTTAGATTAATTGAATAATATATGCTTTAAGTCTTAGGTGTTATGAACTTTTAATTCGTTATTTAAATTGGTATTCTAACTAGAATCTTTCGTTCATTATATCAAATGAACGTTATACTAAACAAGCAATAAAGTCAGCGTAGGTATATATTATAATGTTATAAAATAAGTTCTTATATCTCGTATGACTTACCCACCACGGGGACATGTTTATCATACGATATGTCCAATATCCCGATCCATTGACCCTGATGACTGAAAGCTGCTCAAGCCTTCAGGTAGGTATTTCATCGAGCAAGTTCACTTGGTAACAAAATGCCATGGCGATGATTCGCAATATAATAATAATAAAATATCAATAATTCTCATCTCTGATAGTCGTAGGCATAATTTAAGAGACGCGAGCGGAAACATGAAACAACGACGGACAAGGTCCACCCAGTAAGGCGGGCATTAAGTCGAAAATTAATCTGTAGCCGAAATACGAAGGCTGAGATCACTATAACTTGTAAAATTACAGTTCAGAGGCACAGTTAACTAATTGAACCAGTACCTTGACGAGATAGACTCTGGGAGCCGCAACGGTACAAAAACTATGTACCTACATGTGACTGGAAAATAATGAACAGCTATACAAAATGGATAGATTCAGGCGTCACTTAGTGGAAATCCATATTAGATTGTGACTTCTCGGGTGGATGCCGAACCGTCAACATCTCCTGCATCTCCTGATGATTCCTCGTAGCAAAACAAGTGACGAGGATTTATACTTTCTGGTGGGGGTTTGTTGTATTTGCATGCGTATTTCTTTGTGGAAACTGCCTGAAAATATGCACATGTGAGCACAATTTGTCACATCTAACCAAATCACTATTTTGCGGTAAAGCAAAGGAACTAGAATCCATTAACCTAACAGCTATACTGCAGTCGCTAATCAACTTCCTAAGTATGGCGATTAGGACAAAAAAATGAGGGAGACCTATTTTCAGTAGTGGCTGTATCCGGTTAGTGAATTAATGATTTATGTGATGGCTTTCAAAATGAGGAATAACATCTTTACTTTTAACCGACTTTAAGGAAAGGAAAAAGGTATAATATTCATCGAAATATTTTTTGTGTATGTCCATATGTTCACCGATTACTTGAAGAATATTAAAGCGATTTCAACAGTTATTTTTTGTCTGAAACTAGGCATCTCCAAGTTGGTCCCATATAATTTTGGTGAAGATCTAAAGATGAGACTCAAGAGGAATCGAAAGAACTTCTCAAATATTACAGACATCTCTCTTGACTCGCAAACAAGTCAAGCATTTGGTTTGGATTCAGAAAGTGTAAATTGGTGAGAAGTTCACAGAAGGTTACGGGTGGTGTGAAAATAAGCGACTTCAAAGTTACTTTCGATGTCGATGCCATCTTGTAACAATTTACTAAAATCGTTAATTTCAAACATTTTCAACTCTGCAATATTGAAATATGTATAAGTTATGTTTTATTTACACTTATTAGCCAATGTAATAAGATACAGGTAAAACCGAGCGAAATTTGTTTGCTCAAGTATAAACAAAAAACACAATTTGCAGTTTTCGTCGTTTTGTATAAAGTTAATATTAACATACTGCTTCGGATGTTATCTTATCACTGTGCTGCCAATTCGCCTCTGCGAGAATATACGGCTGCAGTAAATATCTCCAAGATAAAAATGCATCGCGCGCGTCGGAGTGCCTTTGACGTTTATTCTTAAAATGCCTAATTGACTTATCTTTATACACTTTATTGTTGGTCTTGGACAATCACTGTAAATGGCAGCTTATCCAGATAAAGCGAAAAGACAAATTCAGTCAAAAAAGTCGATTTAACTAATATGTTTATTATACACTAGAAGGTCATTTTCTTTTGCGCAGTCAGATAAAAAGTGTCATATAACCATCTGTGGATACCCAGCTACCCAAGTGCCAAAAAAGTTGAAATCCGTTTAGCCGTTTTGCCTTAATGGGGCTACAACGACACATACAAACATACAATAAATCCAAAAATATAATTCTCGATTTAGTGACTTATGGTGGTACTTTATGGACGGCGAATGTATGAGAAAGGTAAAATATAATAAAATACGGTAATAACAGATAGCCTTATCGATAAAAAGTCATTTGTTCCAGATAAAATTTGGGTAGCAGAAAAAATCGAAATGGTAGGTCATCATCATCATCAATCAGTCCAAAGACTTCCTCTGCTGGACACAGGCCTCCCCTAAGGATCTCCTTAAGGGTCGTGCGCCGTCCTCATCTAACTAATAGTAGATAGTGTTAAATTATTTAAAATTGACTCATTGTACATGTCAGGTAGTTTGGACGCTTAAATTACTTTTGGCTTATGAGTATATGAGATGAAGATGACAGTTAATATGGAAAATAAGTAGGGGCAACCCGGTAAGATCAAACTACAATCTTTCGATCTGTTAACACCAGCCCCCGTATTGTCTAACGCGTTTGAGGCTCGAAATCAGAATCAAGTGTCATGATTTTGTATGGGCTATGACAGTTGATTCCGATACCAAGTGTCAAAATTTCGTTAGGCAATTACCCCGCGGTTCACAGTCCATTACGGCCGCTGTGACAATCGACCCGTGAGCAACCCTACCCGGTCTCCCCTATGCCTGTTTTAAATTTTTATTTAATCTTTATTGCACAATATAACAACTTATCGTACAAAAGGCGGACTTAATACCATAGGGCATTCTCTACCAGTCAACCTTGAAGCAAAGCAGATAAATTGTTAGTGGTACAACTAATTTACAGACATAATTTATAAAGATAAATACTTAGATACATACATATTCATTCTTATATTTCTATACATAAATAAATTCAGATGAAATAAAACAACCGACTCAGAAAAGCTAAGACTGCAGTTCTGCTAACAAAGAGTTCGCGCAAAGCGCACTTGTTTGGGGCTCTTTTAATTTTGAGAGGAAGCCGGGTCCAATGGTGAAGACTTGAATAGTATACAAGTTGGACATAAAATCTGATCGGTGACGAGGGATGGAAAGAGATCAGGAAGAGCGAAATTGACGGTCAAGGTCGAGTCACACCGTAATAGTGAAAGAAGTTTTTTGAAGTAGGTACTCGTGTGATTTAGGATCATTGAGAATAGTGAAAGGGAAGCAGAGCATTCGAATTTCAATTATTTGACGGTCAGGAAACCAGCCAAGCTGGAAGTGGTTAGCAGACACATGATCATACTTACGAAGACAGAATAATAATAAATAAATAAATATTACAGGACAATTTTACACAATTCGAACTAGTTCCATGGTAAGCTCAATGAGGTTGGCGTTATGGGTACTAGATGACAATATATTTAATAAATATTATTTACTTATTTATATACATAGAAAACATCCAAGACACAGAACAAATATTTATGCTTATCTCACAAATATTTACCCTTACCGAGATTTAAACCCAGGACCTCCAGCTTCGCAGACAACGTTACTCCCACTGAGCCAAACCGGCCGAGAAGATTAAGTCTGAAATATGATGCCTCATAACTTTTATGCCTTCTTCTCGTTGAAAGTCGATAGTGACACATTGTTCATTTAGGAATCATTCGACTTCAAAAGTGCATAGTTAGAACGATTTCTTCCGATAAGTAAAATATGAATAAAAAATACATAAGAGTAATTGCCTTATCTTTGGAGTAGATTAAAGTGCTGAATGAGGTCGTCTGGTGACCACTATGACCTCTACAACACCACAAAAACCCCGCAGGTGACGAAATATGGAACTAAACGTTTTGCATACTGGCTGAGAAGGAAAAGTGCGATGACAGCGCTACTTTTAACAGAAAAATTATGTTGGTGCTGCTCAATTACCGACCTCATTACAAACTTATCTGTGCGCGCGGATAAACTAACGAACTAAATGTATCCTATATTCAAAGTTAAGGATAGTTTGATATTGGCGACGCTGGCAAGAGCAAACTTAAGTTGGTCGACCTCTGCGGGTGAATCTTTACCTTTGCGTAGAATCATTTAAATATTCCTTAAGGTTAAATTAAACATTTTTCAAGTTACGTTATTTGTTTGTTTTATTTAGTCCGGTGATATAATGATGTGATAATACTTAATTATAATAAATTTAATACTTTTTGGAAAACATACGCGCGACGGCATTTTTATGCTTGGAGATTTTGATTGCCATATGTTTTGCATACCTAACTAAATTTTTGGTAATAGTTAAGGCATTTCATACAATTTTTAGTATGTCAATTTTCTTGTCACAACAGAATCAATTAAAATTAGGCAAATGAAATGCCTTAATTACATGCCAAAAATTTGGTCCTCATCCAAATAAAGATCTTAAAGAACTGAATATGGAGTATTTCCGACTCAAAATAAGACCACCAGGAGGAAAATATAAAAAAGCAGAACAAACATAATGCCAAAGAAAGAAGAGGATATCTATGTATAATTTGTCACCAAACTTGGTATATTAAAGGTCTCTAATTTTTACTCATATTTTAAAAAAAGGTGGTTATAAGCCTTTCCTTAGGCAACCCGGTGGGAATCCATACTAATATTATAAATGCGAAAGTGTGTCTGTCTGTCTGTCTATCTGTCTGTCTGTCTGTCTGTTACCTCTTCACGCTTAAACCGCTGAACCGATTTTGATGAAATTTGGTATGGGGATAGTTTGAGTCCCGGGGAAGGACATAGGCTACTTTTTATCCCGGAAAAATACCCTTATCCGCGATAAACGAATTTAAGGCGGACGAAGTCGCGGGCAGAAGCTAGTTTGCGTATCTGGACGCCACGCCACTGCTAGGTATAACAGCATTTGGTTATTTAACAGTAGTTCAACCCGTGACCATGGAAAACCGAAAAGCTTCCGAAACGTCCGGAACTCAAATGAGATAATATACGCGATATAAATTGTTAAATTGTTTTAATTAAATGAGTAATAATCGCGGAAACAGAAGAAAATATTAAGCATTTGGTTAGTCACGGGCCCTTTTTATAGGCCTCATCACCATTTAAAGCCTGTATCTAATACACGAACACATACACATCCTACAATGTTAGAAACGACGTTTTAAGAATAGCCACTTTGCCAACAACTATGCTTAGACAAAAGGGAACAACAATCTATAAGGTTCATAGGTAATTACGACGATTTTACTTAGGACTCACATACAAGCGTGAACCGGTCGGGAGCCTTGTACGAGATATAGTTCTATGATAACATGACATAATATGAATATTTCACGCAATATCTTGACTTCAAAAGGCTCTGACATTAGTTAATAGTACTCCATCTAAAACGTATACATGACATATCACAATCATTTAACAAGGGAAGAGGAAAAATTAGAAATGTACAGATCCCGGCAAACTTCTTGAACGAAGACGGCGGATCTGCGCATGTACCTGCCGCCTCAAGGGGAGAACCATAAGTATTTTTTTTGCAAAATTGACTTATTACTAGCCTCGTAATCTAGTAAAAAACTTCTATTTTTAATACAGTTGCTCAAAAAGTGCTACTTTACGTAGCTTTTTAGCGTGCGGAAAATTGGTTTTCGCGAACTAGTGCTTTTCACTTTTCCATTTTTTTTTAATTTATACTTGTTCTAATTCATGACTATTTATTGATGATGATGATGATGATGATGATGGTGATGGTGATGGTGATGGTGATGGTAATGGTCATGGTGATGGTGTCTCGATTCTCGTGAAGTAATAACATACTTTCTGCACTAGCATCGAAATGTACTATTTTCTATCTAGCAGTTATTTGGATATCTCGTATAAGTCATGATTTAGACAACTACAGGTGCATTGTCATTTTAGGAAAATCGCTTTGTTTTTGAGAAAACAAAGACATAACTGTATATTCATCGACAGAAAAATGCCAAGTAACCACATGTGCCTTGTACAGTAAATTGCTTGTTATGCGTTTTCTGATTAGTATTAGTTTCTAAAATTATGAATTTGTGTTTTGTTTCTTAAAATGTTGTTGCTATTTGTGCTTTATTAGGCTAGTACCTATTACCCACTAGTCACCACCCCAACTGCTCAAGGAGAGATTTCGGCCAGCCGTGCAGCTCGCTTGGAGCGCGTGGCTGTTGCTTAGTCGAGTCGATATTACTTCAGTACTGAGGAGATTGCGCGCACGCATGTAATTAGGCACCTACCCTACCTACTTTTACTAAAATATGAGTGTTAAGTTTTAAATATGAGACAACGATTAAAGAAAATAAATAATTATAAGTTTTCATTCACATTGCAACCTTCGCGTCTAGTCTAGTATATTTTTTAATCATTTTTTATTATAAAATATTATAAATTATAATTATAATATTTTCGTTCTAAGCAAAAATGATATGGGGTCATAAGTCAATATACCGCACGAGTAGTTGTATTGTTGTATTTGGACAGTGTAGGCTGCTAAGCAACACTTCCGAAAGGTGGAGGTTTATGTATTTAGCTGTTAGCGACCAAGAAGGTTCCTCAAATGGCAGCGAACACCATGGTTTAAAGGGAGTATCAAAACTGCGTTATAGTATTAAGTTATAGGGTAACAGCTATAGATACAATGTCCAGTCTGCTTTCGTAGCTCTAAAAAGAGCAATTAGAATCATGGCCAAGATCCCTCAGAGGACCTCCTGCGTAGATTACTTTGTGAAATTTAAGATCCTCACTGTTATCAGCCTCTATGTCCTGAGGGTGCTTAAGGACTTGATGAAATACTTAAACAGAATGGAAACGTCGGAAAAAAGAGAGAAATGTCTGGCGACTAGACGTAGAGACCTGCCGCAACCTATCGTAACCAGACTTAGAGTGGTCAAACAATCAGGGTACTTTCAGGCCATTGGTCTCTTTAATAAATTGCCCGTGGAGCTAAAGTCGCTGACGTGTGTAACATACTTGTTAAAAATCTTAAAAATATTTTGCTACAACACTGTCTGTACTCATTGGATGAATTCATGAAACAGGGGTGACTGTGATAAGTAGTCTTAATAAATTTGAATGCCATTCAGTCTAATTCTATATAAAATTCTATAATTCTATAAAAAAAATATGTGATTATGATATTGTATATTTAATAATTTTTTGTAAGTGTAGTTTTTTTTGTGTATATGTAATGTAATGTATTAACATTAAGTTCAAACACAATATTGATTGTTAATGAATAAATTGAATTGAATTGAATAATATATTTAGTACTAGCATTTACCCTGAAACTTTTAGCGTCTTAGAGTCGCATTTAGCGTCTTGGCGTCGCATTTAGAGTCTTAACGTCGCATTTAGCGTCTTAGCATCGTATTAAGCGTCTTCGCCCGCGTTATTGAGATTATTTGTACAAAATTTTAGGCTGTGAGTTGTCTGTAGATTAAGTAGGACACGTTCCAAATAACACACAAGCTTTATTAAAGCTTATACAGCCCTTATAATGCTGAAACTGGCTGTATAATAGCTGTATAACATATCGTGTTGTGTGCTACTTGGGGTTGCTGTTTTATTGTAATAGACTAAAGGATGCCTACAACTTCATTCGCGGAAGAAATAGCTTTAGCAAAAATGTTTTCGTATGTCTGTCGAGTTTTTCTATACAAGCCGCATTTCTAAACCAATTATCGTGATATTTTGTGAGCAGGTTTTTTAATTATATGGGTTTTTTTGTTGATCCTTCTGTTATGCAAAAAGTTATACTCATATAAATGAATTACTTATAATTAATGTTTCTTTAATTAATATTTGAGTAAGTGTGAGTGTTTGTTTCTCGCTTAAGTGATTTGTAATCTTAGAGAAATAAATATATTTGAACTGAACTGAACTGATTCAGTTTTTAAAACTGGATTTTCTTTTTGTTATTCGGTCGCGAGGTAGACATCTTATTGATCCACGTGTAAATAGAATAGATTATATCTACCTACAGCTATGTATAGTTCTAAACTTTTTGCCGAGGTCAAAAGCCATCCTGCAGGCCCGATCTAGTTACATTATCGCCATTTTATGTTAAAATCAGACCTCAAACCGCTTCCAAAATAAAATACCAATTTTAAAACCAACGAATTCCCAAAATTACGTTAAACCTAATGTATGAGAAAATGTTTAGACGTGGATATTTTATTTTTATTGTGTGGTCTATAATAAATTTTGTTTAAATGTCAAAAGGGCAATTAAAATACACGGTCTAATTTAAATGGAGAGACGCGTCATCGTCAATACGTGTTTTGTATATTTTTAGGATTACGTACCTCAGAAGAAAAAATTGAACCCTTAGTCGTATAGGATCACTTTTTTGTGAGTCCGTCTATCCGTCTGTCAAAAGTAGAATTTTTCTCATTAGATACCTAATGAAGATGAATTTGCGTGATCAATGTGTTGTACATTTTGTTGCAGTGTTCTTTTTCTTATAAAAAAACATAGTAGATTTGCTGTAGTCCTACGGTAAAAATTAAGTTTCTATCCACAATTTTATTTAAACATTTTTATACATAATATTTTTGTTATGTTTTTGAATGTCTGAAGATAGCAGCCAGCCAGTGGCATCCACCAATAATCCAGAGCGATTAAATTTCATACATAGAAATGGTGGCATAGTTTTTCTAAGGGATGGTCACCAATATACTAAGAAAAAAGAATATAAAAGTGAATGGAGTCTGTGGAGATGTGTCAACTGGCGAAAAAAATGCTTGGGGTCCATGAACATAAAGGTGCGTACATACATGCTCACTTACAAATATTTATTCTCATTTTCTGGGCCAATGTTAACGCATTGAATATATTTTATATTAATAATTTTAGGAAAACCTCATTTCAAGACAAATTAATCATCAATGCGAGCCTAGTGAAATAAATAATATAATGGCACAGAAGCTACATGACTGCCGGGAAAAGGTGTTAAAGTCAGATTTTTCACCAATACCAAATATATATAACAAATTCAAGGCAGAATTCAAAAACGCTGGTTTTGATCTATTAAAGAAACTTCCCTCATTCAGAAATAAGAAATCTGGATTGTTTGAAGCTAGAAACAAGGAAGCTGGAATACCGAAAATACAATGCAATCAAGTGAGTGAAGTGTTGATTCCTTTACAATTTAAGGACTTTCTATTGGTTGATTACTATGACGAAGTTTCCAATATCAGAATTATCATTTTCGGTGATAAGAAAATGTTAGAAAAAATCCGCGATATAATTTTAATTCTGAGCGATGGAACTTTTGCGAGCTGTCCATCTCCCTTTGCTCAACTTTATACTATTCATGGCGACCTCGGAAGTGATGAAGAACAAACGCAGGTAATGCCGCTGATATATGCATTATTAAATTAAAAAAATTAAGAAACGTACAAAATACTTTTTCAATTGTTAAAGGACTATATGCCAGAATGGGAACCACAAAAATATATGACAGATTTTGAGCAAGCAGCAATGAATGCCATATCAACTATCTTCCCAACCATTGAAGTGAAAGGTTGTTACTTTCATTTTTCTCATAATGTCTGGAAGAAAGCAAAAGGTTTAAATTTAACCAAAGACAAACGGTTCCGAAAGCATGTGGCCCTTTGTGCTTTATTGCCGCTGCTACCTAGAGAATATATTTCAAACGGAAGGTGCTACATAATGGAAGATAGTCCTGATTCTCAAGAAATAAAAGAATTTAATGACTACATGGTAACACAGTCGCTTGATGACGAACGCTTCGTTGACACTTGGTGTACTAACAATCAACGCCATCGCACAACAAATGCAGTGGAATCCTGGCATAAAAAACTAAACAGCACTGTACCAAAAAGACCCAACCTTTATCAACTTTTAAAAGCTTTAAAAGAGGACGCAAATTTACAGATTGTTTGTCTTAATCAATGAAATGCAGAAACACCAAATCTAAAGCGTCGACAAACAAAATAAATTATGAACGATAAATGGTTTCAACATGTTACAAACCAACTTTTGGCCGGAGAAATTACAGTTGGCCACTGTTTAGAAAAGTTTTCATCTTAGTCTTTTTATATTAATATGTTTTGTTAAAAAAAAAATTTTTGATTACTGTGTTATGTAAATGTTTATATTTAAAGTAGTGCATAAATATACACTTCACAAATGGAAATATGTTAAATATTATATACAATATGAATAAGTACATGTTAATCTTAATGTAAATATTTAATAACTATGATGCTTTTTGCATTGCATTGTTAAGTAATTATTTTAAGTAAGACCAAAATAAAAAGTCAATATCCATAAGAAACGATTATAAAAATGTTCCATTACATGTAAAAATCAATATTGTCTGTGATAACTTAATTATAATTTAGCAAAAATTATATATAATATATTTATCCCATACAAATTTAGCAAAAATAACTATTTGATTGCTGTGATTATTTTATATAGTTTTAAGTAGTTATATTGAATAAAAGATAGATGTATAGGTAAGAAAAATATTACCTTGTTAATTTTGTGAAATTTAATTATATTTCTACCAACACACTTACTTCTTTTTAATGCAGATAATTGTATAATTATAATATTTATATTTTTCCTATAAGTCATACAAAATTCAGATACTAAATTTGACACAAATAAATATGATTTTGAATGATGGAACTTTTTTTCTCGACTGTCCTTACCTTCTAAAATGTGACGGGGGATCCGGCAGGAATAGCAATTTTTTTAGTGGATCAGACCGGAATAAAAATGGAATAATAATAAACGGGGTATCAGTTTTGGGGATCAGACCGGAATAACGCTCTAGAAACTTAAAATTTTGTACGAAGATAGGTCATATAACAAAAGCAACACGAAAAGAATCTTAGTTTTCTATCTGTCTTTCTTTGTCAAAATAAATATAAAATGACAGGGTGGGGACCCTGCGTACATTTTGCTTAGGAGCAGGGCTCTGTTAACACTGGGTTTTCATACACACGGATGGTTTTACCATATGTTTTGTTCGGAACCATTGGGTGTGCGAGTCCCACTCGCACTGGGCCTGTTCTTTTAATGTATGTGGTTTGAGTAGGTCGTCTTTATGTCTGGTTGTCTTGCGACTTCCATGCGACGTTATATTTATATGATAATAAGTATTATGTACATAATTTTCTTTACTTTGACGACGGGTTTACCTCTGCGGATGTAAAGTTGCCTGCGAAGCTGAAGGTCCCGGGTTCAAGTACCGGTAGCCCGGCAAGGGGAATTGTTTGTGTGAAGAGCATAGATATTTGTTCCTGAGTCTTGGATATTTCTATGTATATAAGTAAATATATATTATCTATTAAATTCATCGTCATCTAGTACCCATAATACAAGCCTTATTGAGCTTACCGTGGGATTAGTTCGATTTGTGTAAAATTGTAATGGAAAATTTTGTTTATTTCAATTAAGAGATGTAAAAGGTGTCCATGGCAATATTTAAAGACGCTTTATTATACTTATTACAACTTTGTTAATTTCCCGACGCATGTTTCATTCTCGCACCTCATGAATCTCGTTTTTTGACAGGAAGCATGTGGACATATTTCACAGCCGCCTGCGCGATAAGTACAATATATTTCGCTCTAGAATAATTAATTAATCGAACGGACACGAAATATCGCAGCTCCTTATAAAATAAAACTGACCAACGATTTACCTTAGCGTCTGCCGTGCTGGGCTAGCATATATGTATGTATGTAAACACTTTATTGTAAATAGTAACCAGTTACAAAAGATTTGATCGCAACTTTCAAAATTTCCTGCCTCGCATGACCGAACTGTGGAATAAATTGTCGCCTGCAGTGTTTCCGGACCGATGCGACCTTCAAGCCTTCAAGAAAAGCGCGTACTCCCTAAAAGCTGGCCCACTTGTTACTTTTCTGGTGTTGCAGGTGTCTATGGGCGATGGTGATCGCTTATTCATCTACACTACTACAAAACAGCTAGCTACTAGCTCTTCACCCGGTATGTCACAAAGTCCTAGTGTGTCCAACCCTTTTGGTTGCTAGGCAAAACTTTACGTTTCTCCTCGGCGTATCGCCCCTTCGAAGCGAGACACCAATATCAGAACCTCTAAAACCGTTCCCATAGACCGCAAGAAATAAAAGAAAAGAGACAATAAAAAATTGTGGCGTTCTTAAGCAAAAGGTAATTTATCGTCGATATAAAGTTATTGATACCAGCATATAGTGCAAACATGTTCTTATAGATACAAAAAGAAACGTAGCTCTAAATTGAGCACTTATTTATTAGATTTAATCTATAAGTAAACTATTATAAAGTTGTAAAAATGAAATGCCAGTACATTGAAGATATTTAAAAAAAAACATTATAGCGGACTATTTGGAAGTAACTGAAACGAAACATTTTTTACTTGTTTTTTTCGGTATGTTTGTACGTGTTTTTGCTGCTTCAGCACGCAACATTTTTGGTACACGGGTTGCTGGGTATCTCCACATGGTTATAGGATACTTTTAACCCGGCTACGCTGAAGAAAAAAGAGGGCATATGTCATTTTCTCCCCCGCAAACGAAGTTGCGGGCATTCTCTTGTAAGGTTGTTTCCTGGGTAAAAAAAAATTATTGTAATTAGACCGTGAGTTAAATCTTCTTCATATTTTTTTGTTTAATTGGCCACAGAAAAAAATACGTGTCCAATATTTTCTGATAAAACTGACGAACTAATTATATTTATTTTAGGACACATAATATATCAAAATAAAGTTAAAATGACATAGGCCATCCATGCCATGCCAAAAATATAATTAGTTTAGTAAGGGTTCCAACCCTTAGTGCGTGAATCCAACTCGCACCTGGCTTATTCTTACAATTTATAATAGTACTAGCTTCTGCCCGCGACTTCGTCCGCCTTAAATTCGTTTATCGCGGTTAAGGGTATTTTTCCGGGATAAAAAGTAGCCTATGTCCTTCCTCGGGACTCAAACTATCTCCATACCAAATTTCATCCAAATCGGCTCAGCGGTTTAAGTGTGAAGAGGTAACAGACAGACAGACAGACAGACACACTTTCCCATTTATAATATTAGTATGGATATATGGATTAGTATAGATATGGATAGATAATTCTTTAATTTTCTTGTTTCCTTATATTATACAAGTGGATGACTTGTTCGCAAGTTATCAGTAGTCAAACTACTTATTACAATATTTAAATGTGTGCTGTCTTCCTCATTTCTCCCATACCAATATAAAATTTGTGTATTTAACCTCGGCATTGCGGAAGAACTGATTTTATAAGGGCGCGTCCATATGTTCCAATAATCTTTCGGTCGTGAGATATTCAATATACCTCATCTATCTACATCTATCTACGTATATCTACATCTATCTACGTATATCACATCACATGTGATGTTTGAGCCACCGCGCGGCGAGCACGCTGGGCTATCTCGGAATTCATGCAGCTATGTATATGTGAACATTTTCTATCGATAAGGTGGACGTTATCTATGGTTTTTGAACACATTAAAGCAGATTTACTACATGGGTGTCAATGAATACATAACGTTAGCTACAATCACAGAACGACGAAAATTTATTTATTATTAAAAAAGTTACACAGCATTACAGTAAAAACCAAGGCACTGTGAACTATAAAAAACAAAAATACATAGAAAAACTTAAAAACTAGTTCGTTTAAGCTTTTTTTACCACAACTGAGCTACCATTTATCGTGACTCCTGGTCGTGAAATGTGGTTTGTATTTCCGTCAAACCAAATCTAGATATCTGCTATCCGATGCGACGAATAATTTAATTCGTGACCCCTTAAGTTCAACTGATTCTATAAATAGGCCGGCATTTTCCGTTCTTATACAAAGTGCCCGTGAGGAACTCAAAAGATTCTAATCATACATTCCTTACGTCATTATGAGCAAAAAATTACATATATGAACCCCAGTCAAATCCTGCTTAGTGTTGAAGATATTATAAATTTCCATGTAAAATATATATTGTGATTACTAAAATTCATTAGCTCTTTTGATTGCGACGTTTGCCACGTATATTGCCAAGTTTCGCTTCAATATTGACAGTCATCAAAGTAACAGCTACTACACACTAAAGTCAACCTTTATTAGGATTTACTGTCATTAAGTACCTACAATTAGAAAATTGACAACTCAAAATTATACGTCAAATCAGACAAATGCCAATTATAAATACATCAACAAGGATAATTGTCCATCCAGAATTTTGTCGAAAATAGAATCATGCTCCATGGTAATATTTACAAAGGTAGAGTTCGAAAGAATTATTTTTCAAGAAGTTACAATATTTTTTCAGCAGAATTACATTTGCCAAAAATATTTTGAACGGTATTATTTTTGGTCAAAATTAAAAATGGTCAATTTGGATTTTTCATTTTTACTTAATGACAGTATCTCATTATTAGCATCTAATATAGCATGGTGAATTAGGCATTGATTTAACTTTTGGCTCATTCATGAACGAAGGGTGCTATCTATGTAGCATTTTTTTAATGACCGAAGCTGATTTCGCCGAAAAGGTTTCCCATAATTTGATTTTGCCGAATGATCATCTTGCTGAATCATTTTTTGTCCAAATCTAAATACGCATAATGTAGTATCGCCGAATTTTAGTAACATGCTAATTCAACCTCTAACAATAAAAAAAACTGCTGCCAGTAAAGTAGGTTAGGTTAGAACTGCAATCCCGAACAGAAGATTAAAAAGTTATGCGTAAACACCATTTGGCGAAAATAGATTCGGCGAAAACAGGATTCGGCGTCATGAAATTACGCTTATAGAATTTTTACGCATAATGATGCCTATTGTCATTACGCAATATAGAATTATGTCAAAAAATTATGCGTAAAATACCCGACTCATGAACGAATGCTTTTCCTCTGACAAACTGTGATGGTCCCATGGGGACAGCCCCCCCCCCCCCCCCCCTCCACTATTAATTTTATAAATTGTCTTAAAAAAATACACTTTATATGACCCCGCCCCCATCCTTGTGATAGAACCGAGTCACGCCGAGGTTTTTGTCATTCTTAAAACTCCGGAGTCATGAATCAGTGATTTAATTTCCAGAAACTAATGAATATATTGGACATTCTGCTTAATTTTACGAATCAGCTGACAGCATCGGTGATAAAGCCATCAGTTTATTTTAGACCTTGACACGAGAGCGTACGGACAATATTTATAAGCCAATATTTTCTGGTGCGATGACAATAATTTTAACACTAAACAATGCTAGTCGAATTTGCAAGCAACTATGTTTTACTTGCGCATCCATGGCAAACGAATTTTGCAAAAACTTCGGAAATCTTGTCTATTGACTAGATCCGTTGCCGAATTAAAGAAGAACAATATTACAAAAACAAAAAACCCGACTGCGTAAAAAAACTAAAAAGAAAAAACAAGTCCAGTGTACCCTAGAGATTTGTTAAATTATAATGGAAATGTTTCACGGTTCATGATCGATACTCACATAAAACAAATAATAAACTCTAATGTTGAACATAGCGATTTTAAACAGTCGGAATCCATAAGAAATCTAGATCGACGCAAATCTTACCTACAATTTATTTAAGTATTATAATTGATCTATATATTATGTATATCGTCGCCTAGTACCCATAGTACAAGCTTTGCTTAGTTTGGGACTAGGTCGATTTGTGTAAGATTGTCCCTGATATTATTATTTAAAGGGGTTTTTTGTTTTGTAATATTTTTTGTTAAAATTGTAAGTCAGTGAATATTGCAATCTTCATCGTGGGGGTTATTAAGAAGCTTGCACAGATTTATTACAATTAACTGAAAATTTCGCTTGCTAACAAACTTTAAATCGTTATAGATCCTTACTGGTATTTCAAAATTAGAAATGATAAAAAAACGTAATAATGATTTTTAAATCCCTATTCAATGATACCCCACTCGACGTAATATGTCGATTTTCATTTTTTTATTTTTCACAATATGGTATCTCATTATCGCCATTGACATTTGGACAATTAAGACGAATCGATTGACGTAAGAATCATCAAAATCGGTCCACGCATTTGCGTCTCTAGAGTGCTAGATAGGAACATACATACATACATAGACTTAGACCTTTGCGTCGTGCAGTCGGGTAAAAACAGACGCACTGTTTTGGGTTCCTTAGCCAAATGGCAGAAACAGAACCCTTATATTTTCGTCACGTAACGCTGACAAAATAGGAATGCTATAGCTTGACAAGTTCTTTCGTGACACTCCCATGGTCTGCGGGCGACGGGGGGAAGGACAGCGGGGGCGGGTAACAAGTGTGCGCGCGGCAGGGTCATCGTGCTTCGCCTCGCGCACACTTCATACAGCCGCTGTACACATTGGGCCCATGCAGCGCAGCTACAGGGTAGAGTGAGATGAAAATACATCGTGCTTACTCTAACCTGTAGGTGCGTCCGCCATTGTCCCAATCTGAACAGCGGCCATAACATTGTGGGGAGGCACACGTTTTGAGAAATGTACACTTTTAGATTTAAGATATTTCAGGCCTGAGACCAATCGATCAACACCAAGCGCGGGTAGATCGAGAAACTCGCGTGGCTAGAAGCCACTCCAGTTCCTTCGAGACTATGGACGTAACGCGACGTCCGAAACGTCAGAAAATTACTAACGAAAGGTAATGAAATAAACGGTATACCTACTCTTACTTGACAGCATTTCATTTGCCCGAATTTCAGCTGCCATAACTTTTAACTCCGATGATGTTTGTTTTATAATTTCATATGCCATAATAATTATTCAAATTAATAAAGATAAAAAAAAAATCTTAAAATAGGAGAAAAATAATAAACATACCATAGTCATTGTTTACCATATTAATCACATGCCAGAATCTTGGTTTCCCATAATATCAATTCCAATAATCTCAATTTCCATAATCATTGTAATCCATAATTATCGCATGACATAATGTCATTTGTCATTCATCTTAACTGTTAGAATCGGATAACTATGTTTGATTAAAAGACTAACCTTAGTCAACCTATACTATACAGGGTGTCCCAAGAAGTAGCGATATACTGAAGCTGGGAGGTAGAGGACCTAGAGGGCTATCTAAATCACCCCCATGTATGTTCCGCGATTTTTCGTATTTTCGGAGTTATGACTTTTTTTTTAATTTTTCACCTATCGCCGAGTACGATGAGATTTTTATTTTTGGTGACGTGAATTATTGCGGTAGATGCCTGATTTTTTTTTGTGCTAAGCTGATAGATAGGCCAATTCAGTATGGTAACATTTAGTATCGTTACATCTATGAATGGAATAAAAAAAAACATTAAATGCCAAGAATGATAAAATTACCCAATATGTTCACAACTTCAAGGGGCTTTAAAAAGATAAAATCACATTAAAAAAAATTACCGTTTGGATTTTAAAAACTTGCTCTATCTATCAGGTAGCAACCCTGAAAATTTCATTTTATTATTCATAAGGTCAATCAAAAAATTGAAATCTAAATGTGGTAAATGCAAAATTAATTAACTTTCTAAATAAATTTCGTTCTAAATCACGCACTGGCCATCAATAGAAAAAGAACAAAAAACAAAAGACGGTTGACGCATGTGAAAATTTTCACGTTGTTTGGTCATCGTTGGTACTTTTCAATAATTTAAAAATTGTGTTTTAATACTGCTAATTGTTCGTTTCTCTAATCATTTTGGCTATTCACATGGACTTTGACTTGCATTACGATTTGGATTAGTGTTATTACCTGGAATCGACGACTTGGCATTATTTAACTGGACTTGAGTTTGCGTGTAAGTGTTTACTTCACGTGACTACGCAGAAATGCATTACTATAACTGTTATGCTAGGGGGAATGCGGCGGAAGCTTCAAGGCTGTACCGGGAACATGTGGAACGAAGAGGCGGGCCTCAACCTGAAACGTTTCCTGACTATCGCATGATCTTAAGAGTACATAATGCGTATTGGGAAGGATACATACCGGGTACCAGATCAGGCTGAATGGCCACTATGCCGGATCCTGATGTAGTAGATGCAGTGGTTGAAGAAGTAGAAAGAGACCCGTCGACCAGTGTGAGAGTTATGGAACGTCGTACCGGACTTTCTAAATCTCAGGTACACCGTACACTACAGAGCGTAGGATATCATCTGTTTCACATTAGAAAAGTGCAACAGTTGATACCGGAAGATTACAATCAGCGAATTCAATTCTGCCAGGAAATGCTGAGGAGACAAGCTGAAAACGAAAACTTTTTTAACCAAATCTTGTGGACGGATGAATCCCACTTTACACGTAATGGGATTTTTAATATGCACAATTCTCACTTATGGGCAATTGAAAATCCAAATTTAAAAAGGGAATCGACATTACAAGAACACTTTAGTGTTAACCTTTGGTCTGGCATACTTAACGGTCAGCTAATCGGGCCCTTTCAGCTGCCAGACCGCTTGGGCGGCAATTATTTTTTAAATTTTCTACGCGTCGATCTGCCCCTGCTGTTAGAAAATGTGGACTTGGAGACACGCAGAAGCATAGTACTGCCGTGTGATGGTGCACCATGCCATTTTGCCTTGGACGTAATCAAAGATACCCTGAAAGATGGATCGGTCGTTGCGGCCGGGGTGACGCCTGCCTTATAGCCTGGCCTCCACGGTCCCCCGACCTAAACCCGATTGATTTTTTTGTATGGGGATACTACAAAGACCTCGTCTACTTAAGAGAATGCCGCAATTTGGACGAGTTAACCCGGAAATTGAGAGTAGCAGAAGAAACCATTAAAAATAATAGAGGTGCATTCAGACGTTTAAAAGACAACTTTTTTCGGCGATGTCGCACTTGCATTGAGCAACAGGGGGGCCATTTTGATTTTTTTTTGAAATTAACACTTTTACTTTGTTTGTATTAATCATCATGTAAATTAAAATTTTGCACTTACCACATTTAGATTTCAATTTTTTGATTGAAGCCTTATGAATAATAAAATGAATTTTTCAGAGTAGCTACCTGATAGATAGAGCAAGTTTTTAAAAGCCAAACGGTAATTTTTTTTTATGTGATTTTATCTTTTGAAAGCCCATTGAAGTTGTATATCACTACTTCTTGGGACACCCTGTATATCTACCTACTAGTGCTGCTCTAGGTGAGAACTAGGTATATCAAATGCATACTTGCTTGCTTGCATGCTTGCTTACATGCTTTGCTTGCGTGCTTGCTTGTATTTTCACTCGTAAATAGTCTTATACTACATCAAAATGCTTGAATGCAAGCAAATGTACACTCGTAAATAGATATTACATCAAAATGCTTGCAAGTATTAGAAATTTTCGAGCGCCTACCGAAATTCAATAAGGAAATGCATAGCCAAGATGGATTCAGAAAGAAACAGCGTGTAGATATGCGTTTATATATTCTATGAAATAATATAATTGCACTTAATAATATGGAAAACAAAACGTATGGCATTCATATCATTATGACATCTAATGTTCAGGAAGACAACAGTATGTCAATTGACTTTTCTAGTAATGGAAACGTTGGGCGAAGTTTTCGGGCAAATGAAAATTTATGCATATAAATGTCGGAGAAACCATAAACAAAATAAATCGTATTTATACGCGATTAAGTCCCGTATTGTTGTGTTGTGATATTGAATGCACATTATATTGTATAGGTTTTATTTTAAATTAGGTAGTAGGCAACTTTAATATTGTCTTGTTTTCATTTATATTTGTGAAATGATTTTGGCTTTACAGGGCCGATATAAAAGTTTGTATAAAGCTCCTTCTAACAATAAATCTAAAAAACCTTTTTCAATTGAATCCTCATAAATGAAAACAAACAATTGCAACATAATTTTATGCAGAATATCGGAGTTATAAACACGAAATGCAAATTAGAATGAACGATATGCTACATCAGATCTATTAATATGCCAAATTAATTTCACGGCAGCAAATAAAGGTTTTAGTCTTTAAGAAAATATAAATTAATAGATTTTTAACCATGTGCGTCAAGAGGAGAGTTATGTTTTTTTATACTGCTAGAGTGGCAAACAAGGGTACGGCTTGCCTGATATTGAGCAGTCACCGTAGCCTGTAGACGCTTGCAACGCCATTACAAGCGTGTTGTCGAGAGTAGGTATATTATACTCAATAATAATACAGACAAATCAAAATATACATAATTATGTATATATGTACTTGTATACTCGTATATGCTGTGGGTGGGCTTTGTCTGTCCAATACTGCTGCTCCCGCAACTCCCGCAACTGCAATCGATCGATGGACTTAACGAGACGCCTAAGCTACTTTTTTGTATGTGATTGATTTGTAGAAAAAAAAATAACTTTCGTTTTTTTAACCGACTTCCAAAAAAAGGAGGAGGTTCTCAATTCGACGGAATGTTTTTTTTATTTTTTTTATGGATGTTCACCGATTACTCGAAGACTATTAGACCGATTTCAACATTTTTTTTTTGGTTTTATAGAAGGTACTTTCTAGTTGGTCCCATTTCATTTTGGTGAAGATCTGATGATGGAATCCATGAGGAATTGAAGGAACTCCTCAAATATTGTAGGCATACATATAGCGATTTTGGTATTATAAGAAACATAATAAGCATTTGCATTCAGAAAATGTAAATTGGTGAAGTGGAACTGATGCACAAGACCACAGAAGGCCATCGGAACTCCTCAATGATAAATGATTTACGGGTGGCGACAAAATATCTTGATTAATTTAACTAAGCAACTTCATAGTCACAAATTTAAATATTCCTGATGAGAATGGTACCATCGAATTGATTTGATGATGGAGCCGGAAGGTAGGCACCAGATCTATGTAATAAAATGATGTATCCTAGCCGTGTTTGGGCTTGTTCGAATCGTCACGAGATACACTTTTGAGTAACGATTAACTAAAAAATGTAAAATCAATAAACTTTTACACAAAAAATAAAACCGACTCCAAAAAAACTAAAAAGTAAAAAATAACGCCATAATTCAGTTTCTTCAAATTACTTGCCATCGTGTCACAACTTACTAAAATCGTCAATTTTCAATATTTTACACATTCTTTATATGGCACCGACGCCAAAATAAGATTAATTGTATATACTGTATAGATTGAGTATACAAACGGTTACTTGTAAGTAATTTGAAGAACACCGACGCCAAAATAAGATTAATTGTATATACTGTATAGATTGAGTGTACAAACGGTACTTGTAAGTAATTTGAAGAAACTGAATTATGGCGTTATTTTTTACTTTTTAGTTTTTTTGGAGTCGGTTTTATTTTTTTGTTTAAAAGTTTATTTTAGAATATTGTTTTTTTGAGCTTATCTTAGACAGAATCGTTTATACATTCCAACCTCATACAATAAAAAATATGTCCTAAATTTCCATTTCAGTTTCGTTACATATCAGTATGAATGTTTATTTTTCCTATCGACGTAAGAAATAGTTTTCCTTAGAAAAACTTGGGGACAAGTAGAACGCTGTAGCACTTGTGAAATTACCCACTTAAATTGTGACGATTGTCTAATCCATTAAACAGTAATTAAATTAAATTGAGGAGACATGCACATCCATTCTCTCGCATAACTTCAAACATTTATCGGGGTTTCTCTTCGTGATGGAATCAGAAATGAGGATATCCGCAGAATAACCAAAGTAACCGACACAGCTCACAGCATTGCTTCGTTGTAGTGGCAATGGGCGGGCCATGTAGCCCGGAGAAACGAACGGAAGGCCGGTGGGACAGTAAAGTACTGGAGTGGCGACCACGCATAGGAGAGCGTTGCGTAGGACGGCCCCCGACTAGGGGAGACGGATGACCTCGTGAGGCTCGCGGGGAGTCGGTGGATGCGGTTTGCGCAGGATCTCACCCTGTGGCGAACTATAGAGGATGCCTCTGTTCAGCAGTGGACTTCTGTGGCTGGTAAATAGATAGATAGACACACACACACACACACCCCAGCTAAACCAATCCATACCCAGCACAAATCAATGCCATACCCAGCGGTAATTTCTTGGTACTTTTATCTCGGAAATAATGGAAAAATGCTACTTGGTAATATATTCCACCTTGTTTCTTGGCAGAAAAATCTGTTTTTTTAAGCAGGCATTGTATTACGGCCCAGCAGTGGCGTGGCGTCCATCTAAGCCGATTCCCACCGGGTTGCCCAAGGACAGGCATATATTTATTTATTTATTTACATGGAGATTCAACAGTTAGTAATAACTTAAATAGTAATAGCGAGCCAATTACAGGATCTCACTTGTAGCACCATGGTAGTATTTAACATTAAGTTAAACAATACGCACAAACGTTACGATATATACACCTACTCATGAACTAAAATACCATATATAAAACAAAACAAAGGGTTGTTTAATGTTAACAAACAGTAACTGCTTGAATAATAAAACGATCGTAAACGTCTTTTATTAATGAGCAAACAACTACCTGCAGATGATAAATAAAAAAAGAAAGTAAGTACACTAAAAGATAAATCTTAATAGTCTCATTCAAAGCAGCTTCTCGCCAAATTACGCCTCACAGAAGGAATTGAGCAATTAAAAATATCAATTTGTAGCTCTTTTGTCACATTATTCAGACAACAGCTGGTACGAATCAAGTAACTATTTTGCCTATAACCACCTTTTTGTTTAAATATTAGTAAATGAATACGCTTCGGCTTCCCTTTTAATTTTGCTGACGCCACGCCTCTGCTATGCCTACTGTTGCAACATTTTATGGCACCTCTTCCGTTTCACTAACTTTTATTAAATTCTTAATACATCATCATCAATTTTTAATTAAGTAGTTGGAACCTTGATTGAGGATGGTATATAAGTATGCAGATTTATTAATTTGCAATAGGTTTGAATATGATTTAATTCTTATGAATGAATAATTAATTACTAAATGAAATAATTCAACTAATTAGTGGGATACACGGTCAATTCAACCGAAATTCTAATGCTTCTTTAAAAATTCATACTTTAAAAAGTTTCTGGCCAAGTGCGAGTCGGATTCATGCATGAAAATTATCGTCCTAAAAATCCGAGGAAAAAAATACATTTCTTGTAGGAATATCTTACATGCCCTTAATTTTTTTGTTGTTTATTTCTCAAAAAAGGTGTACGTATGTGCTGCGTGCAACTCAAATTAACTCGCCAAACTGCTAAGACAGTTTTTTTTTTCTTTATTGACGTAGCAAAATCTTACAGACTTCACTGGTTTGATCACCTCCAATCATAATCCCTCTTGTTTTCTTCAGCGTAGTCGGGTAAAAAGTATCCTATATCTATCTGGAGATACCCAGCTACTCGTGTACCAAAAATAGTTAAAATCCGTTAAGCTGATTTGGCGTGATGAATCCACAACGACACATACAAACATACAAAAAATCCAAAATATATATATTTGGATTTAGTGACCTCCGAAAACATCTTCAATATACAGACATATCATTTTTACTTTTGCGCTTTTTATTTTGATTTTTTTTTATTTCACTGTCCCTGTATTATTTATTTAGAGATATGTAACCGTAAAAAGATCTCTTGGAAAGGAGGTACCGTACAAGTTTTTTTAACCGTTTCCCAAAAAGGGGGAAAAGGTTCTCAATTAAGTTAAGACTATTTGACCGATTACATTTTTTTTCTTTGATAGCATAGCAGGTATCTCCAAGTTGGTTCCATATAATTTTGGTGAAGACCTGATAATGGCATTGACGAGGGATTGAAGGAACTTCTCAAATATTATAGGCATCTATAATTCGATTTTCGCTTTTTAAGAGACGAATTAACCATTTGCATACAGAAAATATAAATTAATGAAGTGTAACTGATGAAGATGAGCACGGAATGCTATCGAAACTCCTCAATGATAAATGATTTACGAGGGGCGATAAGATATCTCAATTAATTTAGTGAAGCAACTTCATAGTCACAAACTTAAATGTTCCCGATGAGAATGGTACCACTGAGCTGATTTAATGGTGGAGGGAGCCGAAGGTAGGCACCGGATCTCCATGAAAAAATAATGTATCCTAGCCGTGTTTGGGTTTGTTGGAATTGTCACGAGATATACTGGGAGATGTTAATAACTATCGACCCATTTCTGTTTTGCCGGTTTTATCAAAGATCTTAGAAAAAATAATAAATAAACGATTAGTCTGTTATCTCAATAAATACGATATTCTATATAGAAATTTGGTTTTCGTCAGGGTAAGTCCACCGAAGATGCTGTTCTGGCGCTTACTACTGAAGTAACGCAGCACGTAGACTGAGGACATAAATGCCTTGCTATCTTCTTAGATCTTCGGAAAGCGTTTGACACCGTCTCTCTCCTCATTCTTTAACTAAGACTTCAATCCATCGGCATAAGGGGAACTCCACTGAAACTTCTTGCGGACTACTTGCATAACCGTACACAGCGTGTAAAAATAGGAAACCACTTAAGTTGTGAACATAACATCACATTTGGTGTCCCCCAAGGGAGCGTTCTTGGCCCGACACTCTTCTTAATATATATTAACAACCTTATCAATCTCTCCACTCTGGATGCCAGTGTGTTCTCATATGCAGACGATACTGCAGTGGTTTTTAGCAACAGTTCCTGGGTAGCAGTGTATCGAAAGGCTGAAATAGGATTAAACATTATCTCCAACTGGCTAAGGCAGAACCTTTTGATGCTCAATCCTAGCAAAACTAAACACATGTGCTTTTCGAAATATGAGAGCACACAGCCATCAGGGAACCTAGTACTAAAATTACACAAATGTGACCAAAATACTATAAATTGTAACTGCTCAACAATTGATAAAGTCTTTTTTATGAAATACCTAGGGATAATATTGGATAACAGGTTATCCTGGCATGACCATATTGAACATGTGAATGGGCGTATCAGAAAACTGATTTGGATATTTAAGATCCTAAAACATGTGGCATCCACTACACTCTTAAAACAATTGTATATCGCACTAGCCCAGTCAATTATGTCATACTGTTTACCTGTCTGGGGAGGAGCAAATAAAACGGAATTCATTGAAGAAGAGAGGGCGCAGAGATACTTACTTAAAGTTACTTTCAACAAACCCTTTAGATACCCTACAACAGAACTGTATAAGGAATGTGAATTACTGTCCATGCGTAATGAAATAATGAAATAATGATCTTTATTCTGTAAGTAGGCCACAAGGGCACTTTTACAAGTCTGACTCTACGGCGTTTCCCAAGAGGAGACCACTGAAGAGAAGAAAGCCGAAACAAACTCAACAGTCAGTCATTTTTTCGAAATAACTCTTATATCTATTACAATATTCATGCTTAGCCTAACCTAAATATATGTTTTGAGTATAAACTCAATGCGTAGTTCTTCAAGGAAACATATGAAAACTTATAAAAGTAAAAAAAAAAAACTAGAATATAAAAAAGCAAAATAGTGATTTTTATTTAAAACAACTTACATACGTTTGATATGCCACCTTATAAGAACCGTGTCTCGGTAAAAGTAAATTATTTGGTTTCTGTTTTGGGCCATGCATTTTTGTCTGTTAAATAGTCCTCTACCCTATAATAAGCCTTTGCCATTGGGGACTCTTTTAAGTACTTTTTGAGAGCTGGAAACGATAATTTCAAAGCATCATCTGGTAGCTTATTATAAAAATGTATACATTGGCCTACGAATGATTTGGCTACTTTACGAACGCGGAACTTTCTAATAGCGATTTTGTTTTTATTTCTAGTATTAAAATTGTGGATATCTGAATTCCTAGTAAAAGACTCTAGGTTCTTAATAACATAAATAATATTCTCATAAATATATTGGGACGCTACGGTTAATATGTTGATGTCTTTGAAAAGTTCTCTTAAGGAGTCACGGGAGTTCAAGTTATATATAGAACGAATCGCTCTTTTTTGTAACACAAATATAGTCTGTATGTCAGCTGCTTTGCCCCAAACCAGAATACCGTATGACATGATACTATGAAAATAACTATGATATACTAAGCGAGCAGTATCAACATTGGTCAATTGTCTAATTTTTGTAATAGCGTAAGCTGCTGAACTTAATTTACCTTCAAGTACTGCTAAATGGGGACTCCATTGCAAGTTCTTGTCAAATTGTATATAGTACTCAGTGTATTAACATTACACCGTACCTTAAGCTGTGTACCATCTACTGTAACACGGAGAAGAAAAGTCAAAGCTGCCCCTATTCCAGTTTGTAAATCTGTATATGTTAGAAAACAATTCATTGTACAATCCGCCTATTTATATAACTCTATCGATGCAGACTTAAACATTTACCCGTTGCAGCTGTATGAATGTAAGAAAACAATTATTGAATGGATAAAGAATTTAACATATGAAGAGACGGAGTTACTTTAACATTATGTAACCTAAAATTACACACAACCTAAAATTATATTACTAAATTTTTTTATACTCACTCACTCACTTAATTACATACAGAAAATTCTATGCGGAATGTAAAACGATATTTCTTCAAAAACTGAAATGAATCAAATATATTTAGTATAGTATAATATAAATTTAAATGTAAAAATGTAATGTAGTGTACTGTATTCTGTATTTTACCACGGGCGGAGATGAGGAGCACCTCGGATCGCGTGTTTGTCACCCTTGGCTTCTGCGAGGGCGTCAAAATCTGCGATCTGGGACGTTCCTTATATTACCGACCTATGTACCTAATTAAGGCACTAATATATAATTGGTTTTTGCTAACCACCGAGTAAAGGAAGAGCGGAACTTTTCGATACAAGCATATATTGCTTGATGGAAGGCTCCAACCTCATTACTAACAAAAACAATGAGAAACCAAATAAACTTTTTTGAATTTTGAATTTTGAATACTTTTAAGAAACGATTGACTAACAAGTGTAAAATAAATTAACTGCTTAACAAAACAAAAAACCAACTCATATAAAACACTCAAAAGTAAAGAAAAATGTCTGCATTATTTAGTTTCTTCAATAAACTTACAAGTAACCGTTTTTCTATTCAATCTATACAGTATATATGTACAATTATTTAGAACCTAAATTTGTACTGGGTAGGTCTGGCTAAGGCCTTTTTACCCGTAATCGGATTCAGTGGTCGTGAACTCACAAAGGGAAAGGCCATCAGCGGCCACTTAGACTTTTAAAGTATTAGGACGCAGTGCGCAAGACACAAGAACTGAAGGGACTGAACCAGTTCAACCTGAGTTGCAACGGGGAAGATAGACCGAAAGAAAAAGGGTGTTAACTAAACTCAAATAAAAATACAGTATTGATGCGAAATGGTAGTTTTTATCATAGAAATACTAAAAAAAATGTTGACTTCGATACCTAATGTCTTTTTTTATTTGCCCTTAAAGTTGGGTGGGAAAGTTCATTTTTAAAGTTTGAAAATATTAGTGACTAATAATACCATTGAAGAACCCATAAAATGGATTTGTTCGATAATTTTCACAATTTTTTTTTTTCATAGTAGCGAATTTTCGCATCGCGTTCTTTCATGATCGGAATTATTCGTCTTTCTTCATGTAGCAATTTCTCATAAAGCGTTTTTAATGTTCGCGTTAATTTTTTCGCTGATTTTACCAGAATGTTATTTTATCAGTCGCATATATTTGTATTATATTTTTTTCCGAACTCGATTTTTTGCATGTTGATATTTTATTAGTAGCGAATTTAATACCTGTAAAACTTCGATTAATACAAGAATTTTATGTAAGATGGTCCCTTAATAAGTAACAGTTTATTATAACCTGAGAAAATTAGAAAAATCAGCGGAAATAATTCGTATAGTTTTCAAAATTGATAGAGGGCTTCCTTTAGGTATTTTGATTAACCTCCTAAAAGTCCTCGGGTGTGCGGGCTATGCTGACGTCAGGATTTTGGTTTAACTGAGAAACTATCACTTTTTCAGTTATTTTCTTTTATCTCGAAAACGTTTTTAAAATACTAGCACAGTTGCTTTTACAAAAATTAACAACATTTCATTTACTACAAATTTGGCTTTATAATTTTTTATTGTTTGTATAATAGTTTGGTATAATGGAGCGTAACATTTTGAGAGTCAAATTAACAGATCGCATCAAAAATACCATCAAAATCCAAATTGCCGACGTAGCCCTGACAGTCGCAAAGCTGAAGTGGGACTGGGCTGGACACATTTGCAGCATGTCGAATGAACTGTGGGCCAAGAATACCACTGACTGGATCCTCCCCAATAGAGTTCGGTGTCGCGGTAGACCACCACGGAGATGGCGGGGTGACCTAGACACGTTCTGGGACTGGTCCGTTGCTGCCTTAAATAGGGACAATTAGAAGAAAGAGAGAGAAGCTTGTGCCAAGCAGTGGGACAGTTCAGGCTGATAACAATAATAATAATATTATAAACAAAGATCAGAAATAAAAGAAAAATTTTTTCGACGATACTGGACTTGAACCAGTGCCTTGAGCCAGACCGGGGCAGCACGCTCTACCATCTGAGCTAATCGTCCACACCAGCAGTCGACGAATTTTGTCATCTGTTCTTGCTTATGGATCTCTGTATGGTGCATCCGACTCTTTAGCTGTTAGCGCCGCCTAGTGGAGTAATCCACTAATAAATTGCAAAAATTGTGATTATTATCATGATATTTGTAAAACAAAAAAAAAAGTAATGATAATAATAGTTTCAGTGAACAATTGTGTCGTGTGTTTTGGAGGTTTTATAAAATTAAAACCTCCAAAACTTGGGATGCTCTTTGACCTGCTATATTTGTCAAGCACTTTAAGATCTGGAGTTGAGTTTTGGTCAAGTTATTTATCAGATAGTCAAGAGTAGATTAACACCGGATAACGTTCGAGGACCATCGCGCAGGTACAGAAGGGAGGACAAGCTCGATTAGGATGTGCATTATTCAGAGCCATATTACTCCAAAACTATACGTCCAAGCAAAAAAGCTCAAAATACATTGCCAAATAATTTAAGAACGACCTATCTATTTCTTTACAAAAAATATAATTCATTGTAATAAACAGTTACTTATCAGCCAATGCCTATTTACTATCCGGGACCATCTTAGATAAAATTAACACAACGACAACATTCTTGTATTAATCGGAGTTTTATGCAGGTATTATAATTCGCTAATAATAAAATATCAACATGTAAAAAAATCGAGTTCGGAAAAAAAGATCTACAAATATATGCGACTGATAAAATAACATTCTGGTAAAATCAGCGAAAAAAACGCGAACATTAAACAACGCTTTATGAGAAATCGCTACATGAAGAAAGACGAATAATTAAATTTCCGATCATGAAAAAACGCGATGTGAAAATTCGCTACTATAAAAAAATGATTTTGTGAAAATTATCGAACAAACCGGTCTTTTTTTAGAACCTGACTGAATTCGGCGGAGTAATCGGATTCAGTTAAGCGAGGCCAAACCCATATGGAATGCCATCCACTTAAATGCAGCCACTTAAAGTAGGGACGCAGTGCGCAAGGCACAAGAACTGCGAAGGTGGATTGCAGTTCTACCCGAGTTGGGAGGGAGGAGCCAGATCGAAAGAATCGGACATACGTTACAGTAGAGTGTGGATTGCTTGCCCCTGCGGGGTCAACTTGGTCAAGGTGTAAAATTAGAGCCATACATAATGACATGAGTACTTAAGGGTTTGGTCTCGGCCCAGCTGGTAGGGTTGCAACAAAATCATTAGGTAATATTGTGGTCACATTAGGGCTCATAAATACTTAACTTCAATAGGAACTTTACCTTGGTGTTTGATTTTAAATAACTTTTGATGGAATATGTATATTCTTATAAAGTTGTAAACACAAGATGTTTGCACATTGAAGATTGAAATCAGTTGATGGCGCTATTTGAAGGTTGCAGTAACTATAACGATTTTTTGTATGTTTTTATGTATTTTGTATCTTCGCGGTCTCATTATATCAAAATGGTTGGACATACTGGGATGCACATACATACATACAAAATATCAAAAAACAACATTTTTTCGTTTCAATAATAAATAAATATTGCAGGGTAATTTTACACAAATTGACACTAGTCCCATGATAAGCTCAATATGTCTTGTGTTATGGATACTAGACGACGATATATTTAATTCATATATTAATATTTAATACATAGCAAACATTTCTGCTTATCACACAAATATTTGCCCTTTCTGGGATTTGAACCCAGGACCTCCAGCTTCGCAGGCAACGTTACTTCCTCTGAGCCAAACCGGTCACCACCTCTTCAATTACATTCAAATAGCCCGCATTAATTTTATTGCCCTGAAAAATATTTTCATAATACAGACACATTTTCACAACTTTATAAATGAATGATTGTCTTTATTCGTAAACATAGGTACATTGTATAGAATTTGATTAAAGGTTTTTTTGGTATCGACAGTAGTTATAGAAGATTTTCTCGTATTATAAGTATTGTTTTGAAAATATCTTCAATGTACATTCCATTTTTACACCTTTATAATATTTTCATTAAAAACGTATAATATTTATGTTTAATTATACAAATACTCCAGTGAATACAAAATAATAAAATTAATTACAATAAACCCTCAACTTAAGACTTGCTTAAGCCTACTACCTTATAATATACTTACGTACCTATATAAGATACTCTCATAAATTACATACTATCCGGCCTATGTGGAAATCTATTGAGGAGGCCTGTGTCCAGCAGTGGACGTCCTATGGCTGAAATGATGATGATGATAAATTGCATAATTCAATAATGAAATAATGATATTTATTCTGTAAGTAGGCTGCAAGGGCACGTTTACAAGTCTGACTCTACGGCATTTCCCAAGAGGAGATCACTGTTGACAAAAAAGCCGAAACAAACTCAACAGTCAGTATATTTATTTAAATAACTCATATCTATTTCTATACATAAGAGTTATTTAAATAAATCCTCATCTTCCAGAATACCATAAATAAATCCATATCTTCCAACAGCAGTCTTTTAGCTTTCAGCTTCGGCTAAAGCTAGCATATCTACATATCACCGCTTATCGGAGGCATTTCAGGCTGTACCGAAGCTATATAGCGAGGGCTGCGCAGGCGCGCCTCACAAGTGCCGCGCTCGCGTCGCGTAGTGCCGTGTGAAATGCAGTGAGTGTGACACGAGACGCAACGTTATGGTGAGTAAGGTTTTTTTTAATGAGAAGCAAGGAGGATGAACTGAAATAGTACGCTTCTTTTAATTTGACATTATTTATAAGAATCAAAGTTATAGCAAATAGTGACGTGTGCTTGTGTATTTTAGGTCTATAGTTAATAAAAATAGATCGTTTATTTGTAGCTTTCAGTTATAGTTAATACTGGAAAAATACCTTACTGATTTAGGTACAATTCTACTTACTAATAGTGATCTAAATTTAAAAACAGAAATACCTTATAAATGTAAATCGGACTTGTGATTAAAAAGCTATTTGTTTACAAAACGTAACTACAGAAGTAATAAAAAACGTGTACACATAAAGTGTAATTGACATAAAAAGTTGATTGATATAATCGCTTCGGCGCGTGCGCCGCTTGAACTACAAATCGTGATCTTGATCAATTAGAGCTTTTAATCAATGACTGTTTCTTTTACAAACTATTACGTTTTGAACTAAGTAAGATTTTTGATTCAATGGGAAATAATGCAGAATATCTTATTAGTTACTACATACTCAATATTGGTCATTATTGATTGGTTTATTAACGGTAAAAATATGTGCAAAGTCTACAAATGCAAACGACTTTTTTTACAATTCGACCAATAGAGTATTAAATATTTATTTATGTTTAAAAATCTATAATGGCATTATTTGCAAAAAATGTTTCATCAAAAAATTGATAAGTCATAATGTTACATTAATAATATGCAAAACGTCAAAAAAAAAAACAACTTACAAATTCAATTTACCGGATCTATAAAGCAGACGACTTTTTAATTAAGATGAATAAATTTAACAAACATTCTAAGCAATTTATGATCGGGACAAAATAAAATATCGAGTGTCTAATAACATTTAGACGATCAACTAACAATCTTAAACAGGTAAGAAGATAATATTAATAGTCATTAATTGAACATGGTGTTAGACCGGATACGTATCTCTTCTTTGTTTTTATATGAACACTAAAATAAGTACTAAATTTAGGATCAAAAACATGACGGGCGCTTAAAATAAATAAATCATTCGCGCTCTATTTATGATAAGTAGGAAAATTAATTCTTAACATTTGAGACGTGTTGAAACAATGAATATTATATACGTATATTGAAAGTTTATTAAAACTAAATAAGCTAAGCACAAGTTTAATTTATAATTGTGTAGTGTAACTAACAATTTAGCATTATATACAATCCTGAGAAATCATTATTTACCAAGGTGGTAGAAACACAAATAATTAATAAACAGTAAACATGATTATGTATTCATATTGACTTAATGAAATATACAGACGCTAGCAATGATAATATACAGGGTGGAAAAAATGTATGAACCCTGGAGGACAACTGCCTTAAATCCTTAAGATAGCTCAATTTACTTATAGGAAATATTCGTATATTTTTCCTTACATGAATAACTGCATTCACAAATCTTGTGAAACTTACCTGAACCGGGGGGTTTCGAACTAATTAAAGTAATTTGATGTTTTTTGCAATTTTAGTTAGATCGATTCCCGGTTTAGGTTAACTTTTCACAAAATTTATGAATGCAGTTGTTCATCTCGGAAAATTAGAAGAATGTTATCATTAAGTAAAATGAGCTATCATAAGGATTTAAGGTAGTTTGGCCTACACATTTTTTCCACCCTGTATTTATGATGTATAAAACTTTCCCAACAAAGGTACCTAGTATTGTTGTTTGACCGTATTTGAAAAAGTATCTTGTTTTGGGGAAGCGAGAGCGCAATTTTATTCATCTTTGGAAATGTTACAAATACCATTTTTTTGTAATAAAATACAGCCGACTATTAATTACCTCATTGCCATTAAAATCTTATTTACATACTTACTTTTACTATTTGGTTTACATCGTTTGGTCGCAAATGTTCGACTTCGATAGCAACTTTTGTTATCAGAAATTCCTTTAAAACTACAGGTTTTCTAATCTACGAATCTTATCATACAACCAGAATTCCTTTTGATTTAAGTAAGCAATTAGGATTCGTATACTCGCAAGCGAGTGGACAAAATATAATAAATATGTAGAGGATGCGCGGGCGCCGGGCGGGGGAGGGGTGTGACGCAACGGCTAAAGGTCACCGCGGCCGTTGAGTCCTCTTACTTCTATGACATTATTGAAAATATTGGAAAATACACATGTTGGGAGATGAATATGCTGCCGGCATTTTCGGAATCATGCCGTGGGGCAGTTTTAAATTTTAAAACTAAAATTTAGTTTAGGATTGTATTTGTTTTTACTCATTTTTTTAATGAATATCTCAACCTTTTTCAAATAGTATTCTAATATAGGTTGCATTGCACGGGTACATACATGCCATCTGGCATGTATGTACACCTTTATTTGTTTTTTCTAAAATGGGTAGTTTGCACAAATTGTAACTTTGACAGAGGAAAATACTTATATCTTTTCTCAGTCCACCCGTGACCATGGAAAGCTGAAAAGCTTCCGAAAAGTTGGGAACTAAAATGAGATAATATACGCGATATAATCCGTTATATTGTTGTATTTCAATGAAACATACGAATTAAAGAGATCAGAAAAACCATGAAATAGGTGAGGAGGGGTCCAAAAAGTTGCGTGTCGTCATGTGAGGGCGGATAATTTGAATGTACAGTAACATCTGAGAGGAAAAAGCGTTGGACAATATATAATAAATAAATATTAAGACAATTTTTTACACCAATCGAACTAGTCTCATGGTAAGCTTAATAAGGCTCGTGATATGGGTACTATACGAAGATATATTTAATTGATATATTTACTTAAATATATGGAATACATCCAAGACTCCGGAACAAATATTCATACTCATCGCACAAATATTTGCCCATACCGGGATTTGAACCCAGGTCCTTCAGCTTCGCAGGCAACGTTACAGTCGTCTAGTAATATATGATTAACACTATTCCTAAAGTCTGAGATAAGGTGCGTCGGGGTAAGACGGGAGTATGAAAATGACTAAAACTTTACCGAAAATGCTCTTAAAGCCGCTGAAATAAATTTCATCCTTCGAACTTCCCCGTATTTCTATTTTACCCCAATGCAACTTAATTTGAAATATTTATCCTGTTAGCAATTGTCCTTCATTTGTTCGAATAGCTTCTCCGTGAGGGTTTTGTAGAATTAATCTCCTTTCATTAAATGTAGGAATCTTTGAATTCGAATTATATATACGTCTAATATAGACACTTTTATTTTTCTCTTTTTAATCATTATCATTAAACAATCTATTGAACGTTGTCCAAATTTTATTGGGCATACATTATTTTAAAATGTTTCCTATGACGTTAAACTATTTATTAGTGAATTTTGCTAAATTTTAATAGACATATCAATTAGTATTAAAACCTTAGCATTAAAATGAAGGTATAATTTATTAGAATACCAATTATTGCAGCGACAAATCAAGCTATCAACATGACTGTCTATGATACTTGGTCGTATGGTAATGTCACCACCTCGGGTGGTGGCAAAGGGCAACCCGATACCAGGATACCTAGGCCAGCCTATGCCTTATCTAGACAACTTTAATTGATATTCTTTGGAAATACCAAGCTGCCATATAATTCAGCTCGGAAATGTTTGTGATATTGTAAAATACGATGGGATGAAAACATTGATGTTACCTAATAACAGGTAAAAAACATAAAAATTCATTTTTTTTCCACAAGGTTCGAAGCGCGGCACACTGGCCTGTTACTTGAAACCTTTAAACTTAATTCATAGCAATGGAGGTGAAATACAACATGTCACTAAATAGGAGTCAGGGTGTCAAACATTAGAACCTTTCATCATCATCATTTCAGCCATAGAACGTCCACTGCTGGACACAGATCTCCTCAATAGATTTCCACATGGGCCGGATAGAGGCGACCCGCATCCAGCGAGTCCCCGCAACTCTAACCAGGTTGCCCAAACACCTTGCGGGTGGCCTACCCACGCTGCACTTACCGGTACGCGGTCTCCACTCTAGAGCCTTTCTGCCCCAACGGCCATCGGTTCTTCGAACTATGTGCCCTACCCATTGTCACCTCAGTTTGCTTACCCTGTTCGGTATGTCGGTGACCGTGGTTCGTCTACGAATCTCCTCATTTCTGATTCGAGCACTGATCTCAGAACGATTACTATTAATATAATGTAAAAATATTATTACGAAGAAGAAAAAAGTTCAAACAATTAGAAAATTTTCGCATTTCTTTCTTTAAATTTAGATGAAGTTGAGTATATAATTTCATATAGTATATTTTAATAAAACATTTTTAACGGATTAAGTATATCGCGTATATTATCTTATTTTAGTTCCCTCTAACTGGGAACTTAAATGAGATAATATACGCGATATCATCCGTTAAAATTATTTTATTTAAATGAGTAATAATTGCAGAAATAGAAGAATATTTCATATAATATATTTTTGTAACTTAACCTAGGAATATTCTAACTAATTTATTCGTTTATTGTAACTAATGTATTAGTTAGAATATTGGCAAATAGAAGAGCAATATTAGAAACCATTTGGTTTCTAATATTGCACGCAACAAAAAATGTTTAATCTAGATATTATGGGCCTAAAAAGTAGGAGCACTTTTTATTCCAGTAATTAATGTTTCCCGATGGATATACATAATACGCTGCCTGTGTACGAGAGCAAAGCTGAGAAAAACCTGACACAAGAGGAACACGTTGATAAAACGCTTTTATTTCCTTGAAATTACAACGCTTGAATTCCAACCTCTATGACAACAACACTTACTCGAGAATTATAATCATAATTATTATAATTCTAAATACTTTGTAAATGATCATATCATCTTATTAAAACATTCTTCGTTCATAAAGTCATCGTGCTTGACTTTTAATTTGCGTAACCAGGAGCCTTGACGATGCATCAATGATCATTGGATTTGATTTGAAAATGACTAACTTTAAATCAATTACGACAGGTATCAAAGTCATTAGAACCAAGGACAAGTCAACTGTCAAAGTTTAGACGTATAAGTGAGAGTTTGACTGCTTTGAGCCCAAATGCAGTAAAGTGTGCGATGGATGGCTATAGGAAGTTACTCCGTTTCGATCGGCCGCGACGTATTTTACATTGTTGATAGTAATCGACCCTATGGAATACAATAGAAAACATTTATTTAAGTAACATGACATATGTTGTTGGTAGTTTTTGCTTAATTACTTATGTTAGCGTTACTTACTAACTATTGGATCTTATAAAAGGACTGATTGAGACATGCATCTTACAACAGTGCTTCATATACGGACAGTCAAGCTTGTCCGCTATAGAATGCAGGATGGGGTTGGCGCTGGCCCGTATCCGGTGCACCAGCCTATGATTGCCATGAGGCAGCTATACCTAGTAGCAAAATGTGCTTTATTCTTGGCTATGCCCAATTACCAAAAGTTTATAAGTTGTAGAAAGAATATCACACCAAATCTTCCAAGGGCCTCCTTTTTAATAAAGATTCTAGAAAATTAATAGCTTATAGTTCCTTTGCTTTTTTGTTAAATAGTGTCTTGGTTAGATGTTACAACAGATTGTGCTCACATGCATACAAAATATACATTTTCATCTCACCTGTTAGGAAAGTTTAATTTTCATGGTTATTTAGCTGGGTAGAAAATAGCTTTTCCATCCCTAGTGTGGAAAGTATTTTAATGTTACGATTAGCTACTGAGTCTAAGATGATTGAGTTACGTCATATTATTAAAATAGAAGCTTTTCATATCGCGATAGAGATTGTGATTACGATTGGGATTGCGATTTATGATGATGATAAAGATCTCAGGTGAAATGACTCACTTTCAACCCTTGGTTAACAATGTACTATTTCATGCAATTCCGCAACAAATACGCATGCAAATACAAGGACCTGGGCGCCCCCCTGGCGAGGTCTAAAATAACGTCTGAAAAGTTCGCATTAATAATCCTTTCGATGGCTGCTCTGATCCCGGCTTTTTGGCGAGAGAGAACTTTTGACACGCGTAAGCAGAAGGTAAGAAATAACAGGATATGGTGAAATTTGACATAACTTTTCTCCTTCTAAAATTCTCTGTGCTGCAATTTCTCTATCGAAGCTAAAGCGTCTAGGCTTCTGTGACCAAGCGAAATTAAAATTAAATACTTAGTGCAAATTCGTTTTCGTAGAGCGAGTAATCGACGAGTCACACAAATCATTCGCAGAAATTGCCGATACTTGTACCGTTTATGCAATTCAGAAATCTGCATCGGACGGATATCTTGGCAAATTCCAATATCCAGAAGACATTTCGTGACTAATTAATATAATTAAACCTAGTTTTGTGAAAGTAGTACTAACTAACTAATGTATTCAAATCAAATCAAATCAAATGTATTTTTTTCGGACAAACAATGTATCCATAGAGTGTTAGTAAACAAGCGAAATCTTAATCTCATCAAATCAAATCAATCAAAATATCCTTTATTAAAGTAGGCTTAGATACAAGCACTTTCTAATTGTCAGTTACAATGAGAGAAGTCTTCTGTTAGAATCTAGTGTTAGCATTTACAATTTAATAAATGTATGTCTAGTTTCGTGCTTATATTTGTAATTTATAATATATATACATACGCAAGTAACGCTCGGTACCTATATTATAAATTGTGTTGTGTATTAAATACTAATTCGTTTTTTGAATGTTTTCTTTCAAACTAGAAATTTGTAAGCAATAATATTCACATTGTTATTTATTATAAAGTTCAAAAATGAAATGTCTGTACTGTACCTATAATGAAGATATTTAAAAAACAAGTGATACGGACTTTTTGAAGGTTACAAAATCAAAAAATATTTTTTGTAAGTTTTTTTTCGAGACGTTGTGCCTTTATCGCGCCATAAAGACTTAACGGATTTCAACTATTTTTGGTATAGGTACAGTTCGCTGGGTATCCACAGATGTTTATATGTAGAATACAATATACCCAACGGTGCTAAAGAAAAATATAGGGGTAATGACTTTTTCTCCTCCGTAAACGAAGTTGCGGGCACCTTCCATTTGATTGGTAATTAATTATGTTAATGGCTGGAAACACAGTGTACACCAAACACAGTATGTAGAATCAGCCCGACGGTTGCGCCACCTACTGACAAATGAGTCGGCTAAGTGTTATCTAAACGATTTTTCCTAAGAAGCTATACAATGCGGCGCGGAATGTTGCAAATATATGTCGGTTCTCAGACAACTGAGGTCCAAGTCACGAGCGATAGCGGGCTTATACAAAGTCCCGTAATCATGGTGTGTACATTTAATTTTTGTTTGTTTCTGGTCGTCTCGGGATGATGACGTATTTGCACACGGCTTATCTTCGTTCTCGTGCCTCTCGATTTGGGCCCGCCTTTGCAATTTCACTGAACTTCATTTTGTTGGCAGCATTTCGAGAACACTCTGAGATGATGGTGTTTGTCACTGTTTTTATAAGATCAATTCATCGGGTTAGAGACCGCCCTCGAGATCTTTTGCCTTCAACCTGTGTCTGCACACATTTCATACGGGCGTATGTTTTGATGACGATTAATGTAAGCAAGTATTTTGACAGTGGAAATTTAACTAAAAATATTTACCTAGCTAGGGTAAACAAAATTTGTTTCCGATCGCCTTCCATTTTTTAATAACATAAAGATGTTTCTTTATTTCTTCACGTATGTGTTGTATTTGGGTAACACACGAATGAAAATTTTATTCTCTCTTTTTTGTTCCTGAAACATTACAAACTAAGCGAATTATGTCATACACAAATATTTGCCCATACCTATGTCTTACAAGTAAATATTTATTTATTTATTTAAATATGTTAGAACGAATATCTTAATTTGTTGTTTGTTTAAAATGTAATCTACATAGTAGTGTCTCCTAAAATAAACTTTTATATGGTATGGATAAGCTTGTTTATATGTTTATCACAAATATATGTTTGTTATTTAAATTAATATACGGAAAACTCATCAATATTAACTTGACATTGAAGGAAATAAGTAGATTCATTAAATAAATTTAACTAGTTTCAGAACCGGTATAACGTCCTCACGCTGTAGGATTAGGCGTTACGAAAACGATTTGTAGGAGAAAAATAACACAGCATAACATATCTCAAGTTCCGCGTGTAGGACGATGTATGCGAAATGTCACATTCCACATTTGATATGCTTAGATATTACAGAGCGAAAAAACGATTAAAACTCGTCATGCTATTTATATGTCAACTTTTGCGCTTCAGGAAATATGGACCTTTAATAACTGGTACTGCTGACATGTTATAATTAAGTAATCAGCGAATAGATCCAAGATGAGTTTCCTGTTTTCTTAATAAATTTGGTAGTACTATAGGTAACAGCGCAGCCTGTGATGGTCCTCGAATGATGATGATGGTAATGATGATGATGAGAAAATAAATTGGTACCATACTCGTACTTATAATTGGTAGAGAATACCATCTGGCATTAATTCCGCCATTTGTAGGCACTTCCTTTTGTTTTGTACTATCAAGTTTAAATAAATAAATAAAATAATGAGATCATTCAAGGGGTCCTAAAATAAAATTTCGAAATTCATAGCAACCTAAAACAATTCTTGAATATTCCACATTTTAGGTTTAAAACGTTATAAAACCTGAGCTTGATCCTTGTAACAAAAAAACCTGATTACTTTTAAGGTCATTAAGAACATCCAAGCACTAATAAATTTGAAATATTTAAGAATTGTTCAGGAAAAAATACTTGACTGTTAAGTTTTTTTCGGCTTTAATTTCCACAGTGGTCTCCTCTTAGGAAATGCTAGTAAACTCATACTTGTAAAAGTGCACTAGCGGCCTACTTACAGAATAAAGTTTTCTTCTTCTGCTGTGCCTTTTCCCAGTTCATTTGGGGTCGGCCCTCCTCGTTCGATCTTGGATTGTCTGTTCGTTGATATGAGCTCGTTCCAAATCTTTTGCAACGGTTGTCCACCACGTGGCTTGCGGGCGTCCTCTACCCTTCTTCTTATCGGGGATAGCTAAGGATTTCTTTACAACGTGATCTTCGTCTCGCCTCATCACATGTCCATACCAGCGCATACGGCTTTCAGAATAAAGTACATTCCTTTAAATCGCTGTCGCTTGTACTTTAGCCCTCGCCCCTAGGCAATGTGTACGCGTGTCAACGCTTCCACAATGAGATGGAGCGGCCGATAGTTTTGTGTACGTTTTGTTTGGCCAGCTGTACGTACAGTCTACTGCACAAGTGATAAATTGCCCCGGGCGCGGGTCTAACAAAGACATAAGCTTTGTTCTCTGTCGCAACTGCTCCGGTTTCTATGGTAATCCGGTAACATCTAACCTTGTTTGGTAATAGGGAAACAATAAGGATTGATAATTTTGTATTAGTGAAAAGTATGATATATCGTTTGCTGGCAACTTGATCTTCCTTTATTGTTTCGACATTGTAGTAGAACATGTTAATCATCATGATGCTGGACACAGGCCTCCTCAATAGATTTCCACATGGGCCGAATAGAGGCGACCCGCATCCAGCGAGTCCCCGCAACCCTAACCAGATCGTCCAACCACCATGCGGGTGGCCTTTTCACGCTACGCTCGCCGGTACGCGGTCTCTACTCGAGAACCTTTTTGTAGTTCTTCAAACTATGTGCCCTGCCATTTGTCACTTTAGTTTGCGCTATAACATGGCATTCTTCAAGAAACGAGTTAACAGGGCTCTCAAAGGTTGGCAAAATTTGGGCGATTCCTCCGGTGTTACACATATCCATTGGCAAAGATGACTACTTTCCATCAGGTGGCTCGTCTGCCCTTTTGCCACTCGTTACATAAAAAAAAAAGTTTGCTTAGATACCCTGTTTGCCATGTTGGTGACCTGGGTTCGTCTACGAATTTCGAACATGTTAATCACTTAAGAATTAAGGTTTTAATTAAAAGTAGTAACAACTTGCCAAGGTGTTTAGGCTGCCGTATATCCAACCTTGAAAAGAAATACATACGGTATAATTGATAACCAACTTTTTGTCGTAGTTGGTTAAAACGAAATTCTATCTACATAGAATCACTTTGTTGTTCATCATCCGTCTGCCAAGACACTTTTTTCTGAAAAATTACCAACATTTTTACTATCTGTTGATAAAACAAATAAAATAATAGTTAATATAGAGAAAGTGAAGAAGAGTTGAGATTAGTTAAAAAGTGGGAACAAAAGCCAAACTAAGGAATCTCAAAGAGCTGCAGTAAATTATGAAATATGGTGGAAAAGGCAAAAGCAACTTTATTTTGAATCAGATATTTCCTTAAAAATACTTTCTAATCATAACTTCTGAATGGTGTGTTACATCGACATATCGTTGACAGATCGTGAAAGGTAATTATTTTATCAAAAAGCCTGTAAAATAATATCAATGTTAGTAACCTTTAAGAGTTTTGTATGTCCGTGTACAGCTTGAATAAAGGAAACATCACATGTGCACGCGAAGTTCAATTTGTTATACGACATTATGTCATTGAGATGGTGTGATGGAGATTCTAGACGGTAGCGGGTTGTGAAATTTTGATTGGCAGCCAGTTTAACTAACAAAAGAAGAATATTTGTATGTCACTGTTTACAATCTCGCAAAACTCTTGCTTTCTATTTTTAACCGACTTCAAAAGGAGGAGGTTATATTATGTTTATTTACTGTCATAATAAGGATAAACGCAATATAAGTCATTTTGCGTGTGTAAAATAGGTCATTATGCGCCAGGGGGATCGCGTTAGAGTTCCGCGTCATACTTTAACTGCTTCTTTAATGACTTTAATTCACAATAATGAGGAAGAAGCTATAATGAGGAAGGGAGACGAAAGTTTGGAGAGGTTAATCGTTGTTGGTAGTACTGAAGGCAAGATCAAGAAGAATGGCCGATCCCCAGCAAGATGGACTGACCAGCTTAAACGCGAGGATCTGTCCCAAAAGCTTAATGACATGATGTGGAATGCGATGGACAGGATTCGATGGCGGGCGTGCGTTCGTGCCCGAATGATAACCACCATCCACGATCCTCAGTCATGATGGATACGATACGACCAAGAAGAAGAAGAATTAACGATACATTTGTGAAAAGCGAAACTTCTCGATCATATCGATAAGTCGTTTTTATGGCAGGCGTAAGTGACATAATAATAAAGTTGGCAGCCGAATAGGGTTAGACGATGACAAGCGGCAACAATGATTGAAGATGATACTGCCTACTGATGAAATGCGATCTCTGACCTATTGTGCGCGGGCGCATGAGGGTGATACGTTGTTAAAAGGACGTAACTACTGGTATAAGGAGGTTTAATGACGACTAGAAGGTGCCCGCAACTTCGTTCGCGAAGGGGAAAATCTCGTAACCCTCTTTTTTCGTCAGTGTAGTCGAAAAAGTACCCTGTAGCCATCTGTGGACACCCGTTAAGCCGTTTTGGCGTGACGAAGTACTCACTTCACTTCATCACGCCAAAACGGCTTAATGGGAAAAAATAAATACTGCTTGTATTAAAAAAAATCAGCCAATTGCGAGTCGGACTCGCGCACCGAGGGTTCCGTACAAAATAAACGCTACAAATGGCCGTATCTATGAAAATCCGATGTTAGCAGAGTCCTAATACTTCTAAGAAAAATGTACGCGTTGCTCCGTCATTTATATTGGTTACTGATATATAGACAGACAGACATAAAAAAAATAGTTTTTCACATATATTTTGTTGATTGTGCTATAAGAGCTTCCTTCTTACCAAATTTCAAGTTTCTAAAACAGCTGGAAATACCCTATAAATTTCAAAAAGTGTCGAAATATCCGTTTTACTGCGGCATAAACGGCCGCATCTTTTTTTTTACGTAAACTTAGAAGTTTGATTTTTTCAACTCGATATCTCCACCCGTGTCTGAGATAAAGGGATTTATCGGATTAACAGACATACGGACAGACGGACGGACAACAAAGTGATCCCATTTTTTCCTATTGAGGTACGGAATCCTAAAAAAAAACGATTCAGTGACATAAACCTGACGATATTGTTATCTAAATATGCGTACGTCTCGCGGTACTTTTCCATTTCTTTTACCTTAAAGGCTGTGCCTTGGTTGCATACGCTGAACATGGTTGTTATTAATTTTAACTGACACAACAGGTGCATTTAATGCAAGAACCCAATAAATCTTCAATAGGTCACCCAGAACATCGAAGAAAGCGTTGCAATATCTCTGCCAATTAATCGAACCTGCCACTACAATCTAGCCCTCATTATCTTCAAAATAAGGTATAAATTAATGCGGTGTTTTTTGAAGATTGTCCGTAATCTGATGATACGTCATTGTGAAATGTTGATTGCAAAATTTGGACGAAAGTTTTGTTTGTGAGACCGGTGGGCCTTGGCTGGACAAGATTGCTTTTGGATCGATCTCCAGACAAATGAGATAATAATTCGAGATATATTGAAGGATTACTTAAAATCCAATGTTAAAATGTGCAAAAAGCATAGTAAAGTGAAATCCAAATGCAAATATTCGAACTTTAATTATTTATACGAATACAAAGTAGTAAAAATGAAATGTCTGTAATTATGATGAAGATTGAAATAAAATTTTTCATTTGGTAAATTATTAAAATAAAATAACTAAGCCCTTCTGGCACATGTGTAACTGTATTTACAGCTTGGGCCCATCTGGCGAGTATGTACACCTTTATTTGTTTTTTCAAAAATGGGTAGTTTGCTCAAATTGTAACTTTGACAGACGGGTGGACTGAGAAAAGATATATTTTCATCTTTTCTCAGTCCACCCGTGACCATGAAAAGCTTCCGAAACGTCGGGAACTAAAATGAGATAATATACGCGATATAATCCATTAAATTGTTTTATTTCAATTAGTAATAATCGCGGAAACAGAAAAAAGTATTATTTATACAATGAAGATATTTTCATAATAAGTTTCTATCAATTTTTTTTGTGACAAGCTTTTATTGCCGACTGTACTTTTCTTTAAATATCCATCAACTACTCACCGAGACGATTCTAAACAGCCCAAATTTGGTAGGTTTGAGTTATTTTATTACAGACTTCCTATGACCTACTTCCTGCTCCATAATCAGATCAGCTCGATGGTATCATATTATTGCATTGTCGTCAAAGTTACATAAGTATGCCAAATTTTAGCTCAATTGGAATCCGGGAAGTGGGTCAAATTTAACTTGCAAGATTCCACCCAAACCAACATATTACATACATACATACATTGCAAGTTAAAGAAAAGCTTGTAAAAATAAGTGATATGGAGGGGAGAGGGTCACCTCACTAAATCAAAAAATGTTTGTTTTTAACCATTTTTGGTACACAGATAGCTGGACATCCACAGATGGTTATGGGATACTTTTTACACCACTAAGCTGAAGAAAAAAAGGGGGTTTTCCCTTCCTGTGTCCAGCAGTGGACGTCCTATTGCTGAAAAGATAATGGTGATAAAATCCTTGTTTCACAAAACATCATCATTATCATATCTGCCCAAGGACATCCATTGCTGGATACAGGCCTTCTCAAAAGATTTCCACACGGGCCGCATAGAGGCGACCCGCATCCATGGAGTCCTCGCAACCCTAACCAGATCGTCCGACCACCTTGCGAGTGAGCGTCCCTCGCTGCACTTGCTGGTTACTCTGTCTCCACTGGTATTATGGTGTCCAGTCGAGAAACTTTCTGCCCCAACGGCCATCGGTTCTTTGAACTAAGTGCCCTGCTTCGGCTGCTGTGTCGCCCTCATCCAACGGTTTCGCTCAATCTTCACCAGATCATCGGTCTACTTTGTTGAGGACCTTCCCACGCTGCGTCGTCCTTAACGCGTCATCACTCGCAAACCTTTCTGCCCCAGTGGTCATCGGTTCTAATGAGCAATGTCACTGCCACTAAACACAAAGCTTACCTTTAATCAAATCGAAATTAACAGGTAACTACTAGCTTAAGGATAATTTACCTAGCTCTCAAGTTATACCTATACGAGGATTGAAGCCAGATGCTAAGCTATTAAGTTAGCCTACGCTTAACGACATCTGCCTACTTACCCCAAGGTTGATTAAGCACTAAAGCTAATGGCGTCGCTTAATTTGTTCATAACGAAGACTAAATCAGAATCATTGTGCCAACCTCGGTCATTTCGCGATGGAATTTGAAGTTACCACGGTCAAGGAATTACTGAAGCTGCTACATTTTATTTAGCTATACACTCTACACAGTATCATAGTCACAGATATTGCAAAAAAATGTTAAATAGAAACGGTTTACCTTTGTTTTATCGATTATTAATAAACATTTAATCGAATACTTCATTTCGTCATTATTATTTCATCGAACATCGAAAGCATTTTTCTCTGAAACCGTTAATAATTTGGGATTAGTTTAAGTAAAACAAACCTATTCTTACGGCTTCTACATGAAAAATAGGTTTCAGGGGAAAAAGTTGTCGATGACATGCAAGGATACACTATAATATGATATTTTAGCGACAAATAAGTCCCTTTTATGATTAATAATGATAATATAAAATAGAACACAAATAAAATAAATTTTTTGCGAAATCTTTGAGTAGCGACCGCACGATGCAGCGTGGGAAGGCCCAAACATGATGGACCGATGATCTGGTGAAGAGTTCGGGAAACCGTAGGATGATGGCGGCGCACGACCAGTCGTTATGGAGATCCTTGGGAGAGGCCTTTGTGCAGTAGTCCTTGGGCTGATATAAATCAATGAATGAACAGAGGCATTTTCCGAGCATATACATTGTAAAACGTTGTACGATACACGTGCAAATGGGTAATTTCCATTACTGCACTTGTATCGTAAATAACTATAATGACAGATATCGTTTTCTGCAATGTTTAACAGTTCGGGCCAAATATTCAATAAAAAATGTGGTATTTCTTCGCAGTTCTTATCATGAATAGGTTAGGTCACCATGATTTCAAACAAATCCTATTTTTTTTTAGGCTGTAGTAAGACCGTTCTTATTTAGTATTATGTTGAGAACCAGGATATAATATTGAATAGCTCTTAATTTAAGGAAGTACTTGGAAGCTGACACAGTATACATTATATCATTGCACGGTTTGTATGTTTGTATAACACCAATTGCGAATATTCCATCACGACACTGTTTTACCCAATACGTCTGTCAGACTTTACATTTTATTTCTATGTGAAATAAAAATAAACAGAAATCATATATTATGCACGATACATACGCTGACGGGTAAAAACACAATAGTGTTGAATTTTTTCTTCTAAGAAAGTAAATGATCTTATCAATAACATAGAAAGAGACAATGCTTAAATAAAATAAAAATATAGGTTTTTGATGTAATTAAGACGATAGTACACCAAAAAGTCACAAAACATGGATACATGTGTTATATTTTTTTTTACTAATATTCAATCCTGTTGCAGCACCTAAATCCTTGACAGGCAATAGAAAAAAAATGAGGCATGACAAATTTTACGTCCATCACATAGACTGGTAAAAAATTAAAACATGCGGACATCCGCCATGGTCTTAATGCATAAAAGATTAAGTGTGAGCTTTATTGATAGTTTGTTTTGTCTTACCTTTGTACAAAACAATATCAATACTATGATATTTCCGATACCATTCTATAAAAGAAACGATGACTTGTGTATAAAATAAATATCTTGCATTAATCTACCTAGTCGCAAAATGAGCATAACTTGTACTAATTGCCACCTAGACGACGATAAATACTTAACATACGAGACCAAGGAACATTGATATTCGTGGTTATCATCCATCCATACTAATATTATAAATGCAAAAGTGTGTGTCTGTTACCTCTTCACGCTAAAGCCGCTGAACCGATTTAGATGAAATTTGATACGGAGATAGTTTGAGTCCCGGGTAAAGGACATAGGCTCCTTGTTAACCTGGAAAAATACTTTTATACGCGATATAGGAATGTAAGGCGGACGAAGTCGAAGGCAGAAGCTAGTATAAAATATATGCCCTTACCGGAATTCAAACACGGAACTGATGAGAGTACTGTGGGAGTGTAGCAGTTGTTATAGTTATAAACAACATTAACTAGTTACGTATTTAGTCTTCGAGAGCCAAATCAGTAATGAATATTTTACAATTATGACATTACAAAAACAGAAGACATTCCTTATTCGAATTGGTCATTCGAATCTATTATTTAAAATAACGGCCAAGATATGAAAGAGGTGTCTACACATGAGCCACCTCACAGTACTTTCCAACAGCAGAGAAACGTGACCTCTCTGTCATATAATGTTAGTATGGCAGGGGGGTTACTTTTCTCTGCAGCTGACTTTACCTATGAAAGCAATAGAGAAACTGATAACTGATAACTGACCCCAGCTTCAGAAGACGTTATCCTCTGAACTTAGCGACACGTGTTATATGTTTTATAGGTACGCGACAAATCCCATTTTGTTTGTTTAAACCTAAAACCATTACAATGAAGTAAGATGCATTCCTAAGTTAATAGTTTTGAACCTAAATAAAAGTTCCTATTCAAATGCGGGTTTTAATTGAAATCAAAGATTAAACAAAATAAAGTAGCCAATAACCATCAAACATCCACTTTTCTCACGTAAACTAAACAAAAACTAAACCAATATGGTCACAAGTCCGCATTTCGACATAACCACTTTGTATCATCATTTCACGGATCTTCCAACTTCGTATCTGCTACGTTTGACTTAGAGCACAAAATCTAAGAATTGGAATGCTGAAATCAAATGCAAATATGTCTTTTTCAATGTCAACGTGTAACCAATGTCGAACAAACATTGATATGTCAAAGGTGGATACGACGGAAGAAAAATACGGATCTTCAACGCTTCTTCACAACCAATCGAGGCTTTATTTAATACTAACATAAGTGCACTTTAGATTGGCAATGATGGCAGTTACGTCATGAGATGATCTATTAACATTAATTAAAAGGACGCTTCTGTGTGTTATAATATTGACCTTAGCGGTGACAACAACATAGTGAGTAAAGTTTTAAATAGTAATCAACTTTATCAAGTAATTTAGAAACAATTCTAATGAAGTAGACCATACAAGAAGATAATCAATGTTATATCACTAAAAATTGTGCTATTTAGGTTCTCTATGAACTTGGATTATAAAGATGCTATCACAATAAACCATGTATATTTATTTATCTAAAATAAATATAAATAAATAAACCATGTATATTTATTCTTATCTTAAATATATATATATATACATGGTTTACTGTGATAGGATCTTTATAATTCAAGTTTAGAGGGAACCTAAATAGCGCTCATTCGTCTTACTCGATTTAAACCATTTTTAAGGGAATAAATGATTGATGGTTGATAAATCCTGCATACGGTACATGGATCAAGTAAAGTCAAAATAAATAAATATCAGGAAGCAATCTTAAATAAATCGACCTAATCCCAAAGTAAATAAGTGTGGATCGATAGGTACTAGACGTCATACTTAAATATAATACTTAAATAACCTATATACTTGAATAGAATAAAAAATTTAATGCATAAAAACTAATCAATACCTAAAATCAAAAACTCGTCACACTAAAAATGGAGTCACGTTGAATTAAGAGACAAGACCTACCATGATACTAGTACAATAAATATCTTAAAGATAAGTACACTAAAAGAGTTAACTGATGATAAATACATATTTTATCAACACCTCAGTCGAAATACGTATAATCTATACTATTTAAAAGTTGTAATAAATAAATGTCTGTACATTGAACATGTTTTCAAAAAAGGTCACTGAATAGTTTTTTTTAAATTATTTTTGTATGTTTGTTTTGTTGTGGCTTTGGCACAAAGGCCTCCCCAAAGAATCTCCACAATGACCAGTTCTGTGCTGCACGCATTCAGCAATTTCCAAAGACCCTGACAGATGTGTTGAGTTCACAGAACACGTAATTATACTACTTTTAACCATAATCATACCAAAATTAAGTAGATTCTACCTAGTAAGGAAACTTGTTGCCTAGGCAAGGTCAAACCAGTAATCCTATATCACATAACTACAGAGGCTAGTTTAGACAATCTTGAAGCAGAGTATTCTTGGGTCAGGGGTGTTATTAGTAAATTAATCACCACCCACTATTAAAAGTTTAAAAAATAGTAGCAAATCGCTTCGTAATCGTTGCAACATAATAGCTATTCGCAATACATACATGAATAGTTACTAACATTAATGATTTTTTTCACTATAAACGGATATTTTCTATTGAACATTATGGAACATAATTTTTTAAGTATTTGTACACAAAATCGTTAAAAGGAACTTTCCAACGTAACATGAAAAAATAATATGTTAACCGTGTTAAAGTTGTAGTATTAGGTAAAATTCAAAAACGCTCCAGTCTTGTTTGTTAGTCTAGTTTCTTTTAAATATAGTCGATCGACAGAATTGCAGTTTCTATATCAGGCTGACGATACGAAAAATATTAATGCTACTCACTCAGATCGAGAAAAAAAGATAGACTGGTCATTACGAATAATTTACTGAAGCCGTAATATTATGCCCAAAATGCTAGCCTATTTTTTGATCCACGCACTGGGCATGGTTTTGTTAATATGTGAGCGTAAGCGTGTGGGCTTTCTTGGCCGCGGTCTTAACGATTTTACGAACTCACCTATACTATTATAATGTGCATGACGCACCTCTTTTTATAAAGTTTGTACCTTTTTATACAGTTTTTCTTTAAGAAAAGAGGTGCGTCATGCACATTTGGTGATGAGACCTTTTTTGCTGCTGATTAGTTAAAGACTGGACGGTTTGCTGTTGAATTAAAATTTGATTTTGTGAAGACATTTGCTGCCCGGTTCCCATAAGTTGCTAGTTAATTACTTGACCCTGATTCATGTTCTTGTTGAGTTTCTGCTGCAAGTCCAACTGCTGCGCAATATTTTGCTCAGACTGTGAAGCTGTCTACTGGCTCAAGCTCAAACTCTGCTTCATAGCCATATTCTGTTTGTTTAGCTGTTGCTGCTGTAAATTATTGACACTTTGACTCAACATCTGACTGATATTTTCAATTTGTTGCTGAGCTGACTGAGTTTTGTGGATTGCGCTGTACCAATGGATTTCTGATTACCTGATGTTGGCCTTGCACATTCTGTATGTTCCATTTGTATGTTCTGCTGTCTCCATGCTCCTTGTACGGGCACATTGCCACCCTGCTGATTCTGAATACTTTGCTGCACAGACTGTATCTGCTGGCTTAATACTGTTTGCTGTCCGCTGTTTCTCACAAGTTGGTTTAGCTGCACTCCTTGCTAATGACAACTAAAAAACGAAGACATCAGAAAACAAAAGTAGTAAAAAAACATAAAGAAAAACTGTATAAAAAGGTACAAACTTTATAAAAAGAGGTGCGTCATGCACAATAAAGTTGTAAAAATTATATGTCTGTTGAAGATATTTAATAAGTGAAACAGAGTAGTTAAAGGTCGTTGAATCTAAAAATATTTTGATTTTTATTTTTGTATGTTTGTATGTGTCCTTGTGGCTTCATCACACAAAATCGTCTAAACAGATTTTTGGTACACGAGTAGCTGGGCATCTACAGATTGTTATAAGATATTTTTTACTCGACTACGCTGAAGAAAAAGAGGGTTGTGTTTTTTTTCCTCCGCTGACGAAGTTAAGAGTGGACCGACTTTCTTGTTGATATTCTGTCCCGTAACTCAGGACACAATATTGACAGACAAGTTGCTAATAATCTATGCTATTAACATACTTACGAGATGGGCCCTTAAAACATTGACCTATGTCAGTATTACCTAGAAAAAAAAATTGTTGTAAATCGTTTAAAACCGTAGTTGTAAAGAGTGGCTCAAGAGGCGTAGCCATGGCAACGAAGTACAAAAAAAGTTGATTGACCCAAAATCTGTGTATCTTCGTTTCTTGGTCTCAGATTCGTCATAAAGAAGCACGTTCAATAATGACCAATAACGGGCCCACGCGGTGATGTAACGTTGGATTTATTGCATTGCGCTCCCTACAAGGATGCAGATTAAGAATGTATCCTCAAAGGTTCGGCCTTGAACAGTTTCACTGATGGATGATGCATTTTTGCAGAGAATTTTTTTTGAACCATTTATCAAATTAAAGAAATTATTCACCCAACCCAAGAGACGATAAAATGAGCAAGAACGAAAATTGTTGAATTTTATAAAGCATATACAATAAGATTCAACTGCCAGGCTAAGTGGGAGTGACATTAAACAATAGAGATCAATTATAATGATCAACAAAAAAACAATTGTGATGATTATGATGATAACATATATGATCAGATATCGGAGAAAACAACCCGACTGTAATAGTTTAGTCTATGTCACTACCAACAAGACTAAAAAACGTCAAAATCCATTAATAGGCCGAAGATCGTGCCAAAGAAATAGATATACGTAAACATACATAGCCACATCCATACCGACATACTCGCATACAAATACTAGAAGACACAACCCTAATTACGACGCACTCGGGTAAAACTGCAAAAACTGGCCAGAATACTAAATTATACAGATTGTTGTTTTAGGACACATTTTGCGAAGAAGTTACTACCCCAATGAAAACGACGGGTGTTATATATAAACTTGTTTATTGTATCTGTGTGTCTGTGGCATCATAGCTCTTGAACAGATGGACCTACTTCAATTAAGTTGTTTGTGTTTGAAAGGTGATTTTATCCAGAGCGTTCTTAGCTAGACTTCTCTAGGAGTCTTTTGATTCGCCGATTACATTCTCTATCGAAATTTTTAGTAGTTTGAAGTATAGAATTATTGTTCTAAAATTGAATAAAGTGCCAATGGAACCAAGTCCAACTTTGTCAAATCCGTATTGAATACGTCGAGGTAAGTGCCCTTTAAGTAACATTGACATGGTTGTGTCGTCTATGTAAAACGGAGGCGTCGAGTTCAAGCTCATAACACTTATGCATATTAAGATAGGTTTATGGTAGCGAAAATGTTTTTAATGATAGAAGTAAAGAAGTAGATGACGAGACTGACAATATTAAGAACAGTCGAAACAGAAAAACGAGAGAGACTGACATTAAAGTAAGTGCATTGCATATAAATAAGTTTATAAAGAAGTTAATAAAATTAAATATTGGCTTAAAACATTAATGATAACATTACCATTAGTTATGACTCTCCGAGAAGATAACAAGTAGGTATACAGATACTAAGTAAAAACCAAGAAGCTTCTAAGTCCAAGACTTTTCTCCAAAATTAGATTCTGTTTCCGCGATTATCACTCGTTTAAATAAAACAATTTAAACGGATCAGTGAACCCTTGACCACGAAAGCTGAAAAGTTTCCGAAACGTCGGGAACTCAAATATATGCGATATAATCTGTTTAAATAGTGGTATTTATTATAATATTTATTTTCTCCAACTTTCTCGGAAATGTTCCCATTAATGTAGTAAAAACACACCGCGAAGTCGATCGTTATATACGTTGATACGATAATCAATTTAAAAAAAAGTGGCATTACTTCCCAGACAGGCCCGGGAAGTGTACATTATTGTGCAGGTTTTTACTTTTAATTTCATCCAAGACTGAAAATTCACCATACAGCCAATAGTAACGTACAAAAACCGAGATTTAAAAAAAAACTTGAATTGTTTTCTGCGTTTAGTTACTGCATGGTTAATGCTAATAATAATAGAAAAAAAAATATTGTGTCCAAATCATAACACAGTTTATTTTAGTCTTAATGATCTTCAGGAACTGATAAATATTCTGTAGCAAAGGTATGTTTTTTTTTTAATGTTGTGCGTTTAGGAATTGCCGATTCAACTAAAAGTAATAATGTATATATTTATTTTAACTATTGGTATGGGTTTTCTTTATATTTATTTTCATAACTATATTTCATGTGGAACCAAATATACAATTCGGACCCAAAACTTTTAACTTTAATATCCTTAAAAAAAATAAGCCGGGAACATGAATTTCATTTTTCATTTTGTCAAAGATTGTCTGTCGTGTTATTTTTACGAAAATAAGGTAGATAAACATGTGTCAAATTTCCTCGTATATTTGGAGAAAAGCAGTATACATGCCTCGGCAGGAATGTCATTTCGTGGATTCGTATCTATTGAAGGACTCGGCTACGCCTCGTCCTTCAAAACCGTACTCGTCCACGAAATGACTTTTCCCGCCCTCTGCAGTAATATACTATTATTTAGGTATTATTTCAATGGAAAGTTTAAATAGAATTTAGGGCTTGTACAGTTTTCAGAAGTGATCAGTTAAATCTGACATTGAAGTAATTTATATTAATAACTGAAAATCGGCATACTACCTCAATTGAATTGAATTAAAGTTGATTAATTATTCTCATATAGCCTCACAATAAAATGGCACTTGATGAATCAAGATGAAATTTGATATCAACAGTGTTATGAAATTTAATTAATCTTTGTGTGAATGACCATGTGAAATAACTATATGAGTATATATGTAGTTATACATAAATATGATGTTGATATGATATGTCTAGTACTTTATAGGCAAATTTAATAGATTATTTGTGAAACTTGATCATTTTAGTAAGTTCTTGTAAGGAGTTGTTAATATTATCCAGTCAAGTTTAAAAATTTAGGATACTATACGATAAGGTAACTGCAACTTTGTTGACGGAGGAAAAACGGTGATTACCCCACTTTTTTTCTTCAGCGTTGTCAAGTATAAAGTATCATAACCATCTGTGGATACTGGGCTTCCCGTATACCAAAAATAGTTCAAATCCGCTTAGCCAGTTTCGCGTTATGAAGCCACAACGACTCATACGATTCGATTAGTATCCTCCAAATAATCTGTTACAAAAATTTTTTTGCCAATATCTTCACTGTACAGATACTTCGTTAGGTTTTTCTGGGTTTTCCCTAATCCTTGTCAATGTAACTGACAATTCGAAAGTGATTTTACTTAGGCCTACTTAAATAAAGCATTTTTTTATTTGATTTCACATTTATTTTTTACAACTTTATAGTATTATACATAATAAGAAATTTCAACATGTCGTCAGAGTCAGTTACTAATTCGATATTTTTAATTTTCCCATTTATATGACTTACGATTTGTTAAGCAGTGCCAAAGTCATTCACCCTGCTAATTTGTAGTACCTGCTAAGGATACCATGTCATAAGATAAACCAATAAAAAGACTTAACTTAAAAAAGTTTCCGTATGAAATCCAACCTTATGCGATAGTTTTACCGTATATAATAAAAGAAAACGAATTTTGATATATCACTACAATATTATAAATGTGATGTTTTAAGTTGTTTTGGGTTACATAACGAATATAAACGAGTTCGTCTACGATTTATTATACATTATGATAATCGTGTTCAGATATTTGCTGCGATGGCCGTTAATTATTATTTTTAATCCTTGTATTTATTTAAAATGTATGTATATGATTAATCAATTTGAAGGTTTTATCAGAGCCTTTTAAATAACACATTTGTTTAATAAAATGTCCTAATAAATTTAACAAGCACCAACTAAAAAGCAGCACTTAACCAATAGTCATACATAGATACATACATACATACATACATACATAAAATCACGCCTTTTTCCCATTAAGGGGTAGGTAGAGACTACCTCCTTCCACTTGCTACTGTCCTGACATACAACTGCTGCTTCATGAACATTCATTAATCCCTCTATTTCTCGCATCCATCATCTGACATACTTCGTCTATTTTATCATTAATTAATGAATGGATAATGAATTCATAAAGGAATGCCTGCACTTACATTTAACGTAGCAAAGCGGCTCTCCATAGCCCACTCTTTGCTCAATAGTCAAAACCTAGATTTTATCAAAAATAACATGACTAAGATTTTAATTTTAATAATAACAAGTGGGTTTCAACGTAAGGTGAATCTGGAGTCAATTTAAAGAAAAAAAGAAAAGAATCGCGCACCGAAGGTTTCATACTACAAAAATTCAGTGTTAGAAGAGCCCTACTCCTAAGCAAAATGTATACGGTGTGAGGTCATTTTATATTGGTTATTGACATAGACAAAAAGACATAAAAAATTAAGATTCTAAGATTTGTTTCTTGGGTTGTGCTATAAAAGCTACTTTCATACGACATGTCAAGTTTCTAGGGCAACTGAAAGTAACGGCAATTTGGAATTATGGAAACACCTTTTTAATGCCCGTATCTTTGGATTGTGCCCACTTACAAGCTTCATTTTTTTTACAACTTCTAGAAACCTTAGACGTCACTATTTAATTATAAATTCAACTTGACACCTCCACGTGTTTCTGAGAAACAGGGTCTTGACCACAGATCACCCCCGTCTTGACAGACAGACGCACAACAAAGTGCTCCTATTAGAGTTCCGTTTTTTTTTCCTTTTGAGGTACGGAATGAAGAATATATAAAAATATTGTATAAGAACAAAGTGACTCGAGCAAAGGTGAATCGATGACTTAATCCATAAATTTGCAACTATAAAGGACGATGAACTTCAGGTTACCGGGGAAAACCAAGCAGTCTGCCATGTCATTTATCTTGAAACCATTTCTATTCAAAGAAGCCTGGAATTTATGTTAATAGCTCTTGGATCGGTGGCACGATAAAAACTGTCGTCAACAAAACGACGTAAATGAAATAATTTATGCTATAGACATGATAGATGTAGCAAATGGTGGTTAGAACATAATAGGGAATACGCATTAATTTTTATTTTTACTTTATTAAAAGCTCATTCACGGAACAAAATATACAGAAAAATGTTTTTTCGAATATCTATTAAAGTAACCAAGATATAAGACATCAAAACAATTCATTCTATTTCTTTGTATCAAATCAGAATTGGAAAGAATGGAGTTTATATGGCCATAGTGTACTATGACGTAACAGTACATGTCGGACCTCTGTGTCAAATCGCTGTCTAATGATTAGTTTAAAATTCCTATATCATGCATATTTATTAGCCGATTTTAATTTTAATTTCACTTTTTGAAATAGTTTTTACTTTATTCTAATATTTTGTTAACATAATCGACTTAGCCTCAATGCTAAATTACAGGGCCTCCCATACTGAACTAGACCACAAACTATAGAACAGTCTTTAACGCTTCTTACAGACTAGAACGATAAAAAGATGGCTTCCTTCAGAAATGGTTAACATTATAAGGCTCCATTTGTTTTGCAAGTATAATTGATTGCTAAATTTGTAAAACTGTATGAATTGACTCTTGACGTATCATCATTTGTGATGTATGTTTGTTTTGAAGAGGTTACTGGTCAAGTTCACGTTATGTAAGCAATGTCATAAGCTATGGCCGACGTGCTTTCGCATGGGTAGCTTATAATGTAAATAATATATCATTTTGTGTCCGAATATAGCTGGAAACGGTTGTGTAAACTCATGACTCTTTATGTTATCGTGATGTAGAATATGTACGTTAATAATGTTTTTTGTATGAATCGTTATGATTATTTTTTTAATGATATTTAATGAATCACAATAATATTTTCTTCTGTTTCCGCGATTATTACTCATTGAAATAAAACAATTTAACGGATTATACGCGATATAATCCGGTAAATTGTTTTATTTCAATGAATCACAATAAGTTAACGCATACCAGGCGACGCAAGACGGGAAGACCCCCGACAAGGTGGACCAACGATCTGATTAGGATTGCGAGAAAACGTTGGATAAGGACGGCGCAGGCGCATGACCAGTCGTTATAGAAATCCTTGGGGACTTTTATCCGTTAGTGAAAGTTAAAAATTATGATGAAACGAGTCATTAAATTGAATAATACTTATGTTTGTCCTCCAAATGAACATAACCTTTCAAGCGAAGTGTTCGACTTTATTTAAACTCCAGAAGAAAAGTACTGTATTTATCAAATATCGTAAACAAGCAACGTCTTAGGAGATTTGAAGATAATTGAAGTTCGTAGTCGGCATTTTATGATATCATTAACTTTAATTAGAAAAATTACATGTCTATCCGTTTGCAGCGTTGGTCTATTAGAAGTCAGTAATCAAGGATTACTGCAATATTGATGTGATAAAATACTACATAAGTACATCATAAACTGCAGACAAGTTACAGTAGTGTCGAAACTATTACGGGGTCTATCTCATCTCAAATCTATTAGCTGCAAATCTAGAAAGGTTAGATGTACTGTCAATCAAGCTGACGGAATGATGTGACGCCAGAGGGAAAAATTAAGCGGGCTTACATTTACGCTGTAACTTGTGCGTAATCTATAGATTAATCGAGTTTTTGCACACGATGTGTTTGTATGGGCCTCAGTTATACTCGTAAATTTCATAATATATTTCATTGACTTTTAATGTGTATTTAGTTCATTCGTTTACATTGTTGATACTTAAGATTTAGCAGAAAATTGAAGACATCATTCTTAGTGTGCGATTACGCTGATTATGCAATAAAACTGTGTATTGTTGTTATCAGTTGTGTTTTTTTGACAAAAAGTAAACTAATAAAAATATTCAAAATTTGCTATAAAAGTAACAGAAGTTTTTCTGGTTAACAGTAGCAATAAAAACAAGAGGTATCTATTAGATTACCTTACATGCCAAACAATCATTTCCCCGTGTAGCTATTAAAAGAGCTGCGTACGCGCCGATTCGCTTGATATGGCGCGAGTGCGGTATGCATCTCAATCAATGCATGCTATATGCTGCAATACCATTCTAAAAAGTAGCATAAGTCAAAGATACTGATAAATCTACGACACATTTACATTTATAGCTCATAGAACAAGACATGCATCCACATCAGTATCAAGCGCTCTGGCGGTAGTGCCTCGTAATTCTTCTCCTCGTAATTATTGTTTAAGTATAGCAATCGGAATATTAGGAGGAAAAGTAGTATGTATCGTTTTACATACTACTTTATTTTGTTTCAATTTTATAATTATGTTTTAACTTTATTTTAATTATTAGGGGAAAAACGTCGATAAGTGAGTTTATCGATAAAGAAATTCCCTACCTTTCGCTTCCAATATTTTGATGTTTGGTAATATAAACTGTAAGAATTTTATATGCCAATGTTATACTTCAATATAATAGCCAGCTTCCAAAAACAAAGTAAGCACAAAAAATGAAGAATACTTTAGATTACACCAGTTCGACCCACGTTTAGAAGAGTCATTCGACCAAGTTAAGTAATTTCTGAGTCAAGGGCGATCGCATTATGCAAAATAAGCTTATTTTGAAGACATCGTTGACATCCGAGGAGCACCGAGGAAACAGTCAGGGTCAGTTGAGGGGAAAGACAGATCCGTGGCGGTGGGAAGTTTGGTGACTGATAAAAATTCCGCGGGTCAAACAGGGCAGGGACATCCTCTTTATAGATTCTTAAGATTTTAAGTATTTACCTGACTTTTAGGATTCTGCGATGCATACAAACAATACTTTTTTAGAATATTTCTCTCTTCTGCTTAGACGCGGAACCGTACAGGACATTTAAGTTCTATGCACTTATTTCATATAGCCTCAATTTGATTGACAAATTTTTGACATTGCATAAGAGGTGTTAATTCGTCACATTTCGAAAAAGAAGTTGAGCTGATACCATGATTTATTTAGTTCTTTTAGTCGTGAAAAGGTTTTTTATTAATGCTTTCCGTGCCCTTGTAGCAGGACATGGTATTTTGACTTCAGACTAAAACTTTTAACTAAGATTTGATTTCGTCAGGACGACACTTTTTTTAGGATAACGCAGGCATCACACTCCGTAATGAGTCCTCAAAAAATGTTGCTTTAGAAATAGTTCCAATTTATGTTTAGTGATAAACATGATGAATATGGATATAGTTTGACAGCATAGCTTTACATGGCATGACGACACCAACATGGCTCACAGATCTAAAAAGGAAACTCAACTTTTAATTACAAGTCATTACGTAGGTTTGTAAAAAATATGCATGCCATGTTGTGTGTTTTTAATTCGTAATGAATACCACCACCACCTCATCTTATTCTATGGGGGGCATCGAAGACGTTCCATAATTAGTATCCATAGCAGAGCGGCCCCCCTATTGTCTAACATGATTCTATATAGACTATGACAGTTGATTCGGATTTCGGATACCCATTGTCAAAATTTTGTTAGGCCTGGTTGTAGTGTGTCTACACTATCTCATTGCGACCATTCATTCTTATTCTTAGTCCATTTATTCTCATTGCGATCAGGGTAAGGCTTTTTTCCAGCAGGGGACGTCATTCAACTAAGATAATATAGAAACAAAACAAACGGCCAATTGCGAGTCGGACTCGCGCACCAAGGGGTCCGTACAAAAGAATACGCCGTACCTATGAAAATCCAGTGTTAGCAGAACCCTACTCCGAAGCAAAATGTACGCGGTGCGCGATTATTTTATATTGGTTACTGATAGACAGACATAATATTATACTGCTTTTAGTATTTGTTGGTATAGCGGCAACAGAAATACATCATCCGTGAAAATTTCAATTGTCTAGTTATTACGGTTCTTGAAATAAAGACTGATGACAGACAGACAGACAGACGGACAGTGAAGTCTTAGTAATAGGGTCCCGTTTTACCCTATGGGTACGGAATTAAAAATTAGGAGTTCGATGATGCCATTTGGTCTAAGATTATCTGGTGGCGTAGACATCTCTGTCTGGAAAAGCCACTCGTCATCACTTCGGTATGGATCGAGTAACATGGTATATTCAAGTTAAGCCGGATGTCGGCCGTTTACCGGAGCGAGGCCATACACGTAATATGTCAAGGACACGAGAGTTTGAAACTATTCTGTAACTTTGCCGTAACTTCGCGGGAACTCTCTGAATAGACTAGTTTCGGTGAGAATTTTATTTACAATTGCTAGGTTCGGCTTTTGTTTTATGATTGATGGAGATGATAAGTATCATAAGATTCTCATGATTTATAGTTTCAAGGTTGGTATGCTTTCTATGAACTTGTGTTTTATAGCATTGGCATTTATAGCTCTCTCGGATGTCTTAGATTGCGCACAGACCCCGACTAACTATAACTAGGGTTGGCTGTTACAGGACCTAGCCAAATTTAATTCTGATGCAATTTTTCTTAAAGATGATCCTATATTCTGAAAGGGAAACAAGAAGTGTTTTGATGACGTATGTAAAATAGATAAATACTACAGGACAATTATTACACAAATCGAACTAGCCCCATCGTAAGCTCAATAAGGCTTGTGTTATGAGTACAATATAGACGATAATATATTTAATAGATATATTTACTTATATGCATAGAAAACATTCAAGACTTTGGAACAAAATATTTAATATCACAGAATTTATATTTGCAATTACCGGGATTTGAACCCAGGACCGACAGCGTCAATTTTCATAATTGATGAGAAAACTTTCATATGAAACGCCAATATTTATAAAATCCAAATAAAAGTAATTTGGCCCAGTGTTGTAAGAAGCAAATTTTGCATACCGCCAAGGCGAGACTTGTTCTTTTCTTGTAAGAAGATGTTTAGAATAAATGAAACTTGAAACTTCATTGGAAATAACAGCATGCATAATATAAGGATAAGTCAATACAATGTTGCTATTGCAACTGCAAAATGGTGTAATTTTATTAAATGCCACTGCATCCAAACGTGTCTATTCAATCCCATCCTATGTGCGTTCATTGCCGGACGGATTCCCCATATCAAATCATCATTTGGCAGAATACAGTTTTTTCAGAAACTGTACAATTTTCAGGACATTTCGATTACATTAGGTTAGGTTAGGTTTGTATTATAAAAATCTTGAAAGTTTACGTGTTCAGAAAAAAATGCATTATGCCAAATTATGAATTCGGTCAAACGATGAAGGGGAACCTTGCCGGACATATATTCCTCTTGCATGGATTTCCTTTACAGTCTTGCTGGGGCCATTGTACTTCAGATCGGCCTTGCCCTTTATTTGATATCAAAAATAATATTGATACACAAAATAACTTAACTCTAATGGTTCAGTTAGTAAGTTGCCTTAGTTTCACTGAATCCAACAGCATCTAATACTCTTTATTCATCGACGTTTACTCATAATTTTACTCAATGACATCTTACTCAGTGACACCGATCTAGATATATTTTCTAGCTCCGAGTCCAGGCTCATGTCCTCAATTACCGGCTACTTGGAGTCTAATGTTAGGCCTAGCTCAATTACTGTGTAATGTGTTTTTTTGCATTAATATATATACTAAGTTAATCAGCATGCTTGGTTATATACTGTAAGTGTTGATTGTGAACTTATAATTGAAATAAATATATAAATAAATAAAGAATACATTTTAAAAATAATATGACTGTATTATTGAAGGAAATCTATAGTTTCTAGAATTGTTATCTTCTTCTTCCTAGTTTTGGCAGTTCTGTTGAAGTTTTGCTAGTCCTTTAATTATCTCAACTGGAGCTTACCAGAATACTCCCATCTGTAACTTATGGATGTTTTTATGTCTGACATTTCTAATTTAAATTGCAAATGTATTTTTTATCCAATCTGCCGATTTTGGACCCGACAAACTAGTCGATAAAACATAATTAGTTTCGTTTAATTTAGCTTTAAATTGCCATCTGAAGTGTCTGTTATTATATGACTCAATCATTTGAATAATATAAAAGTGCAACGCTTTTGACGTTAAAATTATGTTGTTGAGACTAAACTGTTAAGTACCTTATAATTCGATACCGGTGCATCGTTACTGCTAAATTTGTTCATAAAATACTTAAAACTATTGATGATATCTTTTTAACTCTGACAAAATACACTTATTACAATATTAGAAGGCGCCCGCAACTTTGTCCGCGCAGGAGAAAAGTCATAACCCCTTTTTTTGCTTCAGCGTAGTTGGGTAAAAAGTATCCTATAACCATCTGGAGATACCTAGCTACCCGTGTACCAAAAATAGTTGAGACCGATTTGGCGTGATAAAGCCACAACGACACATACAAACATACAAAAAATCCAAAAAAAAATTGTTTCGATTCAGTGACCTCCAAATCGTCCGTTACAATCATTTTTTGAAAATATCTTCCATGTACAGACATTTCATTTTTACAACTTTATATACAAGTACATAATAACAATAGGATTTACTTGTACCAAAGTAGAGTAGGTACCGTTTTTGATAAAATGGTCGAATACCAAAATTTTTAAGGCACAAAAAAATCTTACAGGTGACAATGTCAACAAATGATATTTTTTCAGAGGTACCTATATTATGTAAAGAGATTTATCATTAAAAGCTGACAAACGATCGGACTTTACCAGTGTGGTGAAAATTACTCCTAGAATTTGTTTATTTAAGTGAGAGACAGTATAGTGCGATAATATTATAAGGCGTGCAATACGTATACTGGGTAACAATAAAATGTGATCAAGAACTTACTGGAAAGAAAAAATAATAAGGAGAAGCGTTCGTTAATTAGACCTACAAGCCACGCTTGGAACTACAAGAAAATGTCACATCACAATTACAAAGTATAATCAGTAGGATGTGCAGAGGAATTTCATCCAGTGTCTGTGACAATGTGCATAAACACAATAGTTAATACATACATTATTGTGCCGAGATAGTGCATGGCCACAGCGATCTGTTTTTGTGATTACTATTAAGGATATAAACAGGATCTGGTGTATGAGCAAATTATTCGTTAATGTTATAAAAGTTATTATGATGATTGTTAAATAGAATCTTTCATAATCGAAAAACATAATGATTGCCTATAAAAGGATTATATACTCATCAAAAGTAAAGTACTAACCGACTGAATCATCAATGATCATCATCATTTCAGCCATAGCACGTCCACTGCTGAACACAGGCCTCCTCAATAGATTTCCACATGGGCTGGATAGAAGCGACCCACATCCAGCGAGTCTCCGCAACCCTAAATTGATCGTCCGACCACCTTGCGGATGTCTGTGTCACGCTGCGCTTGCCGGTACGCGGTCTCCATTTGAGAGCTTTATTGTCGGTCTCAGTGCTTCAAACTATATGCGCTGGCCATTGCCACTTCAGTTTGCTTCCTCTGTTTGCTATGACGTTGACCTTGGTTCGTCTACGAATCTCCTCATTCCTGATTCTTTCTCGTAGAAAGATCCCGAGCATAGCCCTTCCCAATCATAACCTTCGTCCAACAACCTTGAGAGATGAATAAGACAAAAATAAGTGTTACTCGAAATTCCTGGTGAAGCCTCGGTTAAATCTAGCTCTGGAATAAATAAAAGCTACGGTGACATAATAACCACAATCATAAAATTTTAGCACCAAAATTGAAATGAAGCAAGTTCGAAAACAATTAAAATACGTTAACATTCTTGAATCAATCGATCGAAAAACCTCTTAACTCATTTATGGTCCCATACAATCTCGTATCCATAAATTATCGCCAGAAGCGATTCATTCAGACACAAGAGGACTATAATTTAGTATTGAGCAATCCTACCACACAGGGCATCTTGGCTTCTCAGACCAATTTAACTTTGCACCTGCTCAAACTATCACTTTACAAAATCAATCTGAACTGGACTTTGATTCCCTGGTTTTAAAGTAACAATCAACCGTATTGAATTTAGTAGCGGCAAGATTATTTTTGCAAAAGCAGCAAACAGAACCAAATAAAGAGGTGGTGACACTGAAGATGAAATTGTCCTTAAAACGAAAGAACTGACGATCGCCATTAAGTTAACGATAATGCTGCCCTCGACCGAGGGCCGTACGAAATTAATTTAAATTGACATAAGTGAGTTTGTATTTATTTGGCGGTTGTATTAAAATTCGATTAAGTGTATGGTTATAGTTTGTGTTGACCTTCTGATATTCTGCATGAATAAATTATCATAGATGATGCTTATACGAGTACAGACTCGCGTTTGTGAATCGTCTTCCTCTTCCTTCCTTTAATTCCAGTTTTATCTGGAGTCGAGTCACCTTGTACGGTGGCACTAGAAAGCCTTGTCCTGTGCGTTGTTATGGGTGTGCGATCCTGCGCTATCATCTTGCTATCAATATTGGACAGCATGTGGGCAGGGATCTTCCTCTTCCCCGGGGTCTTGTGGGGATATTCAACGCGGTTTTTATGGAGTAAATATAGTGTCTACCATCTAAGTCTGTTTTCCTTTAGTTCCTCCGTTATTGAGGCACTTGGAAAGATCCCCTCACGTGATCATATTGCGAATTCTGTCCAGTTTGTTTAGATTATTAGTATTATCTGAAATCAGTTGTTATTTTGTTAGATTTTCTCTTCGTCCACACTAAGTATTGTAATTTTTACTAGTTAACGCCAAAGGCATGAAACGAAACACATTTTTGACTGCCTTTTCATACACATTATTCACAGCTTTTGTTAAAACATATCATTAAACATATGTTTGCAGAACGCGAATTGTTTGCTCTTTGAAGGTCACAGCTAGCTCTGTTAAAGAACCTAGATTCAATCCCATATAAATTAATTTCCTCATGTTACCTGACTACTGGTTGCATATTATTTTGTGCTAACCAAGTATTATGGCGGTTGACTTACAGTAGACGCACTGAGTGTAAAAACTTCAATATCATCACAGAATTTAAGTATGTATTTTTAGAATGAACTGCATGCGCTCTAGGACGGATTATTCACTAATTATCAAACAACCTTTATATTTAAACAAGTGTTTTACTTTTTTTTTCTTGTTACGCTTTTTACTATGATTGTGTAATCGACAGGTTACCTGGAGAGCGTATGTTATCCAAACACAAAAACCGAATCATGTCATAATGTAGCCACTCCAATCTGCAGGTTCCTCTAGTGTTATTCTTTGTCGCCTGAGCTTCGGTTACTATTTTCTTCTTCTTTACTGGTTTTATTCTACTTAGACTTGTGACGACCAGATGACTTTAACTAATCACTCCTCGCCTACAGCTGATTTTCTTGTCAATTCATGCAAGGAATCGTCAACTGCATGTAATGGTCTATTCAGATTATAGGTTATTTAGAGCTCCTGGTTGAGTCCAGCGGTAGTGACGCTGCCTGGGAAGCTGACTTAGGTTCAAATCCCGTTAATGGCAAATATTTGCTCCTGAGTCTTTGGATGTTGCCTGTGTATATAAGGTATACTTACCTATCTATTAAATATATCGTCGTATAGCACTCATAACACCAGCCTTATATCAATTGAGCTTACCATGGGACTAGTTTGATTTGTGTAAAATATTCCCTTAAGGTGTGTATTTATGTATTGTTATTATTATTTATTTTCCTCGTGACCTGGCTGCCATCACCCTTTCCTTTGACATTGGTTTACAATTGTACAAATCATAAACAACAGCAGTAAACACAATAGGTAATTCCTTCTTCTAGTCGATTTGACAGGCTGGGCAATTAGCTGATTGAAATAGGGCCCTCTTGACACCGATGCACAGAAATGTCTATAAGATTAAGTCATGTGAGTATGCTGAGTGCAGCTAAAAGGGCAAGGGTCGCGTTTATTTAGATTCAAAATACAATTATTTTCACAAAAACGGGGTACATTCTTGTTGTTTTAGACGACGGACTTTTTGGATTCGTATTGCTCAGATCAGATTTTAAATGCAACAATGCAACATAGTTTCGGTTCATTTTGTTGGGAATCACAAAACTGGCGATCTGATTTTAAATAAAAAATCAGTAACTTTTTTTATTCATCAAAATGAAAGTGTTCTTGATTCGAATATTGCGACGGAAAATTATTGCCTTTTATTATCGTGGACAAAAAAAACCTAGGTAACGTTTATTCTTTTGGGTTCAATAAGCGAAAAATATGACACATAAACGTACTTTATACCGGCCTAAATAAGACAATGCTCGTTTCTCCATACACTTGTCTGTATCGTCTATCGTGTGACGTCACGCGACACAAATCAAATCAATGAAATCAAAATATCCTTTATTCAAGTAGTCTTAGATACAAGCACTTTCGAATTGTCAGTTACAATGAGAGAAGTCCTTGCTGGGTTACACTCGATTTGTATACGTTTTTAACGCCCAACCGTTATGCCCGACGTTGTATTTCGATTTTAACATTTGCAGTGTCTGACTCTCAATGGGTATCATTTATATTATTATAAAGTTGTAAAAACTAAATTTCTATACATTGAAGATATTTTCAAAAAAAATATTCTAACGGACTATTTGGAGGTCACTGAATCGACAAAATTTTTTGTATGTTCGTATGTGTCGTTGTGGCTTCATCACGCTAAATCGGCTAAACGGATTTCAACAATTTTTGGTACACGGGTAGCTGGGCATTTCCAGATGGTTATAGGATAATTTTTATCCGACTACACTGAAGCAAAAAAGAGGTTTATAACGTTTTTCTCTTCCGCGGACGAAGTTGCGTCTACCTTCTAGTAGTATTATATAAATATTTCTAAGTTATAAAAAACCAGATCAATTGGCATCATTGAAAAAAAAGAATGCTTATTATAATAATAATAATAATAATAATCAATTTATTTCAGACATCTTAAAATTGGTCCATATCTGGTTAGTAACAATAATGAACTTAAAACACTAAGGTTAGTAGGTACAAACTAATAACTACGTAGGTAAGACAATCAGGAGACATTATTTAAAACATTGATACTTGGGAACATGCAGCGACGCCCAGTGACGGTTAAAGGTGTTGTCGATCCTTTCCCCGATGATCTCCAGGAAGCCATTGGTGCTGCCTCGCACGCGGCCCATCATGGACGCCGCCCGTTTGCGCATTATGGCATAGAAGTCATCCATACGTGCATTGGCAAACATTCCAGATGCGCTGCAAAAGCGTGGCAGCCCCAATAGCATCCTGAAACCGTTGTTGAACTGGACACGCAAGGCACTGTAGGCCTTTTTTGTATAATTAATCCACAGGCTGCATGTATAAAAAGACTGACAGTAGGATCTAAACAGAGTCTGTTTGACCGCCACTGTACAGCGCGCGAACCTGCGGATCAACATATTAGTTCTGACAGCCAGTGCCCTGCGTTCCCTCTCAATGTCCGCGTCATCCTGGAGGTCCTCCGTCACGACATGTCCCAAGTATTTAAATTGAGATACTCTATTCAGAGCGACACCGCATAGAGTGACCGGAGGCACTGTTACTGGACTCTTTCGCCCCGCTCTAAATATAAGCATCTCACTCTTTCTTACATTATAACAGAGCCCATGAGACTCTGCATACTCTTCACATATGCTCAATAGAGAGTTAAGCGCACCGACCGTTGGACCCAGCAGCACCATGTCGTCTGCGTAGCTAATATTATTTACCATTTTTCCTCCAACAGAACAACCGGCTCTGATGCTACTGAGTTCAACAATTAGTTGGTTGACATAAATGTTAAATATTCCCTATTGGGTCAAACGCTCAAATTATAATCGCCCCTTATCATTATTGTGGTTCTGACTGATGACCCTTAAAATCGGTTGTGGTTCTGATTAAACTAATAAAACACTTCAATCACATAATCATATGCGCTTACAATTCAAATTGTTGACACAAAAGAGTATTTAAATTATCTAGGAGAATATCCTATTACGTAATACACATTCTATAATATAATTTATACTCGTATAATTTGTAAAAAGTATATTGCGCCAAAACTAGAGATTGTATGAGAAATTAATTTAATGCGCACGTAAAATGCAAGCAATATCTATTCGATTTGTTTGTTATAATAAGTTAGTTTGTTTTTTCTGTTTTAAATTTTATGTACATTTATTTTTGCCTTTGTACTAACTGAATTAGAATATAAAATATCAGTATACTGTAAAACATAGGCACTTATTTGAAATTCCGAAACTCAAGAAACGCGATTAATACTTCATACAAAGTTATACAGATACCAGCTCATGGGTTCATCATATTAACCGGAGTCTTCTATGTCTAAATCCAGTGACTACGTCCAAGACTAGCTCATGCGCAACCTATCGCTAAATATTTAAGCCTGACTTGCGCAAGCGCCTGACCCCCTTACACAACGCGTTAGCGATAGATGAAGAAAACTCCAGTTTTTCTCCACAATCGTGTGACGGATGCGTTCGCGCCGGTTGCCTCATTGTGTGTGTGCTCTCGGACTATATCCGTGCTATATTGCTATTGCTATGGTATATTGCTAAAACGGAATATTTAATTTTTGTAAGCGCCATTTTTACGGTGCACGTTTTTAGGGTTCCGAAAAAAAACTTAATTAGACCGGTGGTAGGTATAAGTAGTTAATATTACTTTTGCCATTTCTCGTTCTATACATTACGGCCTTTATATATCAACATTTGAACTTTCTGTTCTGTTATGTTCACTGATAGTACCTATAATGGATACAGGTGTTACTTTCTGGAATTCTATATTAGATTAATGGATAAATAGTTCTCAGGAAATAAGGGTCGAAAAACTGATATTGATTGGTGAAATAGAAGGAAGATTCTGAGGTCGCTCACCAACGATGGTCTAATGAAGTAAATGAAGCATCCTCCGCGAACAAATTCTATTAAACGTGTTCTACACCTTCCGATCCTATCCGATCCGATATAATTATCCGATCCGATAAAGTATTGTGCTACTGACCCTAAAAATAGGATTCAGATGATTGTAGGTGGAGAGGGCGACGCGAGGTTGGTGTCTACCGTCCATGTCCACGGCTAAAAAGAAATAGTTGCTTTGTTCTCGTTTGTGTGCATCGTCGAGAGGGTAACTTTTATATGCAACTGACTATACATATTGTGTTTTGAATCAACTGACAGTAGGGCAAAATACCCAAAAAACCATATACCAACCAGCAGTCAGCAAACGACTCAGTCACTTCGCTAATCGTGACGTATGCGCACGAGATAAGTGTATAGTGCCCGCGGCGTGCGGTCCATATAGGTACAAAGGCACTGCCTACCCAAAACGACTAATGGCTCCATATACGCACAGAAAAACTGCCTACCCTCTAAACTCATACAACAGAGTCCACAGCTAACGGTGCGGATCAGTGGACGCTGTTGTATGAGTTTCTATACAAGGCATACCAAAATCCGATACGTCCGATGCGTCCGATGCGTGCGATGCCGGCCTGTGGCCGCTTAGCTTATAAAGGGACAGAAAAACTGCCAAACTTTGGCAAAAACCCTGTGCATGCCACTGAGTACAGCAGCACTACACAACTTATCCAACAAAGGGTTATCTACTTTAGCATTTGTTTAACATGTTAGCGGACACGCGTAGTATTTTGTTTCTCTTGGCCTGTGACACACGCTGTCCGCGAACGTATTAAGATGATCGGTTATCACACGTTATCGATATATTCATTACTTATCTCTAATCATTAGAACGACACAAGACGAGAGTTACCGCACTATTAAAGCCTCTATCAAAAGACAATCATGACAAATGACAAGTAATTAGTCAACGGTAGATCGCAGCGCACGCGATGCTATTTGCATACAGACATGCGCGTGTGTGCACAAAGTAAGGATCTCATTAGTCTTACTGTTCAAATGCGTATGCTTTAAAAAAATACTTTCGCGGGAATTAAATGACTATGTGATGGCATTGTGCGTAAAGGTGCTCGCAACTTCGTTCGCGGAAGAGACAGTACGAGGGCTGCTATTTATATATCCGGAAACCGGGATTACAATCTTCTTAAATAGCATATTTGACCGCCATGGTAAAATTTGAACTTTTTTAAGTATATAAGGTATATTTTTTCTTCCTTATTAACGCTCGTGTTTTGTTTTTGACGGGTTTTAAATGTCATCTCGCAGCAAGAATGGAACTCACTCGTGAAAATATTCGTGCTATGATTTATTATGATTTTCGGCGTGGTTTAACGCAACAACAGTGCATAGATCAACTAACTTCAACTTTTGGTGATGAAGCCCCATCTAAAACTACTGTGTATCACTGGTTTAGTGAGTTCAATCGTGGACGTAGTATGCTTACGGACGAAGTTAAGGCAGGTCGCCCGAAATCGGTCGTTGTACAACAAAATATCGAGGCTGTGCGAAAACTTATAATGGACGACCGACATGTTACGTACCGCGAGATAGAGGCGACTCTGGGTATTTCTATGACCAGCATTAATAGCATATTACATAATTATTTGGCTGTAAAAAAAATTTGTTCGCGTTGGATACCCCACAACTTAACAAATGAGCAAAAACATGCTCGCGTCGAATGGTGCAATAAAATTTTAAAAAAATATAACCGTGGTGACTCAAAAGCCGTTTATAACATCTATACAGGTGACGAATCCTGGATCTATGCATACGATCCCGAAACGAAGCAACAATCAACGGTATGGGTGTTTCAAAATGAGCCGAACCCTACGAAAGTTACTCGTGCAAAAAGTACATTGAAACAAATGGTGGCCTGCTTCTTCGGTATTAATGGCCATGTAGCTACAGTGCCACTAGAAAACCGTAGAACGGTTAATTCAGAGTGGTACACGACCATTTGCTTACCGGAAGTATTTGAACAAATTCGTAAAACTAACCAGCGACGAAGAATCATTCTTCATCATGACAATGCCAGCTGTCATACGTCACGCGAAACAACTCTATTTTTGGAGGGTCAAAATGTGGAATTAACGGGTCATCCGCCGTACAGCCCTGACTTGGCACCCAACGATTTTTATTTATTTCCAAATATAAAGAATAAATTACGCGGTCAACGATTTTCGACCGCTGAAGATGCTGTCGACGCATTCAAACAACACGTTATGGAGGTACCTCAGGCGGAGTGGCAGAAGTGCTTTAAAAATTGGTTCACGCGAATGCAAAAGTGCATAGATCATCAAGGGGAATACTTTGAAAAACAATAAAACTATTTTCAGCCGTGTACGTTTGTTTGTTTTTTTGTTTCCGGATATATAAGTAGCAACCCTCGTAATATCTGCCTCAACAAAGCGCGCATAAATATCTGACGCGACTCGTATGATACAAATGTGGACGCACCTTTACGAACGCGATTTTACTGCAGGCATATAGCTGGACAATGGCTATAAATCAATTAGCATAATGACAGGAAACAGCAGTAAACTGGTAAAATATAAGACAAAAGAATATAACAATTACCTCAACCTGCAGGTTCCTTTGTAAGGTACCTAATTCAATTACCATCTGCAAAGAAACCGACATTCTTAGTTACCTACAAAAACTATATATACACGAGTTTGTACGGCATACTGGAGTTATGGGAGCTAATCTAGCTTAATATAGGTGACTAGACGGCGCCCGCAACTTCGTTCGCGCAGGAGAAAAAGTCATAATCCCTATTTTTTCGACGGCGTAGTCGGGTAAAAAGTCTCCTATAACCATCTGGAGATAAAATTATCCTATTGGGATAGAATCAATAAAGCAAAACCGCGGATAAAAGCTTGACGGCAATAAACTCCAATTACAATACTGCGCCTACGCACACCTACCTATCTATTACCGCGTGTAATTATCACGTAATGATTTGTTCATTGTTCGATTATTATTGTTTAGGTATCGTGTTTGATTGCAGCGCTTTATGGATATCCGTTTCTTGAAATTCCAGAGGAGGACATACCTAAATCTGTACACAAACATTGCTAAACTTGGCTTAGTTTTGGATATAAAGAGTGTCTCTGAAATGGGGTATGGATGAAAACTTTCAAAAAATTTGAAATGTTTTTTATTGGTAAGAATAAGCCTCCTTACTGTCAGAAAAAAAATACCTAGACATTTTTCTGTGGCTTAGAAAAAAATAAAAAGATGAGAAGGTGTTGGTGGGCCTATATACGGTACGGCAAATGCAACATTTGACGACCGGTTTGGCTCAGCGGGAGTAACGTTGCCTGCAAAGCTGGAGGTCCTGGGTTCGAATCCCGGTAAGGGCAAATATTTGTGTGATGAGCATAAATGTTTGTAGTCTTGGATGTTTTGTATGTATAAAAGTAAGTGAGTACTTTTGTTGACGAGCAGGGACACCATGGGTTATCTTGCCAAATGAGTGCCGGCCGCTTTTCGCGACACGCCGCCCTAAATGATATCATCCGCCGAGCTCTTGCCACCGTTAACACGCCAGCAATCCTCGAACCAAACGGCGTCTCGAGAGACGATGGCAAGAGACCGGACGGGATGACCCTGGTCCCGTGGCAGATGGGTCGCGTGATGGTGTGGGACGCAACATGTGTCGACACCCTAGCACCATCACATCTGCCACGCACTTTGACAAGGGCTGGTGCGGCGGCGGTGGTGGCTGAAGCCCGTAAAAAAAACAAATACCGGGGTTTCGGCTCCCAGTATCATTTCGTGGCATTCGGTGTCGAGACCCTGGGCCCGTGGGGTCCAGGCGCCCGCGTCCTTTTTAAGGAATTGGCGAATCGGCTCGTCGACACCACAGGTGACCAAAGAGCTGGCAGCTTCCTCGCCCAGCGTATAAGCTTAACCATACAGCAAGGTAATGCTGCCAGCATCTTTGGTACGATGCCACGGGGGCCCTTTTTAGATTTAGTTTAGTTTTATTGTTATTTTTAACTTTTAGTTTTAATATACTTAGTTTTATGTATTTTTAAGCAATATATAACTAATTAATAAAAGTAAATATATCTATTAAATATATCGTCGTCTAGTACCCATAACACAAGCCTTATTGTGCTTACCATGGGACTAGTTCAATTTGTGTAAAATTGTCCTGTAATATTTATTATTTAACATTGATATTTTCGATTAAAATGGCTGTAAATGTACTGTTATTCTTGCCGTACCGTATAAGGCGGGCATATAGGCGCACCAACACCTTTTCATCTTTTTATTTTCTGACCATAAGGAGGTTTATTCCTACCTATAAACAATATTTCAAGATTTTTGAAAATATTTATCCATTCCCCATTGTTTATAGTACACTCGAAAGCAAAAGTTTCGGGTCACCCGTATTTAAATAACAGGAATAGACTATTATCAAATAGTAGATTTGTTTACATAATATACTATTCTGTGCATTACCCAACTGTATTAGCAATTTCCGCGATCTTATAGAAATAATAATATCCAAAAATAACGATTTTCGCAATCTCGCTCCGTTAACGACTTTTTTTCATTGGTTTTTACGAGTTCAATTTATACCTTATAACTATATTTTTTAAGTTAAATTGACTAGGTCAGAGGTTGGCAACCTGCGGCTCTATAGATAATATTTTTGTAATCAAAAAGTACTAGGTTTATTGTTGGCAAGAAAAATAATTGTAGCTCTCTTTAAAAACTTTGAAATTTTGAAAATCGTAATTTTTTACTCTTCCGACTCAAAAGGTTGGCGACTAGGTACAATTTGATGCTACATAATTTCTACCTTAATGAAGCTGTTTATTCGAAATGTCGACACTTTTTTTCAAGATTAATATGGCCTGGAACCTTTAATACTGACACGCCGTTAAAAAGGTGTCAAGTCCAAAGATGGACGGCCAATTTGATTATCCGTATAAGGTACCGGCATTTTCAGTGACAGCAAAGTGACATGTTAAAAGAAATGTGTTAATATGCCATTAACATTTTTAGTTTTCGATCATCATTATAATATGACCTTATGTCCAAAAAATATGAACAAAAATACAAAGATAAAGCTTAATAAATAATTCAACGATGATTATTTTCAACATGATCGGATACACCGTTTTTGAGTTATTGTCGAAAAACTGCAATTCTCAACAAAAGGACGCAAAGGCCGTAGAGATAGGCTCATTTGCTAGTGCACTTTTTCATGTCGTAATATTTTTCATCTGTAGTGCTTTTTTCGTATGAACAGTTGCGGAACCATGCACTGAGCATGGTCCGACATGCTTCTAGCCGGTTCTTCTCTCTATTAAAAGCTCTGCGTGTATCGACAACTAATAACCAATAATAAAGCATATGCAAGTAATAACAATAAACATTTAAAAATAACTTCCTCGGGCACTTAAATTGATTAATAACAAAGTAACCTCAATAAGTCTCAAATCAAGAATGTACAAATGACCAGCAGTTAACTAAAATAATTAACCTTTTGCTCTGTACACTGGTCCAGCGCCGCCCTTCACTGTTCTATTCTTTAACTAATATTCATTTAGCTGAGATTTGATTGATGGCTTAAAGCTGTGTCCCTACTTGAGCAGCCTCAGAGTGAAAATGCATACACGAAAAAAGTTATCCCGATTCATACTAGATGGCGCTTTGAAAAAAAAAATTACGAAGTTCTAATTAAAAATAGAAATACAGCGCACTAGCAATTAGGTTGCGGGCAAAGCGGCGGGAATTTCCAAGTGATTTATAAATCTCGTACAAAAACAATTATTTATAAGAATACTTTGATATGAACCACACACTAACTATGCGTAAGCGCATGTCATGACCCTGTTTTATCGTCTATCATCGCTACAGTCGACAAACACCGGATGATGCTAACTCTCTATTTGTTGAGTCCACTCCACACGTGCGTTTTGGGCTTATCTGTTGGCCATGAACTATTAGATAGATTAGTGGTTATGTAAGCTGTAGACTTCTTCTTCATCCCTCCTATCTCCTCTATTTTGAAAATAAAATCGAATACTGAATCGGCACTAAAAACTATATACTTATCGAGTCTGAGGGACTTCTCTGAAAATCGAAATTCTAAGTTCGTATCGCACTATCCCGCTCACTTAAATACAGTTTAACATAAGAGCGACAAGGACAGTACGTTACCAACTTCGAATTTTGAGATTTGTAGTAACCCCTCTGCTCACAAAATTTTATGAGAATCGGTTGAGAATTGCGACCAGTAGAAGAGGTCATACGGACAGACGTACAGCATTTTCGCTCAAGCTGAAATAGAGACGCTTCGCTTGCTACGTGTGTTAGACACATCTAAAACAACATTGTTCTAGACACGACACGTTTGGCTCAGTGGGTTGCACGACGGCCTGCGAAGCTGGCGGTACCGGGTTCGAGTCCCGGCCAGGGCAAGTCTTTGTGTGATGAGCACGCATGTTTGTTCTTGGGCTTTGGATGTTTTCATTATCATTTATCTATTATGTACATCGTCGCCTAGTAACCATGGTACAAGCTTTGCTTAGTTTGGGACTAAGTCGATTTGTGTAAGATTGTCCCGGTGTTATTTATTTATTTAATTCGTTTCGGTACCGACTTATTGCAGAACATTCCATGGCGGAAAAAGCATTTTCCGCCCATTTTTATTACTTATTTTTATTTCGAAGGCTTAGTAGTTAGTTCTATTGGGTTCTAAAGAACAAACTGTAATGGTTTGTGAGAAGCGTCACCCACAAGCGACATTCCATTGGCGCCTGCGCACCTTGATCTCCGAATCTCCGATACTTCGCGCTACAATATGATTACGGACTGTCAATGCTGCCGCGAGGTCGTGATGTTATTAATTGCCTCTTAATGAGCGACTGCCTTTTATAAAGGTTCGTTTAACCTTTTTGGTCGCCTGTTGTTTTTCTACAGCGAAATCTCCTGTGCCAAAATAAAAGAATTAGATGCCACTTGCACACTTGCGCAGTAATTTGCTTAATCACTGTGAATGACAGCGGCAGAAAAGTCCAGGGGCCCGTTTCACAAAAGCTTGTAACTTGTACGACACATTGAAGTCTCCTTTTAATAAATATTGTTGGAAAGTTTTGGCTTAAAATACAAGTAACAAGCTTCTGTGAAACGGGCCCTGCCCATAAGTTGTGGCTTCATCACGCAAAATCGGCTAAACGGATTTCATCTAATTTTGGTACACGGGTAGCTGGGTATCTCCAGGTGGTTATAGGATACTTTTTACCTAACTAAGCTAAAGAAAAAAGGGTGTATGACTTTTTCTCCTCCGCGAACGAAGTTGTGGGCGCCTTCTAGTAAAATATATAATTCTAATAGCTTTCAAATCGAGTCGCAAAGTCATTCGCATCAAAAAACTTACGTGTGTAACATTGCTCACAATAAAATAACAGGCGCGGGTGTCCAAAACTACGTTCTTAAGTAAGCATAAAACATTAGTGACATAATGATCTTTATTCTCCAAGTAGGCCACTAGGGCACTTTTAGAAACCTTTCTATCGGCATTTCCCAAGGGGAGACCGATGTTGAGAAGAAAACCAAACAAAACTCAACAGTTAAAAAAAATTAACTATTACAATATTAGTACCTACCTACTTATCCTATCTAAAATATATCTTTTTAAGTATGAAATCAAAGCATGATATTGACGCTTAGTTTGGCTCACTTGGTTGACGGCCTACGAAGCTGATGGTCTCGAATCCCGAACAGGTCAAGTGTTTGTGTGATGAACACGAATGTTTGTTCATTTATTCATTAAGTGATTGCATCCATGGTACATAATATCTTAATTTAATACATTTTCTCATGGGCCCTGATAGGGCGTAGCAACAAACAGTACTTAGTTATAATTTCAATAGAACATGAGAGATCAGAACAGAAATGTATTAGTAAAAATTATCACAATTAATTATATATCAGATTAAATTAAATTAGATTAAACTAGGAACACATATAAATGTTCCTGGGTCTTAGATTTTATGTACATATTTAAGTATTACAATTTATCTATGTAAGTATGTATATCACCACCTGGTACCAGCCTTCCATACACTTCGTTTATTTTAGTATTAGATAGAAGGTAAGTGATCTTGATGTGTCTTTTTATTGAAAAACAATTATAGCAAGGATGGTCATTTACATTATTTTGGATTTATAAGTACCTAATAGTGATAGTTACTTTTTTCTTAAAGCGTTTTTCAATTAATGACCCTTTTTCTAAATGCAAAAATAAACGAAGTTTATACTTTAGGACTAGGTCGATTTGTGTATGATTGTCCCTGATATTTACTTTTAAAAACCACGTTTGGTACAATTTAAAATACACACAGTAGTCTCGATTACTCATTGACTTACAGTAATACTGAATGTAAGACATGAATAAATAATGCTGATTTTGTTTACTTACTAATTCAGTTTGTACATCAGTGTACTAGGTGTCATGACCGATATGTCAATGAATATTTTTAGGACAACTATTTGATTTCGTGACAAACCCATTTAAAAAACTATGTCAGGTGTTAAATGTTGACCTTTGACATGATTTAGGTATGTAAATTTTTGTTAAAACGGTACTAGGCATATTTTGTAATGTTACTTTTCTAGAATGAGTAATCTGACATTGAAAGATAGAAATTCATTATAGAAGATTAGTCAGCTACGAAGACTGTGGACATCGAAGTGCTTTTGAAAAGGGCAGTTAAATATAATTTTATTTATTCAAAAGTAGCTCGTTTTAGTTGTTAGCCAATTTAACTAGATAAATAAACTTACTGTTACTTGCTCATCTATACTATTACAAAGTTGACAAAATGAAATGTCTGTACATTCAAACACTTAAAAAAAAACTGTAACGGGCTATTTTTGAGATCGCTGAAACGAAAAATATTTTTTGGATTTTTTATGTTTGTATGTGTCGTTTTGGCTTCACAACGCTAAAAATTATTATACCTATAGATAAGGGATAACTTAAGAAAAATATGAAAAAAAGATATAGATATTATTGTTTATGATAAAAATAATTTTATTTCAAAGAATAGTTTATAAAAATAATAATTTTGGAGATTTAACGGTTAAACGAATTTCAACTTTTTTTGATACATGGATAGCGGGGTATCCACAGATGGTTATAGCATATTTTCTATGCGACTACGCTGAAATAAAAAAGAAGGGTTACCTACTTTTTTTCTTGTTGAAGTTGATTTTCAATACTCGTGAGTATATTTATAACAAACTTGATGCACTTGAAAAACTACAAATTATGAATCTTATAGACCAACTTAGAATGAAATATAAAAAATAAATACGTAACTTTAAGAAATATTTTCCATTTGATAAGGTTAAGTATCAAAGTCGTACACTTTAGCAAAACAAAAAAGTGATAAACGATGACTTATTAAATTGACCTTGACCTCAATCGATCTCTAAAAAATTTGAAATTTAAAACAGAACATTTCAAGTGGACTATCAAGGCTCTGGTCTAGGTGAAAAGAATACGACGTACACGGATACCTGGGTATTCACAGATGATTATAGGATACTTTTTACCCGACTACTCTGAAGAAAAAAGTTGGGGTTATGACTTTTTCTCTTCCGCGAACGAAGTTGCCGGCATCTTCAAGTATACATTAAAATTGTAAAGTATCGTATTTCGGTTCAAGAGTTGCAGAGAGAGAGTCTGTAACAAGCAGACGGACAGATAGACATTTTTTTTATGGAAATGTCCATTTCATTTTAATAAAAATGTCGAAGTCAATATCCTTCCCGTTTGTATCATATACTATCATAACATTTACGAAATGCATCACAATTAAGCATAATACTTAGTTACTATTTTAGTCATCTTAATTGAGCTATTATAATTATATATTATATCAGATACTGTAGTCATAGCTGTCTAGGTAGCCTAGGCTGCAAAAATGCCCAACAGTTGAACAAATCAATCAATCATTAACTAATGACATCATTTAGTAGTTTAAGATTAATGACATCACACGAAACCGCGGTAAGACCAATTTGTTAGATCGTAGTAAAGGTTAACACAATATTAAGTATCGCAAGCAGTACACTGTGTGTAGTTGCTAATCTAACCTGCATTGGTTGACATAGACAAATCGGCTCATTTTCAACCCCCGCTAAAAAAGGGGTGTATCTGTGAATCTGTCTGTGACAACGTAGCTCTTAAACAGATGGAATGACTTAGCTGAAAGGTGATCTCATCAAAAGTGTTCTTTTCGAAGCTATGGTTTAAGAAAATCTTTTAGCCCTTTGAGAATTATCAGCTTTTTTCCAGATAAGTCGAGGGTTTTTCATTAGTTAACCGATTACTTGTTTGTAACTTTCTAGTAACTACCAGTGCAGTAGCGATTTAACTATACCATAATAACCATAAAATTTAATACTGTAGCTTTGAATACCAGTAACAAAATACATATTTAGCAAACTGAACTAAAAATATTTTAAATAATTTTCAAATTTAACTAAATATAAAATCGTGCCATAATCTGGTTGAATTTAGACAAATCTATATACAGTGGCAAGCGCTCAGAAAGTTATGCACTGATTAATTTTTAAAAGGCGATAGTTTTAGGCTTCAAGCGTGCTTGCCTACTTAGACCTGAGTAACTTTCTGTGGATGCCACATGTAGCGTCAAAATCACAATAATGAAGTTTGAATGCCCCCCCCCCCCCCCCCCCCCCCCACCCCGGCCCCCTCCTTTCACAACTTAGTCTGTTATTTACCATCAATCCAAGCCATTTTAAGTTACTATATATCATTTTATTTTGCGATACAAGTCTATTTAACTTATAAAAGTGATTGTACTCATACTTCAATAACTAAATGCTTTGCCTTGCTACTAGCTTTTGTAGTTCATTGAAAAATACCGCATTAAGTACAGTAGTGTACTTTAACGTAAGTTATGTAAATGACTGTTCGTGATGTTTAGACTGCGGCTAGACAAACTGCGTACTATATGGCCAGTATTTGAGACGCACCGCGTTATGACATACGACCTTGACATATACCTAATATTTGCATGCCGCCGGTGGAATATGTCGCAAAAATGCTTCTTAGGAATGTTTGTTTCATTTTGTTAATACACATTCTACCAAATCAGCATACTTGTACAAACAGAAAAGTGGATAGAATCTTTTGGAGCTACTACATTTTCGGTAAAGAACTGATTAGCTCTGTAAGAATAAAGCACAGCAAGCACAGGTTTACATTTAGTAAAGTAATATTAATTATAATATAGGCAATGGAGCGTAGTATGTTGGGAGTCAAATTAACAAATCACATCAGAAATACCATCTTACGCTCCAAAACCCAAATTGCCAACGTATTAGCCCTGACTGCCCCTAAGCTGTAGTGGGACTGGGCTGGACACGTTTGCGGCATGCCAAACGAACTGTGGGCCAAGAATACCACTGACTAGATCCCACCCAATATAGTTCAGCGTCGTGGTAGACCACGACGGAGATGGCGGGATGACATAGATACGTTCCGAAGGTCCGTTGCTGCCTCAAATAGGGACGAATGGAAGAAAGAGATGAGAATGGAAGAGAAGATCGAGACAGTATTTTACTCCGGCCCACCTCCTACAGCTTTACAAGGCACCCGCACATTGAATACTGTTCTCATCTATGGGCTGGGGCTCCACAGTACCAGCTTCTCCCTCTAGACCGCATTCAACGGAGAGCGACTCGTATCGTCGGTTGCCAGCGTATTTCAGATCAGCTTGACTCCTTGGCACTGCGTAGAGATGTAGCCTTGCTCTGCATTCTTTATCGCTTGTATAACGGGGAGTGTTCCGAGGAATTGTTCGGGTTGATCCCAGCTGCATCTTTCCGCCATCGTCCTACGCGACAACATTTCCATCCTCACCACTTAGATGGTTGGCAGTCCACAACTGTGCGTTTTTCTGGAAATTTCCTGCCTCGCACGACTGAACTGTGGAATAAATTGCCGCATGCAGTATTTCCGGACCAATGCGATCTTCAAACCTTCAAGAAAAGAGCGTACTCCCACCTGAAAGGCCGGCAACGCACTTGTGACTCCTCTGGTGATGCAAGTGTCTATGGGCGACGGTGATCGCTTACCATCAGGCGACCCGTCTGCTCGTTTGCTCCCTATGCCATAAAAAAAAGAGAGGAAGGCCTTTGCCCAGTAGTGGGACAGTTCAGGCTGATAATAATAATAATAACGTAATATTCTCTTCTGTTTCCACAATTATTACTCATTTGAGGTTAAGCCCTTCTGGCACATGTGTAACTACCTTTACACATTAGGCTCATGTTGCATGTATTTTTCTCACAGTTGGTAGTTTGAAAAAATTGTAAATTTGACAGAGAAAAATATATCTTATCTTAGTCTACCCCGTGAACACGTAAGCTGTAAAGCTACCGAAATGTCTGGGAACTCACATGAGATTAATATACGCGTTTAAATTGTTTTTTTTTTTAGTAAAGTAATTAAGGCAGACGACAATTTTGTTACTACTAATATGTATAGTTGGCACGCATTATACACAAGCACACAAAATAAATAGGTACCTACAATACTACTAAACGTATCTCAAAGAATCAGTTTTAAAATTAGAGTGCCTAAGAGCCAAACGTTTATTAGCGGAACGTTTCTTAGCATGACTTTTCGCTAGCAAATGTCATTTGCTTACATTTATTTTCATTTTTAATCTTAACGGGCCAAGGCCAGTGTCAAACCCGTGGTCTTCTCAAACAGTATGTCATGTTAGGGAAGACTGGGTAAGGCTGTCACACGGCCATCATAACAGAAAACTGAATAAATACCTACATCTACCGGTATCGAAAGATCGCTAAGGCTATCTAGGAGGGAGACATAGCTCTCGCGATCTTTCGACACCGGTTCATAGTCCATTATGGCCACTGCGATAACTGACCCGTGAAACAACCTTACTCGGTCTTCCTACTCTTGTAACAGATATTTTAATTGTAACATTGTCTATTCAGGCTAAAAAATACCCTTCTTAACCCATGCCGAAAAAAAGGGTGTTATATAAGTTTGATATGTGTATCTGTATCTGTCTATGCAACGTAGCACTTTAGCACAACGGATTTCTATTACTTTGTTTGAAAAATAACTTCATGAGAATGTTAAGAACATTCTAAGGTTTCAAACAAGATCCGTTGAGCCATTTGAAAAGTATCAGTTTTTATCTTGATCTGTTGGAGGCCTTCTATCGGTTCATCGATTACTTGATTTCTTGGTCTGAATTTGTCTAATTTAACATTGATTCTAATAGATTTTTTTATTAATAAAAGCCGTATATTAATGGAATCATTCTCTCGATTTCAGAGGCTGTCATTGCATCTAGCGGTGGTGCTGCTGGCACTGCACCAAACATGCCGCGCCGACCCCGCCATCCCCAGCTACCCGAACCAGAACTACGCGGTCTTCGGGGCCCCCATCCGCGCCGACTTAGATGAGGACGGCTACTTCTACCCGAAGCCGAAGATCCCCTTCCCCCCGCCGCCGCCCCCGCCAAGACAGACGCCGCCGCCGCCGCCGCCTCCAACAGAAGGATACGTGTATGAGCGGCCAAGTATACCCTTCAACCCGCCGAGCAGGCAGCCGCCTCCGCCGCCGCCACCGCCGACGCGCCCGCCACCGCCACCGCCGCCACCGCCGACTCGCCCGCCACCCCCGCCACCAACTAGGCGACCTCCGCCACCACCCCCGCAGCCACCGTCTCCAACTCAAGGCTACGTTTATGAGCGCCCGAGCATACCCTTCAACCCGCCGACGAGGCCTCCACCTCCGCCCCCGCCGCCCCCAACCCGGCCTCCTCCTCCGCCACCACCACCGACAACTCGTCGACCCCCGCCGCCGCCGCCACCTCCACCAACCAGGCCCCCTCCGCCGCCACCAACATACTCAACTCAACTCCCCGTATCCAGAACCACTGGCTACGATTATCCAAAACCGAGCATCCCATTTACCTTCCCAACGACCCCACGACCGACCCCGCCGCCAACTACAGCACGTACCTTTCCTCCATCTACGTACTTACCACCTACGACCACTAGAAGGCCGCTTCCCCCATCTACTTACTTACCCCCGGTGACGACTCCTCGTCCGACCCCGCCAACCACGAGGCGAACTCCTCCTCCTACCAGGCCTCCAACTTACCCCACTTATTCGACCCAACTTCCTGCATCCAGGACCACTGGTTACGATTACCCGAAACCTAGTGTCCCTTTCACTTTCCCGACGACTACGACAACCAGACGGACGCCACCAACGACAGCCCGTACCTTCCCACCGTCTACATACTTACCCCCGACTACTACTAGACGACCTCTACCGCCATCCACTTATCTACCCCCAGTGACTACGCCACGTCCCACTCCACCACCGACTACCCGTAGAACGCCACCACCTACCACGCGACCACCTCCCCCACCAACAACCAGACGACCTCCCACCTATTCCACCTTACTCCCAGTAACCAGAACCACAGGTTACAACTATCCTACACCAAGTGTTCCATTTACTTACCCCACTACACCGAGACGAACTCTGCCGCCGTCCACATATTTACCCCCTACAACTATCACTACAAGAAGGCCCCCGTCATCATATTTACCTCCAGTGACTACACCTCGCCCCACGCCGCCACCGACCACTAGAAGGCCCCTACCACCATCTACTTATTTACCCCCAGTGACGACGCCACGTCCTACACCACCCCCGACTCGTAGAACGCCACCACCTACCACGCGACCACCTCCACCACCTCCAACAAGGCCTCCACCTCCACCAACCACCAGAAGACCCCCCACCTATTCCACTCTACTCCCGGTAACCAGAACTACGGGCTACAATTACCCAACGCCAAGCGTTCCCTTCACTTATCCCACGACACCCAGGAGGACTCTCCCTCCTTCGACATATCTACCCCCCACAACTACAACCACAAGGAGGCCACCATCGTCATATTTACCTCCAGTGACCACACCTCGCCCTACGCCACCTCCAACCCGTAGAACACCACCACCAACAACACGACCACCTCCACCACCTCCAACAACGAGGCCCCCACCACCCCCTACCACCAGACGACCTCCCACTTACTCCACGCAACTCCCAGTATCCAGAACCACTGGTTACGATTACCCGAAACCTAGCATTCCATTCACATTCCCCACAACGACCACAACTCGACGACCTCCTCCTCCTCCCACAACCAGGAGGCCTCTCCCTCCTTCCACCTACTTACCTCCCACAACTACGACCAGAAGACCTCTTCCGCCCTCCACCTATCTACCACCCACAACTACAACAAGACGGCCACTCCCTCCTTCTACCTATCTACCCCCTACAACAACTACGCCTCGTCCTACCCCTCCCCCAACGACTAGACGCACCCCGCCGCCAACCACGCGGCCACCACCCACAACCAGGCCTCCTACATACTCCACCCAACTCGCAGACACCAGAACTACTGGTTACTACTACCCTCAGCCGTCCAATCCATTCACATACCCCACTAGACCACCAGTTTACATCCCCCCCTCGACGACCAGAGCTCCTCCAATCTACCTACCCCCTTCAACAACTCGAGCCCCTCCAGTATACATTCCCCCCCAGACCACTCGAGCTCCCGTATATATCCCCCCACCTACAACACGAGCCCCTCCAATCTACCTACCCCCTTCCACCACCAGGGCCCCCTTCATACCAGACCAAGGCTACTTCTACGATAAACCAAGGGTACCATTCTTCTTCTAAGTTAGGTAAAAGTACATTCGAAGTTGCCATAATTGTGATACCAAAAAGTACTTTTGTTAGTACTTTGGAGTAAGGTTTGTTATTAGGCCTGGAGGTTGGGCCTAAAATTTGTTTTTACGAGGTACAAATAATCACGAACGAACGTGCAGTCTGTCAAAGTAAGCAACTGACGCTTCGAGCGAGGGTTGTGGAGATTATGAATAATTATTCTAAGTAAACAATCACACGAGAACTGTAGTCATATTATTACAAATAACTAAATCCACCGCTTTAGTTTAGAACGCTCGAAGTAATTTCAGCCGCTTTTCCACCTAAAGCGAACTGGATTGACGTCATTATGTCTTTTTTCACTTGATGATAAATATAATAGTAACTGCAAACACATAATTTGTTGACACAAAATTACAAATAAGGAGATAGAACAGACGATAATATTGTTATAATGTTTGGAGAAGTTTTTTTTGATTATTTTTTAACAGCGTCCATTGTTTATTTTGACAGATTTAGTTAAGTCTTGCATACATCGAAGTTACCCGATTCTAGTGATATATTATGTATATATTTTAATTATTATAATAGAATGGTAATACTCAAAAAAATGTGGAAACGACACTGCCTTTAACTAATTATAGTTTAAGATAGTAAATTACATTTTTATAAAATTGTAACCATGATTTTTATTTGCTTTTCCCCATGTCAATATGAATAATGTCATCTAACAGGTGGTTGTTATTGTGAGTGACTGACGTCTTCCCTTATAAATCAGTGATCCTAGAATAGGGAATGAATGTACAGTCAGCTGTAAAAAGATATACACAATTTGGGTGCGGACCAAATTTTAGGCAAGTAGTTAAGGCATTGGTTCCGTTGTGACATGAAAATTATTCATACAATTTAAATGCTAACTTTCGGGTCACAAGGTGTCACAACGGAATCAATTTAAAGTAGGCAAATTAAATGCCTAAAATTTGATCGTCACCCATTTGTCAGACTCTATTACGTATATTTTTGAACAAACTAATCGTGTAAATCTTTTTGCAGCTGTATGTCCCTACATATTGCACTTAGAGCATTTAAGTAATGGAGATGACAAGTCGTATCATTACCGAACAAATTCATGCATTTTTGGCGGGGGGTGAGGTAAACACGCAAAGCACACTACGGAAATATTTCTATTTCTACAAGCACACACAATTAAAAGAAATCACCTACAACGAAAAAACATCCACACACTGACAATTTACCATATAAACTAACCGCGTTTACTTTGACAGAGGGGAATGTATTCGTTTGGCATCTCCATTAGTTAAATGCTCTCAGATAGTAGTATCTAAGAAAGTTTTAATGCACATCTTACTGAACAAGTGTACATACAATCAAAAAAATACACATAATATAAGGAAAGGTAAAAAACAGGTCTTATTTCTACGGCCCAGAGTAATTTATGCATTCTTGAATTTCAAACCGTCTTGGTTTTGAGTTCAATACTTAAAACCACCCAACTATAGGCCAGGCACCCCAACTATGGTCTGGAAAGAAAATAACATGTAAATAATCATTATTTAAGATTTTGACGATATAAATACGTCAGAATTATAATGAAATGATTTTGCCTATGATCACATTCATAATAATATTGGTGAGTAAAAATAGATTTAATTTGTACCATAGTTGGGTAATTTTGGACTATCAGTTGGGTGTTTTTACGGTACTTGTATAGAAAAATGTATGGAAATCAAATTGATTAGACACAGAAGTGCCTGAGACAGGGTCATTCACAATGTGACTCAATATCTTATGAATTAAGGTTCATATCCTCTAATCTCTTCTTGGGAAAAATAATCTTGGCATCAGGTGGATTCTCTGATTATTTTCCAATGCTTAATAGGGTGATACTATACGCTATTACATAATAGACCGTTTTCCAGAAAAAAAATATTTTATTTTTCTCAGAATATTTACTTTTTAAAGAGTTTTTCACACACATTTTTTTAGGCTTCCGTATCCAAAATGGCAAAAACGGAACCCTATAGATTTGTCATGTCTGTCTGTCTGTCCGTCCGTATGTCACAGGCATTACACTCAAAAACTATAAGATGTACATTAATGCAATTTGGAGCATAGGTGTCGTGTGTAAACTGCTACTTAGTTTGATAGTTAAATAAAAAATATATATATTTTATTTTTATTTTTATAAAAGGACGTAAGTGCCGGGGAGATACGCTCATTTGCTAGTGCACTTTTTCATACTGCATTTTTTTCGTCTGTAGTGCATTTTTTTTATAAACGGCTGCGGAACCCTTCATGGGCGAGTCTGACTCGCACTTGGCCGCTTTTTTATATCAGGGGCCCCTTTCGCTTCCGCTTGTAACTTTTATTACCAGCGAAAGTCTCTTTTGAATTCATATTATTGAAAAGAGATGTCCGCTTGCTATCAAGTTACAAGCGTTTATGAAACGGGCCCCAGATCGTTAATTATTTGTATTAAATTTCATTTCATGACTTTTTAGAGGATTATTTTTCCATACTAAATGTTAAGGTATTCTTCTTGTAACCTTTAAATCCTCAAACGAGAGTAAAAATGATGTACACTGTTTGTGGAAAAGGCCCCTTCATATTGAAAGTACATGTCTACACTTTAAAACAATCTAAGAAAACTACGCACAACGTCGACGCTACACAATGGTCACTAATGCATATTATTTTCACACGGCGATGTTTGACAAACCGTCACATTTTCTCCGTGTATTGCGCAAGCACTACTAAGCACTATTAAGCATATGTAGCATGAGATCCTATAAAAAAATATTTAGCGGTGTCTGGTTAGGTAGGGTTAACATGTTTTTATTAAGTAAGTAGAAATAACTTAATATATCTACTATAATAACAACACACTATAGACTCAATAATTTTTTTAAAAATTCGGACACTGAAAGCATATTTAACAAAAACAATCTCAGTAATAGAAAAATCAAATAAGAAATAGGTAGAAACAATGCAAAATCAAATAAAATCTTAGCTCCCGACCTTGTCCTTGCTTCGTCCTAATCCTGATCCTTCGTAGTTTCTTATTCAAATTTAGAATCAGGCCATTCCTCTAGATTTTCTATAAACGTTGGTTTTCAGATTCTGGTTCCTGCGGGCCTATGATGGTTGCGTTTGCCACGCGATAAATAAGTGACATAGCTGCCGTCACCTTCTGACGTGTATGTCACCTTCTGAGTGCGAGAGTGACAGACGCGTTATCATATCGTTTATCGCGTGATAAACGCGACCATCATAGGCCCGCTGGTTAGTCTTACGACCCAAAAAAGCCTTCTATCTAAGGGCCCTCATACTAGACTGACGTTACTTTTATGATAAACCAAGAATCGTTAAGTAAATTACATGGAACTGCGTTCAAAATTGCCGTGCCCAATATAGAGATGATGACTACATTTTAATAATTATTCCGTCATATAGATTAATAAAAAATATTGGAGACGTATTTTGTCTTTTTTAACGTAATATAAAAATAACGGCGATACATTGAGTCAAAATGTCGCGTGACGCCTAGGTACAAATTGCACCTAGGTGTGAGTCCAGTATATTTTTATTATCTAACTGACATACTCATTAGAATTTTGATTTTCATACCCTGTCATTATGCCTATTATCATACCAAAACGACTCGCAGGTGAGTAACGGATTAACAATCAATCAAAATATTCTTTATTCAAGTAGGCCTAGTTACAAGCACTTTCGAAATGTCACTTACATGAGAGTGAAGTGTTTGCTGGGAGACATACAATATAATCCAACATTTGCTGCAAGGATTAGGGAAAACCCAGAAAAACCTTATCATATCATTTAAGTTAAATATAATACTATAGATAAAATCATCATTTTAAAAATTAAAATAACCAATAAGATAAATCCCAAAAGGATTGTCAATAAAAAAGAAAAATAATAATAATCTAGAATGTGTCTAGAATACCATTCTAAATGTCAGAGTATGTAAAACAATTAAGATTAAAATAATAATAATACCTTCTATTCTTCTATCACTGTTAGATCTCGGACTAGTCCGTTTTTCTTGAGGAAGACCGCGTTCATGCATCGTCGTCTGTCGTGGTCACGCTTGGCCGGCGTCAATACTGATCGGAATACTCGATCAGACATATTTACGAGGGGACGAGATTTATTTCGTAAAAGTCGACATTTACTGACTAATTAACGAGTACACTGCAACTGATCAATGATAGAAATAGAAATAACAGAACCAAGGTCATCGACGTAGCTCAGAGTTGCCAGATTTAAGCGGCAGTAGGCAGGGCATTACACATAGAAGCGAGGACCGTTGATGCAGAAAAGTTCTTGAATGGTAGAAGAGAGCTACATAGCAAACAGGGTAAGCAAACTGAAGTGGCAATGGGCAGGGCACATAGTTCGAAGAAGCAATGGCCTTTGGGGCAGAAAGGCAAGTGCAGCGTGGGAAAGCTACCCGCAAGGTGGTCGGACAACCTGGTTAGGATCGCAGGGACTCCCTGGATGCGGGTCGCCTCTATACGGCCCATGTGGAAATCTATTGCGGAGCCCTGTGTCCAGCAGTGGACGTCCTATGATTTAAATGATGATGATGAGATGATTCAACGTGGAAAAGTTCCCAACAATATGGACGAACAATCTGGCCCAAATAGCAGGAAACCGTTAGATGGAGATCCTTGGGATAGGGTTTTGTCAAAGTGGACGTTCGGCTGATATGGTAATGAAGAAACCTAATTACAATTTTTCACCCGGAGATGTCCGCTGCTCAATATAGAAATATACCCCGTATTGGGGGTTTGCCATGACCGTCTCGCAGTCTGTTGATCGCTGCATTTCAAAAAAATATGCAACACACCAACAGTAAAAGTGATTTTGCGTAGAGATAGATAGATTATACGCTGAATGCGTCCGAGGCTGCGGTCATGCCCAGCAGACAAATAGCACGAAAATTGCCTATGATCAAGTTTTACGAAAACCGGCAAACGTGGGGAAGGACTTTGCCAGGCCCTGGTGGTAGGAGTAGACCTAAAAACTGCTAGGTGGATGTCATCCGAGATGAAATATGTACTAATAGTCGTCAATAAAGGATACCAAACATCGTGCAAAGCTGAGGAGGAAAGCCGGAAAGCGGACCAAGGGCTTCAAACAGCAGATGAAGCTACCGACAAAACACTCAAGTGAGAGAAAGAGAGAGAGTATACGCTAGACTAGGTTGAGTTTTATCAAGGAGGTGTTCTCAATCAACAAATAAAATAGAATACCCGCACGGAAAATACAATACTCTTTATTGCACACCAAAAGAAAATAACATAACACACTTAAATCTAAAACAGCGTGAGAAATGGTAAACAACACTTATCACTAAGAAGCGATTTCTTCCAGACAATAAAGATGATAAAGATGGCGCAAAGTAAACAACCAATGAGTAAGTAAGTGGTACACAAGAAGATAAGACATATCTTAAATCAAAGTCAGAAAGAAAGAAAAAGAGAAAGAAACAATTCAGATCTTACATAAAAATATACTAGATGCTAATAAAGAAATATATGAAATACAAATAAACATAATACACAAATAAATACTTACATATAAACAAAAAATTACGGAGCAACATGAAATCGACATCTCAGCTTAAGGGAGCAATAAAAAATGCTGCTTAAGATGGCTCTTAAAACGGGAATAGATTACGGGAAAATACCCAAGTAATAACGACAATAAAACCACAGACAGAGAAAACTACTTTCCATGAAATGCCGTTGCGTCTACCGTTCCTACATTACAAAAAAATGGTAAAAAAACTGCGATATCTCCAGCTGAACACATCAATTATCGACTTAGTATTCCGCTCCTGTGCGCCGCGGTCTGATCCGATTAAAGCGAGACGGCACGACTAACACTATTACTCATCACTTTTACAACGTGTCGAATCGATATGAATGGATAGACATCTTTAAGTTATTAACAAAAGAAAACATGTAATGAGCGTAAATGTTTAACTATAAAGCCAAAAATAGTATTTTATGTACGGTACGGATCACATTTGAATCACCTTTTGAAGTCGGTGCCAAACCATTAATTTATTACTATTAAGAACCGCGGCGGCGAGCCTTTAGTTATTATCTGCCTACACATATATTTAGTCATTTAAATTTGGATTTTCAATTGCCCATGAGTGAGAATTGTGCATATTAAAAATCCCATTGCGTCTAAAGTGGGATTCATCCGTCCACAAGATTTGGTTAAAAAGTTTTCGTTGGGCAATTGAAAATCCAAATTTAAAAAGGGAATCGACATCCCAAGAACACTTTAGTGTTAACCTTTGGTCTTGCATACTTAACGGTCAGCTAATCGGGCCCTTTCAGCTACCAGACCGCTTGGGGGGCAATCACTTTTTAAATTTTCTACGCGTCGATCTGCCCCTGCTGTTAGAAGATGTGGACTTGGAGACACACAGAAGCATAGTACAGCAGTGTGATGGTGCACCATGCCATTTTGCCTTGGACGTAAGAAACTATTTCAATCAAAGATACCCTGAAAGATGGATTCGTCGTTGCGGCCGGGGTGACGCCTGCCTTATAGCCTGGCCTCCACGGTCCCCCGACCTAAACCCCATTGATTTTTTTGTATGGGGATACTACAAAGACCTCGTCTACTCAAGAGAATGACGCAATTTGGACGAGTTAACCCGGAAATTGAGAGTAGCAGAAGAAACCATTAAAAATAATAGAAGTGCATTCAGACGTTTAAAAGACAACCTTTTTCGGCGATGTCGCACTTGCATTGAGCAACAGGGGGGCCATTTTGAAAATTTCTTGTAATTAAACACCATGTAATTGGTTTTACTTTGTTTGTATTAATCATCATGTAAATTAAAATTTTGCACTTACCACATTTAGATTTCAATTTTTTGATTGAAGCCTTATGAATAATAAAATGAAATTTTCAGGGTAGCTACCTGATAGATAGAGCAAGTTTTTAAAAGCCAAACGGTAATTTTTTTTTACGTGATTTTATCTTTTTAAAGCCCCTTGAAGTTGTGAACATATTGTGTAATTTCATCATTCTTGACATTTAATTTTTTTTTTCGTCCATTCAAAGATCTAACGATAGTAAATGTTACCATACTGAATTGACCTATCTATCAGCTTAGCACACAAAAAAAAATCAAGCATCTACCGCAATAATTCACGTCACTATAAATAAAAATCTCATCGTACTCGGCGATAGGAGAAAAATTAAAGGAAAAATCATAACTCCGAAAATACGAAAAATCGCGGTACATACATGGGGGTGATTTAGATAGCCGTCTAGGTCCTCTACCTCCCAGCTTCAGTATATCACTACTTCTTGGGACAGCCTGTATACAGAGAAGAACGCCGGTTTATGCCTGTTTCCTAGACCTTTCTAAGGCATTCGATAGAGTCGATTATAGCATCTTGTGGCAAAAACTTAGTCAGGTACTGGTACTCAAATCAGATAAACCAGGTGAGATGGACAAATGGTTTGTCAAAAGAGTACAAACTGGAGTGCGGCGTGCGGCAGGGAGGAATTACGTCTCCTAAATTGTTCAATCTCTATGTCAACGATCTGATTGGGAAGCTAAGTGGGATGCATGCTGGATGTTATGTGGGCGGTACCTGTGTCAATAAAATCAGCTATGCTGATGATATGGTCCTGCTTAGTCCCTCGGTCAGCGGGCTTGAACAACTGCTTACGACCTGCGAGTCGTATGCCCTGTCTCATGGCCTCCTATATAATGTCAAAAAGAGCGAAGTCATGGTGTTTAAGGCGGGTAACGTTAAGCCGTACTATGTACCTCCTATTTTCTTAAATGATATTGCCCTGAATGTTGTGAATAAGGTGAAATATCTGGGTCACATCTTGACAGACTCTCTGAATGATGACTCTGATATTGAGAGAGAGCGGAGGGCGTAAGCAGTTCGGAGTAATATGCTAGCCCGCAGGTTTGCTCGATGTTCTACCGATGTAAAGGTGACTCTGTTCAAGGCATACAGCCAGTCCTTTTACTCGAGCAGCCTGTGGGTCAAGTATACGAAACGAGCCTATAGCGCCCTTCGCGTTCAATACAACAATGCATTTAGGATGCTGCTGGGGCTACCTACCTGGTGTAGTGCATCGGGTATGTTTGCCGATGCCCGCATAGATAGCTTTCAGGCAATTATGCGAAAAAAGATCGTCTCACTGTTGAGTCGGGTTAGGCAAAGCTCTAACAGCATCCTGAGTGCCATAGCGGCAAGGTTTGACTGCCCAATATTAATGTTTTGGGTAAGGCAGATCGAGGGTGTCGCTGAATATGTGAAGTAATTGTAATTGTATATATATATTTTAAGTTGTTAATTACTAACCTAGATTTAAGCTACTTTGTTACTAATCATCTGTGGATAATTATCCGAAATAAAGAGTTATTATTATTATTATTATTTATTTACTTGGTTTGGCACCGACTTCAAAAGGTGATTCAAATGTGATCCGTACCGTGGATAAAAGATTATTTTTGGCTTCTAAGTTTATTTTGAAGTTGGTTCTTTTTTTATTTAAAACATTTTATTTTTTGCTTTTTAGTGATGGATTTTAGTAGTGATATATAGTATTTTGTAGAGCCCAGAATGGGAAGATTGAGGAGGCACGCATCTCGAGTCTTTGGAAGTAAGAAATGTAAAAGTTGGTTAGTTCATTGTACCTTCCATCATCAGCTCAGCATGAAATGATGACAACTAGAGGAAAACAACTGATAACTTTAGAAAAATATATACAATACATTGTTAGTGCCTATAATATTTGAGGGTTTCTCTCGATTTCCCTGGTATTCCATCATCTGATCCTGACTTGCTGATAAGGAGACTACTTCAGGGACACACTAAAAAGAATATGACTAACAGTCTTAACGTATCTACCTACAATAGATGATTTTTTTAAGAATTATCCTCTAACTCTTAACTATTAAGCAGTTGTACCTTCCGTCATCAGCTGAGCATGATGAGATGATGACTACCATGTGCAAATACTTAAATAGCTTAAGAAAATATATGAAAAACGTTATAAGTGCCTATAAAATTTGAGGATTGCCCTCGATTTCCCTGGGATCCCATCATCAGATCCCAACTTGGTGGCAATGGGACCACCTCAGGAGTATATTCTTTCAAATAAAAAAAAGAATTTTGAAAATCGGTCCACAATTGGCGGAGTAATCGGTGAACATACATAGAAAAAAAAAAATACAAACTATCGAACATATAACCTCCTCCTTTTTTGGAAGTCGGTTAAAAATCATACAATACTTTCAACATTTTACACATTGCATCACACGCACAAAATAACTGTAATTGTATAGATAGAGTAGAAAAACGGTTAGTTATAAGAGCTATAACTTGGGCTGTCATCTTGATTATGGCGGAACCCGGACAAAATCTTCAAAAACCCTGATATTTGGAGGGAATCGCATTTTTCCCGGACATGTTAGATTTTATTCAGTTCAATAAGGTTTTCCCTGATACAAAAAGAGTCCGGGGGCCATGCAGGCGGGGTTTTACCGCCTGCATGGCCCCCGGACAGCCTCCAAACTAGGACAAATCCGGAAAAACCTGGACGGATGGCAGCACTAGCTATAACTAAATTGAAGCAACTAGATTACGCACTTATTTGTTTACTTACTTTGTATTGTATTTTTAAGCGGTTTTTTTTTCGTCTAGTTCAAGACGGTAAAGTGATGTCTAATTCAATTTTATCTACACTTATACTCGTATAACAAGAAGGTGCCCGTAACTTTGTCAGCGGAGTGAGTGGAGGAGTTTTTTTTTCTTCATCGTTGTTGAGTAAAAAGTGTCCTATAACCATCTGTGGATGCCCCTCAGCTACCCGTGCACCAAAAGTAGTTGACATCCGTTAAGCCGTTTTGATGTATTCCTGGCAGCCTATTCGAAATTGTAAGTAACCGCCTGATTTCAGCCACAAACTCCTATTGCAATCTATATACCTCTCCGTTTAAAAGTTTCACCGTAACATTCACTATTTTCCATTCACCCCTTCGCCTTCTTTAATTTATTTTCTCTCAGTAACTTAGTAGTTCGAAATACTAAACAACTGTTCTGTTCCGCATTGAAGCCATCCCTTCGATTCGACGTAATGTGAATGTGTATTTTTAATATCTCGTATCTCTCCGTCTGGTTTTCAGTTTTCTGCTTGTTTCAACTTATAAACTCCTAGTAGGCCGTTGGAAATATTACACAACCCCTTCCGCGTTGAAGCATTGACAACCACCTGACAACACATACACGCAACTACAGCTGAAAACTACCCCTACATATTTTTTTTGATACAGGAAACTCCATTCTGTTTATTCTCTCCTGGTACTCGTGTCAAAGTAATAAACATCTCTTCCGCGTTGGAATTGCCCCCAAACCCCTATAAGGCTACACTGAACTGAACCTATTATATAATCGACCATATTACTCATGAAACACGATCGTGTTCTTCTCAGATTATTTTACCGCAATTTAGGACTTTTCGTTATCAGTTCCGAACGTTATAATGCCTTTTTCATGGCTTGGTAACCGATCGCAGTAGTCTGAGAGAGAAAGATATGTCCAGTACGGCCTGAGAGAGAAAGTGATGTCCTGTTTTGTGTTATCTATTTACACCTCAAATTTATATTACCCTAGTAGCTCGTTCGAAATATTAAACATCGCTTCCGCGTTGTGTCGGTTTTGTTGCCCTTATCCGGCAAAATTGTGATTTTTTCACGAATTTCTTTCAGCGGTGACGAATCAGCCAAAGATGATTCGTATCAACAACTATTCGTAAGAGGTCCCATAAGTCGTGGAATGGGATGAGCTTGCGTAATGATTTACGTAACTCAATTTAGAGCTTTTTATTATTAAATTCAGTGAATGTGAGTGAATGTGTAAAGTTTCTTAAACATTTTTATGAAACAATTTAAACTATTTTTATCCCTTCCTATTATTGGAATCTGATGTGATAAACCTTTATTTTTCAAGTAAAAAGTTCAAAGCTTCACGAACCATATTAAGATGTTCGAACTTTTTAGTAATCTCGCGTTGATAACTTATTTTCTATTTTTTTTAAATTTCTTGCTAACCGTTAAAAATAAGCATGATGACGAGGTACGAAAATCAAAGTTCTAGTTAGTCTGCCAGCTGGGTAAATAAAAAAATATTTGAGTCGCATTTTATGCTTTTTCAAATTAACAAAAAATACTAAAATAAATCGCATTAAAGTTTAGGAGTAGGGACTTGTGACGTCATACCTAGTAGAAAAACGGTTACTTGTAAGTAAATTGAAGAAACTGAATAATGCAGGCATATTTTTGTTACTTTTGAGTGATTTTAAAAAGTTAATTTATTTTACTCTTTTCATTTAATCGTTACTTAAAAGTATATCTCGTGACGATTTCAACAAACCCAAACACGGCTAGGATACAGTATTTTATTATTGAGATCCAGTGCCTACCCACCCCACCATCAAATCAGCTCAGTGGTACCATTCTCATAAGGACCATTTAAGTTTGTGACAATGAAGTTGCTAAACTAACTTAATCAAAATGTCTTATGGCCACCCGTAAATCATTTATCATTGAGAAGTAGTTCCAATGGCATTCTGTGGTCTTCTTCATAAGTATGCAAATGCTTAATTCGTTTCTTAAAATGCGTAAATCGCTATATAGATGCCTATAATATTTGAGGAGTTCCTTCGATTCTTCATTGATCCCATCATTAGATCTTCACCTAAATTATATAGTACCAACTAGGAGATACATCCTATCAAACAAAAAAAAATAATCACTCAAATAGTCTTCGAGTAATCTTCGAGTAAATAAAATATCATACATAAAAAAAGATTCCGACGAATTGGAACCTCCTCCTTTTTTGGGAGTCGGTTAAAACCGCATACGAAGTTATAAACGCGCCTTCTAGTTTATTATAAGACTGCTAGGTTCTTCAAGACTCCAATTTCGTCGAGGAAAATATCATAACCCTGGTTTTTTCTACAGCGCAGTCGGATTAAGGTATCCGCCAAAAATGGTTGAAATCTATTCAGCCATTTAGACGTGATGAAGCTGCCACACATAAACTTGCAAAAAATAAAAACTTGCGCTTCGATGACCTTCCAATAGTCCGTATCACTTTTTTTTATATTTTCAATGTACTGACATTGAATATTTACAATAAGTATTAAAGATGACTTTCAAGATCGTTCTAGGTGCTTTATGGACTAGACTGGGATGGGAGTAATTTCACCTGTCAAATGAAAACAAAAGGTAAGGAATCACATCTAAAAATTATAAAGATCGCTACTATAAATAAAATCATAAATTTCCGAGACATGCAGCCAGGAGTCTTTGGAGCATACATATGCTATCATCCTAAGATCAAGATCTTGAAGATGCGGGCAGAGTTGGCCGTTTCACCTGTCAGGCTGCGCGCGCGTCGCTGCCCGCTGCGCTCCAGTGCACGCCGCATGGGCGCTAGTGCCGGGATATATCGACATCGATGTTTTAAACAGCCTGTCTAGTGATAGCTGGTGATGTTGGCCAGGACCGGATTTAGGGGAGCGCATCCGGGGCCAAGGCCCTGGGCCTCCACATAAGAGGGGTCCCCACAATAGACTTCATAGCAAGTAAAGAGCGATACCTAATTCTGATAAAAAAATTATCGGAGAAAAGGAGCGGCCAGTTTTACGTCTTGAAAAACCTTAGCGACGATGGGACAAAACCGTCTATCGAAACATTCTCTCCTGAGCATTGAAAGTGATTTACTCCGGGAACTTGATTTCAACGAGATCATCAACGATTTTTCTTTTAAAAAACTCGGCAGATTCCGTTCGTTAACGCTAAAATTTAATTTTACAAAGTTCTTATTTTTGATTATATTTATGTAATATGTTTCTTAAAATATTTTATTTGGTTTCACAAAAAAATATTTATTGAAAAAATTGCAAAGAATAGTGCAATTTATTTGGAAAATAATTAGGTACCAGGCAGGGGGCCTCCACTCCTTTGTTACCCTAGGGCCTCCACACATCTAAATCCGGCCCTGATGCTAGCCCTTTATAAGAACCTGTTTACTCCCTGTTTAAAGAACTTATAATGTAGAGGAGTAATGCAGAAAGCTTTAGCTGAGAGCTCCATAATGACACAGCCATCGCATTGGCTTGGCTGGTACTAGCCTTATGTATCAAGACATTCCTAGGAAGTTAATAATATTTTCTTTTGTTTCCGCGGTTATTACCGACGACGTCGTCACGTTGTGTTCACGGGACGACTGAGAAAAGATAATCGCATTGGCTTGGCTGGTACTAGCCTTATGTATCAAGACATTCCTAGGAAGTTAATAATATTTTCTTTTATTTCCGCGGTTATTACCGACGACGTCGTCACGTTGTGTTCACGGGGTGATTGAGAAAAGATATATTTTCATGTGTCAAAGTTAAAATTTGTGTTGTTATTATTGTTAATTGTGGACCTTCTGTATACCGCGGCGATCAGGTTTGATCTATTGTGGCAGCCTTATAAAGGTGTACAGGCATGGCAGTTACACATGTGCAAAAAGGGCTTAATTATTTTATTTTTAAATAAACTACCAGCAGCGTTTCATAAAATGAGGTTTAATAAGAGAACTTAAATGAGATAATATGCGCAATATAATCCGTTTAAATTCTTTTATTAAAATAATTATAAAGTTCTTTTTGTTTTACAAATATCAGGATAATAATCACAATATTTGCATGTTAGTACAATGTACATTGAAGATATTTAAGAAAAACCGGCCAAGAGCAAGTTGGACCATGCTCAGTGCTGCTACCTTGCATGTTCATAAAAAAAGTATGCCTATTTGTCAAGGAATATCCAGATTTCTTTAAAAATAGGTCCGATGTTTTTAAAGGCAAGCAAAGATCCCAGTACAAGAGCCTACTGTATCAACCTCCGTATCGTACGGCTATATATCTTAAGAATGCTTATAATATGTGCATATTCATATACAACAATATCCTAGAATAAATAAGACGAATGGAGTATAGTAAATTTGTACGAGAAATTACCAGATGGCTCATTGAACATTGTTTTTATAGTTTAAAATATTCTTTAGATTATAGTCCGCATGACTGATTTATTGTGCACAACTTAGAATATCTTTTTGCATGTAGTTCACATAATTTTATATTATATAAAATATATCGTTGACCGACAGAATACTTTACTGATGTACCTTTAAACCTTGTACCAAATGTTTTGTAGTATTCTAGCAAATAAAACATTCTAATCTATTTTATTCTAGTTTATTCAGTGAAGCGTTCCGTGACTACAAAGAAATGCACTACACATGAAGAAAAACGATGTGAAAAAGTGCACCAGCAAAAGAGAGTATCTTTGTGGCACTTTCGTCCTTTTGCTCAAAAACAGTCAATCCGATCATGTTGAAAGTATTTATTAAGCCTTACATTTGTAATTTTTTCATAACGTTTATTTCCGTAAATATTCATAAATTCTTTAACTACCAAACTAAGTAGCGGCTTATAAAAAACACCTGTACTCCAAATTTCATCAATATAGATTACCTATATCGTGTAGTTTTTGAGTAAAATGCCTGTGACTTACGGACGAACATGACGAAACTATACGGGTTCCATTTTTGCCATTTTGGCTACAGAACCCTAAAAATGTGCGTTTTGTATCTACCTACATAATTGTGTCATATCGGTTAAAATTACTATTTTTAGACCAAGAAATCCTCACGCAACGCTCACATAACGAGAACCTAAAAAAACTCCACCGACTTTCACATCGACACATGCCCATCCCAAAACATTCTCAAAGAAAACATCAACACATTTCCTTCGGAGCGCTCTTCAGAATACCGCGTGCGCCGTCTGTGGCTGACGTACAGACATTACGTGTTACACTTAGACATTGATGGCATACATTAGTGCAAGAAGTGATGTGAACATGACCATGTCTAGTGAAGGGTCCGTCAGCTCGAGGCTGCGACAGTTCGGCCTGTACAAAACCATAGACTCGAGGACGGAGGAGTTTCTGAAGTTGTCCAGGAAGAGGCAGATTCGGAGAGGATGCGCGTGCGCGGTTGTGTCGACGGCGATCACTGTTACTGTTGTTGTGGTGAGTTAGAACTGACTAAGTACTTCTAGCCAGCAATAGTGATGTGTGATAACAAGTTTATTTTTAACCCTCGACGTAAAAAGACGGATGTTATAAGTTTGTGTGTGTCTGTGTGTATCTCTGTAACACCGTAGCTCTTAAACGGGTGATGAGCAGGATTTGTAGCGGTGGTTCTTAGACATGTTTTATCAAAATCATTTCAGCCGTTTCAAGGTCATCAGCTATTTTATTAGCTGCGGTTAGGAATCTTATAATCGCATAATGGGTATTTACCTCACTTTCGAAATAATACCGATGGCATATAATAGACATAACTGTACTTATTAAAACTTCTTTTAAAACTAATTAAATTGAATATTCATAAAAGTCCCAACACAAAAAAAATCCTTTCAAAAGTAAATAATAAAATTTCTGGGCCTGGTCCCTTAAATTTAATATTTAAATACTTAATTTGTCATATTTTGTCATTGAAGCGTCGTCCGCTAAATAAATAAAATAAAAACAGAATTTTAGCAGCTTTTTGTCTGGGGGTGTTTTAATTTTTTTTATATATAATTAACCCCTGGATATTATAAGTTTTACGTGTGTTCGCTCTATCTGTGGTATCGTAACAATGGAATGGATGGTCCGATTTTGATTTAGTTTTTCGTGCTTGAAAGTTAATTTCATTAAGAGTATTCTTAGCTATGGTTCAAAATAAGTTCCCGTGAAAAATTTCATTTTTGTGACAAGCCTTTATTGCCGACTGTACTTTTCTTTAAGCATCCATCAACCATTCACCGAAATGTTTCTATAGAGCCCAAACTCGGTAGAATTGCGTTATGTTGTTACAGAGTGCCTATGGCCACCTTCCTGCTCCATCATCAGATCAGCTTGATGGTATCATATATTACATATCTTAGCTCAATCGGAAACCAAATTTAACTTGCAAGATATACGGGTCAACCGTACAAAATTACATTGCAAGTTAAATAAAAGCTTGTATAAATCGATTTTACTGTTTGGTAATTATCAGTTTTTTTTTCTAAATTTACTTGTTGTGAGGATATATTTGCGAATCCGCGGCTCGTACAGTTAGCTGCAAAATAATCCGCTTGCTCTATATGTATTTGTACGGCCAGTGCATAACTTTTTGGCAAATTGTACTAGTGTAGAAATTGGAATCCTTCCTTCTTTCAGTAATCAGTGAAGCGTCAAAGACACTTTGCAATATGCAGTAGCACTTTTCAAATACATATTCGGTTAAAAAATAATATGTTTATTTATTACTACTGGATAATTTAAATCAAATCCCGCTGACTCGTTCATGTATATGTATTGAATATCGTAACAGATTTTTCCGGGGTTCGAAAAATGTACAGTTTCTTTGGTAGTTTCCGTACTTTGGTGGTTTCCAATTTACTTTAAGTTATCTTGTAACTTGTAAACAAAATGGGTAATATTTAAATTACATTAGAAATAATTGCGAAAAGGGTATTAAGCGGGTCCGCTCTTGTCTGATGATGAGTAAGGTCCTCAAATTGGACAAAAATATGTCGAGCAGTAGACACTCGGCTTTTACCACGTGGATTAATCTAAATATGTTTGAGTCACGGTAAACTAGAAAACTCTAGTTAATAGGAAGGATAAAATTGGGAATAAATAAATAAAATACTAATAAATAAATAACACAGGGACAATCTTACACAAATCGATCCAGTCCCAAACTAAGCAAAGCTTGTAAATATTATGGGTACTAGGTGACGATATACATATAATATAGATAAATTATGCATAAGCATGATACATATTTATCACTCTATAATTTTTAATATAGTAAAAATGTCAAACAAAAAGATATCAATATTATTCAATTATATCAATTACAATATTAAATAATTAATTAATCAAAACTTTTAGTAAATTAATATAAAAATAATAATTATGTCAGTCAAGACCGGATACATATTTATATATTTTATACATTCAAGACCAATAACAGACATTCTTGTTCATCACACAAACACTTGCCCTTGCCGAGATTCGATCCCGGGCCAGCTTCGTAGGCCGTTGTATGAACGTTGACAAATACGTGTTAAAAAGAAAACAAGATGCTTTGGACGATCGGCGTATTGTCTGTACTAAATTACTGGCTAAATTCCTTATCGCCGCCGAGTGCCGTACGAAAATGCATAAATATTAAATCTGTGCTATCTTCACAATAGTACAGTCACCAGCCTTAAAATCTGCCACAACAAAGCGCACGTAAATATCTGACACGATTCTGTTTCTAGGGTCGTTAGAACGTGTCAGATATTTTCGCCTGCTTTGATATGACAGATATTTATGCTGGTAATGCAGGTACTTTTAGATCCTTGTGTTTTCAGAATTGATTGGAAATCAGCTGTTCATATATTTCTGATAAACTGTATGCTCAGTCATTATTGAGGTGCGTCCACACTTGTATCATTTGCTCGTATCCGATCACCGTGGCGTGGCATGACTGCGTATCGCGCTGCTTGGACGCTCACTGTCGGCGCGGCGATATCGCCGCGCTTGTCCGATCTAAGTGTGTGATACGCGTAGCAACATGGATTTCGAGCGATCGGATCGGCGCAACGTCCAAACGCCTGATCGTGACACGCGATCATGCCACGGGACGAAGATCTGATTGGATTCTTGATATGACCAATAATGATAATTTATCTGCTTTGCCTCAAGGTTGACTGATAGAGAATTCCCTATAGCATTAAGTCCGCCTTTTGTACGATAAGTGTTTCTTTTGTGCAATAAAGATTAAATTAATAAATAATAATAAACAAGAGGACTGTCATGGCCATACTTTACAGGCAAAGACTACAATGTCGCTTTAAAATTTAACAATTATTTACTTATTTAAACTTTATTGCACAATACAAGAAAATGCAAATGGCGGACTAAATGTCATAAAGGCATTCTCTACCAGTCAACCATTAGGCTAAACAGAGAAATTATTGGTGCGGGATATCGGTATCAAACGTGTACAAATTAATAATTACAAGGGTGAGTCACCCAAATTATATAGTATATAAACTATACATAACACGTAGTATATATAAACACAATACATAAATATATATACATACATACCTGCTTCTGAACTACTATGAAGACTCTTAATCTTGAAGTTTTTCCAAGAGATGCTTGCGCAACTTACACTTGAAGAGAATTTATACTCTGACTTGTCATATTCTGAGGGGCAGGGCGTTCCTGACACTTCTTGCCTGTACAGTCAAGGAATTATAATAATAAATAATAAATATCAGGGATAATCTTACACAAATCGACCTAGTCCCAAACTAAGCAAAGCTTGTACTATGGGTACTAGGCGACGATATACATAATATAATGATCCTTGGTCATGTCTAGTGCTGAGAATTCATTAAAGTACTAACAAATAAGGCGTTTCATTGTAATTCCAATTTCATTCATGTGTCTTTAGCCCTGTGGTTAACTTTGCTTTGGCGTTAAGCTCATTTCGTTCGTAATTTGAACTTGATTTCGTTTTGTGAAGTATTCGGTTATTTTATATTTTTGATGCACAAGTAACCGGCATGTATTGTTGTAAATGTGTGCAATTTGTTTTGACAAATTCTTGTAATATTTGTTGTGATATGTTTACAGGCTTGTTATGTTTACATGGTCTGCGCAAGTGTGTCGTGTGCATTGTGTTGCATTAAAGAGACTTACAAACTTAGAGGGTTCTTTATTAATTGTTTTTTTTAAAACTGCTGAAGAGGGTTATACAACACAATATAAATGCTCTTTATTGCACAAATGACACTAACCCTGAACAATAGTTGGTTTTATCACTAAATAGCGATCTTTCCAGACAACGGCAGACGGAATATTATTAACAAAACAAAAATAAAATACCAACAAGAAATAAATTGTTTTTTTACGAAAATCTTGATGTTTTACCGTCATGATCTTCGTGATTTTTAAAGTGAATTTCTTCACTAAACGACGATCAAAAGCCGGTTAAAAAGAAAAGATCTTGTAACAAGTAGTGACAAGCCGACTGGGCTCTGTAGCTCAATTGGCAGAGCGTGCGCCCCGGCAGTCTTGAATTTTTTTAATTATTTGGATCGGATTGTATTTCAAGAATTAAAAAAATTATAAACTTACAAAGTTCAGCTCACAACTCAAAGGGATATTTTTATCCCATTAGGGTTTACACCAAACTGCAAAATCATTTTATGCACAATTAAAGCATGGCGTAATTATTATGATATTCGAATAATATACGCAACATGGTTATGGATGTGAAATATATAAAATATTATTTATAACCACTCTGAAAACAAAATCACTTTGTTTTACCTTAAGTTAAACTAAACATGGTACAATTAGTCAGAGTCCGCAAGTGATGCCATCTGCTGCAAATTTGACAGTAGTCAGACCCTGTGAAAACAAGCCTTAATACTCTAAATTGATCTTTACTTGTAAACACAACTGTTTGAAACTAAATGTTTATACAAACACATTGTATTCTAATTTGGCATTAAGCAAGCATAACGATATGCAAACTTTCACTTAAATCTTTGAAAACGTAATTTTGGTAGTTAGTAGTAACAAATTAATAGTTTATAAACATGTATGTGTTAGTACACATAGCTCTTTGGGTTACTAATAAATAGTCAAGTTCAAATTTAAAATCTTTTACTTCCTAAACTTTTTTTCATAAATAGTAAAATTTTCTGAACCTTTATAAAACAGACTTAAGAGGATTTATACCTGCTTAACTGGCATCGTCGCATAATATTTTGTTTTTCTTGATTATTTTGAGAAATATTAATGTAACTTAAACATGTTTTCAATACATTTATTAAGTTTATTACGTTTTTGGTAGTGAAGCTGGCACTATGAAAATTCATGATATTGCCTCAACTAAAGTTCTAAAAAGAAATTCATGTCTATATCTTGTTTTGTATGGAAATAAAGGCAAAGCGATTAATAGGTGAATTAAACGCAATATAAAACCTAAAGATGTAGGGTATGTATTGAACATACCTTTAAGTTCACTTAAGTGCACGAAATAATGAAGCAAAATGAAAAAATAACGTTGCCAGTTAAGCAAGTATAAACTCTCTTATCATAACCTATTAAATTCATACTAATATTATAAATGTGAAAGTGTGTCTGTCTGTCTGTCTGTTACCTCTTCAAGCTTAAACCGCTGAACCGATTTAGACGAAATTTGGTATGGAGATACTTCGAGTCCCGGGGAAGGACATAGGCTACTTTTTATCCCGAAAAATACTATAATATAATTAAAGCGGACGAAGCTAGTTCTACATAACGATTAAAGAAAATCTCGCGTTCGTCAAACTCGTCAAGTTTCAAATGAATATTTTGAATTGAAAGTAATTTCAGAGATAAAATGCACGACCTGCTATGCATCTAAGGGTCCACAGTGCATCTTAGGTTAAGGCACTCGGTAACGTGTGCCCCTAATCCATACCTACTAAAACATAAGCTATTTCATTACATTTATTTAAGTCAAAAATAGTTAAGCTTACTGTAATACCAAATCGCTTACTTATAGTTTAATATTATCAATTATAATGACACAAATTGCATGTTTGTATTCAAGGATAATTCCTGATATGGCCTACAAGACAAATAGTCACCACTAATTGCATTACTGCAGCAGTCGGCGTAAAATAGGGTTATGTAGTGTCAAAACGCTAAAAGAATACCTATGAAGTATCAAAGAAAAAATACACACTCCAAAAAGAGAACTGTGAAATAACTTTTTAGTGTTTTCTTTTTGGAGTCGCTTTTATTTTTTGTTAAAAAGATAATTTATTCCACACTTTTTAGTTAATCCTTAGGTACTTAAAAGTATATCTTGTGACGATTCGAACAAGCCCTAACACAGATAGGATACAATAGTTTATATAAAGAGATCCGGTGCCTACATTCCGGCTCTATCATCAAATCAATTCAATGGTACCATTTTGTCATCAGGAGTATGAGGACCATTTCAATTTGTGACTATGAAGTAGATTCGCTATATTAATCGAGATATGTCTTCTCCACCCGTATATCACTTATCGTTGAGGAGTTCTGTGATATTTTTCATCAGTTCCACTTCACCAATTTACACTTTCTGAATTGCTTAATAATTGCTTATTACGTTTCTTAAAGTACCAAAATAGCCATGAATGCCTGGAATATTTGAGGAGTTCCTTCAACTCCTCATGGATTATATCATCAGATCATCAATAAAATTAATATGGGACTAATCTGGATGCACCTCCTTTCAAACAAAAATAATTTTCTAAATCGGTTTGAGTTCTGAGGTAAAAAATATTTTGAAAAATACAAGCGAAATGAGAACCACCTTCTTTTTTGGGAGCTGGCCAAAAAATATACTTTGTGACATCATAATGCTATACAGTAACTAAAACTAACATTACTAAAACTAGACATATGGAGGTAATTTGTCTATATAAATAGTCAAATTACCTCCATATGTCTAGTTTTTGATCATTTTAAAGTTCAAAACCTAAGTTTTTAGTGTATTTTCAGAAATAGATATACAATAAATATTAACTACTGAGAGGTACCCAATTTCTATACTACGGATTTGCAGTTCAAATATATTTCTTTTCTTAGTCAAGCGATCAATGAATACCCATTATGTAAGCTAATGTACATTGTAAACAGACTAGAATGCCCGCAACTTTGAATAAAGTCATAACCCCTCTTTTTTTTCTTCAACGTAGTCGTGTAAAAAGTATTATTTAACCATGTGTGGATAGCCAGCTACCCGTGTACTAAAAATGGTTGAAATCCTTTTAGCCGATTTGGCGTGGTGAAGCCACAACGAGACATAGATACGAACATACAATTTTTTTTCACTTCTCCTGCTCAAAAAGTACGTCATATTAGCTTCGCGAAGCGAGACTAAAATAATACATTTAGCCTTTAGGGCTTAAAAGAAAGCCATATAATCCCATACAAATTTCTATGACACTGAAAAAAAAAACTTGCGGCCAGCTATATACTCCTTACGAATAATTAAAAACAAACAAACCAACCTGATCAGATTGGCCAAACTTTCTGATAGAATTGCTCAAACTGTACAGTTAGTTTTTTATGAAATATACAATTTTAATGTTAAATCTTTTTTTTCTTTTCTCGAAGTCGAAGTGAAAAGAAGAGTGTTTAACACGTGGCTAAAAGCCATTATGAAACTCAGAAATATTTGAGCTCGTCCAAATAATCACTTCGTGTCATAATGGCTTATTTTAGCCCCTTGTCAAACAATCTGCTACTGTTTCTATTCAGTGACGTCCAAATAGTCTGTTACAATATTTTTGCAAATATCTTCAATGTACAGACAATTTATTTGAACAACTTTTTAATAGTATAGATGAAGCTGGCAAAAGTCATGATTTGGTATACGTATTGTATCAATGAATCGTGATGGACTCGATAATGATTGGATATTGCGTATAATTATCGCCCGTGAGTTATAATGTGCCATTTTGTAACTCTAGACCATATATTCCACAATTCGTGTGTGTTTGTTGATCTGTAATTATTGGTTGAAATAATATTGAACGTCACGACATAATGATAATCTAATATTCTCCTTTCATGAACAACTTTAGTTTTTCAAATAAATAACCAATATTCAAGAAAAGATTTATCAGCGGGCACGGCAGTGCCCCCGCCAAGTCGAGCGAGAAGCAAACACAGCCGCACCATCCTTTACTGGAACTATTTCGCCGGATTTTCAGGCCCCTCTTTGAGAACCTCTGGATAAGACCAGAACGCAGAATTTTGTCATCCAGTAAGCTATAATCACATACTTAAAATCCAAAATTTCAAGTCTATAGGTCATTTAGTTCCGAAGTTAAGCGAAAGCAAAGTTTCGCATTTATGACACTCACTCACTCACTCACTCATGATCATCAGAATATAACTAGTATTTCCCATAAACTCAGAGAGCTGTAATTTTGGTACAGAGTTAGGGTTTAAGGGTCACATAAAGGGAAAACTATAAAACTAGGATAATCGAAGATCTGGATTACCTGGTGACCCTGATTAGAAAACACAAGAGCCCAACCGAAACTATAAGAGATCGACATACCGCCTTTACAAAAAATATTCAACTTGGTGGGCCGCTTCATGTGATATCCAAAATCGAAGGGTTATGCCCACGTTTCTACAAAAAGAAGTGAAATCCCACCAAAAACATTCTGTAAAAAATTAGCCAAGTCTCGATGGAGCTGCTTGTTTATCTCTAAAAAGTAATGAAATCTAGACAAGTCGTGCCAAGTCTAAGGTTCCTTACTGCGATTTTTTTATTATTATAGTTAATGTTGTGTGACTTGGCCGTTGAAGGGTACACAAGGGTACAAAACTAACCATTGCACCAATCGTTGACGGTCGGACGTCGGACGCTCACTCACTGAAGGTTCGCTCACTGAAGATTCAAGTCGCTCAGTGTCTCATCTATGCCAGTATTTTTTGCTCGCTCTCGCTCATACATTATAGATGTACCCGTATTCATAGTCCAAATTAAGAGAATCAATTTAAATGACATACTCTGCTGCGCCACTAAAATCAAATTATTTAGTCAAGTAACATTTCCAATGTAAACATATAAAACAGTTATGTGACTGACAATAAAACCTTCGAGAAAATCGAGAAAGAGATGCTAAGATGGTTTGGGCATGTAGAGAGGATGCGTGAAAGAAGATTGACTGGAAAAATCTATAAGGCGAATGTAAGTGAAAATGTTGGAAGAGGAAGGCCTAGACGAATGTTTCGCGATCAGATTGAAGACATTCTGAAAAAGGCCAAGAGAAAAGTACTCTAAACCGGCGAGCATCCGTGAAGAGATTAATGAATGTTGATAAAGCGGCAGTTGTATGCCAGGACCTTAGCAAGTGGAAGGAGGTAGTCTCTGCCTACCCCGTTGGGAAGAAGGCGTGATTGTATGTTATGTTACACTTACCATTAAATGATATTTTAAAAACGCCCAAAAACTAAAAATAAGGAGGTTATTTGACCATCAAACGTACTTACTAATGTTTTCTTTTTCTAAAGTAAACTGAAAGTTTTGACAGTTCATCAAAAGGAACTAAGAGGTTACTACAAAGTTCGAAATTAGAAGTTCGTATCGTGCCGTCCCTCTTGCTCTCGTGTTATAATGTTTTTGAGTGAGTGGGACAGCGCCCTACAAAGTTGCCCCTCTGATTTGATATTTCAGCCTGACAAACAATTTGCAACATAAATAACTAAAAGAAGAGACTAAAAGGAAAATGTCATTTATCAGAAAATGTACTTCTAAAAACAGTGAAATGGATGATTTATATCAAAAACTTGAAAAATTTATGCGGTTGGGTTGGAGTACTTTATATTTGACTGCCGTAAAAAGACCAAAACAAACCTTTTAACACCATTGTGGTACTATAAATTATACGCATAACAATAAAAATTTACATTAATTAAATACGAACCGCGTGTAGTTTTCTAAACGATGCTCATTTGTTCTGTTTGCGGCTTTTATACGCTTTCATTTAGATTATGTATTTTAGAATCATTCATTAACTATGTTGATGAATAATATTTTCTTCAGTTTCCGCGATTATTACTCATTGGAAAAAAAAAGTAACTCTTCAGCTTTCCATGGTCACGGGTGGACAGTCCACCCGTGACCATGGAAAGCTGAAAAGCTTCCGAAACGTCAGGAACTAAAATTAGATAATATACTTGATATAATCCGTTAGATTGTTTTATTTCTATTTAGATGAATGTGAAAAAAAAAATACTACTTCAGATTAAATAACAGTGTACGCCGAAGACACGGGATTTTGCCCGTGATATTCTAACCCTGGATAGTATAAAAGAGGGTTGATAATGGTCAGAAGTCGACTTCAAATGAGCCCATACAGACAATTTCACACAAATCAAACTAATCCCACGGTAAGCTCATTAAGACTTCTGTTATGAGTACTAGAGATATAGTTAACAGATATACTTAAATAGATAATGAACATCCAAGACTCAGGAACAAATATTTATGTCCATCACACAAATTCTCATTTACCCGGGTGATGGTGCCAACTTAAGCTCAATTTGCATTTGCTATGACAACTCATTAGGCAAACGAAAAAAAAAACGTTTATTCTTACATATTTCTGCAATTGGAGATCCGGTTATAAGTTATAAGACTATTCAACCAAAGACAATTTTTATACCGGACATTCAAGATGTTCTCGAAGATCTTGACGCCAAACGCCAAATTCGCAAAACTCAACCCAAGCCCATCTACCACTATACATACAATTCCAATGGAGAGCTTTACTGTGCTAGATGCTGCCGTACCTTTAAAACCAAATTTGGATTTGCAAGTCACATTCGCGCTCACGCACGCAAAAAACAATAGGACTAAAGGAAATCTGTCAGGGTGTCGCCGTCGACGGATACGTTTGGGGGGACATCATTATCTCATCATCATCACCATCATATAAACATGTAGACGTCCACTGCTGGACAAAGGCTTCGCAAGTATCCCCACAACGATCGATGCCCCGACCTCATTCATCAGTTTCTCACGACCTTGACATGACTTGCATTTTTATTTAGCAATTGACAGACAATCTATCTATCTATCAGCACACACATCTACTACTGAACATAGGCCTACCCTATAGCTCGCCACAGGCTGCGATCCTGTGCAGACCGTATCCACCTACTCCCCGCAACCCCCACGAGTTCGTCCGTCCACGTCGGGGCCGTCCCTTGTTGCACTTATATATAGTTGCGAATAGAGTCATTACAACATTGATTTTAATCTCAGATACAAAAAGTCGTAGTTATATTTAAAGTCAGACCGAATTAGCTCAGCGGGAGTAACGTTGCCTGCGAAGCTGAAGGTCCTGGGTTCAAATTCCGGTAAGCGCAAATATTTATTCCTGAGTCTTGGATGTTTTCTATGTATATCAGTAAATATCTATATATTTACTGATACTACCCATAACACAAGTCTTATTGAGCTTACCATGGGACTAAGTTTGAATGAAATTCTCCCAAAATATTTATTAATTATTTTATTATTATCTCTACAGGAAAGTATACGAATATTATAGTTCTCTATCGTTTGCCCGAATTTCATATGAAATAATCTCTTATGCCCGAATGTCGCTTGCCATAATTTTACATTCCATAACGATTCATATGCCATAATAATCATTTGATATATTTTCATTTGCCATAACTTTATATTCCATAACTATTCATGTGCCATAGTAATCATTTGCCATATTTTCATTTGCCATAATTTAATGTTCCATATCTATTCATATGCCATAATAATCATTTGCCATATTTTCATTTGCCATATCTTAATAGTCCATAACGATTCATATGCCATAATAATCATTGCCATATTTTCATTTGCCATAATTTTATATTCCATAACGCTTCATATGCCATAATAATAATTTTCAATATTGTTAGGTGCCATAACGATACATTTGCCATAAATAGAATTTTCCCTATTATCAAGTGTTCCAAAATCGTTTATTGAAACGACGAGGATGGACGATATACATGGTATGTACGAACGAACGTAACCTAACCTACAGTTTTTAGTTTTTAACCCATTTTGCCGCTCCGCTCGCTCCGCTACAAATGATCACAATACAAAACTGGGTAGGGGTCGGGTTGCATAAAGTTTGAAGTCATATTTATGATAGGCACACGTGGATTCGTCATACTCATCATTAAGCATAACTGCAAATAGTCATACATTTATGCGCATAACTTTTTCAATCATAATGTTTAAGAACATACTGTGTAATGGTTTTCAATTTGTTACTCATCATAAAACAATGTAACCATACTTTATAAACAGATACATTGCAAAACGCAGAGGCCTACGTTTTTCTTAGTACGAGAGTGAGTGAACGTAAAACGAGGATTTACCTCCGTGGCTCGCCCCCTTCGCTCGCTCGTTAGGGTTGCAGTTCAACCTAACACTCCTCCTCGCTTCCCTCGTCGTCGTACCTAACCTAAGCCAAGTCGGACCTGCCTTAGAACTAGATTAATGGGTTACGTTGGGTAGGAGTCACAGTTCTAACCTAACCTGGCTTACTTTTTTTTATAATCTTGTGTATAGAGTAGTTATTAAAAATACTTACTCAATATAATTTTTCGTTTCTTTTATTTAAGAACCCTCACTATCGCAAGTCCGTTGTCATGATGTTGAGTGAACGTAAAACAAGGATTTACTTCCTCGGCTCGCTCGCTTCGCTCGCTCGTTAGGGTAGCAGTTCAACCTAACACTCCTCCTCGCTTCGCTCGTCGTCGTACCTAACCTAAGCCAAGTCAGACCTGCCTTAGCACTAGATTAATGGGTTAGGTTAGATAGAAGTCACAGTTCTAACCCAACCTACTTTTTTTATAATCTTGTGTATGGAGTAGTTATCAAAAATACTTTCTTAATATAATTTCGCAAGTCCGTTGCCATAATTTAAGCAATACGATTGTTATGATTAAAAATAATTATAATTATCAATATAATGACTTGATATGTGTATGCAATTTGCAATTAATACTAAAAATAATTATAATTATCTATATTATAACTAAATGAATGTATGTCATACGACATTATGGCTGAAACAATTATGACATATTGAAATTATGACAGCGAACAATTATGACATCGTACAATTTATGCCAAAAAAAAATGTGGGCAGCACATTTATGCGTGAAGTGTTATGACAATCGATATTATGACAATAGTTGTTATTTCGGGTAGCAGGTTATTTTTGGATGCTTTTTTTCGTAGTTATGACAAATGATTATTATGGCATAAATGATGAGGGATTATAAACATTAAAGAACCTAAATATCTAAAATTGGAGATGTTGAACATTATGACACATGAGTATTATGGCACTTAAAAATTATGGAATGTAATATTATGGCCAGTGGCCATAATGGTAAATGAATATTATGGCACTCAAAAATTATGGTATGTGATATTATAGCCAATGACCATTATGACAAATGAATATTATGACTGTCAAAAATTATGATATGTGATATTATAGCCAGTGAACATTATGGCAAATGACTATTATGGCCCTTAAAAATTATGGTATGTGATATTAGGGCAAATGAAGGTTATAGCTGGTTACCATTATGGCAAATGAAATTAATACAAATGAAATTATAGGACATGAAGGGATCCCCGAATATTATACCCTTTGCTGTATCCATTCTCTTGGTCTTGGTGGGATGTGGGATCCTTCTATTTTGTCGATCGCTATGTTCGTTTTATTGACATTTAAATGTTTTATTCTAATTATGTACATTAAGTTTCCCAGAGGTGTTCATATTAGATTTTTCTCGATAGTACGGGTTATGTGGACTCAGTATCTATGAATGATTTATTTTTAAGTAATATTGTTTAAAGATAGCTTTTTAAATCCTAGAAGTGACATTTGTTCACGATAATCGACTGTTACATTTTTACTTTGGTCTGTACAAATTAGGAAGAAAATTAAAAAGTAAGCTGTCAATGTCATGATTTTTTTCTTACTAAACCATATGGAAGGAGCTGCTCGAGATCTCTCTACGAGATCGAATCAGAAATGAGGAGATTCGTAGACGAACCAAAGGTGAGCAAACTAACGTGGCAATGGGTAGGGCACATAGTTCGAAGAGCCGATGGCCGTTGGGGCAGAAAGTTTCTCGAGTGGTGACCGCGTACTGGCAAGCGCAGCGTGGGAAGGCCACCCGCAAGGTGGTTAGATGACCTAGGGTTGCGGAGACTCGCTGGATGCGGGTCGCCTTTATCCGGCCCATGTGGAAATCTATTGAGGAGGCCTGTGTCCAGATACCCGTGTACCAAAAATAGTTTCAATCCGTTTAGCCACAACGACATATATAAACATACAAAAAATCCAAAAAATATATTTTCCTATTCAGTGACCTCCAAGTAGCCAGTTACAATCATTTCGTTGTAATATCTTCAATTTACAGACATTTCATTCTTACAACTTTATAGAAGAGACACACATTTTGTGTCATTATTTGTGCTTTGGTTGTCCTGTAAACTTACTAATCGAAAATATCTGTTCTACTTTATTATTAGCTTTTGTAGCTTGTAGTTCAAGAAAATCCGTTCATCCGTTTGAAAATAACAAGCGTTTTTCTAGATGTGCATATATCGATTCTCATTTTACTTGACCTAGATTATTTATATATCATTGATTCCTAAATTAACATTCGCGAATCTTATCACGTCCTCTTACGTCACATGTCCAGTAAAAGTAGCCAAAAAAATAAGAAATCAGTTAAATAGTGCTCAAGTTTAAAAAAAGTCATGTCCGCGCGGCGCCGGCGTAGGAAATTGTGTGTGTAATGACAGTTATAATGGCTGGAAGTGCGCGTGCGCGAGCGTGACGCAGAATGCGGCAAATAGTTTATAGTCTCTGGGCTTAGTTTTTAAAATCAATACATTATATTAATTTGTTTGCTTTATGGCATTCACGTCTGAAAATATGTATACACTTCCGAACTGATATGTGAAGAGCATGTTTCATAATCGTATACATATTTTCAGAGATGACTATACCTGAATCATTATCCTGGAATTGAGCTAAAGACGGTTGATTTTTTTATTAAAACTGAAACGTCTGCTTCGGAAATCAATCACAGGTTAGTTCTAAAAATTTTACACATTGTGTTGAGATCTTTTTTTACGTGCCATCTCCATCGCAGAGTTCGGCGACCATCTGTCTTTGTCAGGGCTCGAACATTTAGTGCGGATGACGTAAAAATTACGTAATTGTGCACACAGAATGATGTGGTCAGTAAAATAAGTTTTACAAAACTTGTTAAATACCGTTAATTTATACAATCAATTTTTTGAAAATATCTTCAATGTACAGACATTTCATTTCAAATCGGCTAACCGGATTTCAAACATTTTTGGTACACGGGTAGCTGGGTATCAGCAGATGGATATAGGATACTTTATACCCCACGACATTCAAGAAAAAAAAGAAGTTATGACTTTTTTTCTGCCACCAACGAAGTTGCGGGCATTTTCAAGTAATTAATAATAATAATAATTCATAATTTATTGCATTACAATCATGTGGTATACTTTCTTCGTCTAAAATTTTCTTCTCTCCTTATAAGAGTCCTAATGGTTCGTCTCTCACTGGGAAAAAAATTAAGCCGTGTTTCACTTAAAGATACTTGTCGTGACAACTACACATTTACTATTTTCTTTACTTTATAAAAGGAGCTGGTCCTAAACATGAAAAGTGGCATGATTGAGTCGAGCGAATTACAAATTAATCAACCGAATAAAGATTTATAGCAAGTAATAACATGGGTTACAAGTTATGCTGTAGTAAAACGGCAGTGTATCGGTTAAACAGTAATTTTTTTGGTAAAAAAAACGGTATATTAGTTATTTAATGCATTGCGGCAAGTAATTCACACGATAGTCTTGTCGATGACGACTATACATCACTCCCTCAAAGGCCTAAAATTGTCCGTTGTTTTTATAGGTCTTCTTACATATATCCTACTTACTGTCCAAATCATTGTCTAATTTTGCTTTTTTTTATTGATGATATTTAGACGGGCATTTGACCGCAATCTCACGTGTTTTTAAGTGACGATGCGACCGAGGATATATCATGCCCGTCTATAAACAGCCTATTCACTCTTGTCTTGAAAACACCCAAATTATAATGGTTGGGGAACACACTCGCAGGCAACGAGTTCCACTCCTTTGCGGTACACATCATGAAAGTGGCACCGAAGCGCTTCGTGCGAATACGCGGCATATATCGACCACGTGTGGATCGAACGAACGCACGCGTTGTGTGTCCCGATGGTGGAAAGGGGCTGGTGGAATTAGATCATGTTCCCCCGCACATTCTCCGAAATGTAACCTGTAAAAACCGACAGACGTGCGACCCTACGTCGATTCTCAAGGCTTTGCAGCATAGCGAGAGTCAGAGTAGCGTTGCCAATATAAGCCCCCTAGCTCGTTTGTCAACCGAGACAAAAGTGGCCACGTGGTATTTACCTGATCCGTCCCATAAGAATCTAAAGAACGTTTCATAAACAAAACGGTACCGTTAGATTCACGTAACCACAATACATTAGTGGCGTTTACGCCCTTTGAGTCTTAAGGCATCTAAAAACATACGGGCTGAAATAATTGCATTAAAGTAAAAGTCTCATTTGAAATAAATAATCTGATTGATAGATTCCGGTGTTACTTTGCGGAATTCCATATTAGATTAATGGATAATACTTCCTTTGCTTTGCCGCAAAATAGTGTCTTGGTTAGATGTGACAATAAATTGTGCTCACATGCGCATATTTTCATGCAGTTTCCAGAAAAAAATACGCATGCAAATACAACAAACCACCATCAGACAGTATAATCCTCGACACGTGTTTCGCCTCTCTACGAGGTATCATCAGGAGATGCAGGAGATGTTGACGGTCTGGCGTCCTTCCGAGAAGAAGGCTTCTCGGGTGTACACTTTAAATATCTGTACCTACATTGAACTACTACGTACCACTTTTTCATATGAGAAACCACAAACCTTGTAATTTTATTATATAAATATAGGGAGTCCCTTGGATCGCATAATGTTATTTAGACTATTATTGTTTCGCATAATTGATTTGGCATAATTTGTTTTGGCATAATAGTATTTTCGCATAGTAGTACTTTGGCCTACTACTTTTTTGGCATAGTACGCTATTAGCATAATTTCAGTCACACATTACGCATACTATTGTTTGGGCTAATAATTATTTGGTATATCTGTCACTATCCATAATTTTAGTTTTTAAAATGAATAATACTCAGTTTCGTTGTTACCATGCATTTATTATTATTTCTGAGTTCTGGTTCTGTCTCAACTTGTCTTAATTCAATTTCTTTAATTTGGTGTGTTATTTCTTGGTAATCTTTCTTGCTCAATGATAAAAATGGGGATACTGTTTTCCCACAATATGTGCAAATCTGTTATGCCATTCGACTAATAAACATTAAGCATTTTATTGTTTAGGCAAATAATAATTTGATATATCTTTCATGAACCATTATTTTAGCTTATCTATTTCACCTTAAGGCAGGTCCGACTTGGGTTAGGTTAGGTACGACGACGAGCGAAGCGAGGAGGAGTGTTAGGTTGAACTGCGTCCCTAACGAGCGAGCGAAGCAAGCGAGCCGCGGAGATATCGAGTCTTGCCTTTTGCCTTTTGTACATTACAATTTCTTAGGACAATATTGTTATTCATTTTGATACTATGCCAATTGATTATTATGCGTATTTGTGCTTATGTTTTTTGACATTTGTCTTCATGATGATTATGCTTTTTGTATTTATGCTTTCTAATCGTATGCGTAATGAGGATTATGCACATCACTATTTAGGCGTAAAGCAATTATGCGTAACAATATTAGTATAAATGACTTTATGCCTTCCAATAGAGAACCATAAATATACACAATGACATATAAACGACTTTAGTTCCCGTTTCTGCCACGACTCTTCTCTTTCCGCACAGACTCGATATTGTCACTGTAAGCAACTTACTTGGACTTACATTTTACGGACGTTTACAAGCTACACTTATGACAATATTGTTTCAAATCATTTGCTCATTAGTAATGGACACAGCCGGCTTCCTTTTCAAATTACGCTGAACCACCTATTCGTATCACGTGCGTGATAATTAATCGACTATAAACATACACACCCACTATCAAATTAAAAAGGCAACATAAAAATGCAAATACTTACAAAATTACGATCTTTTTATTCTAGCGCAGTTGCCACTGCCGTATAATTCCGAAAAGTCGGAAGACGCTGTAACCCCCTTGGTTCATACTGCTTTTTAGAATTAGATAGCGTACGGTAACTTTACTATTTTTAAAAGACCCTAAAGTTACAAGAGTTCCAGTGGTTCATGCGCCTTTTTAACCTGGCCACGTTCGCGTTACGCTCGTCGCGTACTCAGCGACAGAAGAAAGCCGCAAATTGTTACCGTTTTGTTTTTTTTATGGGAGTACAATGGTGTCTTCTTCTAAGAGATTTAAATGATGATACGGTTTTGGCTATGGTAAAAACATCCTTTTGTAAGGTCACTTGACAAGCTTTCTTTCGGCCAGTGATGGTCGTCGTATACATTTATCTTGTTTACAAGATACAAGTAAGAGAAACGCAATTTTATTACGACAATTTTTACGGCGACCATTGCTGGTCTTGAATTCTTGATTACTAACGGAGAAATTTTAACAAGTTAAAGTCACTGCAATTTCTTAAATAAACTCTAAACTTACCACTCCGCAATGAGGACAATCAGGATATTTCCTACGCTTCGATTCCCAATATGCGGTTTTTATTCCTAAACATGTCTTTCACAACCTTCGTTGGTAATATGGTAAATGTGATCGACCTACTATTAACTCTCTGGTTTATATTTGTAACTTTGGTTCTGGGTCGGATCATCCCAGATCATCAAGAACTCATCGGTCTCAGTAGCCAACGGTTTTACGAGTAATGTCCATTGGCACTTACGTTTGAATATCTGCCAAAACGAGCCAAAGATTCCCCTTTCACTGTTACCTTGTTTTTTTCTTACAGCCAACTCCATTTAGGGCAGATTTGGAATTTAATGCTTTCCGCTGGATACTTTGACTGTTTATCCTACACAAATCAACCTAGTCTCAAACTAAGCAAAGCTTGTACTATGGGTACTAGGTGACGTTATGTAATATAGATAAATAATAACACTTAAATACATTGAACAACATTCCAGACCCAGGAACCAATATTCGTGCTCATCACACAAACACTAGCCCTGGCCAGCATTCGAACCCGGAACCACCAGCTTCGTAGGTAGTTCTGCAACCCACTGAGCCCAACGTGTCGTCATTGAGATCGGCTTCCTTACCTTTTCTATACTCCATGCAAAAATCTACTGAGACTTCAACCAAACTCTGTCCACGAAAAAGTAAGGCTGTTGAAACGCTCGAAAATTCAATTCATCAATTAATTTCAGATAATAATGATCGATAATGTATTATTAATATAAATTTAGACTAAGGAGTAAATTCGAAATCTATGGTCGAGATAATGAATAAAATGTAGATGAAGAAAAATAATACTTGTAAAATAAAATTCTGACATCAATATAAAAATCTATTGAAAAAGATAAAACTGTCTTGTATTTCCTCATAAGCTAAAGAAATGACACTGCAGTCATCAGAATGGACACGTTGCGCAACAAATATGTCCGGATAAAATATCTGTATTATCGTTATTTACTTTTTCCACGCATGTCTCAATTACGGACTTATTCCGTTGCTTGCGTGTCGTCTATTTGTAACATATAATTTATTTTCTAACAAACATAATCATGTCACATAATATTTTTATGAAGAGGTGATTGAAACTAATAATAGTAGCACTAGATATTTACAAGCTGTCACTGAAAATAAATTTCACTTTTCCTGCTCAAAAAGTACGTCATATTAGCTTCGCGAAGCGGGACTAAAATAGTACATTTAGCCCCTAGGATTTAAAAGAAAGCCATATAATCCGATACAAATTTCTATGAAACTGAAAAAAAAACTACCGGCCAGTTACATAGTACTTACGAATAATTAAAAACAAACAAACCAACCTGATCAGATCGGCCAAACTTTCTGATAGAATTGCTCAAACTGTACTTTTATTTTTCATGAAATATACAATTTTAATGTTAAGTCTTTTTTATTTTCTCGCAGTCGAAGTGAAAAGCAGAGTGTTTAACACGTGGCTAAAAGCCATTATGACACTCAGACATATTTGTCCTCGCTCACTTCGTGAGGTCGTCCAAATAATCACTTCCAGTCATAATGGCTTATTTTAGCCCCTTGTCAAACAATCTACTATAGTTTACGAATATTGTAAAGGCAGAGTCTGCTGACGAGTTTCGGTCTCTTCTGAGTCGAGGAACCATCCATCCTTTCATTCTGTGCGAGGCGGGCAGCGTCGGAGTCCACTCGTCTCTTACGACTAAGGTCTTCAGAATGGACCAAACCATGCCGAGCAGTACTCAGGTTTCACGACGTGAATAACCGCTAATGTAATCTAAATATGTCTGAGTCTCGTGATAATTTTTTAGTTGAAATTATCACTGAAGCAATGAACCGATGCATCTAGATAAAAGCTGATCTCCTTCTAACAGCTAAAAGAATAGGGATGTTGACCTGTTCTCAAATAATAATAAAATTTTGATGGGAAATGGTAGTTTTTATGACAAAAATCCTAAAAACAAAAACTGAGTTCCATACCATACGTGTATCTTGGTTTATGAGCCTTTAAAAATTGGTGGGAAAGTCCATTTTTAAAGCATGAAAATATTAATAAACAATAATAACATTGAATAACCCATGAAATGTATGGTAACTTTTGTTATGAAACCTTTTCGATAAACGCAAGTTTTAACATAGCTGCAGAACAAAGTTCTTAATTTCCCCATATATAAGGTAGGAAGGTGTGACGTTACGCCTTCCTAGGGTATAGTATAAAGCGTTTTTGGGAAAGTCCAAAAATGTGATTCTAACGTTGTCGTATCTCGTGAAGTTTTTATGACATTGAAGTAATACCAATAATATAATAACCAATATATAATATTCACCAGTATTCCAATTATTGAAAGGTCTATCTATAACATATCACAGAAATAAGTTGTCAACATCCCTATTATTTACAATTGTAACAAAAAAAAATAATCTCGTTCGAATCACGATTCAAATAAAAAAATATTAAAACAAAATATTTTCACGCGTTTAGTACTTTGGTGACACGGACAGACAAATTCATCTTTCACGTGTCAAAAACATATGATAATATATGGTGGGTTCTTTGCTAATAATTTGAAAACAAAAGGTCTATACTGTGGAACCGGAAGTTAAAGTAAAATGATGATTTTTTTACTTTGACTTTTAGAATAGAAATTAAAGTAAATATTTGATTTTAACTAAAAGGTTTTTTAAATTTTCAAGACGTGGGCTAACCTTTACAATTAAATCTAGATAATGGAAATAATTTACTACGAAAAATTATTGTTAATTCTACATTTTATTGTATTCTGTGAATCCTGTTGAAACGCGATAAATGATATGATAACGCGCCTGTCACTCTCGCACTGACATACATGTCAGAAGCTCAGAAGGTAACGGCAGCTATGTCATTTATTTATCGTGTGACAAACGCAACCATCATAGGCCCGCTGTTGAATTCGCGTTTAACTGCGAGAAATTTATTCCAGTGACATATCGGTACAAATAATTTATAACTATCGTGGCACTTTCTCGGCTGATTTATCGTCCACGCATGCGTGCTAACGGCCTCATTATAGAATAGATGTTTTTTTATTTAGGTATTGAGCTTGATCATTAGCAATATCGTTTTTGTTTTCTAGAGTTTCGCGCCAAAAATAGCAAAACTGGGACGTGGATTTAATTTTCATAAAAAAAGGAAAGATTTTTGTTCAGTTTCTTATAAGCCAATTCCTAAGACCGCTTTGAAAACGTGATATGTGAAGATGTCTCCGCTAAACTATTAGCATCACAACATAAAAAATGCATTGAGGGTCATAGACAAATTCCTCATGTTTATGTATAACTTACGGAATTAGTGTCAGGTAAATGAACAAATAGGATAACAATAAAACATTGTTTTCGTGATGTTCATTCCATCGCCTGCACCGCAACTACAACAACAACAACAACAACAACAACAACAATTCTTTATTGCACACCAACAATAAAAGCAATACAATAGAGCCTTAACATAAAATAGGTAAACAATAGGCGATCTTATCGCTAAAGAGCGATCTCTTCCAGACAACCTTTGGGTAACGGAAATGACATAAAATAGCTAGAAATGAGTAGGTGGTGAGATAAGATTACATATAATACAAAATAAATAAAAACAAACAAACATATACATATACTAAACATACATACTACTATATATATATATATATATATATATATATATATATATATACAAAGTAAGAAAGAAAACTATGATACAGTTGACATCAAAGTGATTAGAAAAACAGAAGCAGAATTAAAAATATAAATTATGGGAGAGATAAATAATGATCCTTTAACTTAGTTTTAAAAATAGGCAATGACTTCGCTTGAATTAAATCGAGTGGAAGAGAGTTCCACAACACAGTAGCCCGGAATGTAAAAGAATTTGTATAAAACTTTGACTTTGATGATGGAACAGCTAGAAGACAGTTTTGAGCGGACCTTGCTGATAGAAGATAACTAAAACGTTCTTTGAGATAGCGGGGAGTCGCACGATGAAAGAGTGTATTATAGAGAAGAGAAAGAATGTGAGTGTTACGACGAAGACGGATAGGAAGCCACTTGAGTTGTGAACGGAAACTTGACACATGATCATACTTGCGTAACCTAAATATAAACCTAATACACATGTTTTGAATTCGCTCAAGTTCGCAACTAATATATATGTTAAATTTCTAGACGTAAGTACATAGTTGTGATTAATACTATATGCACTTTGTATTTGTAGTCATGTTACGTAAACAAAATAAACATAATTTTAATTGATCTCGTATCGAATAAGAATTATTAAACAAACAGAATTGAATAAAGTTACAATTTAAAAGAAATTAACTTGAACTTTATGTTCTTTTAGAACTAAATTGAGATATTTTGTTTCCAGAGTGCCCTGCTGATCTACCAATATGGATTTCGCAAGAATGCCAAGATGGCTCCAAGCACCCTGCACATGATCAACTGGTTCAAAGCAATTAACAACACAGCCGCCACCTACGACAGGCAGAAAGGCGCTAACAACAACAGAAGCAAACTACTACCTATCATACTCAACGCGTTAGACCAAAAATCAAGCTACTCGAAATCCTGTACATGTACCAATAAAAGTAGCATTGAACCAATTCTAAAACAGCTTAACAGAACTATTCCACTGATACATCCTAAAAATATTGAGAAGACGCCTAAAACAATTGAAGGTCGAAAATACACTGAAAATAATACGGCAGAAGTTCCATCTCGATCCTCTAACAAAAACTTAAAACATACAACGATTCCTTCTACGCGTAAGAAGATTTATATTCCTCGGACTTCGCACAAACCACATACCACTACACTCAAAGCTGACACAACTACATTAACGCCAGCTGCTGTATCAACCATAAAAACTAAAAAGGATAATTCAAAAAGGAAAGTATTAGAAACACTGACTGGTCAAAACAAGTTCACAGATCGTGCCAATAAAGATGAAGGAATAAATAAAGAAGAAGCAATGTCACAGAAATTTGTTTTTGAAATTAATAACTACAATGTTACCACAGCGGACACATTTATAAAAGCAAGTGTACAGGCATATACTGAAAAAACTAAGTTATTAAACATTAGCACAACTACTTACAGGCCAGTCAGTGAAGTAATAGTGAAAGATTCACAAAACAAGCAAACTTTTGAATTTGATTATGATGATTATGACGAACACAATTATGATGATGGAAGAAATCATTTACAACCTAACTCTAGTCAACATTTTAATGCGGTTGATAAAGAAAAGTCTAAAATATTGGAGGAATATAATTGGCCAAATTATATGGATAGTTTAAGTAAAATATATGCAAAAAGCTTTCCTGTTAGCAAGCCTCAACCGACGTTTTCTTCAGGGTCACCTACAATGAAAGCGTTTGATTTATTTTCTATTGATAAAGTAGATTCACTTGAAAAACTTATAAAAACTTCAACTGAAGCACCACATACGAGTACACCGATTCAATGGCTTAAAGAAAATCAAACGAAAGAAGTCCACAACAGAGCAAAACAGAAAAGTGCAGAACAAATCAAACTTCCGCCGTCAAAACTTGTCAGATCCAAGAAAATGTCTTCTTCTTTAACTATGAAAACTTTTGAAACACCGCTTGAAAGATCAATATTTGAAACAATTAAGAATGCTGGCAAAAAAACACATGAATACGCGTTGTTTCCAGTGATCCGATCAGTTTTACTGAGAAAAGAAAGAGAAGTCTACTCAATACCAAATTCAAATACTAAAACTATTACAAGTGCGATTGAGTCATTGACAACGGAATCCGACAAATTTACAATTGATTTAAGGTTCTTTTCAAAATAAATGTAGAAAACACGAGTATTTATCTTAATCCAGTCTTAGATCTATTCAGACGTACCACAATCAGAGGACAGCGATTGCAGCGACAAAAAGTCGTGACCAGGCCCCTATTTCCCACTGGGCACTCTGGGCTCGTGCCCAGGGCCCCCAACCTCAGGGGGCTCCGAAAGATCTTAAACGACTTTTTTTGCAGTCCAAAGAGGTCTCTAATTTTGTTTTCGCCCTAGGGCCCTTCATTTTTGGGTGCTCGAGAGCCCACTATTCCCGAGTGACCAAGAGCACCCGCATGTATAAAGACGGCCTTGGTCGTGACGCAGTGGTTACCAACCACAAGGTTGCGTTTGACGGCAAAATGTAGCATGTGTGACTAAAACTATTTATTTTAATATAATTTATCGCCTGACTACGTGGTTGTCGTTGTCGTGTGATTGTGGTATGTTTGTGATGTGTCCGGTTATCAACCAAAAGGTTGCATTTGACGGCATAATGTGGCATGTGTGAATAAAACTATTTATTTTCATATAATTTATCGCCTGACTACGTGGTTGCCGTTGTCGTGTGGTTGTGGTACGTCTAATAAGGCCCTAAGATACTTGACCATTCTAAAATCATAACTACCTGTAGGTTAAAAAACGCCTTTGTTTTTTACGTACCTAAAGTAAGATTTTTAATTAGCCGGAGTAAACTGACAGGTGTCAACGTGAATATTTCGTTGTTTAGAAATAATTTTACAAAAGTATAGATGAAAATACATGTAACTGATGATATTATGGTAACTTTTATCCATAAGAAATACTGGACTTCTGCCATAATGAAGTAATCACGGTCGACGTGTGTTCGTAAGTGTCAGTGTACTCCGGCTAAAAAAAATCCCACTTTTAGTAGTTAGTTACGTCGGTATACAAAATTTGAAGTTCCACATTTGAAGGATAGGTTCCATGTCAATCTTTTACACTGCTATATTAGGACAAAAGGGCATTAGTTAATTGTTTAAAAGCTCTATATTTATTTTTTTGCTTGCAACGTTCGTATGTGTACGTATGTAAGTTGTGGTTTCAAAGTTTGTAAAACCATTTTTCAACCATTTCCTTGTATAGTGTTTCGGGTTTCGTAGTGTCTTTTCCACTTAAAGTGAACAATGCCATCGTGCTTACAACCGCTAAACCAAAATACCCATATTGTAAAATGTCGTTACAGCCACCCTGAAAGATCAGTAGATTATCGAATATATTTCCGTGAGCAATAGATTACGAATGTACACTAAAAGCAAAAGGGCGTTCCTAAAGCCCTTCTATTTGTGCCATTTTTTTTAAATTAATGAACTCGTAATCTACCATATAAGGCGGGCATATAGGCCCACCAACACCTTTTCATATTTTTATTTTTTTCTAAGCCACAGAAAAATCTGTCATTTTTTTCTGACCATAAGGAGGCTTCAAGATTTTTGAAAATTTTCATCCATTCCCCATTGGCTGGGGTTCGTACAAAGATATAGGAAGATATTGTATTAATTACATTTTGGTAACACATCTATACTATTATAAAGTTGTCAAAATGAAATGTCTGTACATTGAAGATATTTTCAAAAAAATGATTGTTATGAACTATTTGGAGGTCACTAAAACGAAAAATATTTTTTATTTTATTTTATGTATGTTTGTATGTGTCGTCGTGGCTTCATGTCGCAAAATCGGCTAAACGAATTTCAGCTATTTTTGGTACACAGGTAGCTGGGTATCTCCAGATGGTTATAGGATACTTTTAACCCGACTACGCTGAAGAAAAAACGACGGGTTATGACTTTTTCTCCTCCGCGAACGAAGTTACAGGCATCTTCTAGTAAGATATAAAACTTCACATTAGCAGAAGTATCACAAACATCGGATCTAGGATGCAATTTGGGGTGAATGACCTCAAACGTTATGCGCAACATCAACGAGATTTCTGCGCCAATTCATCAACTCTAAGCTACAATGTTGAGCGCTTGACCAAGCGAGCTAAAAAGACCAGACAAAAAAAAATGAATGTGATTTTGGGAAATGGTTTATTGTTATTAATTAAATAAGTTTTGTCGAGGGTTAAACTAAATAAATAAAATGAAAATGTACGCTATCTACGAGTATAATAGGTCATTAATTTTACATAAACTTTAAAAAACATTTTTTTTCTACTCGTGAACTAAATATAAGCTGTGAATAAGAACCCCGCAAATCATGCTAAAAAGGCATACTTTGTAGATTGGACTCTATACTCTATGGTTTATATTATATGTCACTGAAGTATATTATACAATTCCACACAGAAATATAATGAAACTCAAAAAAATAATGCAGTGTGTTTGCAATTATTTTTTTAGCTATGTTTCATTTACATTTATGGCTTTAGCTATGTTTTATTTATTTATTATTTATGTTTATGGGTTACTTGTAGAAAAAAATGTGATTACAATGGGTATATAATTGGCTTTTTACGTCTCGTACCTTAATTTCGTGGTCTAAGAGCGGTAATCAACTCAAAAAGCATACATTATATAACGATTACATAAAATACTATAGATATAAAATAACTCTTTAGCAGAAATGTAATTGTATAAATAAACGAGTTATTTTTCTGAAACTAGAATTGTCTATTAGTAATGGCTATTTAACAATGAAATTAATATTATTTGTCATTAATGAGTAATGAGAATGTGATAAGTAGGGCTCGATCTGAATGATAATGTCAGCCAAGACAAGACATTATAGTACTGCTCAATTTGATGACTAGTTTGGCTCAGCGGGAGTAACGTTGCCTGCGAAGCTGAAGGTCCTGGGTTCAAATCCCGGTAAGGTCAAATATTTATGTGATGAGCATAAATATTTGTTCCTGAGTCTTGGATGTTTTCTATGTATGTAAGTAAAATATATCGTCGGATTCGATCTGTTAAATATATCGTCGTCTAGTACTCATAACACAAGACTTATTGAGCTTACCATGGGACTAGTTCGATTTGTGTAAAATTGTCGTATAATATTTATTATTATTTATTATTTTAAGTGGCCGTATCATTAAATACGAGAGGTGGATAAGCGGTAATAACCTTTTTATAAAGGTAGGTAACAAAAAGACCCGCGGCATTGTAACTTCATATTTATGTTTAAATAACGGATTTAAACCCCGGAAAATTGCATCCTAGATCCGATCACTCATCATCAATATCATCATCTATATGTTATTAGTCCTTGCGAGTTCGCATCTTTAATACATTTGCTTCTATTGTATGCCGTAAGGTCAGGGTACTTTGGCCTTTAAAGGGTAACTTTGGCCCATATCAAAACCATTAATAATGAACTGAAATCCCCATAAAAAAAATTAAACGTGGAGTTAAAGAATACCTCATGGTGATACATTATGATTTAAATGCAAAAAAGCAGCCTAGACAAAATTATTGGCCTGATTAAGTTTCCCCCCAGGGCTAAAGTACCCTGACCTTAGTTCATGTGATTTTTTTTATTACACTTTTCTTAATACCAGATATATGTTATTGTGTGATTAATATATATGAAGACTGACGATAGTTTTTCATTGTTTTCAGGTAATTCTACTAATCTACGAATACGCGATTGCAGTAGAATCAAATTTAGTACAAAGAATATACAGTTATGGGAACGACAGTAGTATAAATGGAACTGACGACAACCCGGTCGCTGACCGACTGGACATGAGCTACTTCGGCTTTGACCAGGACTACTACGAACGCATGCCACTCCTCGTCAACGCCATGCAGGAAAACCATTACGTCGACTCTTTCGCAGAGATATCAATTCCATCGAAAAGAGCTCGACTCCTCAGAAACCAAACGAAAACGAATACCGTTGACCACCAGGCAACGTCCATCAGAAGAACCAGCCCAAGACCTTTCATCTTCGAATACAGAAGCCCCACCCCAACACCATTTAGCAGGACATTCGGATCAAAAAGCTGGGTTGAAAGCTACAGAAACGCGCAAAGACTCCAAAACCTCCAACAAGTCATACAATATCTTGAAAAAACCATAAATGCTAAGTTTGGGGATCTATATGAGCTACCTTCAAGTTCTAGTACACACATAGCATTCTCTGGAGTATACGTAAACCCATCGAAAGACATTAATGCCAAAGATCCGAAACCAACTTCGCCTACTTTAGATCTACTATTACAAAGTTCTAATAAAGTAGAAACGAGAATCAATCATGTATCGGACCCGCTTTTCAGTTTCAAGCCTGATAGCCCAGGTGACGTAAATTTATTAGCCGATGGATTTTTAAGATTCGCTCCTACCCCGACTTTGGCGAAAGAAAAAACAACTACAATACCGATGTTCAGACCGATATCATACCGAAAGAAACAAGATGCCGATGAGAAGAATGTTGTTGACTCGCAGGCGAGTGAAATTAAAAACATTGAGTCGTCGACTATTGACAAACCGAGTTCCTTCAGCGTTATGCTGAATTACATACCAACGAAAACAACTATCAATACTGATTCAGCGAGTGACGGTACATCGTCGGCTGTAAACAAAGTATATTTCACTACTTCACGACCTGTCAGAGTACATTTTAAGAGAAAATCAAATGGACCCGTTAGACGGATGTATACGCCTAGGAGTTTAAAAAAACCTATAAACAGGACCAAAGCTCCAATTGTGAACGACATCTTAAGAAAATCTAGTCCAAATAAAGAAGCAACGATGATCGTTCACGTTAATCTCTATCCTCAAAGAACTGTAGTGAAAGAGCTAGATAATTTAACGGGAAATAAACAAGATTACACTACCACTACCGAAGGAAATTATGAAAGTCTATTAACACCGACACCAGAATTATCTTTCACACAAGTAGAAGATCATCATATAGGAAGTTCAGGTATCATACCTGTTGAATCTAGAACGGCACCGCCCCAGCCGCCACCACCAGTCATTACTTCTATTCCCAGTTTTGAAACGACAAAATCAAAAACCACCGAAAACTACTCATGGCCAACAAATCCTCCAGACGTAGTAAAATTTAGCCCAGAAGATGCTAGAGTTCCTGACCATTACCAACAATTGAGAGAAACAGAAATAAGTCATAATAACCCGACTAACTTAGATAGTGTGACTTTTCAACCTGAAGATGCTAAAGTTCCTGATCAATATAAACATCTGACGGAAATGGAAATAAGCAACAGTGATCCGATTGGTACAAACAGTGGGACTTTCAATCATGAAGGTACCAAATTTCCTGATCGATATCGACAGATAGAGGAAATGGAAAGAAGTTATGGTAAACCCATTGGTAAAAATAGTCGTAATTTTAATTTCGATGATATCAAATTTCCCGATCAGTATCAGCAATTCAAAAACAGAGAAATGACTGATGATGCCCCTAGTGGAATAAACCGAAGAAATTACAGAGATAGTCTCCAAAACGATGAAGTAGAGCCTTCTACACTTGTGGTAAAATTAAAAAACGAAATAAAATTTAAGACCTCTGCTACTACTCAAGAAACAACATCAGAAGAGATCGTAGAAGAAGAATCTGAAACAGAAGAATCTACAGTACAAACATATGTACCACAAATAAATGGTCACTATAGAAGCGTTAATCAAAACTCCAGAACAATCAATTACTGGTTTGATAAAGAAGATGAAAAGGATAGAAAAAAGAGACTTGAAATGACAGTCACTGGGTTAAAGAAACCTACGTATGTAGAAATTAATAGAAATAAAACTCACATTAATCATGATGATAATGAGAATGCTGAATGAATCGAAGTATTATTTGAATAGTTTTCTGAACATATTTGCTCGGTTTCCCTTGTGTCCCACCGACTTGTATGTACATACTTAACTTATTATTTATCTATGTGGGGCTGTAGATAATTTTTTAATTTTAATTTTGTAAATATACACAATAAATTATTTATTTTTGTATTATTGACCATTCACGGCTAGACTCAGTACAAAAGTAAAACAAAGAATACATTTTGATAATAAACAATAAACAAATATAAAAAATAGATCAGTGATGGAAAAGTGGAAAGAAGATTATATTTATTTAGGTTAACCTTAGGGCGAAGTAGATAAATGTTTGTAGTTCGTACAGCTATGTAGGGAAGACCGAGGTGATATGTGACCGAGGAGAGTTGTGTATGTGAGTTCAAGCTCGCTGCAGTGCGCTTGTAAGCTCGAAACTTGGACTAACAAACGCACGCTATTGCGAGCTCGCTATCAGTTAAAAGTTTCCAACAATTCTCCTTTGTTATAACTCACATCGGTCTCCTCTAATTAATAAAGATACATTGTATAAGCGAAGTGAACAATACAAATATAATTAACCTTATAGGTATGTTCACTAAACTTGCTTGGTTTTTATGTAATAAGGCAGTAAGTATTGTATGTATGAATCGAGTGCCCAGTAGGATTAGGTACGTACTGGGCAGTAGGATTTAATTCTACCATCTCCAGACATTCGTGGTATTATATGAAAAACTAGATGAATACAACTTCGTCCGCGGAGGAGTAAAAGTCATTACCCTTCTTTTTTTCTTCAGCATAGTTGGGTAAAAAGTACCTATCCTTTAACCATAAAAACACAAACAATTAAAAATTAAATATTTTTCATCTCGGTGACCTTCAAATAGTCCGCATCAGTATTTTTTCTTAAATATCTTCAATGTACAGACATTTCATTTTACAACTTTATAATATGTGGTATAGAAGTAAATACTTGTTGGATATGGATGGCGGGGCGATCTGGACGCGTTCCTCCACAACTAGCCGGAGGAGGCATCTGATCGAGAGTCGTGGAGATCTAGGGCTCTGCCTAGATCTCCGCGACTCTCGAAGCCCTCTGGCTTTGCCCAGCAGTGGGACCCGCATAGAAAAAAATATTAAAAACATGCATGTCAAGCTAACTTTTCTACCTCACGTGTTACTTATTTTTACGCTATCTATCGCCATAGTTGAGAACTACGTGCAAAGCAACTTAACAATCACTTGCAAGTTACGATAAGTGTTAGCATTTGTAGTTGAGATTATTTCTCATAGATGGCGTTAAGCTTACATAGCTAGGTATATCTAGCTAGCTAACTTCGTTCGCGGAGGCGTAAAATCCATAACCCCTCTTTTTCCGTCAGCGTAGTCGGGTAAAAAGTATCCTATAACTATCTGTGTGCATAGTCCATACCCAGCAACCCGTGCACCAAACATAGTTTAAATCCGCTTAGCTGATTTGGCGTAATGAAGCCACAACGACACATACTTACAAATATACAAAAAACCCAAAAAAAAAACCGATTCAGTAACCTCTAAATAGTCTGCAACAAACACTTTTTTAAAGTATCTTCAATTTACGGACATTTAATTCTTTAAACTTATAATAGTATATATATATACATATCTGTTTGGTTCGCACCATTCACCTTTCAATTATTGTTGGATTGATTGATATTCAAAGTTTGATAAGATTTACATAAGAGTTTATTGTTACAAAAGTACTACTAAATGAGTCGCAATGATAATGAATCGACGGCTGAATGCAGACTGAAGCGGTACGCGTTTACCTATAATATGAAAATGAACGCGTATGCTGAGTATGCGCTTTGTCAGTAATTATGTGCGGTTTGAGACCGTACGATGCCTCATGACCATTAGGACACTTTTAATTCTTACTAATTAACGAAGAGAGAACATCAGGATCTTAATGTTGTATTAAACTAATTGTTTTTTGTGCAATAGGTTCTGTGCACTGGTAATCCTGACACAGATTTGGTTCTTAACCGTCCAGCACCTCTAGCACAACTGTGATACGCAACTCTATGTCGCGCGATAAGGATTGTGTGTCTCTTTTCTTTCAATACAATGTGACTAAGACGGGTGATGCTATGTCGCGCGACGAGGGAATCGTGGGGAGTTGTGCTAGACCGGCTGTTATTGTTACAGATTGTTTTAGGTAAGATACTTAAGTAAAGGACGCACGTAGTACGCTAGTATAGACAATTTTACATTCCATATTAGCAAAAGGACATAAGTTCCATATCAATTCTGTACATTATATTACATATTAGTAGTATGATAAAATCGTATCTACATTCCTGTTAGGTTTACGATTTGTATAATTCATGAATGTAATTCGGTTTATTATCTGTCATACTTGGACGACGTTGTACCTATCACATTAAATCGTAAAGTTGGCGTTTATTACTAAAATATAAAATAAAGTTTAATTAGATATTTTGTACACAAATAAGAAACACATTTTCTTACGATTTTTTTTATAATTTTTTTATTTATAAATATTATAACTTAGCAATTTTTTTTTGCAGCTAGAAAATTCTAGGTTTCTTATTGAATTGGGTAATAAAGGTACGTATTTCAGTTAAGGGACATTATAACTTAAGTTGTAATTTCATTTGGCTGTGTATTGTTTTATAAGTACGTAGGTACACAACTACATTAAATATAGCTGTAATGAATATCTTGAACCGTTTTTTTAATGCCTGGCCGGTATTAAATAGTAGTATTATTTAAATAAATTAAAATCTATACAAAGGTACTGGTTGAAATTAGTACTAGCACTATCATTTAAACAAAAACAAATGAATTTATCCCTATTAAGATCCCATTTCCCACAGTCATAGACCTATCACCTTTCCCTACAATGACCTTATTGTTCTTGCCCTCCAAAGCACGCATGACCCACTATCTGTCCCGCTTCCACCCACGTGACCTCCATTCAGCCATCTCAGCTCACGCATCTCAAGAAAAACCCCGTTACTTTTACCTTTGCAAAAAGGCTGTATCTTGCAGATACTCGCGAACGAAACCGAGAGACTTACCCCTGTCTCGCTCTGACCTACTGTTATTGCGCTTGATAGGTGAAAGAGAATATAACGAGTTTTCGTACCGGTGGTGCAAGATTTGACAGTACGGTTTGAGCGCAGAGGAGTTACAACGTAACAAATATGTTTGAAAATAAATATTAAAGTGTTTAAAGACTTGCAGTGTTAATATGTGTTGTGTGGTGTAGTTTTGTGTTTAATTACCAAATTTGGGATTTGTTTGAAGGTAGGATGAAATACATAACGGTAATGTGGTACAGTTATGTTGTTTACTATGAGGCGGAACTTTCTTTGAGTCATCAAGGACGTTATTTGTAAGCTGGAGAGCTTTACGCAATGTAAAACATTTTTAGCAATATTTTTAGACACGTCATAATAGCTAAATTTATTTTAATAACAAGCAAAGTTACTTTTTAATATAAAGTGGCAAAAAACCGGCAAAAGTTCCCAGTGCCGCGATAATGCTAACAGATTTCAACGATATCGTAACAAAGAGCGTCTTTGATTTATCTCTAAATATCTTAGGCTCTGTTATGTCGTCTTAACGGTCTTCTAGCCCAGAGGTCGGCAAACTTTTTAGACATAGAGCCAGATGCCGAAAAAATATAGATTTTTCGAAAGCTCAAAGAGCCGCAGTTTCCTGTTTCAGGTTTATCACTGTATGCCAAATTTTAATAGGACTTTTTTTAAGGGGAACCTGAAGAGACGCAAGTGTCCCTTTTGAAGAGTCGCGGTTTGCCGACCCCTGTTCTAGGTGATCAGGTTCATAGTCGGTGACATAGTCTGTAGTAAAAACTACAGACTATATCACCGACTGTAACGTAGACTGCTGAGGTTGATGAGCAGGTTCTTGGAGTTGTGGGAAGGGCAGCACAGTAAAATAGTTAATTAATTTGGGAAACGTGTATTGCGACCGTGATGGTTAGCACAAGAAGAAGTTCTCCACAGATAACATACATACGTAACTAAATGCCATAAACTATATAAATAAACATTATACCAACTTAAAAACTAAATTAATGTTGGAGTTCCCAACATGCTAGGGCCACAGCAGAAGAAGCCAAAGTAAAATTTACGTTTTACTAATTACGAGAAAAGCTTCTACAATTTTAATTACTGAAATACTTCAATAATAACTAGCATAATGGTATCACCAACAATACAAAACTAAGATATTAAAGTTTAACGTTATGATTTTAACATTACTGTATAATATTAAACAGTATTACACCTATGCTAATAACAACTTTTCAATTAACAACTTTTTTATTCAGAGGAGAATGTAATGAAAGCTGAAGTTATGACAATTATATATATATATGTATATATATATAGAATAGTATGAAATATCTAACAAAACTATTGGTTAATCCCTTGAGAAAACTCTAACCAGCTATTTTTATAACATTTTTAAACAAACCAAAACACGAGACTAAATCTTTAATTTGCCTTATAAACACATCTATTCTACTGTATTACGACTGATAACAATGACGTCATCGGCGAGCGAAATGATTTCGTTCATCGAGGTTATGTTTTATGATTGAAAATTTAACCTTTACATAACAACTAACACTTAAACGAGTTATCAACCATACTTCGAATATATATATATATATATTTTAATTATTTTATTTTAACATCTATATTCTTTAATTATTTCTTATATTTAAATAGGTATCTTATACAACTATACTTATCATTCTATAGGTAATACAGAAAAGCCACTCAATGAGCGCTTATATATTTTTTTACTTGGCGTTATGAGGTCAACCACCCTTATTTTGCCGTCTTGACCTGGGTAAACTTTTACAATTCTGGCCATGGGCCATGTTAGGGGCGGGCAGTTTGGTTCTTTCATTATGACCAAGGCACCTTCTTTGACATTTGGTTGAGTGTCGCGCCACTTCGGGCGACACTGCAAAGCATTTAAGTAATATTTATGCCAGATATTCCAAAAATTGTTCTTTATTTTATTACATATCTCCCAAAACTTTAATTTATTATCCGGCATATCAACTGTGTCACATTCAGGGAATGACGTCAACGAAGTGCCAATCAGGAAATGTCCAGGTGATAGATAACAAAAATCGTTTACATCGTCGGCTGTTACAGCCAGTAACGGTCTAGAATTTAAAACAGCTTCAATCTGACATAGGATTGTGTTTATTTGTTCGTACGTTAATATACGACATTGTAAAATACGTTTTAAATGGAATTTAGTGCTCTTAACACCGGCTTCGGCAAGACCAGCAAACACGGGTGAATAGCTTGGTACAAAATGAAATTTAATTTGTTTGTGCGCTGCATATGCTTGCACTCTTGTTTGATGATCTTTCGAGCTGTTTAACTTATACAAATCCGCTAATTCGTTACTTGCCCCTTTAAAGCAGCCTGCATTGTCACAGAAAACGTCTGTCGGATAGCCGCGACGCGCGACAAAGCGTTTAAGACATGCCATAAAACTATCTGTGCTCAAATCAGATGAAAGCTCCAAATGGATGGCCTTCGTCACAAAGCAGACAAAGATACATATATAACCTTTTGTCTGCAAGGCTCTCCTAACTCGTGAGTTTCTAACTGGAATGGGTCCAGCAAAATCGCAGCCCACCTTTTGATACGCGCGGCAAGCTGTTACTCTTTCAGGAGGCAAGGAACCCATTAACTGCTTCGCGCACTGCGCTTTCATTTTGTAACAAAGCAAGCATTTATTTACAATTTTTTTAACATAATTGAGACCATCAGTAAGCCAGTACCTTTGATTTAAACTAGATAATAATAGTTTAGGAGGGGCATGAAGCAGTCTAATATGCTCATGATATATAATGAGGTCAGTAATCCGCGATTGTTTAGGTAGTATGATAGGGTGTTTTTGTGCGAAAGAGACAGTCGCATTATTTATTCTACCACCTACTCGTAATACGCCTTCACTATCGAGAAAGGGGTGTAATGGTTGCAATGAACCTTTTACGTTTTCTTTATTAGAATTTAAATCGTTTATTTCTTGTTTGAAATGAATACTCTGTTCGTGTTGTAGAATCTGAATTAAAGCCTTTCGCAGTTCATTTGACGACAAATAACCTGACTTCCTTTTGTCCTTATTTTTTAAATTGTAGCAAAACCTATTTATATAAGCCATTACACGAATCATTTTGTTGAGATCTGAAAACTTGTCGCAAAACTCATAAAATGAGTTTTCCTTTTGCGCTACGAGAGTTACCTTTGCATTAGAATGTTGCTTTTTTACTTCAGGCAGGTCGTCCGGCAGCGGCAAGGTGATATTATTATCAAACTGATATTTACCATTCTTCAGAAATTCTGGACCTTGCCAATATAAGGTGAAGTGACATAACTCGTCGGGATCCGCGCCCCTGCTCACACAATCAGCTGGGTTGTCCTCGCTGCTCACATACAGCCACCGCCATCTAGATGTGAGATCCCGAATCAACTTTACCCTGTTTGCAACATAGGACTGCAGTTTTATCGGTTCTGTGTTAGTCCATGCTAATGCAATTTGCGAGTCAGAAAATAAAATGACGTCTTGTATATCTAGCTTTAACATTAACGTATCATAGACTCGGTTTATGAGTTTGGTTAGTAAAAGCATAGCATTCAGTTCCAAACGCGGTGTAGTTAGCGCGTCTTTGTTGCGAGGGTTGATTCGGGATTTAGAGCAAATTAAAGAAAGCGAAGCGTTACCAGACTTGTCGACCACCCGAAGATAAACACAGCACCCATAAGCGGTGGAGCTTGAAGCATCAGCAAAACCAACTAACTGTACAGAAGTTGCATCAGCCGGGACATGTATATTTCTATTTATAGTAACAGGTTTCATTTGAGAAATTTGTTTTGCAAATGATAACCACTCCAAACGTAATGGCTCTGAGGGAACATCATCCCAACCTATTTTTTCGGACCATATTTTTTGCATAAAAGCCTTAGCCTTCACTATAAGAGGAGCCACATACCCAAGTGGATCATGGAACTTGGATATATAACTTAATATATCTCTTTTCGTAGGATATTCCTTGTTAAAAAGTTCTGGGCAAGAAAAAATAAAACAATCTTTTCTCACATTAAGTGTGAGACCTAGTGTTTTTATATATAAATTATTTTTCTGCAACTCTAAATCATCAAAGTGCTGTCTTTCAGTTGGAATTCCATCTAAAATCAGCTGATTATTTGAGGCCCACTTATGTGTATGAAAGGAACCTTTACTTAATAAATCGCACAGTTGCCGCTTCGCCTCCAATATAACGGTTAAATCTGAGTGCGAATAGCAGGCATCGTCAACATAAGTACAGTTTCTTATAATATAGGAAGCTAATGGGAAATCACTTTCATACTTATTAGCAAGTTCGAGCAGACAACGCGTAGCTAAGTAACTACTACTTTTTTGGCCGTAGGTGACTGTATCTAATTGTATACATTTAATGGGTTCGTCAGGATTGTTTCTCCACAAAATGTTTTGTAGGCAAGCATGCTTTGGATTAATGTTAACACAGCGAAACATATGACGTATATCGGTAGAGAACGTGTATTGTCCTAAGCGAAATAGAAGCATTATATCAAACAATTCTTTCTGCGCCATTGGCCCACATAGCAAAATATCATTAAGCGACAACCGTTTGCTTCCACACATTGAAGAATCAAAAACAACACGTGTCCTCGAAGTCTTACTATTTTCATTAACAACAGCATGGTGAGGCATAAAATACAGAGGCTGTGTCTCAAAGTCTAATGAATTGAAATCTATGTAATGCCCATGTCCTAAATTTATATACTCATTAATAAATTTATCATAGTCTGAGAGTAAATTTATGTTTTTATGCAATTTCTTTTCGAGGTTTAAAAACCTATAATATGCAAAATCAAATGAATTTCCAAGCGCATTATTGATCTCTTCCAATGGTATCTTTAAAGGTAAATCCACCTGAAATTTATTGTTCTCATGTATCATGGTGCTTTGAAAAACCTTTTCACAGAATTCATGCTCTGACATGCCTTCAGTGTAAGTCTCAGGTATATTTTCAGTTTTCCAAAATTGTTTCAAACTTTCATTGAGACTTGAGTCACATTCAAGACATAATAAAGAAACCTTACTTGTATCAGAGCTGGCATGGCGAGGCAGAGCCCCAGCGATAACATGCCCGAACCTTGTGCTAACGAAGTGTGGCTGTGTTGACGGATGCTCAGTAGATTGCGAAGCCGGTTGCTGATGCGTAGCTTGTGGCTCCGAGAGCAGGGCCTGGAAAAACACATCCGCACCAAGAAGCATGTTGATCTCCGATGGCTTGTAAAATTCTGCATCTGCTAAATTGACACCTGATGGAATGTTCAGACGCGATGTGTCAATTTTAAATTGAGGGATTTTGCATGTAATTTGATCCAATACATGAAAATTTGTTGTAATCTTGTAAGGTGTTGCAAGTGAGAAGATCTCTAATGGTATTGAATATTTTGCTGTATTACAGCTTTTGCTCACCCCAACTATGTTAGTGTCATTCTTGCTTGGTGTTACTCCTAGGACATCAATAACCTTACTTGTGACTAGAGATACTTGTGATGCAGAATCCAAGATTGCCTTTACATGTACAACATTACCTGTCTTTGTAAAAAGTTTTACCTTGATTGTGGGTAACAGTACCTTGTCACCATTAAAGGTGGAAATTAAAGACACTGGTTGCGTGGCATTTACATTATTTTGCTGGGTCGGCTCCTGGTGAAGCAAGGTATTGTGGGCTTGCTTACAAATATTGCACCTGAAGTGAAAGCGACACTTGCCACGATGAGCATTCAGACAGATATTACACAAATTATTATTTTTACAGAAGGTTACTCTGTCATTTGATGCTGATACTTTAAATTTACTACATTCAAACAATTTGTGATTGGTACACTTACAGTATGTGCAGGAATGCACCGTAAACCGTTATATGCGATTGCTTGGCGTCATGCAGCCACAGATACAATCGATTTATTTGATCGGCGTGTAGCTTCGTTCCGTCCGTTTTCTTGTCTCTTGCCTTGTAGTTCCGCTGTCTGCCGCAACGCACTACCGCCGCAACGTCGGCGCAAGTTCCCGAGAGAGAGCGAGAACGCAGATATCTTGATTTGCTACCTCAGTCTGTCGTTCGATGCTCGATCTTTTCGTTGAAACACTTGAAACTCGATGACGATGACTCGGCGTAATTAATGAGTTTATGGCGACGAACAATGATTAAAATTGACGATGTTTAGACGTAAATACAGATGAATCGTAGCTGGATGCCAGGATGCGACGAAAGTTTTGCGTCGTTTTCAGCTTTGCTTGCTGTCGAAGATAAATATCGTAGGTACACACGTAGGCACAGAAGTACTGGATAAATCTGATATCTTGCGTTGTATTGTAGTTAGCACGATGATTGTGAAATGCAAAATATTGGTAAAAAAATTGGTTGTATTACTATTATGCGATTGCGACGAAAGGTTTCGCGTCGGTCTCGTTGCTTTCTGATTCGTTGCTGTTGAATTGAAGAGCAGCAATATGGCGACTCACCTCCGGCTCGAAGGACCATATGTAACGTAGACTGCTGAGGTTGATGAGCAGGTTCTTGGAGTTGTGGGAAGGGCAGCACAGTAAAATAGTTAATTAATTTGGGAAACGTGTATTGCGACCGTGATGGTTAGCACAAGAAGAAGTTCTCCACAGATAACATACATACGTAACTAAATGCCATAAACTATATAAATAAACATTATACCAACTTAAAAACTAAATTAATGTTGGAGTTCCCAACACCGACTTTGAACGATATATATCTGTAGTAAAAACTACAGACTATCACCGATTATGACGCCCTGAGATTGATCACTCGTAGGCTAATCAGATGGCCGCATCACATCTGATCTGACCGGGGGTGGTTATTGCCTAAAGAAATTGTAACAATCAATGACAAATGTCATATCATAGCCCATGCAAAATCATGTCACTTGATTCTGATTCCGAGCGTCAAACGCGTTAGGCAATAGGGAGGCCGGACGATGTTATCACGGCAACCATCAAAAGATGGCACCCTCAGGACACCTCCAGCTTGGACTCGGATACTACTTTGACCAAAATATTGACTTCGCGACAGCCATACTCCACAAAGGCATCGGCGCGGAGGTGGCGACCACCGCGGTGAATTTTTTTAACCTACAAAATCCCAAAGCCCAGAGGAGACTAACTACATACAAGACCAAGACCTGTGCAAATAATAGTTTGATTAGATACCTACTCACCACTGCTCCTAGCGCCTCCGTAGGCGTTGCAGCACATACATGTGGTACCAGGGTATAGGTAGCTGCGGCTTATCCACCACCACAACACCCTCTCGATAACAGAACAGGTGCTAATCGATTATCAGCACCCAAAAAAAAGAACTATGGTATCATACCTACAATAGAGTTGCCATACGTCTCAGTACGCCAGGACATGTCCCTATTTGAAGCGTGTTGTCCCGGCCATTAAAGAGATTGTCCCGGTTTCGTAATCATTTGTCAATTATTACCCTAGTTAAATAGCCATGCACAGTCAAGAGCACATAAATAAACACCAGAAAATTACATAAATATATATCCAAATCTTTTTGGGTTGGTGGGTACATATTTTTGAAACTTTTGTTTTGTATCTTTGCCTTTGACTGTACTGTACGTTACCTATACATACGAACGACGAGTCGGGCGTCGACGTCACCAGAGCAAGGCGCACTTCAGTGTTTTTTTTTAAGCTTACACCTAAAAATACATAAATTAACTAAAATGAGATAATATACGCGATATAATCCGTTAAATTGTTTTATTTCAATGAATATATATATTAACGTTTTTTTAATATAAGTCCCTTTTTGATCTCTCTACCCACATTACATTTGCTTCAATTGTAACGGTCGAAATCACTATATTTATGGCAACCTACAATGGTAATAAACCCTGCTTACGAGCAGGTTCGATTCCTAGTCGGATCGAGCTCTTAAAAAAATGGCAAAATCGTTTTAAATACTAGAGTTGGACATGCTGAAACGTTCATAACTGGATTAAATACTCCAAAATCAATCTGGAGTGGTCGATTTTGCAAAAGTATCTAGTTATGACTAAAACGAAAATCGTTTCAGCAAAAAAAATCCTTATTCAAGGTCATCTCTCAGCTATCCGTTGGAATTGGAACTTACCACTTACCACGAATGAGTTAAAATTCATATTGTGGCGATACTCTAACTTCACGACCCGGGATGAAAGATAGTCTTTTCTAAAATATAGAGTACATACCAGTGGCGTGCACAGAGTTTTTTGGCTAAGATAGGCAGTTTTTCTGTGCCTGAAGCCCTGAACGACCATGGCTCCTTGGTTCAGGGTAGGCAGTTTCTCTGTGCCTGTATGGAGCCATGATCCATCAGGGTCGGCAGTTCCTTTGTGCCTATATGGACTGCGTGCCACTGGTACATACCTACACGATCTCCTCAGCCTTCGAAAATTAATGTCATCGACCACATACAACAGCTTCGTTGGTACTGTACGTGGTATCAGTAATCGGATTCACTGAGCGGAAAGCCAAAACGGGAATGCCATCCGGGGCCAGCTGGAGTAGGTTGGGGATGCGGTGCTTAAGGCACAAAGTCTGCGCAAGGGGGTTGAAGCAGTTCAACCTGAGTTAAAGCTTGGGAAGAGATCAAAATAATTGGGACGTAGAGGGGAGAATATTGTGACTACAACTGACTATTGAGACTATCGATGGCCGTTGCGGCATAAAGGTTCTCGAGTGGAGACCGCGTACTGGCAAGCGCAGCATGGTGAAGCCACCCGCAAGGTGGTCGGACGACCTGGTTTAGGTTGCGAGGTCGCCTCTATCCAGCCTATGTGTAAGTCTCTTGAGGAGGCCTGTGTCCAGCAGTGGACGTGCTATGGCTGAAATGATGACTGGTACCCCTTGGAGAGGTCGGCGCTAAGAATCCCAGTTCAAAGACCTACAAAGACCATTGTTAATTTTTCCCATTTATAAGTACCGCTGTCGGCTTACCTAGATCCATTGTCTATCGTATTCGAGGTCCCCCCAACAAATTGTATACGACCGGAAATACACGGCTACCTGCCCACTTATTAACTAAATTGGGGTCCCCGAGTAATTTTACCTTAAGACACTGTACTTAACGGGAACGAAATAGTAAAAAGAAATTATTTAACGGTATTCCAGAAATTGTCGGTTAACCATCCGACTGATGACGCACAACACAACTGCTTCATGCAGGTAATGAATTATTTAATAAATTAATGACATTTAAAGAACCAAAAATCAAAGATATCTCCTATACTATTATAAAGTTGTAAAAATTAAATGCCTGTACATATAAGACAATTTAAAAAAATATATGTCGTAACGGACTATTTGGAGGTCACTAAATAAATAAATATTACGGGACAACAAATAAATAAATATTCGCTGTGGCTTCACGCCAAATCGGCTCCACGGATTTCAACTATCTTTGGTACAAGGGTAACTGAGTATACACCGATAGTTATAGGATACTTTTTACCCAACTACGCTTAAGAAGAAACGTGCATTTTCCGGAATAAAAGCTTATTCTATTTCCTTTCTAGTGTCTCAAACCCTCTCCATACAAAATTTCATTTAAATTGGTTCAGCGGTTTAGGCGGGAAGAGGTAACAGACAGTTACTTTTGCATTTATAATATATGTATGGATAGTATAGAGCTAAGCTCTGGTTAGTTTCTCATGAGTATGCGGAAACAGCAACGGTACAGCTAACTTTCAATGGCCGTTATAATGCACCTTGTCGCATTAACCTATTTGACGATTTCGATGATACATTCCGTTACTATTTTGGAAATCGCGTACCTATGATATGAGGTGAGTAGATACTCATACACTAAGCAGACAAACTTTCTTAGTTTTCCTAGTTATAAATAATTATCCAAAGATCCAAAATCAGTTGTATTCCGTCTGAATTCATATCTGGGAGTTACTTCTATACATTGTCTATGTCTGTACATTGCAGGTATTTAAAAAAAGGAAGTGATACGGACTATTTGAAGGTCACTGAATCGAACAATATTATTTTTTTGTTTTCTGTATGTTTGTATGTGTCGTTGTGGCTTCATCACACCAAGACGGGTATCCACACATGGCTATAGAATACTTTTTATCCGACGACCCTGAAGAAATAAAGAGGGTTATATTTTTTTCCTACTCCGCTGACGAAGTGACGCCCTCTAGTATCTCAAAAACCTATAGAATACTCATATAGTCTTAATAACAGGCAACACTCAATAAATATACGACTATATTGTTCTAAAACACACTTGAAGAAATACATGAGTGCGAAGCCATGTCCGAAATCAGTCGAAGAGAGAGGAGGATGACGATAGTAAATACCTTAATTAACTGCGGTAGGTCACTTGAATACAATATTTATAGGGTTTGGTGTTATCTAGATCGATACAAAGCTAGGCTAAGCTACATTAAAGGAGTTTACCTTCAATGATGAGGACGCATGGAGGTTCGGCCTCTCAGTGACAGAAAGTGTGTGACTTTTCGTGGTAGAAGTATTGTCGGTTGCCAGCGTATTTCAGATCAGCTTGACTCCTTGGCATTGCGTGGAGATGTAGCCTCGCTCTGCTTTTTCTATCTCTTGTATAACGGGGAGTGCTCCTAGGAATTGTAGGATTGATCCCAGCAGCATCTTTCCGTCATCGCCCTACACGACAATATCTCCACCCTCACCACTTAGATAGTTGGCAGTCCACAACTGTGCGTTTGTCTAGAAATTTCCTGCCTCGTACGACTGAACTGTGGAATAAATGGCCGCCAGCTGTATGTCCGGACCGATACGACCTGCAAACCTTCAAGAAAAGAGCGTACTCCCACCTAAAAGGCCGGCAACGCACTTGTGACTCCTCGGGTGATGTAAGTGTCTATGGGCGACGGTGATCACTTACCATCAGGCGACCCGTCTGCTCGTTTGCCTCCTATGTCATAAAAAAATGAAGTCTTTGAGGTAGACCTATATTCCGCAGAAAGCTATTTCTCCGTGTTAAAACGCGGCACGTGGCAGCACTGCTCAAATGTATTCACTTGCACTGGCCAACCTAGCGGAGTCTGTAAGCTTTGGTCTGCTCAAAATATTGAGTCCCAAAAACTTCTCATCGCACATCGGCTGGCGTTTGCTTGCTTTCATATAATATCATCATCACCATCAGGCTATATACCTACGTCCCACTGTTGGGCACAGGCCTCCTCTCATCTATGAAAGGGCATTGGCTGTAGTCTCCACGCTGGCTTATACTTCGTTTATTTTAGCATTAGGCGTTTGTCCCACCGCCAGCGAGTAAGCGATGAGCAGGGGTCGGACACAAAGTGCGGATGACGTAAAAATGACGTGCCTAATCTTGCACACAGGTGATGTTTGTATGTAAACTTCCGTGTGACATGTAGTAACGAAGTAGTATTAATGAATTAACAAAATAATCGTAAATAATCCATGGAATTAAGAATACAGGTGATGTAGTGAATAAAATAATTTTTACGAAACTTGTATCGTACAACTCTATAAGGCACGATTATTTAAAATTAATTAGGACAAATCTGTGTTTTTATTTTGTAGTTGCACCCAGGATATGTTTGCTGCTATCATAAAATTTGCAAGGTTCACATGAAATTCACTTTGCCCTTTTTTTCTACGTTTCTGAAATGTTTGGTTGTCTCTAAATGTCTTTTAATATTGCTTACCTTCGTTGGTATATCTTGATTACAGCAAGAGCAGTACTCGATTACTGTGGCAATTTTCCGTTTTTGGAGAAAAACAAAAAATTGCCACAGTAATCGAGTAAAGATGACATTTTACAGCGTTTTTGTATACAATACTAAATATAAATTGTCGCTAAATATAATCGTGAAGATGCAACAGCTAAACAATAACGAAGTCAATTTATTGTTCATCTGATTGACAATGTGTCAGTCAAAAACGTACTTACTCATTTCAAGTGGCGATATCGTTTAATAAAGGGTTGATAAATGATAAATGATGATTGTTTATGAAAATTAAAATACCTTTTGAAATAAAAATAAGTGGTTTGACGTCATCCGCACTTTTTTTCAGACCCCTGGCGATGAGCTATCGGCGATTTTCTTAAGAGAGAGATATATTTTATAGTTCATCGCTGGCTCTTAACACTGCCGGCGATCTATCTGCCTCTTTTATTTACACGGGAGCAATTATCTTTTGTTCATGTCTTGGGCGAGAAAATCGCCGGTAGCTCATCGCTTATCGCCGGCGGTGGGAAGAGTGCCTTAGAAAAAGGGTAAACAATCTTGACGTGTCGTTTTATTGAAAAACACTTTAGAAAAAAAAGTCACAGCAAATAGGTATGTAACAGTTATATAGCAAGGATGGTAATTTACGGGTATTTTGGTTTCATAAGTAATATATAGTTACTATTTTTTTAAAGAGCTTTTCAAGTACACACGTCAAGATTCTTTACACTTTTTCTTTTTTTATTATTTTTTATTATAAAATAGATGGGCATTTGACCGCAATCTCACCTGTTGCTTAGTGACGATGCGGTCAAGGGTGTATCATGCCCGTCTAGAAACAGCCTATTCACTCTTGTCTTGAACACGCCCAAATTATAATGGTCGGGGAACACACTCGCAGGCAACGAGTTCCACTCCTTTGCGGTATGCATGATAAAAGTTGCACCAAAGCGTTTCGTGCGGATTCGCGGAATATTGACCGCGTGCGGATGGAACGAACGCACGCGTCGTGTGTCCCGATGATGGAAAGGGGCTGGTGGAATTAAATCATGTAATTCCCCCGCACACTCACCGCTAAAAAGGGGAGGCTACACATACACCCTTGAATTTCTACGCAGATGGCTTCGCAGGTTCCCACGATGTTTTCCTTTTATTTTATATTGAGCTGAAAATAATAATTTTAAACTCGATTATTTATTCGCAGAGCCATCTGCCAATAAGTCACGTGACACAACGTAACATAATAACAATGTTGCTCTGCGGCACCATGCCAGTGACCCGTTATAGAACCAACTTAAGGCGCGTAAGACGCACCATTATCGACTCTTTCCCAATGTCGTAAGAGCTGACGTGAGCACAGGTTTCGTGGTTGCCGTCACAATGGTCGTGGGAACCAGCGGAGGTTTCCCTCGGTAGCCGTTTTTGTAGCTTATGCGGTTACGCTGTGGAGCGTTTTTGTGAAAAAATGCGAGTTCCTTCCGGTTGCGGCACTTTTTACGACCACAATAAGGCTAGAAGAAGGGTTATTATGTAACGTTGGTGTACGTATGCAAAGTTAATAAAAAATAGGCCCAAACCGTGGAGCATATCATCGCTGCCCCTGCACTTTCACTCGGGCTGCCCGGAAGCGCTCGTTGCTAATAAACCGCATTCCCGATATACCAGATTTTGCTAAATATCGGATTATCAATATATCACACTCTTAGCCACATTCCTGTTACACCAGGTGGACCAGGTTATAAAATTGAAAGGTACTCATGGAACTAAATCGTTTTAAGGATGTCCTATACTGAAAATTTGGCATATTGGTAATGTGATAAATCAAGAATGCGGTATTTTGCATAATGTGGTATTTCGGGAATGCGGTATATTAGCAATGAGCGTCCGAAAGATCTGTACAACTTAACACCTGACGTAATTTCGTGGCGCGGGTCCCTGAGTGTGGATGTATGTATAAATTAGATTATATGTAGATTTTCAACTTTCATACGATATATAAAAAAATGGAGGTACGGAGTGCTAATTAATTTTCAAGCGAGCAAGAATATATACATTCAGATGGGAGAGAACCGAACGCCTTATTAAAAGAATATTATTATAATAATAATAACTATGAATCTATATTATTGAACTAGATGGTACCCGCAACTTAGTTCGCGAAGGGGAACAAGTCATATCCCCTCTTTTTTTTCGACAGCGGAGTCGGGTAACAAGTATTCTATAAGCATCTGGAGATACCCAGCTGCCCGTGTACCAAACATAGTTGAAATCCGTTTAGCCGATTTTGCGTGATGAAGCCACAAAGACACATACAAACATACATACAATCCAAAAAAAATATTATTTGTTTTAATGACCTCCAAATACACCATAACAATCATTTTTTTGAAAATATATTCAATGTACAGACATTTCATTGTTACAAATTTATAAAAGTATAGGTTTGTTAATAAAATTTGTTTATATGTAGCTAATGCAGGCACACTGCAGCTACATTTTTAAATTTCGCGGTTAATTCCATTCTCATCGTTCGTTTTCAAAATTCTAGGAGCATTCCAAATATTCATTACACATTTTCATTTTACATCTCAGGGTAGATAATTAATATAATTATAATTTAATTACACATGTGATACGATGATACGATACGTGACACCACGCCTCGCAAAAAGTACAGTCAGCAATACGCGTGCACTAAATTGCTGCAATGATTTGTAACAACGAAACGAGGCGATCACGTAACAACCAGAAATACGGGTTGTGGTTAAGGTAAACATTGTTTGTTGATCATTGTTGATTGGTTGATTATTAGTTAAGCCATTAATATTAATAGAAAATATGTTTGATTTTTTTTATTTTGCACATTCATGTAGCAAACAGTTGATAGAATATTTTTTCAAATAACTATAAAAGTAACCAAAGTATTAAAAAAACGTCTTTTGATGACGTCTTAGAAACGGAACACTATACATCAATACTCGCTCGCTTTGCATTAGTAACAGTGCCAAACATTAAGCGGGGAAGTTGTGTAATGGGTACTAGACGACGATATATTTAATGGATATATTACTTATATACATAGAAAACATCCAAGACTCAGGAACAAATATTTATGCTCATCACACAAATATTTGCCCTTACCGGGATTTGAACCCAGGACCTCAGGTTTGCAGGCAACGTTACTCCCACTGAGCTAAACCGGTCGTCAAGATTATATCTATGGTAAATCGAAACGTGAGTCATAATCATAATTATAATTTTAATGACGTGAGACATATTAAATGAGTCATCGACTTCGTGAAATTATATAACATTTTTATCTAAATAGTAAGACAATACCCATTTTTTAATGGAATCTAAAATTTGTTCCTTAGGTACGTTATTGTTAACAACTTATTTTTTAAATCCTACTAGTGTCCCACTGCGAGGCCAAGGCCTCTGCCTTTGATTACCAGTCGTCCCGATCTAAAGGTGCGTCCACACTTGTATCATTTGCTCGTATCCGATCACCGTGTCGCGGCATGACTGCGTATCGCGCTGCTTGGACGCTCACTGTTGGCGCGGCCATTACGCCGCGCTTCTCCGATCTATATGTGTGTTACGCGTATCAACATGGATTTCGAGCGATCGGATCGGCGCAACGTCCAAACGCGTGATCGTGACATGCGATCATGCCACGGGACGAAGATTTGATCGTGCAAATGATACAAATGTGGACGCACCTTAAGGCGATATCTGGCCAGTCGCTGAGATTTGCATCCAAGTCATTCCGTCCTGCTGCGTCCACTCCGTAAATTCATACACTAAGAGACCCTCTTAGTGTATGAATTTTTAATTATTCAACTCAAACTAGGCATCAAAACTTATCGAGATTACCTTTGTACTACACGCACTGAGAAAAAACATTTGCGCCATACTATAAAACCATTACACATGGACTATTAACTAAATTCCCATGCAAGACCATCCAACCTTACAAGATATCTGCTGAAATACAAAAAGTTGCTTTAAGTAATTATTGCGTTTGGTCCATACGACATTTTAACATTACACAATAGATCAACTCTCTGATCACAAAAGGTCCTAACTGCCATGACAATCCCACACACATAAGACGTTGTAAGAAAAAAACAGAGATATAGACTGCGGTCGAGCCTTACAACAGATCGGTGTCATGACGTAAGGCATTGTCTCAGCGCGGTCAAAGTAGGATAATGGAACAGTGGAGGCAATCTTGCAGTTTTGTGGCTTTGCTGGTACTAAGCGGTTCTGCACTGTCCGATCTGAAGCCAGAAATCGAGACGTTATCATCAGTGTTATCGTCAACTAAGGCAGTAATTATAGCCCTGGCTTCAGATCTGGACTTTTAGATAGGAGTCCTTATGTCTTAACCCTCTCTTGTTGTTTAATCAGTGACAGTCCTGTTTTATGAAAATTGACAATTATCTGGAACCCTTAACTCTCGCACTCGCTTTGGAGGAGGTGCATGCCCGAAGATGGACGATTTAAAAGGAAAACAGTAAAGATGTACAAGCTCCGAATAAATATTAATAATAAATTGACATGTAAAATAGCACCGTGCCTATACTGATTTAAGGTACATAGTTTAATATATTTGTAAATAACTTAAAAACAATTAATTGCATGCCTATTTTAGGTAGAACATAGATCTTCCTGTGTGTCCATCACAACTGATTGAACTGGAAGAGACGGTGGCAACCGAACCGGCATTTATGGATGAATAATCGTAGTTTGGAGGAGGTGTATGTTAAAATGCGAACAATTGGGACTTTGACAACTTCGAAACGGTTTCATAACAAAAGTTACAAAAAATTTCATGGGTTTTTCAGTACTGTTATTAGTTAGTGATATTTTCACACTTTAAAAATTTACTTTCCCACCCAGTTTTAAAGGCTCATAACATAAAACAAGCTACACGTGAGCTATCGAATTCAATTCTTGTAGGATTTCTTTTTTTATGGTTTCGTACCCAAAAGGTAAAACGGGACCATATTACTAAGACTTTGCTGTCCGTCTGTCTGTCTGTCTGTCACTGGGCTGTATCTCACGAAACGTAATAGTCTCACTCAAGTCACCTGTCTAGACAGTTGAAATTTTCACAGATGATGTATTTTTGTTGCCTCAAACACTAAAAACGGTATAATTTGTTGTCTGCCTGTCTCATTAACCAATATAAAATGATCGAACCCTCGGTGCGCGAGTCCGACTCGCACTTGGCCGGTTTTTTTTTTCTCTATTAATATCGGACAGTCATTTTAAATAGTAATTTGCATGACGGGCGTCTGAATGAACAACATGCCGTAGAGAAGATTTTATAAAATAGACGAGTCTTAACAGAAGTTTGAAAGTACAATCGATTGTATAGTGATGTTTGTGTGCTAATGATGCGTAACGAAATCGTGACCGCGTTACATTCTCGAATTCTGAATGTACAATAAACGCAAAAGTTCGGAGCGGATCCTTTGTACTTTGAACGGTTTGTTAATAGCGGTGTTATCTTTTAATTTTTCCTATGAGCTGATTAATAATAACAGAATTTTTCGGTACACAATTAACATTACAAACAACAAGAATATGCTCAATGACTTGGAAGTCGAACGATTTTGACGCATTGATATCAATGCAATATAGATATGTTAAAGTGAAAAGTTGAAGAATTCTATGCGTCGAGTGGCGACTTATCGAATCATTCAACCAGTTGCATCATTTTTAACAAGTGAAGCGCGTTAGACGCACACAGTTATGACGTGGAAGCTTTTCTCTTCAACATGGTCTTAACACAACCAAAACACATGAGACATAACAGGGTTACGCGCACATACACACCCTGACACGCAAGGACACAAGTGCGCATTCTTTTAAATATGAAATAGACCTAAGTTTATAGTATGTAATAGTGTAGTTAGAATATATGGTTGTTTTGTTATAAGTTAACCACTACTTGTTCGAGAAGAGCGGAGTCTCCGGTCACAGTTATTATTATATTTACTAGGAGATTCCAACCCTTGCACTTTTCTTACCCTGTACCTGTACTTATTAGCAAAATAAACTATTTTCTAGTATCTTTACTTGATTCCAGATGGCAGAAATAATCCCTAACCGCCGCAAAGTCGCCACGATCGTGAACGAGCCGAACCCTCTCATCATCCTTCTGATTATCGCACTCTTGGAGTTATGCTGTGCTCAAGTCATCAACCGTGCTCCGCACTTCGTGCCACAGGCTGGGGACATGTCGCAGCTGAGTTTGCCAGAGGATACTCCCGTTGGCACACCCGTGTATCACTTACAAGGTAAGCCCTAGGATCTATCAACGCCTAATTCTCTTATTTTGCTCCTAGTCATAACTGTCGTGGAGCTGTATGCTGTGCTCAAGTCATCAACTGGGCATCGCCCTTCGTGCCACAAGCTGGTAGCATGTCACAGCTGATTGTGGCAGAGGCTCCCACTGGAACCCTTGTCTATCACCTACAAAGTAAGCCCTAGGATCTATCAGCATCCAATCATCTGATCAGGTCATTAACCGTGCTCCGCATTTCGTACCCCAAGTTGGCGATATGTCGCAGGTGGGTTTGCCAGAAAATACACCCGTTGGGACATCTGTATATTACTTACAAGATAAGCCTTTAGATCTATCAAGTATCAACACCTAATTCTCTTATCATGCTAATCCCCTTAATCATAAATCTCTTGGAACTTAATGATTTTCTCAAGTCATCGACCGGGTGTGCCGCAAGGTGTGCCACAACTGAGTTTGTAAGAGAATACCCCTGTTAGTGGTCAGCCGTATCGATCTAGCGATACTGTGCTTGATGATTAAAGCCCACTCATAGAAAGACAAAGGTACTAATTGTAGCTTGGCAACATTACTTACCTTTTATATCAATTAATTTTGCTCCTTTACAGGCATCGATCCTGAGAATAGTCAGCTCCGGTACTCCATATCGGGGCAGTTCTTCACCGTGGATCCTCTCACGGGTGTGGTGAAGTTGGCCAAGAAACTGGACCGCGAGGACCAGGCGTCTCTCGAAGTAATCATCAGTATCACAGGTTAGTGTTTGAGTCTAAAAAAAGATCTACGATCATTTATGACCATGTTGGCCGATGTTTGTGTTTAATTGAGTCACACCGTTGCACAGACAACAAAATCACAAGAACAATTAAGAATGCTTCAGTCAATTAACTATTAAGTTTAGAATGATATCTGTCATCATCTGAATCTATAGCTAAAACCCGAAGTCACTATTGAGTTTTTTAGTGGCTATAACGTTTCTATTCTTTAAAATTCCTCTAAGCTGAAGAAGGGCGTCTATGGTCAATTTTCAACGTCTCTTAAGTATTTTTTTTTACTTTTTTCCAGATGAAGGCATCGCCAACGCAGATCCTAACACGGTGTCCCTCCGAAGAGTGATCCCAGTGAGAGATGTGAACGACAACCCACCTGTGTTCCACAACAGGCCTTACATTCTAAACATCAGCGAAGCGACTCCTGTCGGCAGCGAGGTTGAGGTACTATTTCGTCTGGAATATGCTCCTGTTTTGTTGTTTTCTTTCTTTGGTGCTTTGTTTTCTCAAATGGCGGTTCCTCAGGTGAAAATTAATTGTGTGCATGAATGCGAGTCATAATAGTTATTATAATAGTTATTATCTGAGTGAAACTGGGTTGCCGCCAGAGTTGATCTCGCTCTTCAGATACTGGTACTTAAATCAGGAGAACCGAGTGAAGTGGGCAGGTGAACTTTCGTTTCCATGCAAAACGGAGTGTGGTGTGAGGCAGGGGGGTTTAAGTTCACCCTTGCTTTTTAGTTTTATACGTGAACGCACTGATTGAGAGGCTCAGTAGTATGCATGTCGGATGCTTTGTTGATGGTGTCTGTGTCAACAACATATGTTTCGCGGACGACATGGTGCTACTGGCCCCCTCAGTCAGTGCATTGCGTCAATTGATTGCTGTCTGTGAAGCTTACGCGGCGTTCCATGGCTTGTCTTATAATATGAAAAAGACAAAGTACATGATTTTTAAAGCCGGAAGCAAGTGTCCTTTCTATTTTCCTCCAATTAAATTGAATGGGTCCTCTTAAGAGGGTGACGCAATTTAAATACTTGGGACACTTGCTCACGGATAATTTAAAGGACGACGCCGACATGGAGAGGGAGCGTAGGGCGCTGTCAGTCCGTGCGAATATGCTGGCCCGCAGATTTGGTAGATGTACAGAAGCAGTGAAAATTACCCTGTTCAAGGCTTTCTGTACATCACTGTATTCGTCGAGTCTGTGGTTCACGTATACGCAGCGGGCTTATAATGCCCTACGTATCCAATACAATAATGCGTTTAGGGTGCTGTTGCGGCTACCAAAGTTCTGCAGTGCATCATCAATGTTTGCCGAGGCGCGCACGGACGGCTTCGATGCTGTTTGGCGCAAGAAAACTGCCTCACTTTTGAATAGGGTGCGGAGAAGCAGCAACAGCATTCTACATATGATCGGCAATAAAATCGATGGTCCTCAGATGTGGCAACTCAGAGAGAGGACTAAATCTTTATTAATAATAAGATACTAACGACTCTAGTTACTCAAGTTTACTAACAAATTTGGATCATGTTGTCTGAAATAAAAAACTTTGAATATGAATTTGAATTATAGCATTGTGGAACTCTTTGCCTGTAGAATTAAGATGACCTAGATCTGACAGGATCTTTTAAAAGCATTTTAAAGATTATTATCTGTCCCTTCATCTCGACGGCTGAGTTATATTAGCATAGTTATTTATTTTATTATTTAGTTATATGTATTTATTAATATATTTATAAGTTTAAAAGATATATATTTCAAATTCGAACTGCTTCCCGCCACCTACTTATACAGTTTATTTTTATCCTAAGGTTGTCTGGAAGAGATCGCTGCTTAGCGATAGGCCCGTCTGTTGTTTACCTCTTGCTGAATGTATTTTTTTTATGTTTTGCGAGGTGTGCAATATAGAGTTATTGTATTGTATTGTTGTTAGATTCAGTGTTGTCTTGTCATATCTTGAGAATACCTATCTTATTTGGGTAATCCTGCACCTCTAGTACAACTGTCATACGCGTATTTTTGTCGCGCAACAAGGGTTGTCTGACTCTTTCTTTTCATTATAGTGCGAGAAGGATAGATATACGTATGTCACGTGACAAGCGAAGACGTGGATTGCGCTATCTTTGTTAGAATTGGATTGTTACTAAGTTTATCATATAAGTTTGCTCATACCACATTAGCATACCTATTACTGCTACATTAGGTTATAATTTCAACAATGTTTATAATTTTGATTTGTTTCAGTTAAATCCGAAGATAATAGTGACGGACCTCGACGAAGGATATAACGCGGAAATCAAAGTGACGTGTACTAAAAAAGAGAAGGGAAGTGATGCTGAAGCTTGTGCCACTTTCAGGGTCGTCACTGATATGGTATGAAATTCATTAGGAACAACTATTACTTTCATGCACATGCTTTAGCCTGTTTGAACACTAGGCAAATTCCATCAAGTGACCGAAAGAGTATTTTCTCGAGTCCGGACTTTTTTTCACATACTTTTTTAACCAAAAAGCTACGCGACGAATTCTAGCAGATTCGCTATTTCTAAAATTCAACGAATGTGTTAATGCCTTTTTATATTAGATTCATCGAACATGGAAATATTGCTAAATACAATCGTAATTAAGCCTAATTTGTGAATCGTTGTCTTAATTAATTGCTAAGGTCATCACATTGATATGAATACTCTGTTCTGTTGAAGATTGTGGGAGCCTCCAGGACACATGTAAGGGCATCTTTTGGGAAGTTCATATTGCAGTAGTAGACAATAATGATGATAATTATGACGATGATGGTAATATTGATAATACAGTTAATTTCTTGTTTCCAGATAAGCCCAAACAAATACCAAGCAAGGTTATTCATCCAGCAGCCTTTAGACTTCGAGAGCCGGTCAGCGTACGTGGTGAGCCTGGAGGCGGCGGATGTATCGGAGCGGCCGCTGCGCGCGCTGGCCAGCGTAGCGGTCGCCGTGCGGGACGTGCAAGACCAGCCGCCAGTTCTGCTTAACGCGCCGTACTCCGCCACGGTGCCGGAAAACACGGGCCCGGTGAGTGACAGGAGCCAGGGATCGTCCAACCTGTACTTCGAGAGCCGTTCCGACACGTAGTGAGTCGGAGGCGGCGGACGTGTCGGAACGGCTACGTATAGGCACAAATACACAACCAACTGCTCAATAATCAGAGCTCAATTACACATACTCGCAACATAAAACGTAGTTGTGTCAAAATAAATAAGACGAGTGGTGATATCGACATCACATTAAATCGAAGTAATATTGGTATAACTAACGAAGCGTTTTCAGAACACCAGTATAATGGAGATAATGGCCAAAGACGGTGACACAGCGAACCCTCGACCAGTTCTGCTGACCCTCGAAGGCGACAGTGAACATTACTTCAAGCTGCTTCCAGAGAGACCTATCGGAAGGGCGGTGCTGGTCGCCTCTGAGAATCCTATCGATAGAGAGAGCGATGTTGTTATGCAGAATGGGGGAGTCTATAATTTCTTTGTTAAGGTGAGTTAAAAATTTGAAAGAATCATTGTAATTAATGAAAGACTAAAAATTCTCCTGCGGTTTCATCCGCATTTCCAGGAATAAAGTATCCTATGTTTCAATCCATGACCAGATCAATTTGTGTGCCAAGTTTAATAAAAACCGTACGAGGAAAAAAATATTGAGTAATAAACATGCCAATTTCTAAATATCTTCAGGAACTTTAACAAATATTATTTAAGTATATAGACATATTTCAAAATGTAAAATGGTCAAGACTGGCAAGTATATAAATAAATAAGGCAATAATTTCTGCAATGAAAAACAGAAAATAATACAGTAAACTAATTCAATTTCAGGCTACAGAACTAATCAATAACGAAGTACCATCCGACTACACAATTACGCCAGTAACTATTGTAGTCACTGACGTAGACGATCACAAACCCAAATTCAATAAGGAGCAATTTGACATATCTATACCCGAAAATATTGAAAATGGTAGCCCTATACCTGGTCTATCTATCTACGTTGAAGACAATGATATAGGAGTAAATAGCAAATATGATTTGTCTCTCAGAGATATTTTTAATTCTGAAGGAGTATTTGCCATAAGCACAGACCATGGTGAAGGCAGAACGCCTATTAGCATAAAAGTAAAGGATTCTTCTCGTCTTGATTACGATGTCGATGATGATGAGAAAAGATTATTCATATTCGATTTAGTGTCATCTGTTGGTAACATAGAATTGAGTTCAGCTAGAGTTAATATTAAGCTGCTTGACATGAATGATAATGCTCCGATTTTTGATCAATCAAGTTACAAATTCAATGTTTATGAAAACGCCACTATTGGTACTCTAATTGGTGAAGTTGCAGCTACCGATAAAGACTATGGAATTTTTGGTGAAATTGAGTATTCTTTGACTGGTTTTGGGTCACATTTATTCAAAACGGATAAAACAAAAGGCGGTTTGTACGTTGGCCAATTACTTGATTACGAAAAGCAGAAGAGTTACAGCTTGACGCTTATAGCAAGGGACGGAGGGGGAAAGGTTACTACTACCAGTGTGTATATTGAAGTCCTGGATGTGAATGATAACGCTCCTGTATTTGAAGCGCCAGAGTACAGTAGAACCATAAGAGATGGAGCGACCACTTTTGAGCCACAATTTGTAGTCAGGGTGAGTGCTTTTACATTTTGACCGGTTTAACCCAGCGATAGTGATTCTATCTGCAAAACTTATGGCCCTAGGTAGCACCCGTTTCCTATGCATATTTCATGTGTATAATTGAGGTTACCATCAGACTAATTCGATTTGTGTAAAATTGTTCCCTAGTCAACGTATTTATATTTTTAAATGTATTAGATAAAGTAAAAGTACATTTGATAATTATCATTAGCAAATATCAATGCCTTATAATATAAAAAAATACTAGACTATAATATGGGTAATCAATTTTTATAAATTTATATGAATAAATATGTTTCCTAATCAACAGGCAACTGACACTGATGGACCCACGCAAGGAGGCGGTCGTGTAAGATATTCTCTAGAATCTGATAACAGCATCACACATAAAGGCAACGTATTTGCAATAGATGAGGATACCGGCGAAATTGTCATCATCGAAAAAGTTGAAACAATGGACACACCAAGAGGGCAATACGAACTAGTTGTGAGGGCTACTGACTATGGTAAAATTTCAGAATGTGACTCTGACAAATATTTGGGGTAAAACTACGTTGAGATCAGTATCAAGTCGATAAGACCAATGGTTTAAACAAATTGATAATAAAATACTTAGGATTATTGAGTAGCAAGGTTTAATTTACGCGAACTGTTTGTATGACTTCAGGTATACCACCACTTCACAACGAAACCCGCATTTACATACGAGTAGGTGTACCCGGCAATCAACGACCCACCTTCAAGGGCAACTACCACCACTATAAATACACGGTCGCCCAACACCCCGATAGCAATGAAGATTTTACCTTCGACCTTAACCCCATGAATTACAAAGCTAGTATTAAAGAAGACGCTAAGCCAGGCCAAAATGTTACAATGGTGATAGCGAATGACCCAGATGGATTGGATGATCTTCTGACGTATCATATTGTATCTGGATCTAAGGATAACTTCGTTATTAATGAAAAGTAAGTGAGTGTGAACACGATATAGTAGCTTCCGATGTATGCGATAATAGAGTAACTTAGTAGCGTATTAATGAAACTAGAGGTGTTATATTTGAAAAAGAGATGTTTCGAGATTTGCATAGCAAGTAAGGTTGCGTATATATTTAGTTTTTTTATATTTCAGAACTGGCCTTATAACAGTCTCGAATGATGCTAATTTAGATCGGGACGTCAATGCAGACCGCTACGAGATCATAGTGTCAGCGGTTGATAGTGGCATGCCCATACCTGAAACAGCTACAACCACCGTCTTTGTTACCATTCAAGATGTAAATGATAAGCCGCCAAAATTCAATACTACCGAATCAACTACTTACATTTCAGAGAAAACGAAATTTAATGATGTTGTAACTCAACTTGTCGCTTACGATACCGATGTCGATTCAGTTTTAAAATACAGTATTATCGATCCTGTAAAAGCCTTTTCTAAAGCTGGTGTTCAACTAAAACCTAACGTGCCATACGATTATAAACACATATTCCGTATTAATGAAGATACTGGTGAAATATTAGTCAATGGAACATTAGATTATAGTAAAGCTTCGATAATCATTTTAACTATCAAAGTGGTCGATATTAATGCTGAAGTTGAGAAGGAAAAACAATTTGCTGTCGTTGAGCACACAATTTATATTCAACCTTATGCTGATAAAAATCCTCAATTCACAAACCCTGGTTGGACAACGTCTCATCCTATTATCTATCACAAAATTAAAGAAGAACAACCTATAGGTAGCACAGTTTTGGTCCTAATTGCTGAAGATCCAATTTCTGGCCACTTAGTATCAGGTTTCAAAGTAATTAATTCCGATACCGGTCTTTTACAAGTAGACCCTTTAAGTGGGCAAGTAGTACTAACAAAACATCTTGATTATGAAGAACTGACATCTCCTAATTTAACATTGACGGTCAAGGCTACGAGCAACGATGGTAGTAAACATACTATGGCAAAAATCATAATAGAAGTGATGAATTTGAATGATAACCCGCCTAAATTTGAAAAAGAGGTACGTAGAAAAGTTTACCTGTCTTAATCTGATGTTTAGTTGAGTTTTTCTAAATAATAATATTTTTAATTTAATTCCAGCTATACAAAGTGAGCGTTCTAGAGTCAATAAAGGTCCAAGAACAGATTTTGACAGTAACGGCTACCGACGCTGATGCTGTTTTGACTGAAGAAGATAAAGTCAAAGGATATTCAGATCTACGTTATGCATTAAGAGGAGAAAATTCTGATTTGTTTACGATAAACAATGTTACTGGGTCTATTAAGGTAGAAAATTATAAGAACCTTAATTAATGAAATACATTTAGAGAAATAGTAACGATTTCTTATTGCCTCTAATAATTATGATGTGTTTTTAGCTAGCACCAAATAAAACTTTAGACAGAGAACGCCAATCTGTACTAAGACTTGAAATAGAAGCAGTGGATATGCCTGGGGGCGGTGCTGAAAGGCTCAAATCTACTGCTACGATACTTATTGATGTTCTGGATGTAGATGATAATGCGCCAACGTTCGAGAAAGCCGTGTACACTGGTACGATTCACATTATAATATTTACTAGATTTTCGTATTGGGTAATAACTTACTGAGAAGTAGCATAAATAAATAAATAATAAAATAAATAAATATTACGGGACAATTTTACAGAAATCGAACTAGCCCCATGGTAAGCTCAATAAGGCTTGTGTTATGGGTACTAGACGACGATATATTTAATAGATATATTGCTTATATACATAGAAAACATCCAAGACTCAGGAACAAATATTTATGCGCATCACACAAATATTTGCCCTTACCGGGATTTGAACCCAGGACCTCAGCTTCGCAGGCAACGTTACTCCCAGTGAGCCAAACCGGTCGTCAAAAGCATGCTTTACTACTTAAGGTAGTTTTTTATGCTAAACAGCGCCAGCAATTGAGATGTCTGCTAATTGATTGCTACTAATAAGAGTATTATCATGGTATTTTCTTTTGGTATCAGTGATGGAAATTTTTATTATTTTTATTCTCAAATTATCTTTACAGCGGTGGTCCCTGAAAATGTGCCTGTTGGTATTAGTGTCATCAATATCACGGCCAATGATCCCGACGAGGGACTTGGAGGGGAGGTCAAGTACGAGTTCCTCGACGAAGGAGAGGCAAACGGTATGTTGAAAATTGTAGACTACGTCGTTCGATATCCAGAAATATTCTAAGAAACAAAACAACATTTTAATTTCGGCTTTAATGATTCAGTCAGGTCGAGAAAAATGCTCAAATGGGGACTTGTAAATAATGACACGTTCCTTTATAATATCGAAAACTCGAACTTTGCCGCGTGATATATATTTTTTATACTACTAAGGTGGCAAAAAAGCATACGGCCTGCCTGATGTTAGGCCATCACCGCAGCCTGTAAACGCTTGCAACACCAGGGGCATTACGTGCATGTTGCTTTCCCTTTAAAAACCTATTCACTTCCCTCTTGAAGGACCCCATACTGTAACCTCCAGGGAAAAGCGCGGCAGGGAGGTCTTTCCACATTTGGAGTGTGCGCCGTAGAAAATTCCTTTGATACCGATGAATACCTTGCCGATGGCGAGTGGTGCGGTAGTACAAGGTGGCAATAGGCATCATGTCAAACAATTCTTCGGAACAAAGCCCATTTTGCAAGCGGTAGAACACACATAAGGATGTAAAGTCTCTCCTTAGACTTAAAGTATATCACCTAAGCATACGACTTCAGGATACACAGAGCACTCATGTGTCTGACAAATATCTTGGGAGGGGGGCGGGGCAAAGAGAGACCTTTAAATTCCTTTTGGTGTTTTACAGGTCTATTCACGATCGATGTCAGCACGGGCGAGATCAAATCCCAGCGCGACCTGACCGGCCGGGGCCGCACAGACCCGTATCGGTTGCTAGTAGGTGCGACTGATGGCGGCGGGCACAGCGGTGACGCCTCGCTGTCACTGTACATCGGTGACGTCAGCGCCAATGACGGCGTGCCGAGGTTCATCAGGCCGGCGCCGGGCGAGCAGCTCAGTATTAGCGAGGTAAACATCCACGTCATCACTGGCTGTTGAAGGGCGACAGACGCCGGCGACATCATTGTTATCAGGCGTTCCTCGTCACCATTCAATTCTGAACAAAAACATTCCTCCATCGGCATCGGTAGAAGACATCGAGCCGGCGTAGCGCTCGGAGAGCAGCTAAGTATTAGCGAGGTTAAAGGAACACGCTAGGTGGGCGCTCTGCTCGTAGTAACTTTTCGCTACATACGCATTTTGGCATGTTATCGGCTACGCGCGTAGCGGTATGGATATGTTAAAGGGAGCGTTCAAGTCTTACGTAACGCAATTTATGAAGATTTTTGACCCCCGTTCCCCCCATGTAATACGCCGTAACGTTTTTCTGTACCCCTCTCCCCCCTAGTAAAACGTTACGTAACCACCAAGTGACCATTTTTACCTAAAATTTCCAAATGGACACTTCATTTCAAATGTAAAAAAAACGTTTTAAAAAATGCGCGAACGTTCTGAAGGGTTTTAACCCTTTTTAAAACAATGTTACGTAACGCGTAGTTCAAACCCCCTCTCCCGCCCCTGTAACGCATCGTAACGTTTTACAGGACCACCCTACCCCAAATTCGTAACGTAATACTTGAACGCTCCCAAAGTGCATTGGTGTGATGTCTTAAAATAAAATAATTACTTTGTAAGATCCTGTTAGAATACCAGCGAAATGGCTTACAACTTTATTGTGCTGAGTCAGCGCCTTACTCTGCCACAAAACATCGATACCTTTAGACTCAAAGGGCTTAAACGCGACAGATACGCCTTTTGCATCTAAATGTATCGACATGGTTATTCTTTTTTTACATATTTTTATTTCCGTTTTAGTTTATAGTATTCAGCATGTTTATCAGTGGCGTGGCGTTAATAGAACCCGATTCTCATCGGCTTGTCTATTTGAAGGCATTTTAGTACTTTATTTAACTGCTTTAAAAAAAAACATACTCCGGCATTACTAACAATATTCTTGACGCCACGCCACTCATGTTTATAGTTTTATACTTCTCTTGGTAACTATGTAAAGATATAAATAAAGTGTTTATCTATCTATCTTAGTATCGGGTGTTCATCATCATTATCCGAATCAGCCAAAACTGCCAAAAGACGTCTGCTCTAAGAGCATTTAAATAATGAAGGTGACAAGCCGTGTCATTATCGAACAAATTTGTCATCACTTTAAGCGGGAGGTGAGGTAAACACGTATAGCACACTACGGAAATAATCCTATTTCTACAAACGCACACAGTTAAAAGAAACCACCTACAAATAAAATAACACCCACACACTGATACTTTCCCGTATAAAATAACTGGAGATTTTGCGATTACTTTGGTAGAGGGGAATGTGGTCTCTGGTAAATGCTCTAAGCCACTACTAGACAAATCTCGCCTCAGGGTCTCCGCAACTGTTGGTGCCCCACCCTTATCTAATGGCCTGCTATGGTCACCATTCGTTGGTCCTTAAGGGCTTTCTCTTGCTGTGTTGATACGTCATCGCCACTCAAGTCAATGATGCCGTCTTTTACGCTCAAAAGTGAACCTACCTTGAGGATTAGGGAATTCCAATTCAGTAACTAATTGGTTCTTTATTACAGAACGCAACTATCGGCTCGCCAGTGTACCAAGCAGTGGCGAGTGACCCCGATGACCCCACGCAGCCATCAGGGAGGCTGTTCTACTCCATCCAGCAGTCCAACGGTGACGCTAAGGCTTTTGCTATCGGTGAGTGAACGGGAAGTGGGCAAGGCACAGAGTCAGACGGCATCAGTGTGCCTGGCACTGCTTCGGCCAGCGGTTTCTATCCAACAAGACTTGCTATCGGCAAGTGAACATTTTTACAACCATGTAAAATTCAACATACGGTTGCTAGTGAACATAACTGCGGTTCTCAAATTACCCGAGGTAAGGCCCACTTGTTACTATCGTCCTTTTAAAAGAACACCATCTACTTAAAATTCTCACGGACCATTGGGGTACTTATCAAACTCTTATTTATAGTCATTCGAAACGTTTCGAGTGTTGGCAGCAGACACTTGAGTGATTGCGGTGTTTTTAAGCAGTGTTCTATTTTATTAAAAAATCTTATTGTGACTAAATGACAATGGATAATTCGAGGTATATATTTGGCGATAAAAATTAATATATTATTTTTATAAAATTCTTAATTTAGTAGAATAACATATCAACTTTTGTGTACAAATAATATTAGTTTTTGAACATCGTTAGAGATCATTTTTTTTTGTAATTTTATATACCGTCCTTTTAAACGACCAATAGGGATATGTGCTACTATCATTCGTTTAGCATTTTAGAGTCCGGAATAAGATTTGGCCTCGGCCTCTGACGCTAAACGAAATAATAGATGAGCTTGAAGAGGATGACTCAGTGCCATAACTTGATGCGATTGTTATTTTGCCTCCTGAAAACTGTTACGCTGACGTCACAGACGAGGATTTCAGGGGATGAAAACCAAGTAAATGTACACAATTTGCCTAGATCTCTGTTACGGGCTCAGGGAGAAGTCTGTCTTCAATCAGAAGAAGAAGACTCTAGTGATAACGAGTACCACTGATTCTGTCATAATTTTATTTATTTTTGTTTTCGGGGAATTCAAGCAACGGGACGGTAGGTGAAAATCGTATCAAAATGTTCCTTTACTGCTAACAAGTCACTACAGAAGACACCTCGAGGTACATTAAAATATAAGTCCACCAGCACAGAACAAATCGTCGTATGCAAGTGGCATGATAACAGACTTGTCACTGTTGCATCAAACTCAGCCACGATTGAACCTGTTGCAAAAGTAAAGAGATTTTCACAGCAACAAAAGAAAGACATACTTTTTGATCAGCCAACTTTGATCAAGAAATATAATGAGAACATGGGAGGGGTTTATTGTAAAAAAAGAACGGAAAGTTACACGTACCTCTCAAATGTTTCGGGATTGTTCACATGTTGATGGAAAAGATCACATAATAAGATACAGAGAAAGTGAACTCTATCTATATTCAGTGCAGTGTAAGCAAATTTCGTATGCCTGAAATGTAATGTGGGGCTTGAAAAGTTTCACCCTGCTGAAGAAATTCCTGATGACTTCCATATTGTTTCATTTCAATTTTAACTCATATTTTTTATCTGGTAGTGATACATGCATAGTAGTCCATTTTGCTAGCGGCCTTTTTAAAAGAACAGAATTTTCCCAGTTTTCCATAAACCATTTGTTTTTTCTGAATTTTCCCGTATAAAGTATATTTTTTACATAACACCACGTAATTTTTTTCTAAAATGAAAGTGGTTTAGGTTCTCAGGAACAACTGGGTTAAGGCGATGGTTCTATCGACTATGGGCTCTAACAATTTAAAGATTTTATATAGCATAACCAATAGGCTAACCAGAAATTGGCACAAGCGCTACAATTACGTTATTACAGACGAGAGTTACACCCTAACATTCGCTTGCCTGTCTTTATACAATCAGCCTCAAGTAGCCGTCACGTGTCTTTATGCTTATATATGAATAAATATGTGTTGCGACATATTTGGCACTTTAGATGCTAAGATTAGAATTTAATAGAAAAGAATAGAATAAAGCTTTATTCGGTACTAGAAGGCACCCGCAACTTCGTTCGCAGAGGAGGAAAAGTCATAATCCCTCTTTTTTTCTTTAGCATAGTCGGATAAAAAATATCCCAGCCACCCGTGTACCAAAAATAGTTGAAATCCGTTAAGCAGATTTGGCGTGATGAAGCCGCAACAACACCGACGCATACAAACATACAAAAAAACCAAAAAAATATTATTTAGATTAACCTCCAAATAGTCCGTTACAATCATTTTATTGAAAATATCTTCAATGTACAAACATTTCATTTCTACAACTTTATAATAATATAGCAGAACTTGAAATTAATCGTCCAAACTTTTCCAGACCCTCAATCCGGCCTGATCACGACCCGCCAGTCCTTGGACCGTGAACGTAAATCCTCGTACACCCTGGTTCTGCTGGTCACCGACCGAGGATCCCCTCCGCAGCAAACGACCAGGATAGTCACCGTGGCAGTTACCGATGTGGACGACCATAAGCCGCACTTCGCTAGAAACTTGGTGAGTTCGAACCATTTGTGATGATAAATGACTGGAACGGCTTACTACGCTGTGTCCCGCCTAAGAGCATCGCTATCACAGCGAAACTTACTCGTCGCTTATTATGCGTATTTTCACACTCCCTTCACTTACGGAATTGACCTGTGGGGAAATTGTCCTTTTGGCAACCAGAAAAATATTTTATGAGCCGGGTTGCACTGGATGAGCTAGCAAGACAACTTTTTGTATAAAGCTTCGAATTTTAACGGTTCCCTCCCTATACATATTTGAGGTAAGTTAATGAGAAGAAAAAACACTGAATTCACAAAAACGATCCGAGGCTCATCCAGAAGGGCTTAGTAATACCTAAATACAGTCTCGTAAAAACTAGTCAGTCGTTCCAAATTATGGGACCACGTATATATAATAAACTGCCGCCTGAAATAAGGGAGACAACCTCGCACCTAAGTTTCAGGAATAAATTAAAATGTTTCCTAATTAAAAAGGCATTTTATACAGTTGCAGAATATCTCCAAGGCTGATCTAACCTAAGTAGTTACCTGACTTATAGGAGCAAATTAATATTTCTCGATATGTTTTTAGTTTAACCTTAATTAAATTTAAATTATATTTGACATGTATATTATGATTAAGACAATGTATGATCAATACAAATAAATGATATGATATGATATGATATGATATGATATGATATGATATGATATGATATGATATTATATGATAAGTTTGTTTTATAGCCGACGAGTACCTGCAACTTCGTCAGTGGAGGAGAAAAAGAATCTTTTTTTTCTTCGGCGTAGTCGAGAAACAAGTACCCTATAACAACCTTTGGATGCACAGCCAACGGTACTTAAAATCCGTTTAGCCGTTTTGGAATGAAGCTACTTATATTATTATTGCCAACCATCCGTAAACTGTATTGTTTTTTTTTTCCAGGACGATCCGCCAGTTCTCCTAACGACCAAAGAAGAAGTCCCCGTGGGTGCTGTGATCGGGGAGCTGCAAGCCCTGGACGAAGACACAGGGGATAATGCGGCCATCGACTACGCCATCACTGGTAAGTTTTTTTTTAATACAACCGAATTAAGAACCAAACCCTTTATGAGGAGTCGGTTAAAAAATTGCTACATAATGAACACCATAATTAATTATAGGTGCCGGTTCCACATTCCATAGCTATCTATCTAACGCTATCTAACGAGTAGACACACGCCAAAGACAAAGTAAATACGAAATAATAATCGTGCCTTGAAAAAAAAAAGGAAATTCCGTATTGAACATATTAGCATTTTATTCAGCAATAAATGTAAGAAAGCCGAAGTAATAGAATCGTCAGGTGTGTACGTGGACGTGCGTACGTGCAGTTGGAGCGAAACCTGTATTCTCCACTCCGCATCTCTATTTCCCTTTTTCTGTATCTATCACTCTTTCGCTCCGCCCCCACTCTAATTTCCGTTGCCATGGCGCCATAACAGCATAAGTAAACACCACAAAGTCTCATAAATATAAATTCAAAACATTACTTTGATAGTAAAAAAGGTGTGTACATATTTTTGAAACTTTTGGTGTGTATTTACCTTTGCCCTTGACTGACCTACAGAAGAAACTAGAAGTCTCAGAGCCGGGAATTCTAGTAGCACTTTCAACTGTCATTAGTGAGTTCTCAGTTATAGACTTCCATTTTGCATATTGATAAATTAAAAAGGTTTTGACTATTTAGCGATAAGACAGCCTGTTCATCTACTTTTGACTGAGGATCGTTTTGTCTTTTTTCTAAAATTTCTGTTTATCAAAATGGCCTTCTTTCTACATTGTCAGTTTACTAAGTATGATGTTTACTTCTAATACAGTCTGCTTCTCAAAATGACCTCTTTTCCTCATTGTTAGTTTCCTATGATGTATGATGATTCTTAAAGTGTCTGTTGCTCAAGCGGCGGGTTCTTTCTGTTTTTTATTTTTATTTGGTTCAGTTCTAATGATGCTATATATTGATTAAGACATCATAATAAGCGGACATTATAGGAAGAAGGGCATTTTTGAAAGCGGACATAATAGGAAACGAGCATTTTAGGAAAGTGCCATCATGGGAAAGAAATAGCAGACATTACAGGAAAGAGCCGTTCGTTGGAAGAAAGCAATTTTGAGAAACAGACATTTTAAGAAACGGACTGAACAAGCCTGAGCACAAAATAGATCAAAAGTACATTATAAGTATCTTCTTTTAAAATTTGTGTTTCATGTTGTACTTTTAACTGACTTCCAAAAAAGGAGGAGGTTATATGTTCGATAGTTTGTATTTTTTTTTATGTATGTTCACCGATTACTCCGCCAATTGTGGACCGATTTTAAAAATTCCGTTTCTATTTGAAATTATATACTCCCGAGTTGGTTCCATTGCCACCATGTTGGGATCTGATGATGGGATCTCAGGGAAATGGAAGGCAATCCTCAAATCTTATAGGCACTTATACGTTATACTTAACGTTTTTCATATATTTTCTTAAGCTATTTAAGTATTTGCATGTGGTAGTCATCATCTCATCATGCTGAGCTGATGACGGAAGGTACAACTCCTTAATAGTTAAGAGTTAGAGGATAATTCTTAAAAAAATCATCTATTACAGGTAGATACGTTAAAACTGTTATCATTTGTTTTCCTCTGGTTGTCCTCATTTCATGCTGAGCTGATGATGGAAGGTACAATGAACTAACCAACTTTTACATTTCTTACTTCCAAAGACTCGAGATGCGTGCAAAGTGCCTCCTCAATCTTCCCATTCTGGGCTCTAAAAAATATTTTATAACACTACTAAAATACATCACTAAAAAGCAAAAAATAAAAAAATAAAAGGAACCGACTTCAAAATAAACTAAAAAGCCATAAATAATCTTTTATGTACGGTACGGATCACATTTGAATCACCTTTTGAAGTCGGTGCCAAACCTGAAGTAAATAAAGTTCTTTATTAAAAAAAAACGAATTACTATGACTAAATATGTATGTAGGTAGTTAATAACTAAAGGCTCGCCGCCGCGGTTCTTAATAGTAAAAAATAAATGGTTTGGCACCGACTTCAAAAGGTGATTCAAATGTGGTCCGTACCGTACATAAAAGATTATTTATGGCTTTAAAGTTTAATTTGAAGTCAGTTCTTTTTTTATTTAATTTTTTTTATTGTGTATATTGAAAGTCGATATGGAACCATGCTCTTAAACTTTTGCTATATCATGGCCTAAAACATGAAATGAAAAGGTTGGACTTCACACATTTACTTCCAGCTGGCAATGAGCTTGGCCTGCTAAAGCTGGAGCGCACTAACGACAGCAAGGCTCTGATCAAGGCTGCTGCCAGGATCGACCGCGAGAAGGTCGCGCGCCAGCTCATCACCGTCAAGTGCTTCAAATACGACACCAAGCCAAGGCTGACTAAAGCTTACAATCGACTGGTGAGTTTATGTAATAAGGCTGTTGTCAAGGCGGCTGTGAAGACCGACCGTGAGGAGGTCGCACCAGCTCCTCATCGTCAAGTGCTTCAAGTACGGCGCCAAGTCAAGGCTGACTAAGGCTTACAATCGACTGGTGAGTCTATGTAATAAGGCTGTTGTCAAGGCGGCTGCGACGATCGACCGTGAGGAGGTCGCGCCAGCTCCTCATCGTCAAGTGCTTCAAATACGACACCAAGCCAATGCTGGCTAAGGCTTACAATCGACTGGTGAGCTTATGTAATAAGGCTGTTGTCAAGGCGGCTGTAAGTATCGACCGTGAGGAGGTCGCGCCAGCTCCTCATCGTCGAGTGCTTCAAGTACGGCGCCAAGTCAAGGCTGACTAAGGCTTACAATCGACTGGTGAGTTTATGTAATAAGGCTGTTGTCAAGGCGGCTGCGAGGATTGAACGTGAGGGGGTTGTGTCAGTTCCTCACCGTCAAATGCTTCAAGTACGGCGCCAAGTCAAGGCTGACTAAGGCTTACAATCGACTGGTGAGTTTATATAACATAGTGTTGATCTAGTGGGTCGCGAGGATCCACCGCGAGGAGTTCGTGCACCAGCTCCTTACCGTCAAGTGCTCCAAGAATAGCACCAAGGTGACTGGTGAGTTGATGTTGTGATGTTAGTGCCTTTGGGATTTATTTGGCAATTTTACTCTTCACTGTTGTATATTCTGTTTGTTGGCAGATTTGCTGGATGCTCTAGCTTTGACTTACTTCAGGCTTTACTGATGCTAAAGCATTAAGCCAGTGTGATACCTAACTATTCTTTCTGTCCAGGACCCTTCGGAAACCCAAGTACTGATCAAAGTGCTAGACGTGGACGACCACCTGCCGAAGTTTGAAAGTGCCAACATGACGGTGGGAGTGCGTCTGAACGTAGCCATCGATACCGTCATCGCGACTGTCAAGGCTTCTGACAAAGACCCTGATGCTTTACCTATTCAGTACAAGTGAGTATCCAGAAGAACCTCTCTTAGTGATAATATCATCGATCGATCAGCCACGGATGTCCACTGCTGAACAAAGGTCTCCCCTATAGTTCGCCACAGGGTGCGATCAAGCGCGGACCGCATCCACCGACTCATGATCTGTGCACCTAGTCGGGGGCCGTCCTACGCTGCGCTTTCCTATACGTGGTTGGCATTCCGGGACTTTACTGCCCCAACAGCCATCCGTTCTCAGGGCTTCATGGCTCTCTCATTGCCACTTAAAGGATGCAATCCTGTGAGCGATGTCGGTTACTTTCTTTTTTCGAAGAGTGCGTGTTGGCAGTGATGACCTACGGAATTGAGTTATGGTCGATCACAATGGGACTCATAAGGCGGCTCAAAGTCACGCGACGTGTAATGGAAAGGGCTATGCTCAGGGTTTCTCTTCGTGATATAATCAGAAATGAGGATATTCGCAGAAGAACCAAAGATAATATCATCATCATCATCATCGTCATTATCATCATCATCATCATCATCATCATCATCATCATCATCATCATCATCATCATCATCATCATCATCATCATCATCATCATCATCATCATCATCATCATCATCGTCATCATCATAACAGCCTAAATACTATTGGACAAAGGCATGTTCTGTGAAATAAAATACTCGTATTCTATGGAACTTTTGTCTATGAAAATAAGGTTTGGGGAAACATCATTATCATCATATCAACAAAAATACGCCCAGAGCTAGACAAAAGCTTCCTCCATCCTCCATCTCCAAAACGACCGGTCGTGCGCTGCTCACATCCAACGGTTTCCTGCAAATTAACCAGATCGTCTATTTCCATCTTTTTGGGGTTTTCCGACGCTTCATCATCCTGTTGGTGACAATATAGTGATGTGAAACGCAAGTCACAAGTCTCATATCTAACTGACATAAAATCAGGAATGTTGTTACATCATAGACACGCTATAATTTTTTTGTAGCTTTTAAAATCAAGACAGACAGATGGTCAGATCTCGAATTTAAGTAGTTAAGGATCTTGAAATATACACGGAACAATAAACAGTGGTAACCCACAAAATGTTCACTAGATGTGTTCTTTTGCCATCCATTCGATCTGTATTGTAAATATTGTAATTCCCTATTCCACTAAGAGCATCTCTGAACTTATGCACATTTTCGTCGTGTCATTTGTACTAACATATTGTAAGTAAATTTTAATTTGTCGTAGATTCGTGAACATGAGCTTCGAGTCCCCGATCAAAGCGCGCTCGTCCAACAATGTGTCCGACGTGGTTGTGCTCAACAACGCCACCGGAGAGCTGCGAATCATGAAGAACTTGATACACTACGCTGACGGCATATTTAGGTAGTATTTTTTTTATCTCATAGGAGGCAAACGAGCAGATGGGTCGCCTAATGGTAAGCGATCACCGTCGCCCATAGACACTTGCATCACCGGAGGAGACACAAGTGCGTTGCCGGCCTTTCAGGTGGGAGTACGCTCTTTTCTTGAAGGCTTGAAGGTGGCATCGGTCCGACCACATGCAGAACTTATGCGGTGCATGATGGCATGTTTAGTTATCTTTCATTGCAATGCGCATGAAAATCGGATAAAGTTACTTAAATATTTTAAACTAATAAAGATTTTTTTTGTATAGACCAGTACTTACACTAAATTCTTATATTTTCAGATTAACTGTTCGAGCCAATAATTCCGGCGATCCAGAACGATTCAGCGACATCTTAGTTGAGGTGAGTCACAAAGTACTGCGCAACGATTATGCAGATTATGTTGCACCACAAATGGACATAATGTAATATTTTCTAGTATATTTGATGTATTTATAAATAATAACAGATTTAGGGAATTGACGTTGATAAGGGAAATTACAAGGTACAAAAACGTCCCTTCCATCCCTTATTCGAAGCGCTCTTTTGTTTCCTTTTCACTCGGGTTACGATTACGAGATACGAGTATGTTTACGAGTATGTCCATATACCATGATACGCGCGTCGTCTATCCAGTAGGTTCCATCTGCAAATTCGGTTTTAGTCAGTATTGACCTTCATTGCGACAATCTGTTTGTGCGGTTACAGTTGAAGCGGTATTTTCTTACACTGTGGTTCCATGTTGACAGGTCGTGGTGGTGCGCGAGCGCGATCTGCTGCGCCTGGTGGTGAGCGCGCGGCGCGTGGCGGGGCTGCGCGCGCGCATGGCGGCCGCCGTGGCGCCGCGCGGCCTGCGCCTGCAGCTGCACGACTCCGCGCCTGCCGCCTACGATAACCCGGGGTGAGCCAGCATCATCACCATCGTCATCATAGTCCTCATCGTCATTAACGTCATCATTATTTTCATAGACGTCATCACTGACATCACTATCGAATCTGTCCTTAGGATCGATATCATTACCATATTCATAGGCATTATCAGTATCATCATCTATACTATCATAAAGTTGTAAAAATTAAATGTCTGTACATTGAAGATATTTTCAAAAAAATGATTGTTATGAACTATTTGGAGGTCATTGAAATAAAACAATTTAACGGATTATATCGCCTATATTATCTCATTTTAGTTCCCGACGTTTCGGAAGCTTTCCAGCTTTCCATGCACATAGCACATAGCAGATGTCAAGCACCGTCGGTGTAATAGGTCTGCAGCCTGTGAACATGTCATTGACAAACCAAACCACTCAATTAAGTTTGATAAACCTTCTATCCTTGCCAAAGAACCAAGATATTTTCCCAGGATGCTACGCGAGGCTATTGAAATTAAAAAGCATCCTAATTTCAATAGAGAAGATGAATTGTCACTACCACCAGCTTGGGATACTGTAATACATCTCATCAAGGAACAAGTGAGACACAGGACTGCAAAACCTTAATTTCCGAACGGTGTAAAATATCTTATCTGTTTAAAAGTAGTTTAATAGTCTCTGTTTTTTAAATATTATAATTAGTAATGAGGTAGCCTGGGAGTTTTTCTTTGCAGCGTTTCTTTTCTCCTCAGTACGCCTCATTTGTGAAATGCTGCTTGGTGAATTATTAGAATAAAATAATTAAGCCCTTCTGGCACATGTGTAATTGTCTTTACAGCTTAGGCCCATCTGGCATGTATGTACACCTTTATTTGTGTTTTTTCAAAAAATGGGTAGTTTGCACAAATTGTAACTTTGACAGAGGAAAATACATATTTTCTCAGTCCACCCGTGACCATGGAAAGCTGAAAAGCTTCCGAAACGTCGGGAACTAAAATGAGATAATATACGCGATATAAAATCCGTTAAATTGTTTTATTTCAATGAGTAATAATCGCGGACACAGAAGAAAATATTTGGAGGTCATTAAAACGAAAAATAGTTTTTTTTGGATTTTATGTATGTTTGTATGTGTCGTTGTAGCTTCTAGTGGTTATATTCTCTTTGGCTTCATCACGCAAAATCGGCTAAACGGATTTCAACTATTTTTGGTACACGGGTAGCTGGGTATCTCCAGATGGTTATAGGATAATTTTTACCCGACTACGCTGAAGAAAAAATGAAGGGTTATGACTTTTTCTCCTCCGCGAAGTTGCGGGCGCCTTCTAGTATATACATAAGCGTCATAACTATCATTATCGTCGTCTGATGACGATCGTCGTCAACATCATCACTACCAAAATACAATCATTATCGTAGTGTGTTTATTTACTGTTATCATCAGCGAAAAGAAATCCATTGATGGACATAAGCATTGGTACTGTGCCTCTTACATCCCACGACCATGTTTATTTATCGACCAAATCTCTCTTCCAGACCATGCTTCCAATTCCGCAAAACCGAAACCGGCGAAGCGCTAACCCCCAAAGCGATGAAGGCTGTCATCCGCTCCCTCGGCGCGGAGTTCCAGCAGATCCTGCAGACTTTCGACGTCCACAACATCACCAGCTGTGGGGTATCCCGGGCCACGCATACCCCGGCGCAGCATGCGTTGCTAGCGTTAGCTGGGGCGTTGCCCATCGCTGCGTTGATAGCTGCGTTGGTGCTGTGCTGTATGCATTCTAATGGTCAGTTTTAGTTTAAACTCTTAAAGACCATTGACTCTCTTCTTGGTACTATATGGAAAACTTTTCCACAACATCGCCGACTGAGGGGTATCCTGGGCCACACATACCTCGGCCGGCGCAGCAAGCGATGCTAACGTTAGCTGGGAGCTGGGACGTTGCCCAGCTCTGCGTAAACGCAGCTATTAGCTGCGTTGATGCTGCGTTGCATGTATACACTTTAGTTGGATTTCACTTTGGTAAGATCGTGTAGACTTCTTCTACAAGGTCACCAGCTGTGGGATACCTATTTAAGGCCACGCATACCCCAGTAGACATGAGTTGGTGCTCTCGTGCATGCGTTCCAATAGTGAGTTTTAGTTTAGACTAAGCGATTTGCTAGACATTTCCTGGCTCGTGGAATAAATTGTCGCCAACAGTATTTCCAGACCGATGCGATCATCAAGCCTTCTAAAAAAGAGCGTAGCCCGATCTGAAAGGCCAGTATCGCACTTGTAACTCCTCTGGTGTTGCAGGTGCCTATGGGCGACGGTGATCGCTCACCGTCAGCCGATCCGTCTGCTCGTTTGCCCCCAGGCTTCCCAGGGGGGATTGGCTGGCTTAGCTAAGACATAGTATATTTATGTGTAGATTTAAGTAAATTGTGTACGTAATAAAAAATGTTTGCTACGGCCGACAAGGGTCCTTGTAACCAGGCTTAAGTCTGTAACTTGGTTTGCAATAAATATATAATCTTATCGAAATGCAAACGTTTTTGTGTTCATATTTTTGTGCGAACAGCAATTTCTAATTGAATCGTACACTCAAGCAGAAATTGCTGTTCGTCGTTGTGGTCGTGGTTGGTCGTGGTTGGTCGTGAATGGTCTCGACCATTGCGATTTCTGGTTTGCACCGTCAGACACACCATGAAAAAAATTAAACATAACCAAGGTACTTACTAAGTAATATTTATATCTCAAAATCCCCCGATAATTTTTAAATCAGCTACCAATGCGACATAATATATACCTGGGGCCTGTTTCACAGAAACTTTTCATTAGCATTCCAAGCGGTATTCTCTTTCCAATAAAAGATTTCCACTTGTAATATCAGTTACAAGCTTTTGTGGGCTCCTGTTGTTAAAAATAAGAATATGTATTACTTATCTGATTTATTCTTCCAGCCAAACAACGAGCGCGGTCCGCTCTCCTACTGTCGCGAGAGCCACCCCCTACTGCCCCCAGCAACATCTCGGCACCCACGCGTCTCTACGCCGAGCCCCTCTACAGGTCGTGACCGAAATCCAACCAAGATACAAATAAATACTGTATGGAAGAGGGGCATCCCACCAGAATGTCGGGTGCGTGACACCAATCTTTTGATATTTCTAGAAAAGCTAGGTAGACGATCGTACGTTCACCTGTAACCAAGGATCAATAAAACCAGAGGACTGTCAATTGCTATACTTTGGATCGTGCTCCGATCGAAAGGAGATGTTCAGGCATAAACTAGATCGCGATGTAAAACTTACCATTTAACTATGTTATAATTGAACGATTAAACATTGTACAGTAACAATTAGTTCAAAAATAGCTTATAATAAATAAATCGTTAAATTTAAATACTGTGTGACAATGACGCTTGCAAAGCTAAATAATTGTAAATAATGATTCTTATAGATAGCGTTTTACATATCGGAGAACGACTTCTTGTATGGAGATTGTAAGTCCTCTTGTTTTAATGGTCCTTGCCTGTAATAATGGACCAAATTTATTTGGTCCATGCTGTAACTAAGTATGTCAGTTAGGTCCCACCGCCAGCGAGAAAGCGAGCAACTATCGACTATTTTCTCGCCCAACTCGCACAAGAAACGCACAATAGATGTAGACTCCGTGTCAATAAAAGAGATACATTTATGAGAGAGTTCCCGCCGGCCGTGCGAACAGCCAGCGATGAACTATTAATTTATGTGTCTCTTTTACTAACACAGAATCTATATCTTTTGTTCGTTTCTTGGGCGAAAAAATCGTCGATAGCTACTCGCTTCCTCGCCCCTGGTGGGGCCAGTACTTTACTTACTATATATGTAAACAAATCTTGCCAGTTGAATTTGACCCACTTCCTGGTTTCCGATTGAACTAAAATTTGGCATATCAAATCAAATCAAAATATCCTTTATTCAAGTAGGCTTAGATACCAGCACTTTCGAATTGTCAGTTACAATGAGAAAAGTCTTTGCTGGGAAACATACAATATGATCCAACATTTGTTGCAAGGATTACGGAAACCCAGAAAAACCTAATCAGATCATTTAACTTAAGTATAATACTTACTTATTATTGATAAATTCATCATTTTAAAAATTAAAATAATTAATAAGATAAATCCCAAAAGGATTGTCAATAAAAAAGAAAAAACATCTAGAATGTGTTTAGAAGAAAAATCTAAATGTCAGAGTATATAAAACAATTAATATGCGTGTACCAATTAACTATTACAATATTGTCTTAATTATACTTAAAACGTTTACAATTGTGTTATAACTAATTTATAATTGATACATGCAGAGATGTACAAATTCTCCAGATCAATGATAATATAAAATATAAACTATTTTTTTTTCAGAGATGTATACCTAAGGTCTCTAGGCGTCACGACATGCGATAAAATTAAATATGAATATAATATACGCATACGTATGTAAGGTAGGTGACAATACAATATTATGACACCATTGAGCTAATCTGAAGACGGAGCTAAAAGGTGGTCATAGTAACTCTTTTATAGAATAACTCAATCCTACCGAGTTTGGACTCTGTAGAATCGCCTCGATGAGTAGTTGATAGATGTTTAGTAAAAAGTACAGTCGAAAATAAAACTTGTCACAACAATGAATTTTTTGACAAAAACTTATTTATTATGATAATGTTTCATGACTTGACATCTGTATTGGCAGTATTATCTGGGGCTTTATGTATATTGATGACGTAGCTGAGGTAGCCATCACGTGTGCGACAAAGTTATTGTTCTGATGGAATGCTCCACGACACAAACAGAAACTGCTTTAGGTGAGGTTAGAAATTGAAAATTTCTAGAGTAATTAATTAGGGTTAAAAAGTTGCTGCCTACTGCTGATGTTCAGAATTTTCAGTTACCAAAAAGTAGGTAATCTATTCCGTTTCGTGCACTTTCTAGTTAAAACCTCTCGATGATGAAATAAATCTCTCGATGTGTGAATTTTTTATCAATTTTTATTAGAAGTTATACCTACTTATGAGCGTGTATGGTGTATAAGCCCAAAACTCAAAGGACAAATTAAAAGTAAAGTTTGGTTCAAGTGCATAACTTTATTTTTTATCACTTATACGAATTACACATAATTTGTATAAGTCATAAAAAATAAAGTTATGTTTGCGTAACAAAGAGTTGTTATTACGCGATGTTCATTCATATTTGCGTACCTACTGGACAAGCGCATAGGTTTGGGTATATGTTGTTATTTTCATTAGGATTGTTCTTAATGTATGATCTAAATTGATCATACAAACATACGCAAATAAATTCTTTTTTTCGGCCTTTTGTCTGAATTTAATTAAGTGTTAGGTTGGATTTTTGGGTTCAAGGACAAAATTAGACGAACGTCCACAAAGCAACGTTCGTTTAATTTTGCACCTGTATGTTGTATAACCTATAATGCCTATCCAGGTAGGTATATGGTAGGCCAAGAAATTGGTTCCAAATTCAAATTGTTTATTTACTACTTTTGGACTCTATTTCATTTGTATGAGGTTCTAAAGTGGTAGACCAATTTCTTGGCCGATCGTGCGTGTTGAGGGATTTTTTAAGCATGTAAAAAAGTAACTATTATGATTATGATTTAGATACTTTTTAAATGTAGGTGATTAGAATCCGTGTTCTTTTTATCGCTGCGATGCCTAAAGTGCCTAATTCATACTTTCGTATTAATGTGAATCTGAGGAATTACTAATAAATGTATGACATAATGTCATATGCCGTAATTTTTCGTTTGACATAATTAACATTTAACATAAATTCCAATTTACCATAACTAAACATTTCGCGTTTTTTATAACTGTAACTCATGCGTAGCCCTGAAAAACTGCAGAAAAAATGTAAATTAAGACAAACGCTTAAAAAAATTAGGGCAAATTAAATTATGGGATATGAGAGCGTATATATGTATACTCAGTACTTAAGTATTTCTATAATATACGCGTAGTCACAAATATCAAAATGGTAACGAAGATAGAAAGTAAACAAAAGATATTAAAATTAAAATGTCCATAGAAATATAGTTTTATGGGCTTTATCATGTACAAAACTGTGTCATGAAACTTAAAGTAAGTGTGATAGTAAATATTAAAATTATGTTATTTCTAAGTCACAAATTATAATTACTTTTCAATTGATATAAAGGTACCTAAATATTTAATACCCTGTATATAGAAAAATAAATTATTTCGTGTTTTTTGTAAATTGTTTTATTATATAATGCATTACAGTATATCTTAAACTAACAAAAGATATCGAATTTGAATCTTATTTCACAAGCATTCATTTCAAATCATTCATATTATTTGTATAAGTTGGATAGGCAGTAGAACAACTGACATAGTATCCGATTTATACGTATCCGTACCAAAAAAAGTCACCCTTATGTTCCGGCTTTGTTTGTTTTTCTGTCCTCAAGTAGGTCAAGTATATAAAAAGACTTGATACTTATACATTTGAAAGTTTAAAATCTTTTTTTTACATTGATTAAATTTTGATTCATGAAGGAAAATTTGGGAAATATTCTAACTGGGAAATATGCTTGTCTAGACCCCAAAAATTTATAAATGTAGCTCAAACAGTTATTGATGTATTAACGTTTAAAAACCGGCATTTTTATGGCTGACTGACTCACTTACTGCCTGACTTATACATCAAAAACCTAACTCGCATCCAGATAACCTAGCAAGTTGAAATTTGGCATCCAGCTGGATAATTGTGTGGATACAAACCTTATATGAAAATAGCTATAAATATTGGTCTAGAAATTAGAAGATTAGGCCAAGTTCGTAGATAAATAGTAGTTATAGAACTTGTATAGGTTAGTACAGTCAAGGGCAAAGATAAAGATCCACACAAAGTTCCAAAATATGTTTACCTTACTGGCATAATAATAAGACCTGTGTGTGTTTGAAACTTTGTGGTGTATACATATTGGTGGCCTTGACCTTACCTATATAGTAAACCCCTTTTTATAGTATTGAAAACCATAGGTAACGACCAGCTTTTGAATACTAAATCAACCGTTCTCAGTTCTTAGTTAGAAGATCACGTATAAGCTCACAGTACAGATCCGGGCCGCAGTGCGGCTGCCGAGGGGGCGGACCCTGGGTTGTCCTCCGGTAAACATGGTTCCTGACTCAATTGTTGGGCATGAAATAAATGAAAGACATTTAACATATGGATGTAGATAAAGTAGTTAATGCAACTGTACATAATTAGGCCTTAGAACACTAGTGTGATCTTATAATGAAACCACGTGTTATAAGGCCTCTCATTATGAATCAGTTGTATAAACTACTATTCCTAAACTAGTTATTCGCAATGCAAGGCAAGCCAGCCTCGCAGTACAGCTGGTCCCAGAATTTCACCCGGTCCCTCTCCGTGTATCTGCCGGGGGTCAGCTTCACAGCAATATCCAGGTATTCCTTGTTCTTCGTCGTGTATGGTGGCCAAGTCGCTCCGAAAGAACGGTCTGGAGTTGGATTACTGGAATTTAAATACAATATTTTACTATAAGACTAGAAGGGCGCAACTTCGTTCGAATACATTCCTTCTTTTTTGCTTCAGCGTTGTGTGAAAAGTATCCTATAACCGTTTGTGGATGCCCATTGCCCAGCAAGCAGCAAGACGTGTACTATAAATAGTTTAAATTCATTTAGCCGTTTTCACGTAATGTGGCCGCAAAGAAGAAGAGATTGAGGGTGAGGAACAAGGAAAGAGAAAGAGTTCCGGACTCCCGGAAACCTATATATTAGAAGACACGTTTGGCTCGGTGGGCTGTACGACGGCCTACGAAGCTGGCGGTCCCGGGTTCGAATCCCGGCTAGGGCAACTGTTTATTTGATGAACACGAATGTTTGTTCCTGGGTCTTGGATGTTTTCTATGTTTTTAAGATTTATCTATATATTATATGTAACTATATCGTCGCCTAGTACCATAGTACAAGCATTGCTTAGTTTGGAACTAGGTCGATTTGTGTAAGATGTCCCCGTGTTATTTATTTAATCAGCGATTTGAGAAGCCTCAGTAATAAGTATGCAGCGGTTGCTAAGATTTTACAGGAAAATGTTTATATAGGTTATGATGACTAACCTTATTTTCGCGAAATCCGTCCATAGCTTAGTCACCTTCCGCACGTAATTCTTCAATTTGTCCTGAGATTCATACACATCTTTTGAAAAAATATTCGAGAACATATAGAACAGTTCATCAGCATGACAGGCGCCTTTTATATCCAAGCCCATGCTTGAGAAATTCTTAAACACATTAAGATCACTTTCAAAACTAAATCTATACATGAATATAGGATTATTATATTTGGAGTACAAATAAGTGAATCTATGAGTGTTGTACACGAAATGTTCGTCTGATAACATAGCCACAATTTCCTTATAATCTTCCTTTGTGAACTCTCGATTCCCTACATAAAATTCTCTAATCCTTTTCCCTATCTCATCCACCTTCTCTCGGCTTACTTTTTCGGCTATTTCTCTAGGCACGTCATACGACGAATTCTTATTGTAAAAGTCCAGCTTCTCCAACCGATCTTGGATCATTATTATGGCCTCTGCTGAATTGTAGCCCAGCAGAAATGGAAGTCTTTGCATTCTTTTCGACAAGATTGTATCTATCGGGTTTTCGCTGAGAAACGCTTCAACATTCGGGAATTTCTTTTCAACAATAGGCACAAACCTTTCTGGCAGCCCTCTGTACTGCTCATCATCCGTGCTCGTAACAGCAGTCAATTGAGTCAAATTTGAAGCTGGTAGACTTCTTAAGAATTTGAGCAGTTCCGTCGAATCATTAGTTTCTTTTCCTAAATACTTGCCAACTCTAAACGCCCTGCTTTTACCATCTCTGCCTAATGCCCAATCATGGAGGCTTGTACCACTTTGCGCGATAGCCTTATGAAACAGTCCTTGAGACATGGGTGATAGCATGTGGTGTGTCACTGAGCACGCACCAGAACTCTCTCCAAAAAGTGTAACGTTATCCGGGTCACCTCCAAACTGAGCAATATTGTCCTTCACCCACTTTAGAGCCGCAACCTGGTCCTTCATACCCGCATTCCCTGGAACCTCAGGGGTATTCAGACATAGGAAACCTAACACTTCAAGCCGATAGTTGAAAGTGACTACGACAACATCCTGCTGTAGGAGAAACTTTGGGCCGTAAAGATTGTCGTTTCCAGAGCCTGCTAAATAGGATCCTCCGTAGATGAAGACCATTACGGGGATCTTGGCAGATGGATGGATGGATTTGGTGAACACATTAACGAAGAGGCAGTCTTCGCTCCCCTCGAAGACGGAGCCGGGGTCCGCGTCAGTCTGGGCACAAACATCGCCATATTCGGTGGCTTTGCGAATTCCACGCCAGGCCTGAGGTGGTTGAGGAGCCTGAAGAAAACAACAACATGTTAATTAGAATAACACGTTACTTATCTGTAATTTAATGCCAATAACGCTGCGGCTACATAAAGAGTGATTTTTCCTTATTGGCACGAAACAATAATACCGTCACAATTGCCTTATTACCTTATTAGCTCTTAAATAAACAGATTAAAGTGACTTGTTATTGTCCCATTAGATCCACTTAGAAAATGTAGCCTTCGCCTTTTGTGTGGAAGTATATACCGTGGTAATTTAAACAACTGAATAATCATAAAGGTTAATTATCAATATCAGTCATTCATGCGCGTAGTTTCTGTACCACATGGTACGGTACGGCGGCGCTGGAGCGACAAGATCGTTGACATCGCAGGCGGGACTTGGACGAAGACGGCTAAAGATCGGAAGGCTTGGAAATAAATGGAGGAAGCCTTTGCCTACAGATGAGCACCTAGCGATTAGAATTATTTATTTCATGAATGCATGTTTTTTTATTTATTTTACTTAACTAACTACTAATGTACGCTAGGATTCACCGCGCGGGTGCTGTTCCTGCCCGTCTCATAGGACGCTCACAGAGACAGCACTCGCTAGATGTAAGAACCATTGGAGAGTGATGAGATCTAAATATGCTGGGTTATGGGATTGAAATGACGGACTAAATCCCGTGCTGCAATAAACCTGCAATGCTACTGCACATACCCGGAATCAAAGCTGTCCTACTGGCGGCTGGCCATATGGGACACCCTTGAAGCTGTGGAAGGGAGCTCCGTCAAATTGTCAACCAGCTCGTGCTACACATAAACCGCAATTTCACTGCACATACCCGGAACCGAAGCTGTCCTACTAGCGACCGGGCTTACGGGCTAAAGGGTACTTGAAGCTGCGGAAGGGAGCTCCATTAAATTGTCAACCAGCTCGTGCTACAAATAAACTGCAATGCTACTGCACATACCAGGAACCGAAGCTGTCCTACTGGCAGCCGGAAATACGGGACACCCTTGAAGCTGTGGAAGGGAGCTCCGTTAAATTGTCAACAAGCTCGTGCTGCAAATAAACTGCAATGCTACTGCACATACCCAGAACCGAAGCTGTCCTACTGGCGGCCGGGCATACGGGACTCCCTTGAAGCTGTGGAATGGGGCTCCGTTAAATTGTCAACCAGCTCGCACTGCAAATAAACTGCATTAATACTGCACATACCCGGAACCGAAGCTGTCCTACTGGCGGCCGGGCGTACGGGACACCCTTGAAGCTGTAGAAGGATGATCCATCGTACAATTTGTCTACCGAGCCCTGTAGCTGGCCTTGCTTCACTGTCACAATCGGGTCATTCTGTGAAACAACCATAACTGAGAATTCACAAAATAACTAACAAACACCGCCGTGCTATCTAAACTCTCCCCAACTTCGCTTAGTTGCGTGGCGTCATCATTTCAGCCATTGGACGTCCGCTGCTGGACTCAGGCCTCCTCAATAGATTTCAACACGGGCCGGATAGAGGCGACCAGCATCCAGCGAGTCCCTGCAACCCTGACCAAGTCGTCCGACCACCTTGTGGGTGGCCCTCCCACGCTGTACTTGCCGGTACGCGGCCTCCACTCGAGAACTTTTCTGCCCTAACAGCAATAGGTTTTAAATATCTATTTTAATTTTGGTGATCTATCTATACATATAATAAAGCTGAAGAGGGTCGAAAGTCTGTACATGGAAGATATTCGAAAAAACGTTGGGCGGGGATACTTAAAATCGATAACAGAACACGTTCCAACAGTTTTTAGAATTTTTGTCTGTTTGTCTGTTTATCTGTTTGTCTGTTTATTTGTACGCGCATCACGTGAAAACGGCTGAACAGATTTTTTGATGATGATTTTTCTTGATGCAAACTTTACTAATCTGTCGAGAAAATCTCCGGCCAGGTTATAGGCTATAAAAATTTAACCCTTAAAAGGGGGGGTAGCCACTACATTTGATTGAGTTAAGTTTGCACCTGAATCTTATCGCGCTACTTAGGAAGGAGGTGCAAACTTTTCTCAAACATGTGCTAGGAGCCCACGAGTATCGAGTACCTTGCGAAACTAACAGGTGGCGCTAAAATTAATACCATTATGCCAAATTAACTCGAAGTTTAGAAGATACGGATATCAACAAATTTAATTGCATAATTGATTTAATAATACAACATCATACGAGATAAGTGGCTCGGTGGATCAAGGAGGGGGGGGGGCTCACATGTGCAACAATTCGCCTAGGTACTGCTTCAGGTTGTTGGAGAAGGACTTCTGGAGGAAACCAACGGCCTGGTTCGATTACCAGAGACGTTATGCAGGATCGTTCCGCCCGTTGAATACCACATTCGGAGCGTATACGAAGACCTGAGCCAGGTGACGTGACGTGACAACTCTTGGGTTTGTAAGAGAGCCATACTCAAGCCGAAAATAGAACTGGCAGCGGCATTTGATCAGCGGGTATTGGCGAAAAAGGTGAATAGGCAGTACATAATTCCATTAACACTATCTTGGATGAAGGTAACGTCACAACATACCCGATGAAGTTCCTTAACTCAATGAGTGCTTCAGGACTCCCAGCACACACATTAACCCGATCATGCTTCTTCGGAATTTGTCACCTCCAAAGTTATGCAACGGAACCCGGCTAAAAGTAGTGCAGCTGCAGCGAATCCTCATCGAGGCGCAAATCCTGATGGGGTGCGGCGACGGAGAAGCCGTGTTCATCTACCGCACCCCCCTCATCCCGAGCAACTTCCCGTTCCGCTTCAAGCCCCTACAGTTCCCCGTGAGCGTCTGCTTCGCCATGACCATCAACAAGTCGCAGGGGCAGACGCTGCGCGCCGCCGGCGTGGACCTGCGCACGGGCTGCGTCGCGCACGAGCAGCAGCTCGCTACGTGGCGTGCTCGCGCTTCACCAGCTGTACGGAGCTGTTGGTGCTGATGCCCGTCGGGAAGACTCACAATGTGGTGTACAAAAAATATTGTAAAATATCAATGTTATGTAAATATACTTTACATAACTACTTTTGGAGAATGTAACTGTAGATATAATTAATTATATGTACATATTTAGCCGTGCATGCATAAACGTAACTGTAAATAAAATGTAAATACTTGGCCTCACGTTTTTGATATCTATGTTCACCTTTCCTCTTCAAAATAATATTAGACCTAAATTCGAAAGTTTGTTAGGAAGTATGGATTCTTATGTGTATATTTCTTACCTTTTCATGCTTAGACTGATTTGACTGGAGGGCCGATTTGGTTGATATTTGCAATGGATTTGATTTGGAAAGGTACAGTCAAGAACGTAGAAATACAAAAAAATTTAAATAAAAAAAAACGTACCGTATATAAAAGATTATTTATGGCTTTCTAGTTTATTTTGAAGGCGGTTCTTTTTTTACTTATTTTTTTTATTTTTTACTTTTTAGTGATGGATTTTAGTAGTGATATAAAATTATTTTTTAGAGCCCAGAATTGGAAGATTGAGGAGGCACTTTGCACGCATCTCGAGTCTTTGGAAGTAAGAAATGTAAAAGTTGGTTGTTTCATATTCATTTGTACCTTCTATCATCAGCTCAGTTTGTTTGTCTGATGATGACATGACAACCAGACGAAAACAACTGAATAACTTTAGAAAAATATATACAAAACATTGTTGTGCCTATAATATTTGAGGGTTTCTCTCGATTTCCCTGGTATTCCATCATCAGATCCTGATTTGGTGATTAGGAGACTACCTCAGGGACACACTATGAAGAATATGACTAACAGCCTTAACGTACTTACCTATAATAGATGATTTTTTTAAGAATTATCCTCTAACTCTTAACTATTAAGGAGTTTGTAACACGAGATTTTCGTGTATAATATAATAATATTAAAATAGTTATTTCACAGTACTCCGAGTTATGTATAACACCATCTAGCGACCGTTGTGCGTATTAATGAGTCCAACATGCAAGCATATCGAGCGAGCTATTGGATTACGCACATCACCTAGCAAAGTAGTACCACATTTTACCGTCAACTTAGGGTGGCGTATGAGTGACTTCGTTCCTTTTTGATTTGCATCGGGAGAGAAACGCACGTGCCAGTTTGATTTTAATACGAAAATGGCGGATTATTGCGCTTTACTTCTCTTTACCGATGGGTACTAGTTCCCAAATAATTTAAAAAACAACACAGGCAGTAAAATGTGGTGAAACATCATTAAATGACCCAGAAATATGAGTACTTTTGATGATCTTCTGTTCCTCAAATCAATTGTACGTGGAATAACGGTACATGGTACTTAACAAAGATCCTTTGTCTTGTCTTAGGGGTTCAAGTCCAAGTTTGAATTTTTTAACACAACCATTGGGTATGAGGCTGTAACGGCGGGAGCATAAGGAGAACAACTGTATTGGGTGACTCTGGAGACCATGTACTGGAAACACCTGGGGGACGCTGCTTCCTCAGTGCAACGTTGGAATAGCAAGAAACAGTGTAATATGTGTGCTTGCAACCAGGTCAGTCCCAATTTGGTGCTATACAGTGTTATTCTGGAACTTTCCGTGTAGACATTAAAAAAGAAGACTTAATGCATACCAGTGCATTGTGTGAACAATATTTAATAAATGCCTTACTGCCTGTGATTAATATTGTAGTTTAATTTACTAGGAACTAGTAATAGGCGCCCTGGGATATTTATTAAAGAGTTTCGTACTTTCCACGTGAGCAGTCGGTGAGTAGCATCACAAATGATGTTATAAGTTGTACCTTCCGTCATCAGCTCAGCATGATGAGATGATGACTACCATATGCAAATACTTAAATAGCTTAAGAAAATATATGAAACATTCACTCTCATGTAACTGACATTTCGAAAGTGCTTGTAACTAGGCCTACTTGAATAAAGAATATTTTGATTTGATATGATTTGATTAGATTTGATTATGAAAAACGTTAAAAGTGCCTATAAAATTTGAGGATTGCCCTCGATTTCCTTGGGATCCCATCATCAGATCCCCACTTGATGGCAACAGTATATACTTTCAAATAAAAAAGGAATTTTTAAAATCGGTCCACAATTGGCGGAGTAATCGGTGAACATACATAAAAAAAAATACAAACTGTCGAACATAGAACCTCCTCCTTTTTTCGAAGTCATTTAAAAAGTGGTACTGTGTAGTCCGGTATACACCTACTAAGTATATTATACTCTATGTCTTTTAAATCATGTCAAAAATTTTGGAGCGGATTATACAATTACCACTAAATAATAATAATTGTATAATATTTATCTGGACTTTATTTCAAGTTTCGCCTCCAGGGGAGAGGGGTGAATTAGCCGCTTACCGACACAGACCGAATTCCACGCGAACGGAGCCGCGGGCACAGCTAGTAGCAAATAAAAATGTGTGTAATGAAGAACAATGAGAAAGGCATAGGAAAGGCGTTATTTTTTTTGTACTTCAAGTTTTTCTTCTGCCTCCGCGTCCATGATTAAGTTTTTATGGAAATGTCCATACTAAATGAGGGCAATGATGTTTTATTTTGACGAGCAGTTTGGCTCGGCGGAAGGAACGTTGCCTGCTTAGCTGAAGGACTTGGGTTCAAATCCAAGTAAGGGCAAATATTTGTGTGATATGACCACAAAGGTTTGTTCCTGAGTCTTGAATGTTTTCTATATATTTAGGTAAATATATCTATTAAATATATCATCGTCTAGTACCCATAACACAAGCCTTGCTTACCATGGGACTAGCTCGATTTGTGAAAAATTGTCCTGTTATATTTATATTTATTAATTTTATTATTTGTAACAATAAGTGAATGTTTATTTCAACTGAATGTAGTGTTTATGGTTTAGAAAACTTAATATCATGATAAAATGATGATACAAACACTTAATATTTTAGAAGTTCATACATTGTGTGCAGCCCCGGGGAGTCGGTGGATGCGATCTGAACAGGATCGCACTCTTTGGCGAGTTAAACGGGAGGCCTATGTTCAGCTGTGTCATTCTTAAAAAGTGCCTTTAGTTTGTCCCTAGTATAACTAGACGCGTAAAGTAGTGGTACATGTTCCAGATCACAGGTCAAAATATATTGGTCCGTCAGCTTGACGCGTGAAATATATTTTGACCTGTGATCTGGAACATGTACCTCTCTACTTTACGTATACTAGGGACGAACTAAAGGCACTTTTTGTGAATAACACCCCAGTAGAGGACGTCTGTGGCTGATATATAGATACATTTAGTGTTTGTTTAATCGAACTGCGGAGGCACTTGAATAAAAAAAAATTAAATAAAAGTATCTACATACATGTCTAACGCTTAACTGAGTCTGTTCGTGACGTGTGGGAGCGGTACGGGAGGGGTGACAAATGACGTGCTATGGGGTGTCCTAACTGTCTCGCTATACAAGCCTGACGCCCGACTAAAGTTACGCGTCGTCGTTTGACGTTCCGTAAAAACTCCCCACCCATACTGCTCACATACCTCAAGAACCGACTTAGTTATGCAGTAGGCCTATACTATACATTCCAATCATTTAGAAAAAAAACGATCCACTAATAAGTATGTTTATTTTTCTCAATAATGCATTGAAATATTGATGTTATGTTCCTTATAATAGGCTGCGAAGTATGACGTTTCAGGCGCGGCTAGGACAAGAGGTCGTAAGTGGAATTTCATAAAAATCATGCAGACCTAGGCCGGCAATGTCCTCTTTTTTCATTTCGATTCCACATAAATTTGTGGCACAGGCATCATGACTTTCTGCCACTATGCATATAAAAAAATAAAACTGTTTTTTTTTTTGTTTATTTCATTGCATTTTTGAAAAAAGCATTATACATACCTCGGCGGGAAATATGGGGTTGCTCGCCTCGGACCTATCCGGCCTCGCTTTGCTCGGGTCTATATGTCTTCGGCCGGCAACCCCTTTCGTCCCGGCCTCTGTAGTAATGTACTATACCTTCGTACAACTCGCTTTGTAGCTTGCAGAGTCCAGTACATAAACACTAAATAACACCCAACAACATACCCTATACATGACTGTAACCTAAGGTAGAAATACACTGACTGAGCCACACTTGCCATGGAAAATTAGAATAAACAGAAATTAGCACAATGATTTTCCTTGTACTGAGTCACTCTAATCTCACTACGGTGTTTTGTCTATGTACAGTCACCAGCAATAATATCCACCACAATAAAGCACGCGAAAATATCTGACACGACTCTATTTCTTCTCTTCTTTGTTATGGGCAGGTAGTCGGCCTTCTCGCTCGCGCGCTTTAGAAGAAAGAGCAAGTGCAAGCGAGTGGTCCGACTTAGTGGTTATGACACTAACATTCAGTTGATTTTGGCCCTACAATAGTCCAGCAGTATTCGCGAAATGTGTGTCATCGTCGAACGCAGCGCGAACTGCGTCGTCAGTTCTATAATGGCCCCTAGTTACGTATCAAATATATATGTATTCATAGGGCTCGCCTTTGGTTTCGTTTTCATAGGCCAGTTTCGACAAGCTGCTTGACGGACCAATATATTTTGACCTGCGATCTGGAACATGTACCATTACTTCACGTGTACATTTCAACTGAAGGGGGATTAACGCGAATTTTGAATAACACCCCTGAGGCCGTTGGTATACATTGACGCGTATCGGGCGTTACGCGTACGCGTGAACGTTCTTGAGTGCCGCAATGGTTGCAAAAAATGTCTCGCTAATAATTATTAGCAATCCAACTCGCTTGGGCAGCAGTCGAGAAGCTGCGTCATATCTTTTCGTCAAATATAATAAGGTTGACTGGTAGAGAATGCCTTATGGCATTAAGTTCGCCTTTTGTACAATAAGTTTTCTTTTGTGCAATAAAGATTAAATAAATAAATATACCCCAATGCTTAAAGACGAAGGTCTTCGAACAGTGCGTGTTGCGAGTGGTGACCTACGGAACTGAGACATGGTCGTACACAATAGAACTCATAAAGGCGGGTCAGACTCACGCATCGTGCAACAAAAAGGGCTATGCTCGGGGTCTCACTTCGTGATAGAATCAGGAGAACCAAAGTAACCGACATAGCTCACAGGATTGCATCGTTGAAGTGGTAATGGGCGGGCCATCTAGTCCGGAGAACGGTTAGCCGTTGGGGCAGTAAAGTCCTGGAGTGGTGACCACGCATAGGAAAGCGCAGCATAGGACGGACCTCGTACGGGTTGCGAGGAGTCAGTGGATTCGGTCTGCGCAGGATCGCACCCAGTGGCGAACTATCGGGGAGGGCTAATATTCAGCAGTGGACGTCCGTGGCTTAGATAGATAATGGTCATACGCGATTAAATTTAGCCTTGTTGTGTTAATGCCTGGAAATCAATTTAGAGTAAGTAGTTTTAAACATGAATTGTAATTTATTGCTAATTCTTGTAATTTTAATAATAGCTATTGAGAGGTTTAAGCAATGACTGTTGGGATAACCGTAACGATTTGTTTTATGAAATGTGTAATTAGCAGCAAATATGTCAGGTCATGTATACGGAGGCCAGTACTCCCATTATGGGAATATGAATATATATGAATGTGTGAACTGCCATATATGGGAGTCCCATATATGGCAGTTCACACATTCAGTATTTTTTATATCAGATTGTTAAGTCTAAGATATATCTGCAGTTTTAAAATAACCAGTCAACTAGATCGCTTTACAATCCTTGGCCATTGTTTACATTTACTATTTATAGGTATCATGATAGGGATCTCTACACCTATAATATTACATATCCACTAATGCTGAACATGCTTCATATCACTACAGGTACTTACGACAAGATAAAATTAAGATAACAGGTATAAAGAAAAAAAACCGTTTATAAACATGTTTATTAGTCTGTAATTACATGACGTAATGCGCAATATGGCGTATACTTGTATTGTCAATTGAATATAGATACCAAAAATACACGTATTTATTAACAATAATGCACACCTATAAAAAATTAATATTTATCTATAATTAAAAATTACAAAAAAGTTGTGTAGGTACGGCCTCCTTCCATTTCAACGACAAATGTTTCCTAGAATGATTTTTTTCTTAGAAATTTCATTTCACCCACAACTTTTTCTGAAACCATACAATTCTCATTATTTTTGAAAAGATCATGACATAGAAGCCGTTAGGTTAGGTTATTTTATAACAATCCCAAATCGTTAACGGTTTCGGAGAAAAATGCTTTCGATGAAATAATTCGTCGACGAAGTGAATTATTCGATGAAACGTTTTTCGATAGAATTAGGTACATCCGGTGGGTACATATTGTCAAAACAAAACTAGTTGTAATATGTTTTGAAAGCAACAAACTAGATGGCGCCCGTGGTCAAAAATTGCGATTGACGGGTTTATGGTTTTGTGATAGAGTTAAAATGTTCAAGTAGACTTATTGTATACGTTTCTACTACTGTACATACTACAGTGGAGAAAAGAGTTTTTTGTTTGGTTGTGACTTTTACTTTCAGCCAAGTTAGGGACAAAATCCAATGTTACTAACGTTACTCTAAACCCATTGTTTGTCTAATTCAGAATATTTCGTTTAGTCATAATTTTTTTCTTATCTAAGGTTAGCGTTTTATACAACATTAACAAAAGCACTTTATAAAAAAAATCCTGACGATTCAAGCCATGTGTGGGTTTACTGCCTTCTGTATCTAACACTTAATGCACCCTGGCTAGTCTCTTGAGATGTTGGTCGAGACTTGTCGCTATAAGATCATTGACCTAAAAAGCTGTCGGGATAAAACTAATTTATTACTTAAATTACGTATCATTACAAGTTGCTTTTACTAATGCAGGGTAAGCCGGCTTCGCAGTACAGTCTGTTCCAGAAGTCGACGCGCCGCCGCTCGGCGCCTCGGCCGGGAGTTATCTTCACGTCGATGTCCAGAAACTCTTTGTTCGCCACAGAGTACTGGGGCCACGACACTCCCAGGCACGAAGACGACGGGTTGCTGGAATATAAAGACACATGTTATTATGAGGATATACTAGTGGCAATTCCTCCATACAAACGTAATCCCCCGTTTCCTCCCTGGATAATTGTCTTACAACAATTTTTTTTATAAATATAATCTATACTTACCTGAGCCATGCCCCTATGTTTTACTTTTCTTAATAATTTGCTTATTTTAAGAATTAGAGGCCCTCTAAAACTGGAAAAAATGCCACCATTAGGCGCCATAAGCACACGTTCAGTAAACAAATTTAACGAATATAAAAGAAAAACAGAAAACATAGAAGCATACCCGAAGCCCTCGTTATAATACATGTGAAGGAAAAACTAAAATAAGTCCCGTTTTGGAAGAGGAAATAGGGTACTACGAAACCCTGTTTTCGCCAATTTTTTGTAGGTCACATCGTTCCGAGCTGCAGTTGTCCCTTTTGCACTAAAATACGGGGGATTTGAGTCGATGCGATAGCAATAGTTTTTAATAGTACCTAATTTCCAAAAGGCCTTTGGTTAGTATATCCTCTTATAGTGGTAGATTGGTAGCAATTTTATTTTTTGATTTTAAAAGACACCTTTAAACATTTCAGCCTGCGTAGATTTAGGTATTTAGTATAAAATATAATTAACTACTAAACACAATAGCAAACCACTTGAATAATACTATCTCTTTCACACTTGAACGGTCTTAACAGGTGTGAAAGAGACAGCAGTTTGATCTCGGTCGCTAGTTCGTTTTGCGTTCAGTATAACAGGAAAATGGTTTATAAATGTACAAATCATCTAATAAGAAAAGTGTGTGATTACTAACGCAATTAGGGGAAAAGTAATGACTAACCTTGTTTTGGCGAAATTCGTCCACAGGTTAGTCATTTTCCACACATAATTCTTAAGATTGTCCTGCGATTCATAGTTGTCTTTCGTGATGTCAGTGGAAAATATGTAGAACAATTCATCAGAATGACAAGCTCCTTTTACATCAAGACCATAAAAATTCTTGGCCGCATTGAGATCGCTCACCAAACTGAATCTATACATGTAAATAGGACTGCTATACTTGGAATACAAATAAGCCAATCTATGCGTGTTGTATACGAAATGCATATCAGAGAGCAAATCAACGATTTCCTTCAAATCATCTTTTTTAAATTCTCTGTCGCCCACATAAAATCTCCTTATTCTCTCACCCATTTCATTCATTTTTTCCCGAGTTATTTTATCAACAATTTCTCTAGGCACATCGTAGGACGAATTTTTATTGTAAAAGTCTAGTTTTTTCAGTCTACCCGGAACCATGAGTATACTTTCTGCGGAATTGTATCCTAGCATCAAAGGAACACTGCTAATTCTTTTTGACAATATAATATCCATTGGCTCTTCACTAAGAAATGCTTCAACATTCTCAAATTTCTTTTCTCTGAGCGGTGCAAAATGAGCCGGTAATCCTCTGTAATTTTCATCTGGAGTTGTTGTTACAGATGTCAATTGAGTTAAATTTCCTGCTGGTAGACCTCTTAAAAACTCAAGCAGTTCAGTGGTGTTATTGGTGTCCTTTCCCAAATATTTGCCAACCCTGAACGCCCTTTCTTTACCATCTTTTCCTATAGCCCAATCGTTGATACTGGTCCCACTTTGTGTGATAGCTTTATGGAACAACCCTTGAGACATTGGCGACAGCATATGGTATACTACAGACGAGGCTCCGGCACTTTCTCCAAAAAGCGTAATATTGTCTGGGTCTCCTCCAAACTGGGCAATATTCTTCTTCACCCACTTCATGGCCGCAACTTGATCCTTCATGCCCGCATTCCCTGGAACCTCAGGAGTATCCAAACACAAGAATCCAAGAACCTCAAGCCGGTAGTTAAAAGTAACTAGGACAACATCATGCTGTAGGAGAAACTTTGGTCCGTAGAAGACTTCATTTCCTGATCCTGATGAGTAGCCTCCACCGTAAATGAAGACCATGACGGGTATCTTAGATGAGGAGTGGAGGGATTTGGAGTAGACATTGAGGAACAGGCAATCTTCACTACCCGTGAAGCCACCATTGCCTTGAGTGCAGACATCTGAGTGGTTGGTTGCATCACGGATACCGTGCCATGGCTCTGGTGGCAGCGGTGCCTGTATGAAAATATTTATATTTTAAATTTGATATTGTATAGCAATGATTTAGAACAATATTGATCCTAGTTTAAATGGAAACTAAAATAAACCAATACTCCCAATCCCATATTACGTCATTCACAAATTAAAAAATATATAGGTATACGGTACGTCGGCGGGGTCTCACTTTGTTGAACTGTCGATCTGTAGTGAAAACACTTGCGGGACACCTTTGAAGCTGTGGAATGGAGCTCTATTGTCAACCAGCTCATGCTGTAACTATACTGTAATGTACTGCACATACCCGGAACCGATGTGGTCCTACTGGCTATAAGGTTGATCTATCGTACAACGTGTCCACGGAACTTGCAATCTGCCCCGCTCACAATAGACTGCAATGCTTCGGCACATACCCGGAAACGGAGCTGTCCTACTGGCGGCTGGGCGTACGGGACACCCTTGAAGCTGTAGAAGGGAGCTCCATTGTAAACCAGCTCATGCTGTAAATTGACTGCAATGCTACTGCACATACCTGAAACCGAAGCTGTCCTACTGGCGGCCGGGCGTACGGGACACCCTTGAAGCTGTAATAGGATGATCCATCGTACAGTTTGTCTACCGAGCCCTGTAGCTGGCCTTGCTCCACTATGACGATCGGGTCATTCTGTGGAACAACCATAAAACTGAGGTTTCACAAAATTCCACGTCTTCCTCGCATTATATTAAAAGAAAGAAGCGGACAATATTTGTCACGTGACAAAGAATCGCGTATCACCAAGTTATTGAATTGAAATTATGATATCAAGTCCAAACAAGACAGAGATCTAAATCGATTATTTCTTGAAAATCTAGGTAAAGTGCCACTCTTTCCCGAGGAGTCCTCTGTTCATCATCCTCCTCTACCCAACCCCAATTTCCCCATACATACTCTTATCTAAATCTTTGCTTTATTATCTTGTCACCGACATAGCAAACAGGGTAAGCAAACTGAAGCGGCCGTTGGGGCAGAAAGGTTCTCGAGTGGAGACTGCGTTCAGGTAAGCGCAGCGACCCGCTAGGTGGTTAGACGACCTGCTTAGGGTTGTGGGGACTCGCTGGATGCGGGTCGCCTGTATGCGGCTCATGTGGAAATCTATTGAGGAGGCCTGTGTACAGTGGCTATCCTATGACTAATGATGATACTGTAAATACAAATATGTTTCAGTGACAATATTATTTACCTTCGTACAGCTCACTCTGTAGCTTGCAGAATCTAGTACGTATATACTAAACAACACCCAACAGCATACCAGATACATGACTGCCACTTGAGCAAGAAGAACACAGACTGAGCCACACTTGCCGCGGAAAAGTAGAATAATCAGAATTTGTCCGGTGATTTTCCTTGTTTTGAGTCACGAATCTTGCTGTTTTGTTTATGTGATATTACCTGCGCCTATACGCAGGCGCATCGCACTTCACGAATACGCCTTGCTGCTACTCGATCCATCTGTCCAGCTATAGCATTCACAAAATGTGCGTCAGCGTCGAACGCAGCGCTGACGGACTCGTCGCCACTATAATATGACACCTAGATACGTATAAACTTCGTTTTCATAGGTCTCGCCATTGGTTTAGGTTTCTTAAGTTAGTTTTGACAACCTGCTTGCCGGACCAATATACTTAGATCAGACGACGCAACGGAGCCACAGAGTTGAGTTAGGACCAAATTTTTGGCAAGTACTTAAGTTAAGGCATTTGATTTCCCTAATTTTAATTGATTTCGTTGTGACACGAAACTTTGCATATAAATGGTATGAATAATTTTCATGTCACAACGAAATCAATTAAAATTGGGCAAATACTGCCTAAAATTTGGTCTTCTTCCGGTTACGTCGCCTAAATCGAGCTAGTTTTAAGTTTTTCTATATGTTTTTGTTTTTTGTAGTTCATAGTTGCCTTGGTTCTTACTGTAATAGGCTTGTGTCCTAAAAAAATATAATTAGTCCGTCTGTTAGATTATCAGAAAATATTGGACACGTATTTTTTCTTTTGTCAATTAAACAAAAAAAAAAAATGAAAATAGCCCATTAAACTTTCCCGAGACCTCACACCGTGCGACCGTTTTTCGCGCCCCACTCCCAAACTTTCACTCGCTTTATCTTTATCTGTTTTTGTTTGATTGACAAAAGGAAAAATACGTGTCCCATATTTTTTGATAGTCTAACTGGTGGACTAATCAGAATAATATTTTTCCCAGGAAACTACCCCATTGTTGTGTAACATTTTGAATAATAAATAAATAAATAGTATTTTGAGCTCTGATCTGGAACATGTACCACTACTTCACGTATCTAGTTACATAATGGACGAGCTGAAGGTGGTCGAGTGCGAAATTTAAGAATGACAACCCTCCACCTCAAGTACAACTGTGATACGCGACAAAGATTGTCAGTCTCTTTCTGTTCAATATAGTGTAAGAAAGACGGGTGATGCTCTGTCGCGAGACAAGCATAGTCGCGGAGAGTTGCGCCAGCGCGTTAGGGGTGTCATTCTGAAAATTGACGTTAAACCGCCTTTAATTAATCCCCGCTATAACTATAGTCTGTTTTTTTAGCTATACACATTCGCAGCTATGGTTTTTTTAGCGCTTCGGGGAAACGCATAGTATCGGTTACGCTACGAGCAGAGCCAAGAGCGCCCGCTAGGCGTGCTTCTAGCAGTGAATGTGTTAAAAGGAGGGTAAACAAATAACCACATGAATCGTGTCATTGCGCCAATAAATGTAATCTTTTGTAAGTATCTGTGATACGACGCCACTGGTTGAACGACCCGATTCACGTGTTTTTTATTGGTTACCTACTTTGTTTAAGTTCCTAAAAGAATAGACTATAGACACGTTTCTATATTGTTTGTGAATCAAGCAGCTTGTCGAAACAGGCTCAGAAAAAAACCAAGGTCGAGATCTATGATTACGTATAGTTGACACGATTTTGTGACAAGCTTTTATGGTCAACTGTCCTTCTCTTTGAACATCCATCAACTACTCACCGAGACGATTCTATAAAGCCCTTCGGTATAGGAATGCATTATTTTCTTAGAGTTCCTATTTCCAGCTTCCTGTTTCATCATCAGATCAGCTCGATGGAATCATGCTATTGCATTGTCGCCGAACTTACTTATGTATGCCAAATTTTAGCTCAATCGGAAACCGGGAAGTTGGTCTTTAACTTGCAAGATTCCACCCGAACAAACAGACATTGCAAGTAAATTTAAAGCTTCTAAAATTGATACCTATCTCTAAATCTATTATATTATATACCTACATGATGGGGGATGTAGCTCGAGGGTGGAATAATAAAAGCGACGGAGAAAGTATGAGTTGCGTTTACTCTTGGAGCGTTCGCCATATAACAAAGTAAAGTACGATTACTTGGAATTTACCACTGACATATGCTTTTATTCCATTGGATATTCAACTTTAACACTAATACAAAAGAGTTTCTATTACAAACAAACGGTTAGACAGTGTGTAAGTAATACAAACTCTTTTACATTAGTGTTAAAATCGAATATCCAATGGAATAAAAGCATATACTCTAAAGCATGTACTTTGTGCGTTCGTCTTAAGGTGCGTCCACATTTGCGTGGCATGATCGCGTGTCACGATCACGCGTTTGGACGTTGCGCCGATCCGATTTACTATTTCACCTTAAGGCAGGTCCGACGACTTGGGTTAGGTTAGGTACGACGACGAGCGAAGCGAGGAGGAGTGTTAGGTTGAACTGCGACCCTAACGAGCGAGCCGCGGCGGTCTATAATGAGCGGTCGAAAAATCCTAATAATAATAAGGATTATGAATAAAACAATAATAATAATAGATTTAAGTATAATGAATAAAGGATAACAGTTTATAGCGCCTAAATATTATGCAAAATAATTCACTGCGAAAGTACAATTCGTTTAGAAGGCAGTTATGCTCATCAACATTATGCAAATATAAGATTCGATGTTATATAATTCTGCGAAATTATTTATTGATTTCGCAGAATTATATATTAAGTATATTCTGCGTAAGGTGTTTCTGCCAAACGTTATTTCTGCCAAGTATCAGTATGCTAAACAAATATATGTCCAAAAAGTTTCTACAAGACAACAGTAAACCATATAAAATGCTGTATGTTTCATATACTTATCATTTACGGCAAGATAAAAACAATATTAATAACAGGTATAAAAAAAGAGAAAAGTTTCAAAAACATGTTTATTGGTTTTTAATTAGGTATGTATAAGTTACATGACGTATATCAATTACGTAGTATCAAAAATATTTGTTCTGTTTTTCGGCACGCCGAAGAATTGATTTAATGTTGAAAAACAATAATGCCCACTAAAAAAACATAAAGATACAGATGTAATAACAGATTCGTCAATAGACTTGTAACCTTTTTACCGCCACAGTCGGCAACGTCATTGAAAATTCGTGCCATTAACGCCAGCTTCGGCAAATGACCTATTTGTTGGTTCAAAAACTTTGAATACAATATCAATACCACGTTCTGCATTCACTATTCTATTTTTAAGGTTTTTCTTTATTTTCTTGCTGTGGCGTATGGGTCACGTGGTATAACTTCGCTGCTTGGCGGACAAAAGATTAATATCTTCCCAACAACGTTTGGATAACAGACAGATAAGTATAGATAGCACTGATCTCTATTATTCCACGGGATAGGAGGTCCAATAAATTTGACAGCTAATTTTGTGTACGAATTTGAAGCGCCCCCCGCGGTCAACGAGTGTCCAATTTAACTAAATTTGACGTAAACTATTTCAAATAGGTTATACCGATAATTTCGATTCCGATATTTAAATAAGTATTTTTCCATTGAAATTTATAAATGTTACGTTTATTCGTTTCATTTTATGTTACTTGTTCTAGTAAATTAAAACATTCAATTATTTAAAATGCAGTCTTTTTTCGATACTGGCAAATTTAAATCGCATTAAAGTCGCCTCATTTATTTGGTACATGCAAACGAAAATTGCGGAAGTCAGCTTGTGTAAGTTTTATTACTAGTGTAATTTCACGCGTGAGACAAGCGATATTGTCAGTTAGATGTCGCATTTGACAGTATCTGCTCCGTGTGCGATGAACTTTAGAATAGTATTTTTAGTCACCCCCACCCAAAGACACAAACTTAGATGTAATAACAAACGATCGATGTGTTAGTTACTGATGTCGACTTGCGGACATCACTAATTTTAGTTTCATGGACACTCGTATCTGTCTACCAGTGCCTACAGCGCCAAAATGGCGATAATCAAATGTTTCATTGAATTATTTCTATATACCTATCTATTACTGATGAATAATTCAATGAAACATTATCAGTTTAATTCCACAACAAAAAGTCTAGAATTTAAAAGCAATTAAAACAAAACAAATGCGTACAGGATAAATCTATGGTATCTTACTACATTTGAACATTTCATTGCAAGGCAAATATATATTTATATTGATATTAATTAATACCTAATCAATTGTTTTACTTTCTTAGTACGTTTAAATACAACACTGTGGACCCTTTTTATAATATTTAACATCGGCCGAAGCCATACCATAGCCTCGTCGCAGGACGCTATATTGTACTGGCAACTTGTGTTACAACTTCAATCTAAATACGCTTAATACATATTTACAAGTAATTGGCAGTAAATGTTTAAGCTAAAACTTTACATAGTACACAATAGGGTACCTATTTATATTGGTTACGATATCAATATGCTATCAAGCAGCTTGTCGAAATTTGCTTAGAAAAAAATCTAGGGCGAGGACTATGATTACAATAGCAGAAATAAATTATTTTTACTAAAAACTAAATTAAACATTTGAAAATACAAATAATAAATGAAACAATCACTAAATATTGCACTTAAGAGTGTTTTAATTGTACAAGAACTGAAAATAATCCAGTCAAAATGTCGAAAAAGATGAGGTAACTGTAAAAATATTCCGAAGTTAATGGAACTTTAACAGATCGTTTGGGGATACTCTAGGAAGACTACCCTAAGTTCCCGACCTCCAGGACCCTAACATAGAAATTATGGTAACAAATAGTTAAGCAATTCTTTGATTTTAAGAAATTTTCGATTAATGGATTAATACTCCCTTTGCTTTTGGGTAAGGCCGCCATTCAGTGCTTTGGTTTTACGAAATACTCGCAGATGCGATGACAAATGTACCGTTAATTTTAGGGATACATTTAAAACATAATGTTTGTCCTCGCATCTGAGTATATTTATTTATTAGTATGTCTTTGTATGTATCTGAATTTGTTTCGTTCTCTTTTATTTTTGTTCTTTCTGGCTTTGATTTATGATTTGTCTCATATTTTGTACACCACTTACTTACTCATTGGTGGTTTACTTTGCGCCATCTCTACTACCTTAAGATTGTCTGGAAGAGATCGCTTCTTAGCGATAAGACCGCCTGTTCTTTATCATTCCTCATACTGTTTTAGATTTAAGTGTCTGATGTTATTTTCTTTTGGTGTGCAATAAAGAGTATTGTATTGTATTTCGTAACACAAAAGCACTGGCGGTTGAAACGGCCTTATCCTTTTCTGAGAAATAGTGGCTTGGTTAGATGAGAAAATAAATTGTGGTCACATGCACATTTTTTTGCAGTTTCCATTAAAAAACACTCATGCAAATACAACAAACCACCACCAGACAGTTTAATTCTCGACACGTGTTTCACCTGTACACGGCATCAACAGGAGATAGGACACACTATTTCGTAGAAAAGCAAAGGAACTATAATCCATTAATCTAATATGGAATTCCGCAAAGTAACGATTAAATCTATCAATTATTTAAGAAACTTTGTCTAATTTTGATCAGCTGTATCTCCGTTAATATTGGGCCTGTAAATCTGGTTCATTGACGAATTTTTGGAAACACCCAGAATGTTATAGTTTTCCTAGTGTATCTCCAAACAACCCGTTCAAGTTATATTCAAATCGGAATACTTTCTAGGTATTAACTCAGGCACAATTTTTATGGAGAATCAAAATTATCCTCTCTGTAAAGAAAATTGTGCGAATGTTCATATTAATACTTAGTTCCCTTGCAATCTCTTTGTTCAGTTAGCTAATATATCACAGGTCAAAGTTACGTTAGTTTTGTGACTATTTGAAATCTAAAAAATGCTGTACAAATTAAATGTCCATACATTGAAACTATTAAAAAAATGATACGGACTATTTTAGGGTAAAGGAATCTTTTTTTTTATTGTATAGTAAGTAGTACACACCTATAGAATTTGATCTGTATAAAACCCGAATCGATTATCATGTTTAAAAAAAACCATCGTCCCAAATACGGCTTCTTAGTAATCAAACGTAGGTTCCTAAATTATCTAGAGTAAAGTTAATGTATACTTAAATATATGTATAAAGTTGTTATAAAGAAACCCGACTGCATAAAAAAACTAAAAAGAAAAGAAAAAGTCCAGTACCCTAGAAATTTCTTAAGTTATAATGAAAATGTTTCATGATTCATGATCAATACTCACATAAAACAAATAATAAATTCTAATATGGAACATAGCGATTTTGAACAGTCGGGACCCATAAGAAATCTAAATCAACGCAAATCTTCCCAACAATGGGTCCCGACTGTTTAAAATCGCTATGTTCCATATTAGAATTTATTATAAATAAATAAATAAATATTACTGGTCAATTTTACACAAATCGAACTAGTCCCATGGTAAGCTCAATAAGGCTTGTATTATGGGTACTAGACGACGATATATTTAATAGATATATTACTTATATACATAGAAAACATCCAAGACTCAGGAATAAATATTAATTATCATCACACAAATATTTGCCCTTACCGGGATTTGAACCCAGGACCTCAGCTTCGCAGGCAACTCCCACTGAGCCAAACCGGTCGTCAAACAATTTATTATTTGTTTTATGTGAGTATCGATCATGAATCATGAAACATTTCCATTATAACTTAACAAATTTCTAGGGTACGGGACTTGTTCTTTTCTTTTTAGTTTTTTTATGCAGTCGGGTTTTTTGTTTTCTTATTATTTTTTATTTTATACTTTTTAGTTAAAATTATAAAAGTCTGTAAATTTCGCAATCGTTATCGTCGGGGTTATTGAGAAGCTTGCACAGATTTATTACAATTAAATGAAATATTAGTGAGAACGGCTTGCTAACCAACTTGAAATCGTTATAGTTCCTAACTGGTAATTCGAAATTAGAAATGACGAAGAAAACCTAATAATGATTTTCAAATCCCTGTTCAATGATATAGTACGTTGATTTTCATTTTTTTATTTTTCACAATATGGCGTCTCATTATCGCCATTTTGAGTTTTCATCATTTTTATGTCTTCAGTGACATTCGGACAGTTAAGACGAATCGATTGATGTAAGAATCACCAAAATCGGTCCACGCTTTTGGTCTCTAGAGTGCCAGATAGGAACATACATACATACATACATACATACGTACATACATACATACATACATACATACATAAATACATACATACATACATAGACTGATAAACACATTACCCTCCTTTGCGCTGCGCAGTCGGGTAAAAATGTGTTTGTGCATGTAAGATATTATCAAAACAATAAGTGATACGGACTATTTGAAGGTGACTGAACGTAAAAAAAATGGGTTTTTTGCATGTTTGTATGTGTCGTTGTGGCCTCAATACGCAAAAACGACCGAATGGATTCAAACTATTTTTGGAACACAGGTAACTGGGTATCCACAGATGGCTATAGGATTATTTTTACCCGACAACGCTGAAGTAAAAAGAAGGTTATACATTCAAAAACAAATAAGTTTGTTATGGCGACGGACGAAGTAAAAATGAATTGTCAGTACTTACATTGAAGATATTAAACAAATTGTTATTAGATTTTTTGAAGGTCACTTAATAGTTTTATTTTTTATTTCTTTGTATGTTGTTGTGGCTTCATCACGCCAAAATGCTAAACGGATTTTAAAAAAATGCACTGGTTGCTGGGCATCCACATATGGTTATAGGATACTTTTTACCCGACTAGGCTGTAGTAAAAAAGAGGGATATGACTTTTTCTCCTGCGCGAAGTTACGGTACCTTCTAGTTAAATCTATAAAAAAAATTACACACAATATGTACCATTTTCATTAAAAATGGCACAATATGTACCATTTTAATTAAAAATGGTACATATTGTGTAAAGTTGCAGTTCCTGGGGTACGAACTAGATGGCGCTCGTAGTAGAAAAATGAGCGCTGGACAGATTTGTGAGTTTATAATGTAGTTAAAATATTCAAGTATACCTTACATATGTACGTTTCACTGCAGGATACAGTGTTAAATTTTGTGACTTAGCGGGCAAGTATGTATAATTTGATAAATTTCCTTTTTTTAATATTTTCTTCTGTTTCCGCGATTATTACTCATTGAAATAAATCAATTTAACGGATTATATCGCGTATATTATCTCATTTTAGTTCCCGACGTTTCGGAAGCTTTCCAGCTTTCAGCTTTTCAGCAGTCCACCCGTGACCATGGAAAGCTGGAAAGCTTACAATCCAAAATTACTAGCAAAAATATATTTTCGTTTTTTTTTTACTAATATTTTAATGGGTGATTCAACTTTTTAGTGTCCTCCATTTTTCTACTATCTGCTGTTTAAACGGACATTACAACAAAAATACGAAGTCTGCTGTTGTTTATTGTTTTTGCATTCGTTAACTCAATTAATTACAGCGTCATTATTTTTTTATAAAAGTTAATCAATAATTGTATTCATTCACTTTCTACATTGAAGAACAGCGCCATCTCTCCCGCTCTCCTAATACTTGCTGGAGAAGCAATGGGACAGAGACGTAGCGTGATACGCATGTCTTGGAGTATGAATGCGCATTTAAAAATAAATAAAATACAGAGGGCGCTACGCGCTGCTAGTACTAACTAGATTGTGTTCGAAAATTTCAAGTCACGTACGTTAAGTTGCGATACCTGTTGGTCAGAACACTTCTGCGTTAAAGAAGCCGCAGGTTCAAATCCTGCGTGCATTTTAGTAGGCCGCATTGATTTTTTCCTGTACAATCGAATTTTGTGTTCTAATATTTATTATTTAGTTATATCACAAGTTGCTCTTACTAATACAGGGTAAGCCGGCTTCGCAGTAAAGTTTATTCCAGAAGTCGACGCGCTGCTGCTCAGCGCCCCGGCCGGGGGTTATCTTCACATCGATGTCCAGGAACTCTCTGTTCGCCGCCGAGTACCGCGGCCATGACACCCCCAGGCACGAGGACGACGGGTTACTGAAATATAACAAGTTAGATATATAGATAAACATTATATTCATATCCACAACATATATGGTTATGGTTACACAATGCACAGTAAAATAAGTAATGAAATAATGAAATAATGATCTTTATTCTGTAAGTAGGCCGCAAGGGCACTTTTACAAGTCTGACTCTACGGCGTTTCCCAAGAGGAGACCACTGGGGAGAAGAAAGCCGAAACAAACTCAACAGTCAGTCATTTTTTCGAAATAAGTCTTATATCTCATTGAAATAAAACAATTTAACGGATTATATCGCGTATATTATCTCATTTTAGTTCCCGACGTTTCGGAAGCTTTCCAGCTTTCCATGGTCAGCTCGACTGTTGGTTTCTTCATACTGGGATTCTGCTTGGAACGTAGTATCTGGAGCAAGAAACCAACAGTCGAGCGTAAACCTGCCGTATTACCATATTTGAAAGGGGTCACAGACAAGATCGGAAACATCTTGAAGCGTGCTTCTATAAAAACATATTTCAAGCCGTTGAAGAAGGTGTCTCAATACCTTAGACCCGTGAAGAGTAGCACCCCTTTGCAGAGTGCAGGCATTTATAAGCTGGACTGCGAGTGTGGTCTTTCATACATTGGTCAAACGAAACGCAGTGTATCAACCCGGGTGAAGGAGCACATAGCAGATGTCAAGCACCGTCGGTGTAATAGGTCTGCAGTCTGTGAACATGTCATTGACAAACCAAACCACTCAATTAAGTTTGATAAACCTTCTATCCTTGCCAAAGAAAAAAGATATTTTCCCAGGATGCTACGCGAGGCTATTGAGATTAAAAAGCATCCTAATTTCAATAGAGAAGATGGATTGTCACTACCACCAGCTTGGGATCCTGTAATACATCTAATCAAGGAACAAGCGAGACACAGGACTGCAAAACCTTAATTTCCGAACGGTGTAAAATATCTTATCTGTTTAAAAGTAGTTTAATAGTCTCTGTTTTTTAAATATTATAATTAGTAATGAGGTAGCCTGGGAGTTTTTCTTTGCAGCGTTTCGTTTCTCCTCAGTACGCCTCATTTGTGAAATGCTGCTTGGTAAATTATTAGAATAAAATAATTAAGCCCTTCTGGCACATGTGTAACTGTCTTTACAGCTTAGGCCCATCTGGCATATATGTACACCTTTATTTGTGTCTTTTCAAAAAATGGGTAGTTTGCACAAATTGTAACTTTGACAGAGGAAAATACATCTTTTCTCAGTCCTCCCGTGACCATGGAAAGCTGGAAAGCTTCCGAAACGTCGGGAACTAAAATGAGATAATATACGCGATATAATCCGTTAAATTGTTTTATTTCAATGAGTAATAATCGCGGAAACAGAAGAAAATATTAAGTCTTATATCTATTAAAGTATTTGTCCTTAGCCTATCCTAAATATATGGTTTGAGTATAAACTCAATGCGTAGTTCTTCAAGAAAACATATCAAAACTTATAAAAGTTAAAAGTATAGCATAAAACTATAAACGAGACATTTAATACTAAAACAGCAATGGAAAAACAAGCGAGAAACCATGTGTTGTGGCAGAGACAAGGCGCTGACTCAGCATAATGAAGTGGCAAGCCACTTCGTTGGTATTCTGTCAGGACCTTACAAAAATATGTACTTAAGTTAGTTATGATGGATAAGATAATCGTTTATTAGATATCGAATTTTTTTAATCTTTGCAATATTCCCGGGAGACTAGGCGTCACTTTTCTCGCGAGGGATCAGCTAAAAATAACAGCAGAATTTACAAAGCGACGCAGGTACAATACAAAAAAGAGAACAAGAAATACAGAAAAAAAAAATAGTAAAAAACCGGCCAAGTGTGAGTCGGACTCGCGCACCGAGGGTTCCGTACAAAATATACGCTACAAACGGCCGAATCTATGAAAATCGAGTGTTAACAGAGCCCTACTCCTGAGTAAATCAAAAAAATCGGTTGAAAATGCGCCTGTAGAGAAAAACAGCCAACCGGACATTCCTCCGAAGGACATAGGTAAGCGTTTTTGCCCAAGCCCAAAAGACCTTCGCTCCGCTCAATCAATAACTCACGTAGTTCTGCTAAGCACCATAGTAAACCACTTGTTGGTAGGCATGTATGACCAACAAGGAAAATGGTTTATAAATGTACATTTGATGTGTACACATCATCTAATTAGTAAGAAAAGTGCATATTTATTCATACAATATGGAAAAAATACCGGCCAAGTGCGAGTCGGACTAGCACACCGAGGGTTCCGTACAAAATATACGCTACAAATGGTCGTATCAATCTATAAAGATCCAGTGTTAGCAGAGCCCTATTCCTAAGCAAAATTTATGTGGTGCTTATAATTTTATATTGGTTCCTGATATAGACAGAAAGACATAAAATTCAACTATCAGAGGCGTGGCGTCAGGAAAATTACAAGGGAAGCCGAAGCGTATTCATTTACTCATGTTTAAAGAAAAAGTTAAGTATAAAGCGTTTCCTTGGCCAACCCGGTGGGAATCGGCTTATATGGACGCCACGCCACTGCTAGCTATAGTTATAGTATCACGGTTCATGAGATACGGCCTGGTGACAGACAGACGGACAGCGAAGTCATAGTAATACGGTCCCGTTTTACCCTTTGGGTATGAAACCCTAAAAATGACTCACCTGGTTTTAGCGAAATCCGTCCACAGCTTAGTCATCTTCCACACATAATTCTTGAGTTTGTCCTGAGACTCATAGTCGTCATTGGTCATGTTAGTGGAAAATATGTAGAACAATTCGTCAGCATGACAAGCTCCTTTTACATCAATACTGGTAAAATTCTTGACCACATTGAGATCGCTCACCAAACTGAATCTATACATGTAAATAGGACTGTTATACTTGGAATACAAATAAGCAAATCTATGCGTGTTGTACACGAAATGCATGTCAGACAGCATATCGACAATTTCCTTCACATCGTCATTTTTAAATTCTCTATCGCCCACATAAAATCTCCTTATTCTCTCACCCATTTCATTCATTTTTTCCTGACTTATTTTATCAGCGATTTCTCTAGGCACATCATAGGACGGATTTTTATTGTAAAAGTCTAGTTTTTTCAGTCTATCGGGAACCATGATTATGCTTTCTGCAGAATTATATCCCAGCATCAAAGGAACATTGCACATTTTTTTTGACAATATAATATCCATTGGGTCTTCACTGAGAAATGCTTCGACATTATCAAATTTATTTTCTATGACCGGTGCAAAGTGAATCCGTAATCCTCTGTAGTTTTCATCCGGAGTTGTCGATTTAAATGTCATTTTAGTTAAATTCTCTGCTGCTTGACTTCTCAAAAACTTAAGTAGGTCCGTGGTGTCATTGGTATCCTTTCCCAAATATTTGCCAACTCTAAATGCCCTGGCTTTCCCATCTTTTCCTTGTGCCCAATCATTGATGCTGGTCCCACTTTGCGTAATAGCTTTATGAAACAATCCTCGAGACATTGGCGACAGCATATGGTATACCACTGATGATGCTCCAGCACTTTCCCCAAAAAGCGTGATATTATCGGGGTCTCCTCCAAACTGAGCAATATTGTTTTTCACCCACTTCATGGCAGCAACTTGGTCCTTCATGCCCGCATTCCCCGGAACCTCAGGGGTATCCAAACATAAGAATCCAAGCATTTCAAGCCGGTAGTTAAAGGTGACTAGGACAACATCATGCTGTAGGAGAAACTTTGGTCCATAGAAGTCATCATTTCCTGATCCTGATAAGAAGGCTCCACCGTGAATGAAGACCATGACGGGAATCTTAGATGATGGGTGGAGGGACTTAGAGTAGACATTGAGAAAGAGACAGTCTTCGCTACCATCGAAACCGCCATGGGAAAATACATTGATTTGAGCGCAGATATCCGAGTGATTGGTTGCATCTCGGATACCGTGCCATGGCTGTGGTGGCAGCGGTGCCTGTAATAAAATATTGACATCTAATTAAATATACATTTTAATTCAATGATTGCGTTTAAATAAATTGCCTTTATGATCTGAATAGGTTTTTCTGCGTTTTCCCTAATCCTTGCAACAAATGTTGGATCATATTGTATGTCTCCCAGCAAAGACTTCTCTCAATGTAACTGACAATTCGAAAGTGCTTGTACCTAGGCCTACTTGAATGAAGAATATTTTGATTTTTGATTTTAAAAAGAGAAATCTCTCTATAATAAGAACTCTTTGAATAAAAATAGAAACTCACAAAATTTAATCAAATCATAAAATCATTGTATCAAAAGATCAACTCTCAAATATTAAGCAAAATCCTATGAATACCTATGAGTTATTAGAGAACCACCCACAAATTACAAATATATATATGTATATACATATATATACTAGAAGATGCCCTTTGTTTGCGCAGGAGAAAATCATAACCCCTCTTTTTTCTTCAGGGTAGTGGGGTCAAAAAATTGTTGAAATCCGTTTAACCGATTTGGTTTGATGAAGCCACAACAACACATACAATAAGTATTTCAGTGACCTCAGAATAGTCCGATACAATCGTTTTAAGAAAATATGTTTAATGTTCCATACAGATATAAAAATAATTATAACTTTTAAATACTATAGATGTAGGTTAGTCACAATTACGTGTTAATTACAAACTTATTCAAAGCATTTCTCTACCAACCGTAAACTGCCCTTTTTAAATCAGATACACATACATATCTCAACTATATTTTTTGTTCCATTAGGTATGGGTGTGAGTGTGATGGAATCGACTGCAGCAAACTACATACCCGAAACCGAAGTTCTCCAACGGGTGGCTGAGCGTATGGGATTCCTTTGAAGCTGTAAAATGAAGATCCATCATACAGTGTGTCCACCGAGCCCTGTAGCTTGCCTTGCTTCACTGTCACAATTGGCTCATGCTGCGGATGTAAATAATTTAAATACTGTGTATAAGTACTTATCAAATTATGCACACTATCATTGTACAGTCACAAGCAACTCAGGCATGATTATATATCTACCACAACAAAGCACACATAAATATCTGACATGACTCTATTTCTAGAGCTGTACAGACGTGACAGATTATTTCGCATGCTTTGTTATGGCAGATCTTAATGATGATGACTGTACTGCAACTTCATTTGTAGAGGAGAAAAAGTCATTACCCATATTTTTCATTCAGCATAGTATCCTATAACCATCTGTGGATACCCAGCTACCCATGTACCAAAAATTTTTGAAATCTGTTTAGCCGATTTAACGTGATGCAGCCACTACAACACGTAACCATACAAAAAATAAAAATAAAATATTTTCCGATTTAGTGACCAAGTAGAGTGTTACAATCATAATTTTGAAAATATCTTGAATGTACATTTAATATTTACAACTTTATAATAGTAAAAAGCTACAACGAACAAAACGGCGGGAGTATAAAAATTCATGAAATGAAATTGTGTATTCTGTATTTATTCAGAAGTTGGACTATTTGTGTGGCAAACTTCATTTAAATTTATTCAATGATCTTCGTGACTGACCAACTTAACATACAAATATCTTTGTTAAAAAAAATCACGTCTATATAGTGTGATGTTATTGGACTTTGTACATACTTTGTAGCACCCCGCATTCATAACATGAATACTGAACAACACAAAAAGCCGACAAACATTATTCACCATTGTTTCTGAAGCGAGAGATAGACTACGAATAAGCCGCTTCGGAGCCTGGACCAAGATATTTATGCTTGCTGTAATTAGTTTAAACATGGCATATATTTATGCACTTTTTCCTTCCTTATTTTGAATACTTACCACAAACTACTAAGAGATACTACGTATCAGACAACCATCTCTCATACTATTGGCTTAGGCGCTCATGTAAGGAACTTAAGTGACGTTTAAAGATTTTTTTATCGGGTTCTAATATTGGCAATGACACTACGTGGAAACAGCCAGCAAAAAGGCGGGAATAAGCTCGAAATTTAAATTATGGTTTTATGAAAGCGCGGGAACTTTCAAACAGATTTCCTAATTTGTACTTTTGTGGGTTCGTTTTTATAGTGTAAAAACTACCTCAGTTTATCAAATATTACCAGAGAGATGGAGCAATTAGATAAACTGAAATAGCTTCTGAAATTAAATGACCATATACTTATTAAGTGATTTATTTCTTAGTTTTTTTGTATGCTTGTGAAGAGCCTCCGCCTGCATGAAGGGCAAGTTTCTCCTATCCAATCTAAATGTAATGGACGCGGAAATGAAATATTTTTTTATATCTTCCTGATGCGTCTTACATTTGATAAAATCAAACGAATATTTGGACAGCAAAATTTGGCGAATGCGCTCATGAAGCTCGCTCCGGTGGGCATCGCGTTCCAAATATTCGTTCGACTCCATGACGGCATAGGTAAAAATCCTCAGAGCGTGCACCGAAGGATAGGTCAATTTATTTTCTTTCATATAGTCGTATTCCCGGTGTTTGATATATTTATGGAAAGGCGCCCGCGTCGCGCACTGGCGGTGCGGCGGCGGGCGCCGAGGGTCCGCTCGAGAGGGATCCGCCCCGCGCACAGGCCGGAAGCGTGTCCGTTACACCGTCACAATCGAACAGCGATTGGATTTTTAACACTTGCTCGGCGCGGTCATCTTCACAATTATAAGTATTCTCGTGAAATTTAATTAAATTGGTTATGAGTAAGGATTTAAACGTGCAAGCGAAGGCGTGACAGGTCGGGTCGTTGTTTCGGGCGTTGTATGAGCGCACCCTTCCGAAAAAGTTTTCGACGGCATCAGAGTTATAGTACCTGGGGCGCATTATATTCTTCTTATTTAATATCTGCCACAGCCTTTGAAAACTCCTGAGACTGGTGACCCAATTTGTAAGGCTCGGGACCGAAGAGATTTTGCCTTGGTGATCCACGAATTTTATATTCTGCAGTCACTATTGCCTTTTCCCAAAAGGCATGGCGGTGGGAGTCCTTCGTGACGGCGGTGCGCAGGCGCTTGCCGCGCGTGTGCTTGTGGCTCGTGCTGGCACCGTTGACGCTGTCGAACAAGTCGTCGAGGAAGGTGACGAGCTCGGCCGTGTTCTCCAGCGTGTCGCTCACCGACGTCCCGTCCGCGTAATGCGCTGCAAATGAATACATACGACCTCAGTAACGTTGTTTAGTAAAATAATAATGCTGTACATTTCTTTTATTAATTAGGGTTCCGTACCCAAAGGATAAAACGGGACCCTAATACTAAGACTCCGCTGTCCGTCTGTCTGTCACCAGGCTGTATCTCATTAACTGTGATAGCTAGACAGTTGAAATTTTCGCAGATGATGTATTTCTTTTGCCGCTATAACAACAAATACTAAAAACAGTATAATTGTATGTCTGTCTGTCTATGTCAGTAGCCAATATAAAATGATCGAACACCGCGTACATTTTGCTTAGGAGTAGGGCTCTGCTAACACTGGATTTTCATAGACTCGACCGTTTGTAGTATATATGTTGTACGGAACCCTCGTTTCTAACCCATTCATATCTAAATATTTTAAAGCAATAAGATGTTGGACACTTTTATTCCTACAGGATAAGAACATAAGTTATTTTTCTATTTCCGAAATGAATCCTTGATTTGACGAAAGTCAATGATATCATAATAATTCAAGCCGTAGAGAATTCTATAGAAATAAAAAAAACAACATGAAACTTTTGTACATCCTGGTTCCTGGTTATGATTGCGCAATTAGAAGCTAATACATTTGAATAGCGTTTACAAATGTAAATTTAATGAAGAAAATAATGTATGCAGTTTGTGAAATCAAAAAAACTCGAGAGTATCAATTACTCTAAATCTGTTACATACTATTTATTATACGGATAGCAGCAAAACGTTTAAATTTTTGGGGATATCATAATTTACTTTACATCGATATAATTGTTCTGCTCTAGGAAAAAAAACTCTACTAAACTTATGTTTATAATATACTTATATTAGTTATTGCTCGAAAATTCCTTTAGAGAATGATTTCCGCTTAAATTACTATCCATGTCTTTGCTCCTAGTGGACTCAAACTGGGCCCATATAATTACCAAATTTAATTTAAATCTGTTCAGCGTGAAAAGCTACCAATAAACCCAAACTTACTTACGAGATAATAACATTAAGTATTCATGTATAAGTACTCACAAAAAGAAGCTGTGTAATTTAAAGCCGCTGCCATTGTTTTACTGAATACACCGTACGCAGTTTTTCACCTAAAACATAAAATAAATAATACAGTCAGAAAATATCTTCAATAATGTATACATATTTTTAGACGCGACCACTGAGAGGACAAGCCATGTCACTACCGAACAAATTTTTGATGCACGTTTAGGGGCAGGCAACGACAACACGTACAGCACACTACGGGAATATTCTTACAAACAAAAAAATACACACACACATTGACAATTTCTTGTATAAACTGGCCCGGTTTTTCTCATTAATTTGGCAGAGGGGAATGCGTCCGTATGCCATCTCCAGTGGTTAGATGCTCTAATGTAGAGTCCAAATATGTACTTGTATTATCAAAAGATTACAATTTATGATTTAAATAATATTAGCTATCCTTATTTTCTTCGAAGTTACAAGCAGTCCAATTTTCTCTAGCTTCGCTGTAAACTCAAATATTTCGTAGAATACTGGACGACTTCGACTTGAACGTGAGTAACGATAGTTTTCAAGTAAAACTGTTTTTTTTTAAGTCATACCCAAATAATTCCTAGTTACCTTCATCTTCTTGATTTTCTCCGGCAGTATGTGCTCATCATTTAGTTTGTGCAACAGACGCGTCTGCGCGTGCCTGCAGTCGGTGCGGTACACATCCACCAGATCTTGCCATTTCGAAACTTTTCCATTCATTTGGATGTTCTTCGTGAGGAAATTGTTTCGAATGCCTTTTATTAGGTGAGGTGGATCATAAAACACACTAAGACATTGTCCACTTATATGAATCGTATCATCTGGAAAATAAACAGTACTGAAACTTTCTGGAACTGGCAGCTTACAATATAAAATATATATCAATTATGGAATTCGAAAATGGTATTCTCTGAGAATATTATGTTTCTTCTTAATTTACGGGACTGTCATTTGTTTTTTCATTGTGGCGTTCTTTAGAAAATTGAGTGTCGCTATTACAATAAATTTAACTCGTGAAAATGTTCGCTCAATGATCTTTTACGATTTTAGCTGTGGCTTAAGAGTCCCCGACAAGCTCGGTCGAATTTCACCTTTCCATATAAACGGAGTTTCGTTCTTATTTAAAACTACGTGTTGGATTGTAACGAAAATTTGCATATACAATGACACGAGGTATATCTAGGCCTGTAATTAGTTTATATGGCTCCAGTTTATAAAACAAATGAAATACAGCAAAAACAAGTTTTGTATGAAAAACTTAAATTCACTGTATTTTTTTTATTATGGTATCTGAAGCTACATAAATTAATTTAATTACAGGCCTGCATATACCTTAACTTATTCTAAGTACAAAGTTTCAAAGCAATCTAGGTAGTCGTTTTAAAATGAGAGCGTAACTACGTTTGTATGGAGAACCGAGCTTACCGGGGACTCTTAAGTTAACAAGACTTCACTTAGCATTTGGTGATGAAGCTGCGACATGTCGCAGCTCTATCTATTCGTGTCGTAGTTTAGGGAATTTAGACGTAGACGTGATCAATTGATTATCTTCATGAAAATGTGCGGGAAGGTCGGCTGGCGACTGCGGTTACCCAATTCTATATTGATACCGTTCGACAAGTTATTGAAACTGATAAAAAAATTACTTGTCCGCAAATTCACACTGTATTTATACATTGGGATGAGCCAACAGCAAAACATTTTGAAGGTTTGGAAGCTTTGCACTCGATGGATACCGTACCGCATGATTTAACGGAAAACCAGAAACGACTGCGTGTGGAGTGGTGCCGTAAAATTATAAAAAAATGGTCAATTGAGAACAGACACTGGCTGTCTATAATATCGTGATTGTGTGACTGAAGACTGGATCCACTGCTTCACACAACGAATGCAAACATGTGTAAATAGTGCGGACACATAATTCTAAAAACAATAATTTCATCATAATTATAATATCTGGTCTTATTTATCAAAATCCAGAAACTTAAAGGATGACTTAAGTACCTCTTAATATGCCATAATCATGATGACTCTCTTATTTTTTTATTACATACTAGAAGATGCCCGGAACTTTATCTGCAGAGGAGAAAAAAATCATAATAGTAGAAATCCAATGCCAATATAAAGTTGTAGTTGTGCGACGCATACATTGTACATATTTTGAAATGAATCGGGCTATTTGAAAGTCACTGAATTTAAAAAATATATATTTTTAATTTTTGTACATTGTATGTGATTGTACCTGTGTTATTGTGTCACTATCACGTCAAAACGGCTGGACGAGTTGTGCCCATTTTTGGTACATACAAGAATAGCTGGACATCTACAGATATTATAAGATACGTTTTATTTGATACGTTGTAGCAAAACAGAAAGGATTATGACTTTTTTCTACTCGGCGAACAAATTTGCGGGTACCTTCTAGTTCTAGTACATATGTAAAAGCATTCAAAAAGTGTACTGTATTCGATAATATATAAATAGGGCTTTGTTGGTAAGTACAGTCAGTCAGCATCAAATAGTTCGTAGCGACCAAAGTAGCCAAATATATCTAAACAGATGTTTATTTGCATAGCTGTAAGGAAGTGTTACGATATATTTGCCCACTTTGAATGGTTACTAACTATATGATGCTGGCTGTACAGTCGGGGTGTGAAAAGGTTCGTCACTTTTCGACTCTATGTGATCGTGTTGAGGTTCAAAAGTGACGAACCTTTACATACCTGCACTGTACATAGGTATAATGAAGTCTATGATTTTTACCTGTTTCCTCGCCCGCTAATAGTTGACACCTACGGGTATCGTCCTGAAGGCTTTTTAGAGCGCTCTGGAATGTCGTTCCCTGATCGCTTATTAAAGCAATGGGCTGCAGCCCTGCGTCACACACTGCTGCCACTAAAGATTTAATAATGGCCTTCATCTGAGGACCCGATGCAGCCCCTTCAGAAAATTAGTAGACCATTGGTTGCTGCCATTTCCAAACTGCGCCTTTCAATATGAAGGCTAAAGCATGGTCAGGCAGGCGGTTAGTCTTTTCAGACAGTTCGACAAATCCGCTTATTTTGTCGCCCTTCTTAGAGTAATGAACTCCGGCTTCCAACTTCATTTCGTCAAAAATGATGGAGCACAATTTTTTGGAGTCATTCCAACCGCTGACCTAAAAGCATAGAAATATAATAAGTATGGAAGCATAAAATCAAACAAAACCAAGGTTGATTATCAGCCCCATCACACTCACTTCTTGTAACCAACCCAATATTCATTATGTTAAACATTAAAAAAATTGGCAGAAGTTGTTTGGGCCAAATATTCCTATTAGGTTCGAGTAAACACTATTTTTGCAAAGGTTGTACCTATAATATTATTTTTGCTTTCACCAATAAAAGAAATGAGTAGAACTATGATTGGTAAACAGTCAACATTTGAATAAAATTTGTCAAAAGGTTCTCACAAGGCTACTTAAACACGCATGGCGAATTTGTCTTTTGTTTTGAAGTGGACGGTTTAATAAAGGAGTGATTAAATCCTGTAGTAGGATTCTTGTCGTCCACCTTGGACGGGTGACTTGAATCCGTGTGGTTAAACTCATTTTTTTATTGTTTTTAATATAAAACTGTACCTTGGCTTTTAAACATTGACGCTGGCAAAATTGTCCTAATGGATGGAAACCATTAAATTTAAAAAAGAGAAGTAGTACAACAATGGATTAAATTCACTATTTTTTTGACGTGCGCCAAAAACACATGGCCGTTGAAGTTATATAAATATCCTTAAAACATTAATGAGACCCTTAACATTGTTTAAATTTATATTGAAATAGCTTTTGCCCGCGACTTCGTCCGCCTTAAATTCGTTTATCGCGATTACGGGCATTTTTCCGGGATAAAAAGTAGCCTATGTCCTTCCCCAGGACTCAAACTATCTCCATACCAAATTTCATCCACATTGGTTCAGCGGTTTTAGCATGAAGAGGTAACAGACAGACAGACAAACTATTATGGATTCAAATATTTTACTGCAGACCAGGGTTCATAGATTGTTAGTAATACAATAGATCTTATTTTCTAGGGATTAGTAACACATGAATTTATAAATTTCATTTCAATATGACAGTCAGTAAAATTTAAAAAACATAGTAAAAAAAAATCCAATAAATTTAACATAATAAAAGTTATCAGCATTAAATCATTAAAGTTATATTATAATGAAAAAAATATTTTAGTGTGCACTAGCAAAAGAGCGTATCTCCACGGCAATAACGTCCTTTTGCTGAGAAGCGCAGTTTTTTAGCAATAACTCAAAACCGGTATATATCCGATTGCAAACAATTTTCGTTGAAAGTACATATTTATTACGCTTTTTATTTCTAATATTTTTCATATTTTTTGGAAATACCGTTTAAAAAATAGAGGGGGGGGGGGGGGGGGAGACAATGTATACTACTTTTTGAGCGATTATTTCCGAAAATATTTACTAAATCAAAAAAGTTTTTTAGAAACCTCAAAACCTTTTTAAAAGAACTCGAAATATGTACATTGCGATATGTACATTGATATATGCTGAATTTTGTTTTTCAGTTTCGTTCATATGTATAGAGTGCAGAAATATATTTTTTTATTATTTAACCGTCAAAATAAGTAGCGGCTTATACTAGACGGCTTATACTCCAAATTTCATTATACAAGACACCTATACTCTAAATTTCATCAATATACATCATGTAGTTTTTAAGTAAAATGCCTGTGACATACGGACAGACATGACGAAACTATAAGGGTTCCGTTTTCGCTATTTTGGTTACAGAACCCTAAAAACCAGGGTTTGATATTAGACACACCCAAGCAAGACAGCAAATAGAATATACTAAATATTTTGTACAGTTATGGGTTAAATTAATAAATGAACATACCTCTTGCTTGATAACATTAAAAATTTGGGGATTGATGCCCGCTTAAATGTTGACATGACTCAACAATTTGTTCAACGTTGTTTTCGATGGAAGAACAAAAATCCTCTGTAGAAATCTGTAGCATTTTGGACTCTGCTTCATTATTGATAAGGCAATCACTTTTTCCTCCAAGTTGAACCGCCTTCCTTTTTTACTTTTCGTACACAGTTTCACTTGCATCCACAAGAATTTTCTAGCAACAGGGTTCATGCCTTCTACTAGTTTTAAGAAGGAAACTTCCTTTGAGGCCTTTTTAGCCATGTTGGCTCTGCGGCAGTAATCCAATTGCTTTATAGCTTTCTTGTGGATCTTATAGAGCTCCTTACATTTGGGTGATAGTTGGTCAAATTTGGCAATTATTTTTCTCCTGCAAACCCATGTCAAACGGTTTTTCGGAGTTTGTGGAGCTTCGTTTTGCTGTACATCTGAAAATGTTTATTTTTCGTTTATTTTTGAGTCACAAGTATTTTCGATTTCGTAAATTTATTTATTAAAAAAAAAACAAATACTACATTAGTCTTCAAACCACAAATTTTAGAAATGAGAAGACCCAGGTGTTTTATGGTGTTTTAGACCATGCGAAAAAAAACGCCAAACGAAAAATTTATATCATTGTAAAATCGACTGCAGTACAAAAAAATATCGTACTCTATACCAACTTTTGAATCATAATGTTAAAGACTAGACTGAGAATTACCCAGTAACAATGATGCTACTTGATATACATATTATGTATATTGACAAGTAAGAAATGGAACATTATTTTATGTGGTTACCTGCTCTTTTTTCATTATCTGCTAGCTCTGAAACGGTGCTCTCAGCATGAGCCACAGATGTTGATGGAGCGGTTTCTGTAAGACATATTAAAGACTCATTGTCATTTGATTAAAAAAAGCATCCTAAAAAGGGGCCAAGTACGAGTCGTGCACTGAGGGTTCCATACAAATCAAGGTGTCAAAATATACAGTAAACGGATGTATCTATAAAAATCCAGTTGATACTGGAGCAGCGCCCTGCTCCTAAGTAAAATATATGCAGTGGGAGGTCATTTTATATTGGTTACTAATATAGACAAACATTGAGAAATTTCCTGTTACTTTAAATATCATAGACTTCTTACATGTTGTCCACATAATCAATAGATAAGGGATACATAACCCTGACTGCCAGCTTTGTAGGCAGTTGTATAACCAACTTAGCCAAACGTGTTGGCATTATTTACATATTATATTCACAGTTATTATTTTAGTTTCCATCATCTTTATAAAAGGAATACTCAAGGCTATCTATAAATACCTGGATTAGCTGCAGTTTGGCTGATGGATGAACCAGCAATAGTAGGACTTTCAGCCAGTGACATTACCACCACTGGAATAGCGGCTAAAACAATAATTAAACAAAGTTATTAGAATTGAAATAAAACAATTTAAGGGATTATATCGCGTATATTATCTCATTTTATTTTATTTTCAAAAAATGGGTAGTTTGCACAAATTGTTACTGACAGAGGAAAATACATCTTTTCTCAGTCCTCCCGTGACCATGGAAAGCTGGAAAGCTTCCGAAACGTCGGGAACTAAAATGAGATAATATACGCGATATAATCCGTTAAATTGTTTTATTTCAATGAGTAATAATCGCGGAAACAGAAGAAAATATTAAAGTTATTAGAAATTTGTCTGTTGCTGTTTTAACACACTATTTAATTATGTACCGACTGAAACATGTATGTTTAGGTTTACTACAATAGATAGAAAAAAATTGCCAATGTGTCTAGTACTCCCAAATGAAGGGTTCCATAGCACCATACAATTAATACATATTTTGTAAAAAAAAATAAAGCGGTTCAAGACTTAGAGCCCTGTGACAGATAGACAGCGGAGGCTTAGTGCATGTCTTGTCGTTTGTTAGATTACTTTAAACTTAATAAACACAGTGTTATTATTACCAGTTATGTCAACATTCTCTTGCAAAATGGTAGTTCTTGCATAGTTGTGGTCATTATGAACTTTCTTGAAATATGTATGATCATTATTCATAAATCTGCCTCGCTCCATAGACTCTATAAAGATAGAATAATAAGTAATTATATACATGAAAGTGTTGTTGTTGTGTATTAATGTAACAATGTCTGTCGATTTTATCACAAGAAAATACACTCAATGCTAAGAAACAAGGAAGATATTTATATACAAATATGTAGTTACACTAACACCAAGTTATCCTTCTGTAGATATTGTCATGTTCTGTAGGTTCATGAAGTTTTATGAAACAAATTCACTCAACGGGTAGGTAGAAAACAAAATACCACGATACATTATTCTTAATCAACAGAGTATCACGAATCTATTTGCTACCTACTATCACTAGATCCAGAGTACATCAAAAAATTAACACGTGTGGTGTAAGTATAAGCAGAGGCAAAAATTGAAAGCAATCATTTAAATCTACATACCTATGTCGGCGTAAATATGTGACGGAGTTCCACTCTGCACTTCTTGAGCCGTAAATAGTGTCGGGCATGCGTTAGGTTTTAAACGCATATTGGGACACACATATTTATTTTCAAAGTGCTTTTGGCACACATAAGACTTATTAACTAATGTCCATGACAGACCCTCAAACTTTGAAGAAGCTGATGGAACAGCCGCCGAAATCACTTCGAGCCAAAGCCTAGTTCTGTCCCTGCCAGCAGGCATTTTATGCAACTTAACGTCCTTTTGTTCACTGTCGCAATTAGGTACAAAACACTTACGAAACATTTTGAACTAATCAAAATATTGGTATTACAATTAGCGGAGGAAAAGGTACGGAAATGAATCTACGCAAACACTTTTCACACTGAACGCAAAAATTGTAATGGCCGATTGCCGCGAAATTTGTTTGTCACTCGAAGTTTGAATTGACAAGCAAGCGTGGAGGGGTAAAAAGGGGAAGGTGGGAGGTGCGGTAAACGTCACCTGGTGCCCTTGCAAGTTTGACAATTCGGTCGAAAACCGTTCCAAGCAGACGAATGCCCGTGATACTTACTACTTACTCTACTGTTCTACTTTTTGACGTAAACAAACTTCATTCAACCTCAGTGACATTGACACTGACACTAATTGTCACGACACCATCTTATCTTTTCTGACGGACAAAATGAGGAACTAACTTGATCGTATGAATGATACACCAACACGTAGACGCTAGCGACACCGCTTACTTACCGGACAAGAGTGTGTACTGTACCTACTACAGCAACAATTTTGGTCATTCTACGCAAGAAATTGTCGATATCGAATAAAAAAGGTAATCTATACCATTATAATCTTGTAAATTATAACAATTTTTACTCAAAATAAGACAAATAGCCTATTTTAGCTTCTGAATCCAAAAACTTTGGAAGGTGGTTATCGATTCAGTTGTATTTTTTTTATGCTTTTGATGCCATATAGGTACGTCAAAACTATGGAGTGCAAAAACTAAGGAGAATACATGGACCTATAAAATAAGCGGACGGAGCCTTTAGATTTAGAACATTCAACTGAAGCACAGACTAATAAGAGATACTACGTATCAGACTGCCAACTCAGAAACAAAATTATTTGCACTAGGCAACTATATTTAATCTGTACGATAAGTGTTGACTGACGTTCATTTTTTTTCTATTCGAGATTACAATATGGCAAGGTATCGTAACGTATTCAGCCAAAGTGGTCTAGGTTCATTGAATGAGGTCTAATATTTAGAATGAATAGTTCCCGGCACGTAAATTTGAACACGTAACTTCAGTAATTGTATTTACGTGATCAAATTATATGCTGAGAAATATACCTCAGTGGCAAAAAAATAAAACACACATTATTTGTTAAAAGATTTATTTTTCAATTTCTTTTTAATTTGTCGTAAGCTATCTTCTGTATTGCAATGAATACGTCTGTCCCCTTTAATATTTTGTTGGTTGTGTTGTACCAATTCATAATTGTAAATCGGACAGTCAGAGCAATAAAATGACTGAGAATAGTTTTGTGCTCGGCGCAGTCAAATAAACAAAATGAATTCTTGCACATAATGTTTGCTAGTTCTGCGGGCGATAATTTTGCAAGATCATCACGATTTAAGCACTTCAACCACTAAATATTTTCTCAGAGCACGGGAAATGGTGTAAAATAGCGTCCTTTCGCAAAGTTCTACAAACACAGCACTGTTAAAACATTTTGCAAAAAGCAAGACAGGATAAACACAACGACATCACTCGATAACACATTACTGTGACAGTATGAATTTCGATAAATAATATATAGATGACAAGACGAGTGTATTGACAACCCAACAGCTAATCACAGCAGAGAAAAACGTCAGTCAAGATTAAAAACAACATGGCGCTAACGTACGCGTTTTGTTATACGAAGATTACCAGCTGTGAACTGAAGCAAGTTAATGGCGGACCGCGTCAATGTGTGCATTTTAACAGAGTTGCTATGTACAACAACATTTCCCCAATCACGAAATAGGTTTCAAATAATAATTTTCCCGTAAAAAGGTTAGAATACAATACATGTAAGATTCAGATGTCGATAATATCAAAATAAACGGATTAAAACGGAAAATCTAATAGTTATTATAGAACCTGGAGTTTTTCATTTGGTAAACTTACCTTTTATTATAAAGAATTAGTAACTATTCTAAACATTCGACCTTCGGTGGAGTACACATTTGTAGCCTCAAAATGCATACTACAGATTACGCTCGTTTTGGATGGTGTTCAATTATTTTATTCCTACATTCTCTTATAATTTTTATGTCGTAAATTAGTTCTTTGAGATTTGTCCACTCTAGGAAACCTAAATAATATTATCGATGAGTTTAAGACGTAATGCCACGATAATTAAACAAATTGATATACTGAAATAACAATTCTCACGTTTTATAAACTTATTTTTCATTAAAAAATAATTAATTTACCGCAATACCAATCTCTGTAACTTTTAAGGTAATTACCCCATTTTTTAATTGAGCACACTGGTTTCGTTGTATAAAGTTTATCGTCCTTAAAAAGAAAAAAAAAAAGTTTATCGTATGACAATTTAAAATGTTAAATTTGAAAATAATATTGATTTGCGAGTTTGTTACCTATAAAAAGTAACGCTCTGAGTTTTTTCCTCACTCCGCTGTGGTTCCAACAACGTTGGACAGCCCAAGACGGCATATTTCAATTACATTGTGTCATTCTGAGAGATGTGTATTCGACGGAGTCTCGTTTAGTTATGGCAGCCGACTGACTTACTATGGTTTGAATGTGTGTGTGTCTCTCGTAAGGACAAGCGATTTGTCAGATACTGACGAACTATGGTTGCTTCATTTTCATGTTCTAAAGACTCCGTCCGCTTATTTTATAGGTCCATGACATAGAAATATGCATTATGATGCATACAATCAATATTGACAAATCAAATTACACTGTAAAACAGTTACTTAAATACATATTGCACGCACACGTGTAAAATAAAATGTCTGTACATTGAAGATATTTTTAAATGAATTTGCTTTTTTTGTTTGTATTGTATCATTTGTGTCGTTGTGGCTTCATCACGCCAAATCGGCAAATCTGATTTCAACTACGGTACTGAGTCTCCACAGATGGTTAGGTACCTATAGGATACTTTTTACAGGAGTACGCTGTAGAAAAAAAACAGGGGTAATGAAATTACTTTTTCTGCTCCGCTAAGGAAGTTGTGGACACCTTTTACTTAGAATTATCATAATTGGTAGATATTTTTTAAACCATATTAGCACTGGGTAGGTTTAATATATCAAACACTAAAATACATACATTTAAATTTCTATCGAATTTCATAATTTATTGTTCATAACCGAAAGTAATGCTACTTAATAGGGATTATTATCGATTCACAGACAACGATTGGCACTGTGATTGGCAGAATGATAATTTCGTTGCTGTGTCGTTTCGTAGACTAGACTAATATATAAATGGTTGACAACTCAACGTTACGTTACGCATAGGTAAGGTACTATTCAGTTGGCTTACTAATCCAGTCAAACACCTTACTGTTAGTAGTAATTCGTTTAGCATTAACGATCAATTGGTGTAATTTTTACGGATCGCCATATCTAGGGTTGCCAACTATTTCTTAACCAAATATAGTATTTCCCAGGCCAAGATAAAAAATATATTACTCTGAAAAATAATAGTACAAACTACTTAAGAGTGAAAATTGATTCATTAAACATAATGCATATTATTTACTACTTACTAACATTCGGCCTGTTATTTCAATTTGGTGGGGCAACTACCTGAGTTGATAAAAGCCCATTTCTCCACTCCAACAACATTGATTGGTGCTTGAAATGTAGTTGATATGCGTAAGGACTGGCCGTATGCAGTATTTTTGCGTAGTATAATTTTTTTTCAACAGTAAACAGAGTCAAAATATACAATACTATATATTATAGTACGGTTGGCAACCCTAGCCACAGAGGCGCGGCGAGCGAATTCTCTCTTCATTGCGCGGTGGAGACGCTCACCGCACAGCAGTTAGTTGGCATCACACGCAATGTGTTAAGGTGCGTCCACACTTGTATCATTTGCTCGTATCCGATCACTGCCGTGGCATGACTGCGTATCGCGCTGCTTGGACGCTTACTGTCGGCGCGCCGATCATGCCGTACTCGTCCGATATAACTGTGTGATACGCGTAGCAAAATGGATTTCGAGCGATCCGATCGGCGCAACGTCCAAACGCGTGATCGTGACACGCGATCATGCCACGCGACGATGATCTAATACGGGCAAATGATACAAATGTGGACGCACCTTTAGGAACTCGCTTGCCGCGCCGCTGGTTGCGCGTTGTCGTGGCCGGGGCCTTAAATCGATTCTATTTAGGGCTCCGTACCAAAAAGGTGCAAAAGGAACCCTTATGATACGACTCTGTCTGTCTGTCCGACTATTAGAGCGTTATATCTCAAAAACTACTCATGCTATCTATTTGAAATTTGAAATGGTGAACTCATATGTATTGCACAGGAATTATTTAAAAATGTATTTTTTTTAATGTATTTTTATTGTCTAAGAAAACGACCGATATGGGGGGGGGGGGGGCAAAATTAAAAGCCTAGCTACTGAGTTAAGTAGGGTAGGGCATATGCAAGGGCTTGACCTTGATTTTGAAATTTTCACAATTTGTATAGCTAAACATAAATATTACACGAAAATTATAGCCATGTCACTAACTAGATTTTTTTTTTAATTTGCAAGAACCTATGTGAACTACCCGGTTGCGTTAAGTTTGCACCTCATTTGTATGCAATGCTATAGATATCAGGTGCAAACTTAACTCAACCGTTACCGGGTAATAAAGTTAGGGTAAGTGAAAATTTGCACGGCACCCTCGGTGCGCGAGTCCGACTCGCACTTGGCCAGTTTTTTCTACAAGATATCATGAATCTTTAATTAGGTAACTAAGTTTTTTCGATCTAGTAAAAAAAAACCTCGAATCTAATACGCTTCGGTGCCACCTTACTCTTTTATGTTAGATAGGCAAGTATTTGACGACACGTGGCTCAGTGGGTTGCACAACGGCCTACGAAGCTGGCGGTCCCGGGTTCTAATCCCGGCCAGGGTAAGCGTTTGTGTGATGAGTACGAATGTTTGTTCCTGCTGGGTCTTGGATGTTTTTCTATGTAAGTATTTAAATATTTAAATTTATCCGCGTATGTTACGTATCTATGTCGTCGCTTAGTATCCATAGTTCAAGCTTAGCTTAGTTTTGGACTAGGTCGATTTGTTTAAGGTTGTCCCTGGGTTATTTATTTATTTAATTTCAACGCAGACCTATCCTCACCTATCTGCATCCCTTTGCCCCCGAAACATCTACGAATCGTTGTCTGCGGCAAACTGACAGATCACAAATAGATTTCGTGATAAATAATGTTTTTTTGGCAACATTATAACACTGCTAAACATAGCAGTGCTTAAATGGATAAAAGACAATAACTCTTTATATTGCACACCTCCAAAACAGTACAAAAGAAAACACTACATCCAAGGAGATGTAAGTAAACAACAGGTTATATTTTACACGATCTTAGTAATGCATGTATAGCGTTGGTATTTATACCTATATATAGTAGAAAAAAGTACAGGACTAGAAAAAAGATACTTACCTACAATATTTATGAGAATGCGGAGTTCAGATAACCTCTTACACAATTTATGGGCTACTGTTAATTTAGTACAGTCATACTTCACCTGCAGTTTTAATTCCACAGTGTAGTTCTCAATGCGTTTGTAAGATAAGCTAAAATGGGCGGAGATCAAAAAGTGAGACACGATAACTCACGCAATTAAATTTTCTATGAAAGTTCCGTTGTGTGAATAACAATTAACCATACAACTGTTTTGAATATTTTAGTCGCACAACGGAACATTTCACTTTCATAGAGTTTGTATGGTTAACTGCCGCTAACGATATGCTCTAACTAACATTTTTGGCCTCAACCCTATAGCGATGTAACTGTTAAATTTGACTGCATTAGTTGAAACTAAACTTTATTTTTCTTTCCTTAACAAACGGATTTTATAAAATACAAGAACGAGCAACCACGACTTAATAATCATTAATTCAGATGTTTAATTGGAGCAAAATACCTACTTACTTCGTATAAATTATTGTTTGTTTGACGTCGACGGTTTAGCTCAGCGGGAGTAACGTAGGCTGCGAAACTGAAGGTCCTGGATCCAAATCCCGTAGGGGCAAATTTTTGTGTGATAATTTAAATATTTGTTCCTGAGTCTTGGATGTTTTCTATGAATATGAGTAAAGTAAATTAATCTATTAAATATATCGTCGTCTAGTTACTCATAACACAAGCCTTATTGAGCTTACCTGGCCTGGGACAAGTTCGGTCTGTATTGAGCTTACCTGGCCTGGGACAAGTTCGGTCTGTATTGAGCTTACCTGGCCTGGGACAAGTTCGGTCTGTATTGAGCTTACCTGGCCTGGGACAAGTTCGGTCTGTATTGAGCTTACCTGGCCTGGGACAAGTTCGGTCTGTATTGAGCTTACCTGGCCTGGGACAAGTTCGGTCTGTATTGAGCTTACCTGGCCTGGGACAAGTTCGGTCTGTATTGAGCTTACCTGGCCTGGGACAAGTTCGGTCTGTATTGAGCTTACCTGGCCTGGGACAAGTTCGGTCTGTATTGAGCTTACCTGGCCTGGGACAAGTTCGGTTTGTGTAAAAATTTGCTTTTTATATTTATTTATTATTCATTGCACACGTGTGTAACACAAAACTTTTCACCTCACTATAACGAGGAGAATGCAACATGCAAAAAACAGCTCATTAAAAATAAGTCTGTATTTGTACACTATAGTCATCATCAGGTTAATTAGAATCATCATCAATCAACATTAATGAATTTTTACATGATTGCAGTTTTTAGCATAGTTCATTTAATGTGACATGTATAATAAACTATTAAAAGATTTTAATTAAAGTTTAATCTCAGACTTTCTATTCTTATTCTGTTATCTTTAATGTGACATACATTTTTAGGGTTCCGTACCAAAAAGGTACAAAAGGAACCCTTATGTTGCAACTCTGTCTGTCCGACTATTAAAGCGCCATATCGCACCCAGGCACTTACCCATACACCGCTACACAGAGCACTAACACTTCTCAACAATATACTGGACAGCGACAGCGAACTTGATATATTCTGCAGTTCCGAACCTAGATTTCTTTCAGTTGCCGGTCGGTATCTGGAGTCCATTTCCACACCAAGCTCCATCATGTAACAGGCCTGTTGTACCAGTCCATTGTTTTTTGTCCAATGTTTATGTTTTTAATTAGTTTTAATGTTACAAATTAATTGCTATTGTGTATACTTACTCTCCTGTTAACACGTGTAGCTTGACTGTAATGTGTTAATTTATGGAAATAAATAAATAAAAAATAAATATCTCAAAAAGTACTTATGTGAACTATTTGAAATTTGGAACATTTATAAACATGGTCAGCCCACATATATTGCACAGGAAATATTTAAAAATATATTTTTATTTTCTAAATAAACGACGAATAAGAGGGGGGGGGTAAAAATTAAAAGTGTAGCTACTGAGTCAAATGGGGTATCATATCAAAGGGCTTGACCTGCACATTGTCGAACATATTTTCGAACAATTTTAATAGCATTCTGGGAAAATATTTTTTTTTGGTAAATTATTAAAATAAAACAATTAAGCCCTTCTGGTACATGTGTAACTGTCTTATTTACAGCTTAGGCCCATCTGGCATGTATGTACACCATTATTTGTTTTTTTTTCAAAAATGGGTAGTTTGCACAAATTGTAACTTTGACAGAGGAAAATACATCTTTTCTCAGTCCACCCGTAACCATGGAAAGCTGAAAAGCTTCCGAAACGTCGGGTACTAAAATGAGATAATATACGCGATATAATCCGTTAAATTGTTTAATTTCAAACATAAATATTGCACGAAAATTATAGCCATGTCTCTAACTAGCAATTTTTTATTTTAATTTGCAAAAACCCAATTGGGCAACCCGGTTGCGTTAAGTTTGCACCTGATTTGTATGCCATACTATAGATATCAGGTGCAAACTTAACTCAACCGGTACCGGGTAATAAACTTAGGGTAAGTAAAAATTTGTACGGAACCCTCGGTGCGGGAGTCCGACTCGCACTTGGCCGGTTTTTTAATTATTAATTGATTTTGATTGAGGTTTAATCTCAGATATGAATGCACAGTATCTATTCTATTCCATTTTTATTTTGTTATCTTTTATTATGTAAAATTTTAATTTGTACTGAAAGTAAAAATATGGAGGACATCATTAATCTTTTTTTTCCACTCTAACAGCTTTATGTAAACTTACTCATGTTTCATGTTTGACGACCGGCTTAGCTCAGTGGAAGTAACGTTGCCGCTGCTGAGGTCCTGGATTCAAATTCCGTTAAGGGCAAATATTTGTGTGATGAGCATTTTATTCGTTCCTGTATCTTGGATGTTTTCTATATATATCTATCTTTACTATATTATTAACGTGAAAGTATGTAGGTATGTACGTTCCACTTAATCTCAAAAACTACTGGACGAATTTTTATGGAACTTTCCAGTTATGTACCTTATATATCAGAATAGGACATAGGCTTTAATGGATGTCAAATGTCTTCCTTTTTAGAGAATAAAAAGGGGATGAGATTTGTATGGTCAGTAACTATTGTTTTACGCTAGGAACTTGAAATTTTGGTAATATGCTTCACATTTAAATTAGTAAAATATTATAAATGCAAAAGTGTGTTCGTCTATCTGTCTGTTACTTCTTCACGCTTAAACAGCTCAATTGATATAGATGACATTTGGTAGAGATATTCGAGTTTTGGGGAAAGACATAAGCTACTTTTTATCCCGGAAAAATACCTTTTATCCGCGATAAACGAATCTAAGGCGGACGAAGTCGCGGGCAACCGTCTATACTATTATAAAGTTGTAAAAATGAAATGTCTGTACATTGAAGATATTTTCGAAATATTGATTGTTACCGACTATTTGGAGGTCACTAAAACGAAAAAAAATATTTTTTGGATTTTATGTATGTTTGTATGTGTCGCAAAATCGGCTAAACAGATTTCCACAATTTTGGGTACACGGGTAGCTGGGTATCTCCAGATGGTTATAGGATACTTTTTACCCAACTATGCTAAAGAAGCGTAGTCGGGTAAAATGTGGAAATCTGTTTAGCCGATTTTGCGTGATGAAGCCACAACGACACATACACACATACATAAAATCCAAAAAATATTTTTTTCGTTTTAGTGACCTCCAAATAGTCCGTAACAATATTTTTTTTGAGAATATCTTCAATGTACAGACATTCCATTTTTACATCTTTATAATAGTATAGATATTGTAGTCTAGTACCCATAACACAAGCCTTTTTGAGCTTACCATGGGACTAGTTCGAGTTTGTGTAAAATTTTCCCTTAGTATTTGTCTTAAATTATGGCTATTGTACCGCGTCTTTGGTTTTTCAACAACATCTATGCCAATGTAGATATTTGAAACGTTTTCATAATTTACCCACCAATCCAATGAGAATATTTCCAGCTTGTCACTACAGAGTACTGGTACATGTTTGAAAATTTCGTGCACCGACCACAATACTGGTTCTTTTCTCCTTTTCCATAAGTAGCTGTTAATATTAAGGTCTTCCAGCATGGAAATTATTGCATTGTTAACTTTTAGCGACTTAGACTTGAACCAAAATTTCCCGGCTAGGTATTGTCTCCTTATAGTGAGCGGCTGTAGGCTAAGTTCGCTCTGCATAACATGTATGGGCGTCGTTTTTATGAAACCACCAGTAACCCTCATGGCTTGATTTTGAATTTTGTCCAATTTACTATTGTGACAATTAGCTGCGTCGTCGAATAAAAAGCTACCATAGTCTAATCTACTTCTCACGACAGCCATATAAATACGCCTTAAATGTTTTGGGTGCACCCCCCAGTTAGAGCCAGCTTGTACCTTAAGGACATTTAAAAACCTTAGTGTTTTATTGGTGATTTCATTAATATGTTTAGAGCACCTCAAAGACCTATCCAACCAAAGGCCTAAATACTTTACGTTTGGTACTGTTGGCAGTGTGTTAATGTCGATTTCCAGCCTAATTGCATTTTTTTTGTGTCCGCTCCAAAAAATGCACACCTTACTTTTTCCGGGTGATATCTCCAAGCCCATGTTACCTAACATGTGATTGAATAGGTCTAATGAGGCTTGTAAACGTGTCGCTGCATCATTTATGTTCTTGTCTGTCCAGTATAAGACAAAGTCATCAGCATATTGGGAGATGTTGATTTCGTTTAGCCGATTGCAAATGTCCATCGTAACTACGTTGAAAAGTAATGGAGACAAAGGGTCGCCTTGAGCAAGGCCGCGGCCAGTGTGTCGGGAGATTTGGGTCCTATTAACATTTATATGCAGATATCGTTCTCTAAGATATTCCCATAAATAGTTGCATATTTGTATCCCCACCCCTGACCGGTCCAAAATGGCCATAAGGCTGCTAATATCAACATTATTGTACGCATTATTTATGTCCATAAAACACCCCACTGTTACTTCATTGTTTCTAAAATCCTTTATGTATGTTGGAAGTTAACCGACATCTAGACATGCTATCTAGACATGATCTGCATCGCCGAAAGCCTACAGTCTTATCCGAAAAAAGACCATGGGTTTCATAAAACCATTCTAGTCTCCGCTGCAATATAGAATGAAATATTTTTGCTAGACACGACATCATAGCAATCGGCCGAAAGGACGAATCTGAATCCGGCTCTCTCCCCAGACCTTGGTTTCCCTCCATTGATTTGGACAAAGCTCGTGTCCAGAAATGAAATACAGACTCGCCAGGACTAATTTTTCGCTAATAGGGAGATGTTTAATGAAGGAGTATGATACGTCATCGCAACCGGGAGACGTATCCTTTGCCTTAAAACATTTTTCCAATTCTGAAATGGTGATATTAACTTCTAGTTTATCGTTTTGAGAGGTAAACATTGGTCTGGCTGGTGTGACATAATCTGGTGCCAGGTTTTGCAATAAATCTGAAGCCTTATCTGAGTCTATACTGCACCTGGGTGAACGATATCCCTTTAGCCACCTCATTTTTTGCCAAACGGCACTAGCAGATGTGGTTTATCTAAACCGCTGCAAAAGGTGCGCCACGATTCATTTTGTGCATTTCTGATTAGTCTTTGCGACCCACTAATCATATCTTGCAATAGGGTTACGTTTTGTGGGGTAGGATTTCGCCTAAAATTTGCCAGGACCAACCGACGTCGTGCCACTGACTCGGATAGCTCGGGGTTCCAGTATGGCTTAGGAGTAAATCTACTGGTTGGATTGTGGCTCATTTTGACAGCTGGAATATACTTTTCCGCCGCTATGTTTAAACATCCTATAAATTATTATACGCCTCCTGTGGATCTCCAGGAAGCATTAATTAGTAAATACATCATCTGAATGTGTCGAATAAAGTCTGCCCTCTTAAAGTTTCTTTTTTGAGTTGTCTACGTTCATAGTACCTTTGGTACATAACTTGATTATCTTATGATCACTACCCAAGGTCTCATTTGTAACAAACCAGTAGAACTTTGAATCTATGTCTAAGGATGCTAAAGATAGGTCGGGAGAAGAGAGTCTTATGACGCCATCGACCAATTGAAACCGTGTAGGGACACCAGTATTGAGAAAGGCAAAACTGAGAACCTCTATTATTGGTTTTGTAGGACCAGCCCAAATGATATCCGTTAAAGTCTCCGAGAATAACCGTTTTCTTGTCAAAACAAGTGAGTAAAGTGTCCCAATCATTTTGAGAAGTAATCACATTTGATGGACAGTACACCGAGATAATGTTTTCTAAATGTGCACAATTCAGTACTTTAACACAGACAACCTCAATTTCCTGATTAATGCGTATAGGTAAGACATGTGATTGAGCCTGAATTGATTTATGAGTTAATATTGCAACCCCACCATACGGCGTACCTCTGTCTTTAGGAAAAATATTATAATCTCTTATAGTATATATAGTATTAAAAATATTATAATTTTTTCCTGAATTAATAGATTCTCTAATTCTCTTAGTTTAGGTCTAACGCTGCGAGCATTCCACTGCAATAAATTTTAATTTATACTTACTTTTTTAGGGCTTCTATCCATTAACTAACCCGAAGACGGTGTTTAACACTGGTATTCCAGATTACAATAGATGTCATAATCCAGCATTTTATCATTTTAAATGCCCTGTGTATTTTTTCCGCTGAACTAAGCCTTTTAATGAAAATAAAGTCCTTTAATCGAACTAATAAGTCGGCCAGTCACTGAATCTCCTTTTCACTGCGTTCACTGATATATTCTGCTTGAGGATACTCGTCCTGTCCCACTCCGTCATTTGGTACGTTATCTGAGAATGGTTCCTGCATATTGACCCTAGGTATTGATGCCGAACTCGCACCCTGCTTCGGCCGGGTATCCCTGTTTTTTTGTAGTTTCTTGTCCCCGGACGGTTCCTTATCACAATTCTTTCCTTCCTTTACTTTGCGAGTAACCTCACTGTAAGAAGGATCTGTCTCTGTGTTACACGAAGATCTTGCAGGGATGTCGGGCTCGACGAGATCTTGCGAACGAGTATCTCTATGTTCAAATGACGTAGGTCGCGGGTTTAATATTGGTGACGGTGGAACATATCAGTCCAGTGCCTTTTGGTATGTGCAACTAAAATCCCTCATAAGCTCTCTGATGCGTTTGTCTTTCAAATACAGTGGGCACTTCTTGGACAAGGCGATATGTTCACCCTTGCAGTTGGCGCATGTGAACCTTTGCGTCTCACAATTTGCGTGTCTTTCGCCACATTTTGGGCAAATCGGTTTGTTAGCAGGGCACATCTTCGCTGTATGTCCAAATCGCCAACAGTTTGAGCATTGGGTGACGGGAAAGGTATATGGTATCACTTTCATTCTTAAGTCACATAAGTAGATGTGCGAAGGGATCTTTGAACCTCTAAATCCAATTCTTACACACTCACATGGTGTCCAACCATTTGGGCCGGCTCGGTTGAGCCGTTTTACAGAGGCTATCTCCATTTCACTTTTAATATCCTGAATTAGGTCTTCTTCAGAGAGATCGGGCTCAATATCTCTGATGATGCCAAATGATAAGCCTACTTCCGACGTGCTTTGCCTTTTGCACATTTTTGCATGTCGTTGCCACTTGAAACGGTGTCACTACACTTTTTGTCGCCCGGTCAATGTTTACATATCGCATACTAATCCTTTTCGCCCTACTTTTCACTTCTTCGCAGTTTCCGTCCATATCCTCATCGTATTCATCTCGATTTCTTTTTGTAGGTCTCAACTCTCCCTGGCTTACACACATGTTATTTTCATCACAACTCATACTTCGCAACTCGTCTTGGCTGTTTTGCACCTCTAAATTATTACCAACCACATCGCGATCCAAACTGCGCCTATTATCCATCAACAAAGTTCATTTAAGGCTGGTTAACCAGCCCGATGCACTGGCCGCTAATCGTGTGAGCTACGCGTTATCTTAGATCCCGCTATTGGCGTAAACAACCTAAACCGGTCACTGCCTATACCGATCACTGTTATCGCTAAGTGCACGTCTTAATAGTAAGAATACGGAATAGACACCGTGTGTCCCTTAGTATTTACTTATTTATTTTTTTACAAATAAATTATCTTTATAGTAAACGTTGTTACATAATACAAGGGAGACCAGCTTCGCGATACAGCTTGTTCCAGAACTCAACACGCTCACGATCCGCATACCGCCCAGCAGTTAAATCCACACCAATATTTAAGTATTCCTTATTTGCCGTTGTGTACTGTGGCCAGGTTACCCCTAGACGACGATCTGGACACGGGTTGCTAAAATCAGAACAAGAAATAACAGGTTATTAGTAGTTGAGAGAATCGTGCCTGTTTCATTTCTCAAGTATTTCGTTTCCCAGCGTTGGTTTTTTTCGGGAACTCTAAAATGTTCACATCAGAATTTCTATAAATCAAACCTGAAACTAATTATACAATGGCGCTCAGTCACTTTCAGTGTTTAATATTAATATAAAGGTTTTACTACGACATAAATGCATATTGCTTGTATAAGCGTTAACCTAAGTGTACATAATCTAAGGTTTTTACGAAAATAAATAAATGCTTCTTTTTACAAAAAAGTAAAAAACAAAACAGAATTTAGAATAAGCTGGAAATGACTCCAGCGGTAGGAGCTATTAAATAGATGATGATGATGAAACCTAACCTACTGGTGCCTAAAAACGTATACATATTTCGACACTTAAGAAATTGATGATAGGGTACTTCCAGTTGTTCTAGATACTTGAAATTTGTTACGAAGAAAGCTCTTATAGCACAATCAATAAAATAAATCTGAGCAACTATTTTTTTATGTCCGTCTGTCTATATCAGTAACCAATATAAAATAATCGAGCTCTGCTAGGACTGGATTTTCATAGATACGGCCATTTGTAGCGTATATTTTGTACGGAACCCTCAATGCGCGAGTCCGACTCGCACTTGCCCGGTTTTTTACAACTTTGTAACGGTATGGAATGGAAGATATCCAGGTACACACACACACACACAATAGGAAAGAAATTGAATGACTAACCTGGTTTTAGCGAAGTCCGTCCATAGTTTAGTAATTTTCCATACATAATCTTTGAGGTGGTATTGCGACTCATAATCTTTTCTGGTAATGTTTGTAGAGAAAATATAGAACAATTCATCTGTATGTGCGGCACCCTCTATGTCAACACCAGAAAACTTTTTTGCAATATTGAGAGCGGATGCCAAATTGAATTTATACATATAGATAGGACAGTTATATTTGGAATACAAATAAGCAAATCTGTGCGTATTATACACAAAATGCATGTCAGACAATAATTTTACAATTTTCTTTATATCCGTTTTTTGAAATTCTCTATCACCTACGTAAAATTTTCTTATGTCCACACCAATATCGTGCATCGTTTCTTGATCCACTTTATTTGCAATTTCTCTAGGTACATCATAAAATGGATTCTTATTGAAAATTTCAAGCTTTTTCAGCCTATTTGCTGCAAAATTAATGCCATCAGCAGAATTGTATCCTATCATTAAAGGAATACTGCACATGTTTTTTGAAAGGACGATATCTATAGGGTCTTCACTGAGAAATGGTTCAACATTGTTGAATTTCGTTTCTCGTACCGGCACAAAATGTATCCGTAATCCTCTATAGTTCTCATCTGGTGTAGTTGTATTAAATGTTGATCTTGCTAAATCTAATGCCGGTGTACCTCTCAAAAATTCAAGTAGTTCAGTAGTATCATTGGTGTCCTTTCCCAAATATTTGCCAACTCTAAACGCTCTTTCTTTACCATCTTTTCCTTGAGCCCAATCGTGGATACTGGTTCCACTTTGTGAGATAGCTTTATTGAACAATCCTTGAGACATTGGTGACATCATATGGTACACCACAGATGACGCCCCAGCGCTTCCTCCAAAAAGTGTAATATTATCGGGGTCCCCTCCAAACTGTGCAATATTGTCCTTGACCCACTTCATCGCAGCAACTTGATCCTTCATGCCTGCGTTCCCTGGAACCTCAGGAGTATCCAGACACATAAAGCCTAGCACTTCTAACCGGTAGTTAAAAGTAACTAGAACAACGTCATGCTTTAGAAAAAATTTTGGACAGTGTAAGTCGTCGTTTCCAGAGCCTGATAAGTAAGCTCCGCCGTGAATGTAGACCATGACAGGTATTTTGGAGGAGGGTTCGAGGGATTTTGAGTAGATGTTGAGGTATAGACAGTCTTCGGTGCCTTCTAATCCGCCATGAGCGTTGACTTGTGCGCAAACATCAGAGTGTTTAGTCGCACTGTGGACGCCTTGCCATGGGTGCAGTGGTAGGGGTGCCTGAATTAAAAAAAAATAACCATTTTACACGTCTAATTGACAAAGTTTAATAAGTACAACAACACACAACTATTATTCATATTTTGTTAACATTAAATATGGCTTGTACCGCTACGAGTAGATTTAAGCGAGGGAATCAAAAATAATGACTATTGACTTAATGCTGGCTGGACACAACAAAAAAATAAATAAACTAGGGGTCAATTTTAACACAAATTGAACCAGTCTCATGATAAGCTCAATAAGGTATGTGTTTTGAGCACTAGAGCACGATATATTTACTTGTATACATAGAACATATCCAAGACTCAGGAACAAATATTAATGCTCATCACACAATTATATTCTCTTACCGGGATTTGAACCCAGAATGTTCAGCATCAGAAGCAATGTTACTCCCGCTGAGCTAAACAGGTCGTCAGAACATGAGCAAGTTTGAGTACCATTACAGTAAGTACATACCCGAAACCGAAGCTGTCCTACTGGCGGCCGAGCGTACGGGACACCCTTGAAGCTGTAGAAACATGATCCGTCGTACAGTTTGTCTACCGAACCTTGCAACTTGCCATGCTTCACCGCCACAATTGGGTCACGCTGTGAACAAAATGGTTGATATGTTTTTCAGCTTTACCTCACTTTATTGCACAAAAAAAACATAGTGGCTAAATATAAAAACGAATCATTTTTTAGCTGTCCATAATGAAATAACCTTACTTACTGTAGTGAGCATCAATAATTTTGTAATCTCTAAAAAATCCGTTAGATTTTTATGGCTTATTTACGCCCATAGTTTATAAAGATGTATGTCGTCGTATCAATAGTATTTAGTGTTTTGAATATTTAATAGATCTGCGTTTTCCAACATTTTTCATGACCCCTAAATAGAAAAATATTTCATGACCATGAAATATTTCATGGGTCTGCACTGATTCAAATATGTGCTTTAAAATGTTACAAATATTGAGTACAAATTGATGTTATCCTTCTCCCTCTGCCCCGCCCCAATTCGGATTGAACCGATTCCGGTTTACCCCATCTTCGCAGTTCTTGTGTGCCTTGCGCACTACGTCTCTCTCCAAATCTAACCGGCCGCGCCTGGCATTCCCCTTTGTGAGTTTGCGCTCCCCCACCGAATCTGATTACGGCCAGGAGGTCTAGCCAGGCCTATCTAGTTCAAATTTAGGTTCTAAAAAAACACTTTGAACATAAATTATTCTATCTTCTTCTGTTTCCGAGTAAATCACTCATTGAAATAAAACAATTTAAACGAATTATATCGCGAAGTGGCGTGCGGGCCATATAGGCACATATAGGGCACTGCCTACCCTGAACGACCATGGCTCTATACAAGAACAGATAAATTGCCTACCCTGAAGCCCCGAACGACCACAGCCCCATATAATTAGACACAAAGAACGTGCCTACCCTGAAGCCATGAACGGCCATGGCTCCAAATAGGCACAGAGAAACTTCCTAGGTACTCTGAAGCCCTGAACGACCATGGCTCCATATAGGCACAGAGAAACTGCCTAGAAAAGCTAAACTGCCTTCCTTGGCCAAAACCCTGTACACGCCACTGTGCACTGATATCGCGTGTACTCGTATTATCTCATTTGAGTTCCCGACGTTTTGAAAGCTTCTCAGCTTTTCTCAAAGGAGAAAAAGAAGAGAGGAAAATATATATTTTCTCAGTCGACCCCGTGAACACGGAAGCTGCACTGCAAAGCAAAACGTCAGGAACTCAAATGGGATAACATACGCGATATAATCCGTTTAAATTATTTTATTTAAATAAAATACTTCTGTTAGAATTATTTAACAAAATCTAAATCATTCATTTTTGTTGGTACTTATTTATTACTTTTTATGTAACGAGTGGCAAAAGGGCAGACGAGCCACCTGATAGAAAGCAGTCATCGTCGTCCATGGATATGTGTAACACCGGAGGAATCGCCCATATTTTGCCAACCTTTAAGAGCCCTGTTAACTCGCTTCTTGAAGAACCCCATGTCATAGCGCTCTGGAAATACCTCAGGGGGAAGGTTATTCCACAACTTGCAAGTGCGTGGTAAAAGTGAGCGTTTTTGGTTCTGGTGACTGAATTTGTGGTTTGCTTTAAATTAATATGACACTGCGCAGTATTTGTGTCAAGTTCGATTCGCACTTATGCAATTACTATCCATTATACTTAGCAGGTTCAAGAATGTGTTCTTGAAATTGTGAGAAATGATTTGTTTGAAAAAAAATTAAGCAAATATCTGTGTGTGGCACATATTTCGACAGTTCTTTTAAAAACATTTAGAGGTTTCAAAATTTTTAATATTTCGAATATTTTCGGAAAAAATCGCTCCGAAAGTAGCATAAATTGTGCCCCCCCCCCCCCTCTATTTTCTAAACGATTATTATTATTATTATTGTGAGCCCGTTTTGTCCCACTGCTGGGCAAAGGCCTCTCCCTCTTCCCATTCCTCCCTATTTTGGGCAATTTCCGGCCATTCTTTCAAAAAGGAGTCCAGTTCATCCCGTCATCGCCTATGTGGTCTGCCGCGTCTCCGTTTTGAGCTTTTAGGTCTCCAATCTGTGGCGACCTTGGCCCATAGCTCACTCGGCATGCGACAAACATGACCAGCCCAGTCCCACTTTAGCCTGGCCGCCTTCCGAGTTACGTCGAATATTTGAGTCTTGGAGCGCAGCGTAGTGTGCCGGATACGATCCCTTAATTTTACACCTAATATGCTACGCTCCATGGCTCGCTGGCAGACCCCAAGTTTGGACTTCAGAGCTTCTGTTAAAGACCAAGTCTGAGCACCATAGGTGAGAATTGGCAGTATGCACATGTCCATGAGCCGCCGTTTTAGTGATAACGGGAGGTCTCCCTTCATCAGATGTTTCATGGACCAATAGCTCTACACGATATGGTCAAAAAATATGAAATAAATTACCAACATAAAGCTTAATAAATACTTTCAACGAAAATTGTTTTCAACATGATCGGATATACCGTTTTTGAGTTATTGCTGAAAAACGGCGCTTCTCAACAAAAGAACATAAGTGCCGTGGAGATACGCTCTTTTGCTAGTGCACTTTTTCATATCGCATTTTCTTCATCTGAGTGTGCATTTTTTCGTATGAACGGCTGCGGAACCCTACGCTGAGCATGCTGGTCCGACATGCTCTTGGCCGATTTTTTTTGGAGTACTTAAAACATAAACAAACCTACACATGAAAAAAATATACTTACCATTGTTTCAGGAGCGCCGGAGATGTTTCGGAAGAGCCTCTTTGGAGCTTGGATCAGAATATTTCGGCTCGGTGTAATAAACTTGGACATTCTAGACTTTTTGTAACCTTTCGAAAAAAAGAGTTATGTCAGGGGATAGTCTCGATTTACTCAAGATGATTGTTTTTTAATTCCATTAGTAACTTACACAGTGGCGACAATGGTATTTTAAAGTACATCTTAAAAGTCCCCGGCAAGCTCGGCCGAATTTCACCTTACCATACAAACGGAGTTTCGTTCTCATTTTAAAACTACGTGTTGGATTGTAACGAAACTTTGCATATACAATGACATGAGGTATATCTAGGCCTAAATATAGTTTATATGGCTCCAATTTATAAAACAAAGAAAATACAGAAAAAACAAGTTTTGTATGAAAAAATTTAAATTCGCTTTATTTTTTTTACTATGGTATCTGAAGCGCCATAAACTAATTACAGGCCTGCATATACCTTAACTTATTCTAAGTACAAAGTTTCAGAGCAAACTAGCTAATCGTTTTAACATGAGAGCGTAATTTCTTTTGTATGGAGAACCGAGCTTACCGGGGACTCTTAACTAATACAAAATAGTATTACGATAACAAATTTATAGATATCAATGGACGGATCTTTTGTCCTGAATCTTCACTGTATTGTAAACGTCACATTTTTTTGATTTGGTTTAAGCATGGAGTATAGAAGTAAGGAGTACAATCTGTATAAATCCAAAGTGTCTGACAAAAGGGTTTAAATTGGTGGCGCCACTGCAGCAAGTTCATAAAATAAATAACCTTAAAATGCCAAAAAAAAACACATTTTGGACATGGTTAAATATTTATATCAAAGAAGAACGAGGGATTGAGTAGTATTTCGATAAAAATGTTTTGAAATTAGTTGATGATATGACCGGAACTGAGAAATAACGGCTACATTAATTTTACACGCACGTGCCACACTAGCGCCATTCTGGACGGATTTGGAACTAATATTTACTGCTTTCTGCTGGAAACATTTTCATCTGTTTTCCTATATCGTCGGGGATAGCGCAATACGGAATACCTCGTAACGAATACATGTTGGTAAGATTCTATATTGAAACAGATGTTACGTATTTTTTTTGAAATTTGAACTTTATCCACCAGTGCTAGCTTACACTGTTTTGCACTATCCCCGATGATATGAGTTCGACCTCCTTACCTAATAAACTCCATGAGTTTAAGGTATAATTCATGGAGTGTGTGAAAACTAAGTAAAACAATCGCTATATATAATATTTTCTTCTGTTTCCGCGATTATTACTCATTGAAATAAAACAATTTAACGGATTATATCGCGTATATTATCTCATTTTAGTTCCCGACGTTTCGGAAGCTTTCCAGCTTTCCATGGTCACGGGAGTCCTCCCGTGACAATCGCTATATATATAAAGCAAGGACCATTACCCAAAACAAAAGGACAGCCAGTTGCCATACGTGCCAGAATATCTCCTTGTGATCGAAAAACTAGATAGTGCTTTAAAACTTAACATTTAACGATGTTATAATTTAATAAAGAAACATAGTATAAATAAATCGTAACATTTAAATACTGTGTCATGCTTGCAAAGTTGAATAATTGTAAAAAATAATTCTTATAGATAGATGGCGTTGTATTGTACATATTGGGGAACGGCTTTTTATATGGAGATAGTCAGTCCTCTTGTCTTAATGGTCCTTGGATCTAAAGTGTCCGTCAAAAAACGTTAAATTAGTGGCACCACAGGTTAGCAAGTGTATACAAAAAAAAACATAATCCACAAAGATGCAAGAAAAAGCATTTTGAACACAATTGAATATTTACATCAGAAGAAGAACGAAGGATTGAGTAGCATTTCGATAAAAATGATTTGTATATAAAAAGTTATGGGATACTTCTTACCCAGCTACGCTGAAATATAAAAGAGGATTAAGACTTTTTTCAGACTTTCTTCATAAAATAAAAGTTAATTATGAGGAAGATAAGCCTAAAAAGAAAAACAAATTCTAATATTTGAAGTTGATGTAAACTCTTTCTGGAAAGGTCCCATAACTATGTAGGAACTGCATAGATATAGTCAGTGGCGTGCAAAGGGTTGTAGTACAGAGACTGGTCAGAGTAGGCAGTTGAAATATTTAGGTCACAGGGGTAGGTACTTTTTCAGTGTCTATATGGAACCATGGTCATGCAAGGTAGGCAGTGCCTTTGTGCCTATACCCACTCAATTGCTTGAAGGATTGAACTCTATACAACCTCCTGTGTACCTACCATGAGCTGAGTTTACGATCGGCGCTAGCGAGTATCTCGTATCGAGAGTCAGTGCACCTCTCTCGCACGCGCTAATAGTGCGAAAGAGATAGACCGTCATCGAGCGCTCGATACTCGCTCGTGCCGAACTCATGGTAGGCCGGATCCCCCGGTCCTCACTTGATTATTAGAATAAAAACCGGTCAAGTGCGAGTCAGACTCGCGCACCGAGGGTTCCGTATAAACTTTCATTTATTCCGATATAACTTGCCGCTTGAGTTGAGTTTGCCTCTCCTATCTATGGCGTCACATACAAATGAGGGGCACACTTAATCAAACTAATTCAAAAATGATTTTTGGTGATTAAAACAAAGGTAGACAATTATAATTTTTGTGTAATATTCATATTAAATTACATAATTGCAGAAAATTCTAGATTTTTCGCTTGCTAAACTTCGGAGATAAAGAGGGGGAAATGGTGTTTTTTTTCACATTTTCCATAATAAAACAAAATCTACTCACAAAAAAAATAGTTTGACCCCTCCCCCCCGTCATTTACGACGTTTTTTTAGAAAATAAAAATATATTTTAAAATGTTTTCTTTACAATACACGTGTGCTGACTATGTTTATGAGTATTTCAAATTTCAAATAGATAGCATTAGTCGTTTTTGAGATATGGCGCTTTAATAGTCGGACAAACAGACAGACAGACAGACAAAGTCACACCATAAGGTTCCTTTTTTACCATTTTTCGTACGGAACCCTAAAACTGGCGACCAGTAACTATAGTAACCAAAAGCAACTGAGTGGTTATGGACCGCACACCACTGGTTTTCAACAATTGGACGGCAGTGTGGTGTTCCGGTTTGAAGAGTAGAGGTGCGTCCACATTTGTATCATTTGCCCGTATCAGATCATCGTCGCGTGGCATGATCGCGTGTCACGATCACGCGTTTGGACGTTGCGCCGATCGGATCGCTCGAAATCCATTTTGCTACGCGTATCACACAGTTATATTGGACGAGTATGGCATGATCGGCGCGCCGACAGTAAGCGTCCAAGCAGCGCGATACGCAGTCATGCCACGGCACGGTGATCGGATACGAGCAAATGATACAAGTTGGAAGCACCTTTAGAGGTGCATTCCACCAGAACGTGTATTTTGTCGGATACGAGATGGCTATGACAGCTACCTTAAAAACGTATAAACAGTCCAAGAATTCAGTTCCAATACAAAAGCCAAGTTATAAAATATTGACATACCAAAAATTGACTTCCTAACTTTCTTAGAAGAATGAAAAGAATGACGTCACGTACCCAACATTCTAGTGGAATGCACCTAGAGAACTAGTGAAAATATTGTATACTTACTTTTCGGCGTGTTCTATAGAAATTCGTAACTTTATACGTAAAAATATAATTTTAAGTTCTGCATTGTAGAACGACATTCGAACCTAAAACGATAAAGATACTAAATAGTACTTAAGTAAGTAATTTAATTTCATATTATCGAAAGTGCTTGTAACTAGGCCTACTAGAAAAAAAGAATATTTTGATTTGATATAACCCGTTTTCTTAATCCCTCATCCAAGCTCAACTGAGCGAATACGGCGCTAACCAACACTATATTATAGAAAAAACTGGCCAAGTGCCGTATGAGTCTCACTCGCGTACCGAGGGTTCCGTATGAAATATACGCTTTAAACCGCCGTATCTATGAAAATCCAGTGTTAGCAGAGCCCTACTCCTAAGCAACAGTGGGGCCTTTTTATATTGGTTACTCATATAGACGGAGAGACATAAAAAAATGGAATTTTCAGATTTATTTCGTGTGCTATAAGATCTACCTCCATACCAAATTACAAGTTTCTAGAACAACTGGAAGTACCCTATAGGTTTTACATGGACGGCAATTTGAATGGAAACACCTTTTTTAATGACTGTATCTTTGGATTGCGTTGACTTAGAAGTTTGATTTTTTTACAACTTTAAGGGACCGCAGACATTATTTAGTATTTGATGTTCAATTTCAACTTGATACCTCCACGTGTTCCCAAGAAAAATGGTCTTGACAGACAGACAGACGGACAACAAAGTGATCCTATATGTGTATCGTTTTTTCCTTTGAGGAACGGAACCCTAAAAAGGGTGTGTCGATCTTTTAAACGTAACATAATTATGACAATGGCAATATTATACGCCGCTGTGTTTTTCAACGATTATTTGCTTATTAAATGCAACTTCTATCATTACTTCCTTTTCCTCATCCTTACTATATTATAAACGTGAAAGTATGTATGTACGTTGCACTTAGTCTCAAAAACTACAATACGACTTTCATGAAACTTTCCAGTTATGTACCTTATATATCAGATTAGGACATAGGCTATAATGTATGCCAATTTTCATCTCTTTTAGAAACGAAAAAGGGAATGAATATTAGTATGGACATGAATTTTTTTTTTACGCTAGGAACATGAAATCTTGGCAATATGCTTCACATTTAAATTAGCAAAATATCGAGTTTTGGGGAAAGACATAAGCTACTTTTTAACCGGGAAAAATACCTTCGTTTATCGCGGATAAAGAATCTATGGCGGACGAAGCTAAGCTAAAAATATGGGTAATGACTTTTTCCCCTCCGAGAACGAAGTTGCGGGCAATTTTCTAGTAAATTATACAATTGTAAGTCAGCAATCAATCGAACTAGATAGATTACATTAATGTTATATATAACATTTTTTACTTCTAATGACCTCAGGAATGCGTGCTTAAAATATTTCCGATTCCTCGCAGGCACTGTGTATAAGATACCCATTTTTAGAGTTCCGTAGCTAAAATGGCAAAAACGGAACCCTTATAAATACATTCGTCATGTCCGTCCGTCCGTAAGTCACAGGCATTTTACTCAAAAACTATAAGATGTATATTGATGAAATTTGAACTTTGGAATATAGGTGTCTTGTATCGACCGGTACTTAGTTTGACAGTTAAATAATAAAAAAAAAACCATATTTCTAGAAGGGGGCACCTTCTAGAAATATGTTGTTTTCTTTTTCATCCATACAACAGAAAAAAATGTGACAAAATCAATGTCTAGCACTGATTTCGACGTTCTTATAAAAACACTTTGAGGATTCTAAAAAAAAATGATTTAGTGAATATTTTCGAAAATAATCGCTCCGAAAGTAGCTTAAATTGAGTACACCTCTCTATTTTGTAAGCCTTATCTTGAAAAAGCATGAAAAAACTTACAAAGATCAACTATACAACGATATACTGTTTTTGAGTAACAAGTACGTAAATGGCGTGGAGATACGCTCTTTTGCTAGTGCACTTTTTCATATCTTATATTTTTTTATCTTTAGTGCATTATTTTATATGAACCCTACACTGAGCATAGTCCGACATGTTCGTGGTCGGTTTTTTAACTTTCCAGTAACAAGAGACGTCGACAAACTTAGTATTGTATGTGAATAGCTTTGATACTATTCTGGTAGCCTACAACCCTCACTAATAAGATAGACAGTGGCGCCACCCTCAACTGAACGATTAAGTTTGTAGAGCGAAACTGCGCGCGCGTAGAAACACGCACGTTGGTGCAAATTCAAATAAAATCGAAACAAAAAGTATGAGCATTATTTTTACTAAAACTTACTTTTTTATTATTACCGGTGTTTCTCAACTTGATAATAATTTCATCCCTCGTTGTGTTGTTTGTATGACAGGTTTGCGTTCAAATTGGCGATATGAAGTCGAAAATCCACCAATAGAAATGTCTGATTCGGTCTACCTGCATCCTTATCTGACCACCCACTTCACCCACATTCAGTGTAAATAAGGATTAGTAGTTTTATCAATATTACTATGGCCAGGAATGATTTGAAATAGCCCATTACGTTTGCAAAACCGAACAATTGTGCAAATATGAGAATTTGTTTGATATTCATTATTTGTTTATGGTTTATTCAGTTTTTTCGTATATTAAGGGTTTGCACGTGTTTTGTGTATATTTAGGTAAGTGTAAACGCCTAAACACGTGTCGTAGAGCGCTGCCCGCAACGCGCACTACGCGTTTTTTTAAGTGTCCGTCACCAGTTTGATAGCGACAATTATCCTCAAATGAAACGGAGTTACATGGGTTGAACAGTGACAATTAACATACATATTTATTCCAAAGTTAAACAAAAAAAAATTGGCACCTTTTCTATAATGTATCTTCAAAAATGTTTTATCATTTAAAGTACTTATTTATAATACGCAAAGAGGTTGTATCAGCGTGCACTTCATATTCCGCACTGATACATATTTACCATTTTTTAATGAATGCTTAATTTTTTTACTGTTTTTTCGATATTGGTACCTAATTGATATTTTCTGTTGTTATAAATATATGCTTTTACCTATAGGTGCACAGACTGCGAAAAAGTCTAGGCAACACAAAACATATAATGAATAGTCCATAATGAAGTACTTGCTTCCTATCTTCCTAAATAAAGTTAGACAACATTCTAAATCATTAAACGCTATAATAAAACTTCTTCGCATTATGTTCGAGTGGCGAGAAATCTATAGAATCCGATTTACATCTGTTTGTCTAGTCTAGATACCGTATTCGTGTCCTCGAGAAATAAAACCTGATTAGCTACGGGCTATATTCAACATGTACCTCACCCTGTTCAACATATATGCGTTATTGAGCAATGCGCCTTTGCAATAATTTACTACATAATATGAAACGTTTATTAGGCATGCAACAATAAAAAAGTATAAAAAAGTATTTTTGCAAACTACTTAAGCATTCAATTTTGTACAGTTGAATATCTCGTTATCATCTCGTTGAGTACATGCCTCTTACCCAAACATTTATTAACTACAGAAGTATAAATAACGAACAAAAACTAGTTATGAATATTTGCTCAGCAATACAAAACGCAAAATTTTGCCCAAAACAAATCACTGCGTGGTGAAATTGCACATGTTACTATTCAAATAAAAGTCTATTGCAAAAATTAATGAAACTACTATCTTTCACACACCTGTTACCACGAAATACTTCCCACGGTACATTTTATCTTTAAACAATGTATCTCCATACAATACTTTTCGGTATTTAAACGAAAGTAATAACTTGCTATTTAATGCATGTCCTGTATGACATGATTTACTGTTGTTTTTGATGTAATAACGTTCATAAAAGTGTCAGGTTTTGACAACTTGTCAGTGCATGTCGAGATAACAGTGCATTTGATTATGCAGTGGAGTGCATGAGTGATATCATGGCCACAAATGCACGGCTATGACGTGCAAGCAAACGAATAAAATAAAAGCAATGACCCCAATACCACACGTATTTTATTCTAGTATTTCTTGTAAAAAAATACTTAGTTACTTAAATTTTATGGTACCAGTCTATTGTAACATTGGTGTTTTTGTGAAACGCTGGTAAGTAGTTTATTTTAAAATAAAATAATTCATCCCTTCTGGCACATACCTATGTATAACTGTCTTTACACATAAGGCCCATCTGGTATTGCAAACCTTTAATTCTCTTTTCAAAGTGGGTAGTTTGCACAAATTGCAACTTTAAATATATATCTTTTCTCAGTCAACCCCGTGAACTCAGAAGTTGTAAAACTTTCGAAACATCGGGAACTCAAATGAGATAATATATGCGATAAAATCCGTTTAAATTGTTTTATTTAGATTGATGTTTGTATTCAGAGTTTTCTAATTAGAGTTTTTTCACGAGATATTGTCAGGGAAAATACAAACAAAACATGTATGAAATGTATTATTTTTTCAAAATTGTATTTTACGATCATTATTGCGTTTTCAGCAAAGCATGCAGATCTCGTACATAGCAAATTTCAGGTCGATTCCGTAAAATGGATTTGCAACATTTGATTTAAACATATATGCAAGTGAAATTGAATAAAACAATCTAAAAATGTACATATTCTCTATGTTGTAATATACAACATTTTCGTTTGTTTTTCTATCACTGAACCACAGTGCAGAATAACAATAAGAACCTCACCATCAAAAAACATTTTGCACTCACATTCACCCTTTCTCTAACCGTTTAGTGCACAGTGGGTCCGCATAGTGTTGCTCGGTCATTATTTACAACCCTTTGGATAAGCCCTTAACAACAAACCTTTTTAACATTTTAAAACGTCATCCAACAATGGATGATGTATGTTTTTTTCTAACCTGCCAGGATTACTGGGACTTTTAAAATGTTTTAATATTTAAAAGATTAGCGTCATGTACCGTATTTGAGTACAAGCAAATATTGTTGTTTAAATATTTTGTTTGCAGAAGATATTTATTTTGAATAGTAATTTAAAATAGTTCTACATTTTAATTCTTTGATTTCTGATATACTGTTATAAGTAAGTAAATTCGCATATTTATTCAGGAATAAATTAATGTGGTATACATTTATTAGTGTCTCTCAAAAACAACAAAACTGAGCTGCATCAATAAAAAATATAGCGCTGTGACAGACGGACAGATAGACTCACTAAAAGGGTTTCTTTTTTACCGTTTTGGAGCGGAATCAAAAAAAAAAACTAGTTAGTAAATGTATTTTTGTATTTAAATACCTGACGAGTTAAAGTAATTGTTTGATTGCATTGCATCACTATGGCTTTAAAACTTAATAAATTCCGTTATTGCTTGTAGTAGTGAACAAAATTGATATGGAACTTGTGTATTTTTTTCCAATATGGAACGTCAAAGTATATACAACGTGATCTAGATCGTGATACAAAATGTTACTTTCCAAAGCTACACTTTTAGTATGAGTCCTCTTTTGAAATCTTAAAAAAAAACGACTTCTCCGTACTAAACTTGAAAGTAACCGTAGTCTGTTAGTATGGAGGTTATTCTTTTTTAACGATTTTCAAGTTGGTCTCATACTAAAATTTTATCTATAGATAGATATTTTTTATAGAGACGGAAAGTAACATTTTGTATGATGTCTTAGATTTCACCTTGTATATAAGTATATGTTATAACTATTATACCTGCAAGACCCTTTCTTAAGTTTTTTACATACCGATACGAGTACAATGATAAAGATGTACCAAGATTTTTAGACATTATAAATCGTCGCTCGTTAAAATTAAAAACTTTTAATTTTAACGAGCTTTAAATTAAAAACTCTCAGTTTAAACATGGCGACTTGATAAGCCTGAAACTAGCAAATAATCGCGCGCGCCGCCGAATCCGCAGAATTATGCTCGGTGGCGATGGTGAGCGGCGCTGGACGGGGGCGCGCACGCAGACGGGGGTTGGCGACTAGTGTTGGGACAAGATACATATCGATATCTTCTACCGCTGAAAAATGAGGGATGTTATACGTTTACCGTGTACTTTACGAGTGTACCTTGAGGAAGCCTTCGTTATCGATATTGCTTGTATCATTTATTTCGTTTAATAAATGTATATGGATTATATACATATAACTATATGTATGTAACCACTGTATTGCTATTGAATTGGAAAAGCAAAGTAACTAGGTATAATCCATTAATCTGAGGAAAATAAGTCATAACCCCTCTGTTTTTCGACAGCGTATTCGGGTAAAAAGTATCCTATAGCTATTTGTGGATATTCAGCTACCCTTGTATCAAAAAAAGTTGAATTCTGTTCAGCCGTTTAGGCGTGATATTAAACATACAAAAAATCCAAAAAATATATTTTTCGAATCAGTGGCCTTTAAATAGTCCATATTACTTATATTTTTTTTTAAATATCTACAATGGAAAGGCAATCAGACATTTATTTTATACAACTTTATTATAGTATAGTTTTAATTTTCAGTTCTGAACTCATGATATACTACTTAGCTGGAATAGTCAGAGTGAGATAAAGTATCAAAAATTAGAAACTAGTTTAAATTTCATAATTTTTTTACAGCACACTTATATTATCAATTTTGATAATATCAAATATGCTGACAGCTTCTTCGCACAACGCATTATCATTGAGAAATTGAAAGGAAATGCTCTCAGCATCTTTGAAACCATGCCGCGCGCGGGGGAATACATTTTTAAACATAGATATTTCATACCATATTGATACAAAGATCTAAGTAGAAAAGAAAAATTAATTGCGATCCACTGCAGTCTAAGTCGGAATCGAACTGTTCCGGTATAACAGAGACGCGGTTTCTTGCTTTCTTGCTTAGACTGCAGTGGATCGCAATACAAAAAAAAACTACTTCTTATCACATATTTTGTTTATATAATATTGATACAAGGGCCATCAATATTATATAAACAAAATATGTGATGTTTTCACATTATAAAATATAAACAAAGATATATATTTTACTTCTAAGTTGATAGATATTTATAGTAGGTTTTAATTTAACTTTGTAATTTATTTTAGGATATTACTTATTGTTACAATTGTTTCCACAAGATCGGGATCAGTGGCGTATACTCGTATTGTAAGTCAAGACACACTTTAAATCGCTGCGCTAGAGGAGTAAGTTAGTACCAATTTATCGATAGTTAAATAAAATGAGCACTAACATCAAATATCGATATTTTCTATGCCCACCCTACCCCTCAGCTCTTAACCCTTCAACTGCTACACATGTCGTAGTAATGCATTCATGGGCCCTCGAGCGTGGCGGCGCAAAGTAACTAAACGGACACACCCCAAGCTCTCATTTATTATTTTAAACGGCAACTCATAATTTTCAGATTGGATCAACGGTAGGGTTGGGCTGAAGTGCCCATTTTTTTAAATAAAGGCCATCACAACATCGCACTCTTTCAAAGGACGAGTCTTCAATTTTAGAAATGGTATTAAATAAATAAATAAATATCAGGGACAATCTTACACAAATTGACCTGGACCCAAACTAAGCAAAGCTTGTACTCTGGGTACTAGGCGACGATATACATAATATATAGATAAATTATAATACTGAAATATATAGAAAACATCCAAGACCCAGGAACAAAGATTCGTGCTCATCACACAAACACATGCCATGGCCGGGATTCGACCCGGGACCGCTAGCTTCGTAGGCCGTTGTACAGTACAACCAACTCAGCCAAACGTGTCGTCGTGTGCTATTTTACATGTTGAAATTTCAGATGTTTTTGAAAATGTATATAAAACCAGCACTCAAACATAAAATCACGCAAGCGTGTCAGCGGCGTAGGAGTAAAGTGAATTTTTTTTGGATCTCAAACTCAAACCTTGTGTCTCTTGGCACTCAAACATAAAAAAATGTTTTGATCATAAACGTTGAATCATTGGCAGCGAACGTGTTACTGGAACCGTATGGATGAATACGTATTAAAACTTAAATACAGGGAATCTGTCATAGGTTCCATAAACCCAACCTAACTTGCTAATATTTGGATTATTTACTTTCTAGACCCAAACCGAGCTAATGTGATTTTTTAACCGGTAATATTGATAGAACACAATATTGTTAACGTTTTCACCCTTTCAGCAAACGCGCCATGATGCGATTTATCAGTGTTTGACGAGAAATTGGCGATGAACTGTGACGGTAACTATTTTGTAGCATTGTGTCGCTACTTACCATTTTTGAGTTATGATGCGTAATGGATGCCAAATTATGGAGCTGAATAATAAGCGTACACAAACTGATCTAATTTTACAGTCAGGGAATTTAAAACTTTGTCATTCTTGAACCTTTATCATCATCATCATCATTTCAGCCATAGGATGTTAACTGGTGGACACAGGCCTCCTCAATAGATTTCCACCTGGGCCAGATAGAGGCGACCCGCATCCAGCGAGTACCCGCTACCCTAACCAGGTCGTCCGACCACCTTGCGGGTGGCCTTCCCACGCTGCGCTTGCAGGCACCTTAATGCCATCGTTAGTACTTAATACTGTATGTAAGCTACACAGCTTCGCCATATGTGAGGGTTACAGCTTTAAGATAGACGTTGCAGGCACCTAAAAAGTCCTAACCCCACTTTTTTTCTTAAGTGTAGTCGGGTAAAAAGTATACTATAACCAAGTATCATATAAGCAGGAGATAGCCAGCTACCCGTGTACCAAAAAATAGTTGAAATCCATTTAGTCGATTTTGCTTAGTGAAGCCACAACGACACATACGAATACAAACATACAAAAAAATATTTCGAGACAGTTACTTCCAAATAGTCCGTTACAATATATTTTTTAAATATCTTCAATGTACAGACATTAAATTTTTACAACTACCCGTCTGCCAAAAATAGTTGAAATCCGCTTAGCCGATTTGGCGTGATGAAGCCACAACGACACATACAAACATTAAAAAAAAAAAAAAAAACATTTTTTTAGGTATCTTCAATGCACAGACATTACATTTTTACAACTTTAATGATGAACTAATCCGAGAAATCCCACATTTAATAAAGATCAAACATTATTTTGGTCGTCATAACCATTCTTAATTAAGTCCATACGCGAAATTTAGGTAAATAGGCAGTGTCCCATTCTACTACTTTACGCCAATATTTTCGCATTTTTACGTAAAAAGAATATTGTGCAAAAAGTGATAGTCAGATTGTTTTGTGACGTATTACTTAATCTAAAATATTCATTGTTAAACTGTCATTTTCAATTGATTTAAAAAATTTTTGGTCACCGTTTATAATTATGAAGCTGGTAACGCAGTGGTCATCGATGTCGTCCACTTTAGTATGAAAATAAGGTATTTACCGCTGCGTTACCACCTTTTTACGGCTCATTGATCAATGTATGACTTTTCGTATATAAGATTCCATAAATCGGTTACGGAATGCCTAGCATAATAATTTTATAAATCTTTTCTTGAATATTGGTTATTTATTTGAAATAATAAAGTTGTTAAATGAAAAAATAATGATCCCACTACCTATTGCAACCTTTGCTTATGTGGATAAAAGCATAAAAAAATCCATATCCCATGATAAAACAACCCCTTTCTCGACTTGATTTTCCTTCTAATGTTCACAGAGACCGAAAGTCGTAACAGATGTGCCCACGTGTCATAAAGATCAATAAAAAATTGCCCGAATCCGTGTCTGATCAAATATTGATATAATTTATTGCGTGTCAATAAAAGGGTTGCAATAAAAAACTAGCATTTCACGGACTATTAACCTATTAGAGCAAAATATACCGTTACATCGCAAGGTGGATGACAATGAAGGACAGTGATACTATTGTAGAGCCAAAATCAACTTAACGTTGGAAATAAAAATGAAAATGTTTATTGGTTAACATTTACATACAAACAGGGTTGGGATTTTCTATTAAGCTACTATAGGATGACCGTCCATTCCTTTCCAATTCGTAAATAAAAGGAAATAAAACCGCCTTTATCCTACACTTCTCGTATTTGGGTGAGAGTTTTGAAATCTTAAACTTCATAGCATCGTTTTGGACGAATGCACGTTTCCAAACTACATCCTCTACCGAAAATTTTGCTGAACGTCGCCTTAAGTTGTAATACTTAGAATTGGTTTCATGTGCTTGTAACAATCGTAACCTAACTTGTTGAGAAATATCCTTTAAGCAACCAAGCTCGCCAGCGGAATATCTCTGTAAGAATAGCTTCAGATTAATCCTGATCGGTATCCTTATAGAACGAACCATTTATAACGAGCTAGGTATAGAGGCTGTGCGGTAAGAGAAGAGTCGTAGGATTTGAGGGCGTACCAGTGCTATTTTATGTTTTTTGCTGTGCTGATAACCCTACCTCGTAATTATAGTTTGTCAGTTATCTTAAGATTGTGTCGGAGACTAATTACTTAGGGGTACTATTAAATAGGTAATCATTTAAAATTAAGCACAATATAAATACCCGTCTTAGCGAACACTTCGTTCTGTAACTTTTTGGAAGTCGGTAGTGAAATCGAATACTATCAAAAAAAAGTAATTCCCCTTGTTGAACTATGCACGGTTTTACCACGTTTGAATTTTCATAATGTAAGGGCCCGTTTCTGCCACGAAGGACTCTTCTCTTTCCGCACAGACTCTAGCATGTACTAAAAAGAAAGAAGTAAACCCTGTAGACTCATTTACGTTAGAGTTAGTCATAAACACTAAATTGGACCACCCGCTTGCACTTACTGATTCTTCTTAAACGCGAATGCCAAGCGTTAAGAGTCCCCGGTAAGCTCGGTTCTCCATACAAACGTAGTTACGCTCTCATTTTAAAACAACTAGCTAGTTTGCTCTGAAACTTTGTACTTAGAATAAGTTAAGGTACATGCAGGCCTGTAATTAGTTTATGTAGCTTCAGATACCATAGTAAAATAATGCAGCGAATTTAAGTTTTTGATACAAAATTTGTTTTTGCTGTACTTCGTTTGTTTTATAAACTGAAGCCATATAAACTAATTCAAGCTTAGATATACCTCATGTATATGCAAAGAGTCTTTACAATCCAACACATAGTTTTAAAATGAGAATGAAACTCCGTTTGTATGGGAAGGTGAAATTCGGCCGAGCTTGCCGGGGACTCTTAATGACTCTTAACTTTCAGTTGATTTTAGCCCGTATAGTGATGACTTTTTGAATATAATACAGTTATTTTTTTAGTTTTACTTTATAACAATCCCAATTTAGAAACTTTTTTATTATATCACACTTTATACTCTCGCGGTTTCCAAATTTTAGAACATCTATGCTATTATAAACTTGTAAAATTGAAATGTCTGTATATTGAAGATATTTAAAATAAAATAAATAGGTAATACGGACTATTTGGAGGTCACTAAATCGAAAAATATTCATTTTAATTTTTTGCATGTTTGTATGTGTCGTCGTGGCTTCATAACGCCGAAGCAGCTAGACGGATATCAACTATATTTGGTACATGGTCAGCTGGGCGTTCACAGATCGTTATAGGATACTTTTTACCTGACTAAGCTGACGTCAAAAAGAGATAATATCGCATGTAAAATTTTACCATCTACTGTAGTTAGATGATTTAATTAATAAATACCAATCCGTTATGAAATTAAGAAAAAAAACGAAAATATCTTTGTTTTGAAATACAAAACTACAAAGTTACGCAAATGTTGTGATTGTTTAAAAATCGAATCCAAAATCAAATTATTACAATTATAAATTTGTAATAATAAAATGTCTATACATTGAAGATATATAAATTAATAGTTTAAATACACTACAAAAACACGCTTTACAAGATTTTTTTAACTAATCCAAATACAGCTTTGATACGCTGTTCTATCATGAAGTTCCAGTTCATATCTTCCGGCTCCATCATCAGATCAGTTCGACAGTACCATATTATTGTATTGTCACCTGAACTACATACAGCTGCCAATTTTCATGACGCTACGATCCTTGGAATATGGTTAAATTAGTTACCTTAGATTCCATTACATAGTTAGTTCCATACTCTCTCTCTCTCTGTGGTCGCTCCCTCATGACTGAGGATCGTGGTCATCGGTGGATGTGGATGCTCTACAGTTTTACACCTAGTTTTTATAATCTGCCTCCACCGGTGTCTGTTCATCGCGTCTCTGACGACCGAGCAAAACTTGGTTGAGGATGGGGCCCCTTTCACTTGATCGCTCCATCTGGTTGGAGACCGTCCCCGGGTTCGTTTGCCCTCCGTGTTGCCAACAATGATCAGCTTTTCATGGCTTTCGTCTCCCCTCCTCATTATGTGGCCAAAGTAGGTCAATATGCGCTGCTGACAGATTGTGAATAGGCGGGTTCGGACACGAAGCTGTGAAAGCATCGATACATGGTGTCTATGGTGGTCCAGGGTATACTCAACATACGCCTCCAGCACCACATCTCGAATGCATCGATCCTTTGCCTTTCTCGGGCTCGTATCATCCATGTTTCCACGCCATACAGAAATATGGAAAATACTAGAGCGCGTACTCGCCGGGTCTTGGTGGTGATGGTTATACCTCTCTCCTTCCAGATGACATTCAGCCGGTTCATCGCATCCTTAGCCATGCCAATACACTAATAGTTACATACAGGTCGACCTAATAAAAGCGTGTTAAAAATATACATATATATATATATATATATATAATATACGGACTATTTGGAAATCATTGAATCAAAAAATATGCCAAAATACGAAGTAGACAGCAAGCGTCAGTAAAAGCTCAACACATCTATCTATACTATTATAACGCTGTAAAAATAAAATGTTTGTGCATTGAAGATATAAAAAAAAAACTATTGTAAGGGTCTATTTGGAGGTCACTGGATTTTTTGTATGTTTGTATGTGTCGTTGCGGATTCATCACGCCAAATCGGCTGAACGGATTTCAACTATTTTTGCTACACAGGTAGCTGGGTATCTCCAGATGGTTACGTGATACTTTTTACCCGACTACACTGAAGAAAAATAGAGGGGTTTTGACTTTTTCTCCTCCGCGAACAAAGTTGCGGGCGCCTTCTAGATTCATATAATTCCTTGAACAATTTCTTCCAACTTTTTCTATGAGAGTTTCGTCGGCTTGGTATTTATTTTATTTAACCTGACCCCAACAAGCACCAGCACAAAGGGGCGTGTCCACCCCCGTTATAACGGGGCGTCGCTCTTCTGTGCCCGCAGTGCGCCGCTCGCGCACCACTGTGCACTCTCACCAGCCATGGACAAAATAGTGTGTAGTGTGTGACCTGTGACTTTCAATTTTCATTGAGAAGTTATTAATTTTGAGATCGTTCAGTGGATAAATGTAGAGTTGGATATGCAGCGTCTTTTGATGTAAGTTGGAAAAGTAAGTTACATGTTTAATTTATAACAATGTCTAATAAAAATTTAAGAGCGAAACAGTTCCTGAATCGGAAAATATTATTTTCTTCTGTTTCCGCGGCAATCACTCATTTAAATAATACAATTTTAACGGATTATATCGCGTATATCATCGCATTTGATTTCCCGATTCTTCTGTTTCCGCGATAATCACTCATTTAAATAATACAATTTAAACGGATTACATCGCAAATATCTCATTTAATTTCCCGATTCTTCTGTTTCCGCGATAATCACTAATTTAAATAATGCAATTTAAACGGATTGGTGAGAGCTACCAAAGAGCTGGCAGCTTCCTCGCTGAGCGTATAAGCTTAGCCATACAGCGAGGTAATGCTGCCAGCATCTTTGGTACGATGCCACGGGGGCCCTTATTAGATTTAGTTTAATTTTATTTTCATTTTTAACTTTTAGTTTTAATATACTTAATTTTATGTATTTTTAAGCAGTGATTTATAATTGTTTTATTTGAAGTTCTAATTCTTGTATAATCCAGATAATAAACTGACATCATTTAAACGGTTTATATCGCGTATATTATCTCATTTGAGTTCCCGACGTTTCAGAAGCTTTTCAGCTTTCGTGTTTACGCGGTCCACTCAGAAAAAATACAATGTCTGCCAAAGTTACAATTTATGCAAACTACCCACCTTACGAAAACAAATAAAGGTGTACATACATGCCACATGGGCCTGATGCGTAAAGACTGATATGTGTTTTAGCAGAGAACTCAAATGATAATATACCCGATATAATCCTAATGTTTTATTAAAATAAAAAATACATAATTTTAAAACGCATAATACATGTTTTACACGATTTTGGATATGTATGTCTGTATCCATCTACATAAGTATGTAGATTATGTGTACAACACGTCAAAACGAATTTAGCCGCTTTGCTACAGGAGTAGCATCATTTGTACCTGACTACAGTAGAAAAAAGGCTTTAGACTTTTCCACTGCTGTAGACAGTGAGGAAAAGTTCCATACCGTGGCATTTCAAGAAAATGTTTAGCTTTTCTTCAAAAAACTTTTGCCGTCGGATCAATGCAATACGTGATTCTTAGGGTCACGAAAACATACTGCTGAAGAAATATAACTAACTAGAATGTGCCTGCAAACTTCGTCAGCGAAAGATAAAAAAATCATTTACCTCTTTTTTTCTTCAGCGTAGTTGAGTAAAAAGTATCCAATAACCATCTCTGGATACCAAGCTACTTATATACTAAAAATAGATGAAATCCGTTTAGCCGTTTTGGCGTCATGAAGCCAAAAAAGAATTTCCGATTCAGCTACCTTCAAATAGTTCATTATTATTATTTTTTCTTCAACGTATAGATAGACATATCATTTTTACAACTTTATAATAGTATAGATTACTGCTTAATTACTTTTTTAACGTGACACGGCCAAACATGTGATTTAATTGCATTTGGTTTATAATCACCATGTCGCAATAGATTAGATCAGATTGGATTAGATTATTAATTTAAATTACATTATAAGTTGAGTTACATGTCAAACTACATGAATTTAAAGTTGAGATCAAAACACAATACAAGTAAAATACAATAAAAATAACACAATATAACAACAATATTTTACACACGTAAAATAAAATAAAATAAATATTAGGGACAATCTTACACAAATCCACCTAGTCCCAAACTAAGCAAAGCTTGTACTATGAGTACTAGGCGACGATATACATAATCTATAGATATAATATGATATTTAAATACATAGAAAAGATCCAAGACCCTGGAACAAACATTCGTGATCATCACACAAACACTTGCCCTGCCCGGAATTCGAACCCGGGACCGCTAGCTTAGTAGGCCGTTGTACACTGAGCCAAACGTGTCGTCAAGCGAAATGTAATAATAATAAAATAAAATTAAACAAGAATGACATAATAACTATAATAATAATTAATATTTTCTTCTGTTTCCGCGATTATTACTCATTGAAATAAAACAATTTAACGGAGTATATTAGTCCACCCGTGACAATGGAAAGCTGGAAAGCTTCCGAAACGTCGGGAACTAAAATGAGATAATATACGCGATAATAATCCGTTAAATTGTTTTATTTCAATGTATAATAATAATTTGTCAAATCAGGTAAATGCCAAGTTCATGTATCCGAAAGTAGAATATACAACAAAAATTTTTGAATTCTTTTGTTATGAATAAAGGCCATAGTCGGCTTTCCATATTAAATCCATGCCATTGTATCAAATTGAATATAGTTCTCTTTATGATCTCCTCTTATATTATCAAAATGGTTACAGATTTTCACTTATGTTTACTTTAATGTACTAATTTTGGAACTTATTCACGCGATTAATTTATTATTTTGAAACGATGTTCTTTATTTAAATTAGTGTCCCCGCGAAAAAGACGAGTACTGGTTATTTTAAAAGAGTATAATATAATATAAGTATAATTAAATGGTTTTTTTCATGTAGTTGTGAAGTAGCGATACCACATGATTAAAAAAAAATCTTCTCCTAATTGAGTCCAGTCTAGTCCGATAATGGAAAGCCAAATGTCTCTTCTTAAAAATATACGTAAACCATTAAACTTAGTTATTATGCGAAGATACAAAACTACCGAAGCAATAAAGTATTTTTTTTTGTCATTTAAATTTATAAATCGGCTAAATTAACACTTGAAGTTGCACTAAAACATTGTTGTCAGTTTTATCTCAACACTATGCCACTAGTGTGATATTTTGGATTATGTCACAATTACACCACTGTGTTGAAAAAGCCGCGATCATTATAGGGTTAATTTTCGTGCGAAAGTTTATTTGGACTATTTTAAGTAGCCTAAGTGGCTGTTAGCAATGACGTTGGGATCGAATCCGTGGGATGGTATTATCTGGACACCAAATACATCAAAACAAATGAAATAATGAAATAAGTTTCGTTCATGAAGGAGGAAAAGTCATAACCCTGTTTTTTGCTTCGGAGTATTCGTGTAAAAAGTATGTGTGGATACCCAGCTACCAGTGTACCAAAAATAGTTGAAATCTGTTTAGCCGATTTGGCGTAATGAAACCACAACGACACATACAAACAAACAAAAAAACAATGTATCTAATATTTTCTTCCGTTTCCGCGATTATTACTCATTGAAATAAAACCATTTAACGAGTGTGGTCTTTCATACATTGGTCAAACGAAACGCAGTGTATCAACCCGGGTGAAGGAGCACATAGCAGATGTCAAGCACCGTCGGTGTAATAGGTCTGCAGTCTGTGAACATGTCATTGACAAACCAAACCACTCAATTAAGTTTGATAAACCTTTTATCCTTGCCAAAGAAAAAATATATTTTCCCAGGATGCTACGCGAGGCTATTGAGATTAAAAAGCATCCTAATTTCAATAGAGAAGATGGATTGTCACTACCACCAGCTTGGGATCCTGTAATCTTCATCAAGGAAGAAGTGAGACACAGGACTGCAAAACCTTAATTTCCGAACGGTGTAAAATATCTTATCTGTTTAAAAGTAGTTTAATAGTCTCTGTTCTTTAAATATTATAATTAGTAATGAGGTAGCCTGGGAGTTTTTCTTTGCAGCGTTTCTTTTCTCCTCAGTACGCCTCATTTGTGAAATGCTGCTTGGTAAATTATTAGAATAAAATAATTAAGCCCTTCTGGCACAGGTGTAACTGTCTTTACAGCTTAGGCCCATCTGGCATGTATGTACACCTTTATTTGTGTTTTTTCAAAAAAATGGGTAGTTTGCACAAATTGTAACTTTGACAGAGGAAAATACATCTTTTCTCAGTCCTCCCGTGACCATGGAAAGCTGGAAAGCTTCCGAAACGTCGGGAACTAAAATGAGATAATATACGCGATATAATCCGTTAAATTGTTTTCATTTCAATCAATGTATCTTTTTTTTAATATCTTAAATATATAGACATTTTATTTTTACAAATTTATAATAGTAAATAAGTCATACAGATTTTAGAATATAACCGTCTTTTCTGTAGAAAAGACAATATACCTAGTAAATGGTATGGGCACATAATAACTTATATTTTAATCGTACTTAGGTTAGTAGAAAATTAGTAAATGTAAAGTAATCTGAACCGCCTGATGAAAAACAAAAATAGCTGACTTCATGTTGCATAAGGGTGAAGCAACATTTAGACCCACACTTTTGTCGTCCCTGGCGTTACCGATAGTGTCTCTGGAGTTACCAAGATATCGGGCTTCTAATAGGATATTTTCCTGTTTATTACATTTAACAGACGGAACATTTAACGTTTTAAAGTACGTCGTAAATTTAAACCATTATTTAAAGTCGTTATCTTATAACTAAATTTAAGAGTTGTAGACAGATTTGTGTCGGTCTAAACGTTTATTCACCCATCAATGCACTAGAATTATTTTTCTAGTGACTATACTTTCCATAAGGTCATGTCCCAATGCTTGACCCAGTCCTTATAGTAGCCACGTTCAAACGCAATTTATAGCAACAGAGGGAAAACCGTGAAGTCAACTATTGCAATTAGAGTCTCAAGCATTGGGATGTTTACCTTACAGCCGAGCAAGAATAACTTGTTTTCCTAGTTAGCCCTTCTATCATAGACTAGTAGATTTAAACTAACACGATTTTCACTCGATATCACAACACAACAAAGAGGGCTTAATCGCATAAAAATATAAATGAAATAAATATAAATATCAGGGACAATCTTACACAAATCGACCTAGACCTAAACTAAGCAAAGGTTGTACTATGGGTACTAGGCGACGATATACATAATATATAGATAAATTATAATACTTAAATACATAGAAAACATCGAAGACCCAGGAACAAACATTCGTGCTCATCACGCAAACACTTGCCCTGGCCGGGATTCGAACCCGGGACTGCTAGCTTCGTATGCCGTTGTACAACCCACTAAGCCAATGTGACGTCGAAATATAATTTATTTAATTACCTTTCGTTGATAATTTTTCGACGTTTCAGAAGTCGCGTTACGTCCATGGTCTCGAAGGAACCCGTTTGATGTGTTGTGATAATAGACTAGTGGCTGTCTGAGCTGTAGACCTCGTGAGTCTTTTTACCCTCATACTCTTTACTCGGCTATTATGAAAAAAAAAACTAAAATTTAACGATCCGACAAAAAACACATGTAATTTTCTAACCTAGTCACAAAATTTCGCGAGGCTTGTTGGTGAAAAGGAAGCTGTAGAGGAGAACAGCCAGTCATCCAGACAGACAAAAGCATGTATGCCCAAGTTGAAACAGAGATACTTCGCTTGCTAGGTCAATTAAACATGCTTTGGCCCTATAAAGTATAAACTCCATAGTTATGCAAGCTCACTGTTCAGTAACGACCAAATGGGCATCAAATTGTGCCTGTGTACTAATCGCATGATCGTTAACTTCGTCACGCTCCCATACGTCCGACACGTGCGTGTCGCGTGTCGGCGGGGCACAGGTGGCGCGCTCTTCGTACTGAATTTGAGGGAGGAGTTAGAGGAGTTTGTTTTAGCTCCTCATTCTGAGAGTTATTCTTAACACTTTTCCTGTTGAGATGCCCCCAATGATGAGGCATACGACTGCTTGCCAGGAGTCCATGCTTCCACTTTGGAGTCACGTTCCCATAATGAATACGCAGTTGCACTTGTGACATTGTCAGATCTTTTTGTATGACGACAGTGAACGTGTTAAGTGTGTTTTCGTGTGGTTAAAGGTTATCTTCATTGCCTGTTTCACTCTTGTTAGAGTCATCCCGTCACTTCGGGTTGGTGGCAGGCTTACGTCGTCATTCCTCTTTTATAATAGCTTTAGTCGTTGTTTTCCGGTTTCTAATACTATATGATATGACGATGATCATTAACTTCTAGTTCTTATATGAGGCACGAGCCAGTCCCGTGTCGACAGGACACAGATGGCACGCCCTCTGTATAGGTTGAAGGAAGGTTGAAGGAGGAGTTACTTTACTTTTGCTCGTCATTCTTAGTGTTCATCTTCAGCGTGGTTGTATACGGTCATGGGCTTATAAAAGCTTTAACATATGGTTTTGTTTAGCAAATTTAATTAGCTGGCGTTAATTCTTTGATGTATGCATTACGATCCGACTTACTTATTTACAATTACATTCGCGGTTATTCGCTTTAAAACGCGAGAAACACCTCATGTAATCGAAATAGGTATGTCTGATTCTTACAGCAGTTTTCTACTTATTTCTTCACTGACTAACTAAGGAGCACATAGCACCGGGGGCTATTTTATCTGCCCAAGTATCTGATAAAATAACCTGCCCTGCGCGCGTACAATTATACAAAGGTTTTTTTTTCTAAATTGTCGTAAATACTAATAGGCACAAATATTAGATAAATAAATATTAGACATAATTTCATGCCCAGTCTATGCATGAGACTATATTTATTTTAAATTAAAAAGTAATTCGCCTGTGAATACCAATACGATGCTTTAATGAATATTGTTTCACCTCTCACTTCACAATAAACGCAGTTACTTACAAGTGGTTTTTTCAAGCAGTGCGGAAATTATTGCTTGAAATTAGCGATAATTAAGAGTCAACTAAATGAAAAACCAACCCCTCGGCGGAAATCACTAACCGGAAGTAGGAAGTGATAAAGTTCAACTGTTGCCATAAGTTGGTCACGCAGCGGTCACCTGTCTGTCAGACACGAAAATTACTGGCTCGCCAAACATAGGGGAGTGTAGACACATTGTTGGCTTGTAGCTTTTGTTTTAATTGCACTTAGCACGAGTCAAAAAAAAAACATGTAGGGAGCCTTACAAGTCGAATTTTCCAGTAATTTATCCGGAAGAGACAAAGGATTATGTTCATTTTGTGATCACTAATTGTGTTCATGATTAGTTTCCATTAAATGCAACTCGCGTTAACGTGTTTTTTTTATCTGTGTTTTAGACATAAGATAGATATTTTCAGAATAGATATTCATACTTTGTTTCTTTTTTCCAGGTACTTTTCAAGATGTTCACCAACTTCGACGACTACTGCGACTTCAATGACAGCATCTGCAGCAACGACTCTGGCTTCGAAAGATCTTACAACGACTCCCATGCCACCTCTACTTCAGTCACCCCCTCTTCCTTGAAGCACAACACTTCAGACCCGGGTATCTGTGTCACTCCTATCAAATCTCAAGCAAGAAGAAAACTATTCAGTGACTCCTTTGAATTACCGTTTCAAAATGAAATTGAGGACGTAAAAGTTTTCGAAGAGAACTTGCAAACAGCAGTCACTTCTACTCCTCTTAAGAAGGAAAGGAAACCAAAAGATCCTAATAAACCGAAGAGGAAATACGCAAATGGAAAGAATAGAGTCACGAGATGCAAGAGCCCAACTCAGATCATGAGGATAAAGAGGAATAGAAGAATGAAGGCTAATGATAGAGAAAGAAATCGTATGCATATGTTAAATGAAGCCCTAGATAGACTGAGATGCGTACTACCAACATTTCCTGAAGATACAAAGCTGACTAAGATAGAAACGTTGAGATTTGCCCACAATTATATCTTTGCTCTAAGCCAGACATTAGAATCTTTAGATAACATTAACTCTGGGCAGACAACAGCAGAAAATTTCAAATTGAGTTGTGATAAACTCCAAAATTACTCTACAGCTAATGAGAAAATCGCAAGGGATGCATTTAGGGACATATTTTCTTTAAATAATAAGACTGATGAATTACAAAGTGATGGAAGTTACAGAAGTTTCCAAGGATTCAGCAAGCCTTTCCCGAACGGATCGAATTTTATGCAGACTTCTGAAGGTGTTCTTATAAACGTGGGTAATGTCACAGTATCAGTTAATAACAAAGGAGGGAACTGCATAACTTCCACTACTGGAAGTGGCTTTTTCACCCATCCGTCTAGTTTTGGGGTTGATGTTAATCAACAAAACTATTTTTACCAAAAACCATATGTTGCATGCATCAATAATGGCGATAATATGTATGACGCTACTGCTAATAATACAGAAGAATATTTCAATCAAAAGAATTACGAAATATTCAAAAACGCTTTTGATACAGCGAAGAATAAAAGGCATCCGAAAACAGAGGATTATGTGTTGAATTACGGGGAGTATACAAATATCTACGGTTACAATGAAAGGCAGGAATATAATAGAGTAAATGAATATAATTATCAGAATAACTATTATAATAATGACCAAAGACTGTACAGGAATTTTTATAATAGACAAAGTAGTGTACATGCTCAAATTTAAACGGTTGTGTATTTTCTAGTCATGTGTACAAATTACATCTTAGTGAAATTGTAATGTAAATAAATTCAGGGAAAAGAAAACCCAACTAAAAGTTGTTTATGTGGAAAATCTTGTTGTTTAAAACTATTGTTTACATTTTTGATAATTAGGTACCGTACGCGTACTACTTCTAGATCGGTTTTCAAGGATCTAAATTTATTTACAATGAAACATATATAAATGTATTACTGTAGGGAACAAATTTATTGTGATTTTCTTTAGACAATAATAAAAGTGTATGATGCAGCTTGGTTTTACCAAAGAGTATAAAGTCTAGTCATATTTTGAAATGTTTTGCTAAGTAATAAATATTTTTTTCTACTACAGACCTTTTGTTTTATTTATAAACGAAAATAAACAAGGCAATCAAAAGATGATGAAATTTAAAAGTGGAGTATTTTAGAGACAAGTGGGCTGTATAGGGGTCTGTCTATGCCCAGTAGAGAAACAAAAAAAAAACAAAATGAGGAAGTTCATAGTTGATTTACCGCTTACACTACAAGCGGGTATGAATATAAATCAAATGTGGAACAAAGGCAGCTAAAGAGCGAAAATTTGTGAATGGGAGCGCACCCTAACGTGCGCCGACGCATTGTTCAAGATCTTTTGACAACCCTACCAACTGACCCCAACAATTCAACCAAACAATTATCATCCTTATAGTATGGAATTAAGAGAAACTTGCAGGCAAAGATAAAGTAGTTAATGGGGGTAATACGGCACCCGTTGGATTGAGTTGCGAAATGTAATGTTTGCTTTGAAAATTCGTTACGGCCTATTTTGTTGCGTGCTCCAATGATTTGGGTGTTATAGCATTACATTTATAATAATAATAAAGATACTAGCCATGGGGGCTGTTACTATCAGCTCCGATGACGTGAACTTGCTGATACTACCCAGAACTGGTGACTTTGATGCTCACACGAACATTTGGCAACACAATTCCAACAAGCCTTCGAGCTTGATTCCCTACCATCTTTCCTTACAGTGGTGTTACCTTCCGGCTCTATAAGTCCAGTAGTACCACGGAAGCGAAAAGCTATCGACCCATCACGTGCTTGTCTACGCTGTACAAGCTCCTACCATCTATTTTGAGAGCAACAATTAACACGCACATTGTTGCGAACAACATTTTGGCCTTCTCTCAAATCCTCATCGACACAACAAGTCACCAAGTTTGGCGGAACAAGGGGTCTCTGGTCTTCTGCTTGCATTGACTATAAGAAAGCCTATGATTCGTGCCTCATTCATGGCTTGAGATGATCTTGGAGCTGTATAAAGTCAATACAGTTTTAAAGCCCTTTATAGGCGCATGTATGAAGCTGTGGATCACAGTCCTTCGTCTACCAGGCGACTGAGATGGCCCCCTGGTCCGTAGGACTTTATAGGGATTTAGAGGGGTATTTAATTTGTAATGTTTGCTTTGGAAATTCGTTACGGCATATTTTGTTGATTGTTCCAATGATTTGGGTGTTTACGTTTTAATAATAATATGAAAGAGATATGTTCGGATGGATAAGTATCGTGTTGTACGATTTGACAAACAAGGTGATCACTAATCACTGATCAATGCGACGCGCTAAGGAATGGAACTCGCTCCCGTCGTGTATTTCCTGAAAATTATAATTTGGGTATCTTTAGGGCAAGGGTGAATAGGCTGTTACTGAACTATCCTCGACCCCGTAGTCACTTACCATCTCCACTACCAGGTGATACTGGGGTCAAATCTTTGGTCAGTTTTCTATGAAAATATCTACAAATGACAGATATCAATGTTATAAATTTTTCTAATTGTATCTAATTTACATGAAACCAAAAGAGTTGTCGACGTACTCGTAACTGCTATAATATGACGCCTAAATACGTCATCATCATAATCATCAGTCAAAAGACATCTACCGTTTATGTCTAGACATAGGCCTCTCCGAAAGAGCGCCACCAATGCCGCCATCACCGGTTATGAGTACCAAAAACTATTCGTAATCATGGTCAGCTTTGACAACCCGTTCGATGGACCAGTATATTTCTATCTTGATTTGGAACATGTACAGTCAAGGAAAGGCGCCAATAGGTATACACCACAAAATTTCAAGAATATGTATACATGTCCTATTATTATTGCTGTAAGATTAATGTGTACATATTTTGGAGCTTTGTGTGGATATTTATCTTTGCCCTTTACCACTAACGAGTCAAACGGACTGCAGTTTGGCGCGAATTTTCAGAATGCCTTACATCTCATTCAAAACAATATGTGAAGTCTAGTTCTGTAATATAAGTAATTATAAAATAATGAAACATTTGTCACGCCATATTAGTTCCACAGATTTGTGTTCACATCTGCAGGCCGATTGCGGGCGACATTTTAATTTACTATTCGTCACAGGAAATTACGCACGTTTTCATTTCCGTCACATTTTTGAAATGATTGCTTGTAATATATTTAGATTAGATAAGCGGGTACTCACGTCGTAAAAGTCGAGTACTGCTCGACATGTTTCAGACCATTCCGAGGACCTTGGTCATGAGACACGAGTAGACCCGAGTGGAGAGGTGGAACTTGCTGTTTCCCTCTGTAAGAATTACGAAAAATTCAACACCGTTGAATCGGTGCACTAATTAATTCATTCAGCGTTTTTGTTTCTGACGTGTCACTTTGAGTGTAAGATGCAAAATGAAACAAGAAAATTAAAGAAAAGCGAACCGTCTGATATCACCATAGGCTTACTTGCGCCACGCTGGCTTATCATCATTAACTAAGAGTTAGATTCATACCAGACCTGTCAGATTAATTCTAGGTTAATATGTTGGTGCAAGCGCGGCTTAATGAATTCATTAGGGTGAACATTAATTCAAGTCATCATCATCTCCCTGCCCTTTTCCTACTTATGTAGGGTCGGCACAACATGTTTTCTGCTTCCATTCATCTCTATTATTCGTCATTTCAGCGCTTACTCCTTTCTCCCTCATGTCCTCTTTCACACAATCCATCCAGCGCTTTTTTGGCCTACCGATCGCTCTCCGTCCTTCGACATTCATTCCTAACATTATTTTACCAATATGACGTTCATCCCTCCTCATTACATGCCCATACCACGCTATACTTACTGCTCCTCATTTTGCACAACGGCCTACGAAGCTGGCGGTCCCTGGTCGAATCCCGGCCAGGGCAAGTGCTCGTGTGATGAGCACGAATGTTTGTTCCTAGGTCCCAGGTGTTTGCTATATGTTTATGTATTATAATTCATTTATATAATAAGTAAATAAATATTACAGGACAATTTTACACTAATCGGACTAGTCCCATGGTAAGCGCAATAAGGCTTGTGTTACGCGTACTAGAGGACGATATATTTAATAGATATATTAACATATAAAACATCCAAGACTCAGGAACAAATATGGATGCTCATCACACAAATATTTGCCCTTACCGGGATTAGAACCCAGGACCTTGGGCTTCGCAGGCAACGTTACTCCCGCTGAGCCAAACTGGTCGTATAAATTATAATATATATTATGTATATCGTCGTCTGGTACCCATGGTAAAAGCTTTGATTAGTTTGAGACTAGGTCGATTTGTGTAAGAATGTCCCTGATATTTATTTATTATTATTTTAGTCGGAGAGTCTGTTTTTTTTTCTGGCATTTCGGGCTATTTGGTAGAGAACATTGATGTCCACAAATCGCCTCGTCAACCATACCAAATGTAATTAAGTATACCCCCGCGGTCTCTGCCGGGATTCGCCACCGGCTAATCCCGCGCATTTGGCTCCCCTTTCAGAATAGTAATAATAATTCTGCGTACAAATAAATAGTTTGAAGTTAAGTAGCACTTGTATTTGCTCATGAACGAATGAAATCAGTTTGAGATTTTTTTTTTGGATATTCTCTAGAAGGAATACTGCCTGAATAAATGTGGGCATCATTGTGCGCTTCGGGATAAAATCTAACTCCTAAGAAAGGGCTACCACAACTAATTGACTCTAGTAAGGGCGACATACTAGTACGTTTTATTGAAATATATTTTTCTGACGTTCTGACATTGGTGATATATAATATTTTCTTATGTTTCCGCGATTATTACTCATTTAAATAAAACAATTTAACGGATTATATCTTTTTAACGGATTATGTCAACCCGTAACCATGGAAAGCTGAAAAGCTTTCGAAACGTCGGGAACTCAAATGAGATAATATACGCGATATAATCCGTTAAATTATTTAATTAAATTGGTGATATACTTTAAAAGTAGTTACTTATGACATTCAATATTTAAAGTTTAGCTTCAACATTATTAATAAAGAGAAGGTGCGCAGAACCGGCGGAACTTCGTCGGCAGAGGAGAAAAAAAAATCGGATAAAAAGTATTCTATAACCATCTATGGATGACCAGGCTACCCGTGTACCGAAGAAAATAGTTGAAATCCGTTAAACCGTTTTGGCGTGATGAAGCGACGACGACACATACAAACATACAAAAAATCCAAGGAAAATATTTTTGATTCACTGACCATAAAATAGTACGTATCACTTATTCTTTTTGTAAATATCTCCAATGTTCAGACATTTCATTTTTATAACTTTATAATACCTTCAGGAAGAAAGTGATGATTTGTTATTTAATCTTATTTAAAAAGACATTCATTATCGATTTAGAAGCTTATACTATTCTCATAAATCTGAGAATAATGCCTGGCATTATTCTCATAAATCTGAGAATAATGCCTAGAACGAAACCGTTCCTAAATTTAAAGAAGCAATTGTCTCGTTACGGTGAGTATAAGATAATAAAATTAAATGATCTGATTAGGTTTTTCTGGGTTTCCCTAATCCTTGCAACAAATGTTGGATCATATTGTATGTTTCCCAGCAAAGACTTCTCTCATTGTAACTGACAATTCGAAAGTGCTTGTATCTAAGCCTACTTGAATAAAGGATATTTTGATTTGATTTGATTTGATTGATCAAGTTACATTGAAATAAAATATTTAACTAGTTGCTAGGTAATAAAACTCCCCGAATCCCGATCAAACAAGCTCCAACTGACCTTTATGTAATAAAAAACATCAAACAAAACCAATTAAAACACATGCACGTCCAGCCTCGGGCTAATTGACTCATTGTCTGTCTGTTTGTGTGCCTTGTTTAACATTCATCCGGGTATTTGCTCAGTCCGCTAAGCTAATACGCCGTTACAAACTTTAAAAGAGCAGATGGCAGAAAATGGAACTAGTATCATAAACTGATGCATAACTCATCACAAGGGCTTATTTCCATTTTGGTGGTTCTTAAAAGTGTACCTAATAGTAGGAGTTTATAATTTAAATTAGGAATAACGTTAAAGTAGAAATAATTCCTTTTGAAAATAGACTTTTCGTTATTAAACTATTCGATTCAATCTTATATGTTGTACAAAAAAGTTGAAGTTCGGTTTTAGACTTAATTTAAATTTTGACTTTTACTGTTCATTATTTATGTCTTATAGGTTATAGATTAGACTATAACTAAATAACGAACTTTCAGTTTAGATCTCAATTCAGAGTGGCTTCAAAATATATTGAAAGGACCACTCTGATTTCAATCCAAGCGACGCTAGCGACCGCAAATATAAGTTTGTAATAATGGAAGTTTGTTGATTTTACTTTTTTAAGTGATCAAATTTTGGGGCGTTTTAATGGGGTTGGCTAATGATTTTATTTCGTTTTGATGGAGTTGTGGACGGAGTAGATAAAGGAGATACGACTGACTGACCTATATGATTGAAATACCTTAGACTTGGCCAAAATCATTAAACCTAGACCATTTGAATTTACATAAAATGCCATTGAGACTGGCCAGGAAGGAAGCCTCGTAATAAAGAAAGGATGTATGTATACTGTAAAGTTGTCAGGTACATACTTTAATATTTCGGTTTCGGAATTCGGCAAGCGCAAAAGTTATTTATGATCAATAAAAAAATATTACGATTTCAGATATCATTTTCGGAAGGGTTAAGACTGGTAAAATGCCCAACTGGCCTGTTTGCATTTAACTTTTGATTTTATTCAAATTAAATTCAAATGTTTCCATCCAAATCCTTTCTCTTTATTGTCACACGGCAGCCATAACAGAAAACTGAACGAACGAATAAGTTCATCGACCAGTGTCGAAAGACTCGGAGCTTTACCTAGAAGGGAGATTTAGCTCTCGCGATCTTTCGACACCGACACCTTACCCGGTCTCCTACTCTAACAACATTCATACTCGATATGTTCAGAAACAAAAATAATTCAAAGATGTAACGTCTAATAAAATTAAAATACCACAGATGCAATAGCACAAATAAAATCGCTGCCGATCGTATCAATTGTGTAAATAGTCATAATTTTGGCCATAACCATCGGGGCAATATTCATAACCATTAGTCCCCCAGCTCCTGTCGCCGACCACTAAGCCGGGATGAATCGACAGCCACAAATTGGTCGACAGATTTATTGTACAGTCAGCAAGATATAAGTATCCTAACAAGTAACGAAGCGCAAAGTAACTATACTGTTACCAACCTAGTGAGTTAAGTACATTTAGGCTCTCGCCATCAGGTAATGTAGATTTGGAGAATCTGCACGTCTCCTCTACGTGTACCAATTGTATCCGCGATTATTACTTATTGAAATAAAACAATTTAAAGGATTATATCGCGTATATTATCTCATTTTAGGTCCCGCCCGACGTTTCGGAAGGTTTTCAGCTTTCTATGGTCACGGGTGGACTGAGAAAAGATATATTTTTTTCTCTGTCAAAGTTACAATTTGTGCTAACAACCCATTTTTGAAAAACAAATAACGGTGTATATACATGCCAGATGGGCCCAAGCTATAAATACACATGTGGCAGAAGGGCTTAATTATTTTATTTTAATAATTTATCAAACAGCATTTCACAAATGAGGCGTACTGAGGAGAAAAGAAACGCAATTCCTAGGCTACCTCATTACTAATAATAATATTTTAAAATAAAAACAGAGACTATTAAACTACTTTTTAAAACAGATAAGATATTTTACACCGTTCGGAAATTAAGGTTTTGCAGTCCTGTGTCTAGCTTGTTCCTTGATGAGATGTATTACAGGATCCCAAGCTGGTGGTAGCGACAATCCACCTTCTCTATTGAAATTAGGATGCTTTTTCATCTCAATAGCCTCGTGTAGCATTCTGGGAAAATATATATTGGCAAGGATAGCAGGTTTATCAAACTTAATTGAGTGGTTTGGTTTGTCAATGACATGTTCACAGACTGCAGTTCACTTAATATATAATACTTAATTAGACAACTATTTGCCGCCGTTCCCGTGTGTATTAGTGTAATTTCATAACATACATTAGAACGACGGTTGAAACGCTCCTGAGCCCGATTTACCATTGAATTTGAAAACGCTGGTCAGTTTTGGTGTTTCGTACCTTAAATGAAAAAAAATCAACCCTTATACGATCACTTTGTTGTCCGTCTGTCCGTCTGGAGGTAACGTATGGAGGTATTAAGCTAAAATTAATATCAAATACTTAAGTCTGCGGTCCAATAAAGCTATAAAAAACCAAACATTGAAGTCAAGACAATCAAAAGATACAGTCATTAAGTTACGAGTATATTTTAAACCCTCGGTTTGCGATTCCGACTCGCTCTCGGCCGGTGTTTATATGTTTTAATTGTGTCCTGATACCGTTGGGCTGACGCTGTGGAAGCTGATTTTCACGAGCTTCAAGCTGGCTCGTGGAAAGAACACTGGGCCAGAGTAGTCAATATTCATAACCATTAGTCCCCCGGCTCCTGTCTCCGCTAAGCCGGGATGAATCGACCGCCGCAAATTGCTCTATAGATTTAATATACAATCAGCAACAAAAATCCAAAATTACATTGATATCGGGGCCGTTTGTTAGTGAATAAAAAAAACCGCAGTTATATTTTTAAACGTTTCGTACTTGGTTTTTTGATTACATATATAATTGGGAAAAAAACTGCTCAGATTATTATTAAATAATCTGCCACAAATGTAATTTTTGTGACAATATTTTATTGCCGTCTGTACATTTCCTTGAACATCAATCAACTACTCACCGAGACGATTCTATAGAGCCGAAAATCGGTAGGATTGCATTATTTTATTACAGAGTTCCTATGACCACCTTCCTGCGCGATCATCAGGTCAGCTCGATGGTATCATACTAGTGCATTGTCACCGGGTGAGCACCAGTGGAAACCGGGAAGTAGGTCAAATTTAAGCAAGATTCTACTCAAACAAACATACACTGCAAGGTAAATAATAGCTTGTAAAAAGTATTTTAAAATCAGGGGAATTATAAAATTCATCTGTACAGGAATAACGATGCCACAAGACAATTTTATTATATTTGGCGATTCGGAAAAGCTGCATACTATTTTGATGCTAACTGTACACTACCGAATTCATTCGGTTTGGAACCTCGTGACAGAAAGCTGAACATTTATTCGTACTTTTATATCAAACTTGTGATTTTTTTGCAGTCGGTATGATATAAATTCATATTAGTTTGGTACTTTCTTTACTTTTGTACCATCAAAATATGGTGCGGCTATCGTATGAAAATCATCATTCTCAATATATATTTTCGTTACTAGGATTCTACACCGACTACTATGGAAACTCTAGGCAGGTATTTTAATTTTAAGATGTTAAATTGTTATCATCATCATCATCTTCGTCAGTCTGGAGTCATCCTCTGTTGAACATAGCTCTTCCCGAATTCACGCCACCATACCTGTTCCTCAGCTATCCGAATCCAACCGCTTCCCGCGAGTCTCTTTAGGTCGTCGGTCCACCTGACGACGGGTCGTCCCACAGGACGAGTCGTTCGAGGTCTCCACTCCAGAACTCGTCTTCCCCATCGACCACATCGGCTTTGCGACAAATATGCCCCGCGCACTGCTACTTCAGTTTGCGTATTCTGTACGCTATGTCGCTGATTCTGTTTCTCAGTCGGATATCCTGGTTCCGGATTTTGTCCTTCATAAACTCCGGGCATAGTTCTATGAGCAGCCTGGAGTTTGTGGACGAGGCCTTTTGTTAGTGTCCAAATGTGTAAATATCGGAAGGACGCATTGGTCGAAGACGTTCGACTTGAGGCACTAGGGCAGTGGCGACTCAAAGATATGCCAAAGTTTCCAATATAAGCGGCTCTGTTTGAGCTGTAGACCCGGCGAGTTTTTCAACCCTCATATATCCGCCACTTATAAGGAAAACAAAAAAATATCGCCATAAAAATCCTATAATTATCGAATCTCCTCTTCATTTCACGAGAATCAGTTGTGAAATGAGACCTACAGAGGAAAGCAGCTGAACGCTGGACTGGCAGACATAATTATGAAACTAAGCTGAAAGGGAGATGCTACGCTCGCTCGGTCAAATAATATAAAAAAAGTCCGTCAACTCCATGTAGAGACAGCTTTTACAGAATATTTTGTTAAAATAAAATCTTAGCCACCTAATTTCTAAATTATTTACGAAAGCCAAATGTTCAATTTAGAACACATTGTATTAAACTAAAATTGCATGCGCTGTACAGTATTTTGTTTGTCTTCTTGCCAACCGTAAACACTTGAAAACTATACGAAGCATGCAACACAAATATTCAAAGCAAATTCAGCCGTAACATGAAGAGATACATTTCACATTGCAAGGATTTATTAGTAAAGCGTTACCAAGTTAACTCGGTCGGTATTACAAATGAAGTTGAATTTTATTTCTAAGGACTAAGGGGTGGTACCGAACGTAAAACTGAAATTAGGGTTGCCACCAAACATTATTGTAACATTTGGTACTTTGTATTCCTTTAGCCTCTCGAGATTGATTGAAAACTAACCGTAGCTTTGTAGGATTGTTTGTGGAGATAACAGTGACGTCACTTGAGGTAAGAGCGCATCTGCACTTTAATTATTACATTGGTGATCGTTTGGTGGAAATTTTGTACACAATAGGTTTTTAAGTAAGCAAGTGAATGAGCAGGTTTTTTTGAAGTATGTTATAAAACTGCTAATACACTGTTACTGTTTACTGGTGTGTTTGTGCACCTACGATTGTTAAGTTCTGAAAATATAACTTAAGTGTAAATAAGTTAATTTTATTTGCAGTTTAGGGCAGCTTAGAAAGCACCGTCCGTGACATCTTCTCCTATTATATAAAAGTTTTATTTTACTGAATAATATCGGGTTAGTAGATTTTTGCGTTTTTTCAGAATTTAGGTGACATGAAGTTTAGTTATTGTGTAACCACAGATATCTGGTGACAATACTTTAAAGTATAACGTTTGCTATGTTTCTTTTTCGCCATGAAATAAAATAAATCCATACTAATATTATAAATGCGAAAGTGTGTCTGTCTGTCTGTCTGTCTGTCTGTCTGTTACCTCTTCACGCTTAAACCGCTGAACCGATTTGGATAAAATTTGGTATGGAGATAGTTTGAGTCCCGGGGAAGGACATAGGCTACTTTTTATCCCGGAAAAATGCCCTTATCCGCGATAAACGAATTTAAGGCGGACGAAGTCGCGGGCAGAAGCATTACAGGACAATTTTACACAAATCGAATTAGTTCCATGGTAACCTCAATAAGGCTTGTGTTTGTAAGGACTAAATGACGATATTTTAAAAGATATATTTACTTATATACATAGAAAATATCAAGACTAAGTAAGAAACATTTATGCTCTACACAGAAATATTAACCCTAGTTATGCAACGCTACTCCCGCTGTCGTAAACCAGTCGTCTAAATAAATAGTTATAATATCTATATATTTAGACGACCGGTTTAACCTCTCCCTTAAACTCACTTATAAGTGACAACAAATTACCCAATTATTTGTTTAAAAAACATGGTGATTACCGGTCGCGTGCAAGTCGCGTGCGAGACCCGTGCTGCACCCCGTAGTAACACTTCTGGTAAGAGTCAGTTAAACGATATCCTCATATCATAATTAGTGGTAAATGGTTAAGAGACACGTGTGTAATGATTTTTTGGCGTATTTGAGCATAATTGTTTTCGCTTAATGTATACCGATAAAGCAAACACGGTTATCAAACTGAAGCACATAGTTCGAAGAACCGATGACCGTTGGGGCAGAAAGGTTCTCGAGTGGAGAGCGCGTACCGGCAAGCGCAGCATGGGAAGGCCACCCGCAAGGTGGCCGGATGATCTGGTTAGGGTTGCGGGACTCGCTGGATGCGGGTCGCCTCTATCCGGGCCATGTGGAAATCTATTGACGAGGCCTGTGTCCAGCAGTGGACGTCCTATGGCTGAGATGATGATACGAGATTGCTAACGTGCAATTGGGCTGTGCAATTGGGAGCATAAAGTTTCTCAGAAGTGCCTTTTTTAAATTTTTCTCGAGATATTTTCCATTTCAAGCAATGTGTGAGGAATTACTCAACTGTCAAAATGTACCTAGTACACGGTGCACGGGACACGTCAAAGTATGAAGTAGTGTTGCTACCTATATAATATATAGGTATATTATACCCTATTTAACGGTTTTCTTCGTCTAACACTTTTTTGATAATATTTGCTGCTGGTTTTCTAATCAGTTATGATTTCAACTGTGGCAAAGCTTTCTTTCTTCTTTTATATGTATGTATGTATGTTTATATTTCTATTTATTATTGTATCATGTATTTAGAATCATTGAGCTATTATAACTACATATAGAGAAGACGGCGTGAACAAATTCTGTGCTACAAGCGCGGCAGTGCGGGGCGCACGTCGTCATACTGTCATAGGCGCGACACTGAGTAAACTGGGGCCGGCCGACTGCAGTTGAACGGAACACTAAGTGATTGGGCGGCGTCTTCTCTATACGAAGTAATAATAACTCAATGTTTATAATTATGATCTTATCCCACCACCTACTAACTTCTAGCTACATATTTTGTCTTATTTCCGCTATCCAAAGGTTTTGTATACTACTAAGCAAAGTTGCAGCATTTTACGTTATCTGTATATTTAATATTTATTATTGTATATTTATAAACTTATCTCACCACATACTAATTTCTAGCTATTTTGTGTCATTATGGCGTAGTTGCCTGGGTATAAAAAGCCTTATTAAACCGTCAGTTAGGTTATCAAAAAATATTGGACACGTATTTTTTCTTTTATCAATCAAACAAAAAAATACAAAGATAAAGCGCGTCAAAGTTGAGGAGCGTGGGTGCATGACGTCACGCCGTGCAAAAAACGGTGGCACGGCGTAACGTCACGGGGAACTTTAACGGATTTTATCTTTAATTTTTTTTATTGACAAAAGAATAAATACATGTCCAATACTTTCCGATAACTGACGGAGCCATTATAATTTTTAAGGACAAAAGTCTAACATCTCGTTGCATTTATTTGCGTTTTGTATCTACTTACATGTGTTTATGTCCATATTTTGGGACTTTTTCAATTTCCGAGTTTTCCCTACTTACACAAATTATTTATTAACCGTTATAACCATATCTCTATATTTTGATGCATTTGAAAACACAAAATCTGATCCCACGGACAGTTCATCGCTAAAAGCTACTTAAAATAGTCCTAAATAAACTTTCGCACGGAAATTAACCCTATAATGGTTACGGCTTTTTAAACACCGTGTAATTGGGACATTATCCCACTAGACGTGTCCCGTGTCACACTAGTACTATAGTGACAGTGACAAAAGTGACAAGAGATGCGTTAGCGCAGCTTCAAGTGTGGATTTAGGCGATTTACAAATTTAAGTGGTTTGGAAAAAATGCTATGGATTTTTTCCCATGCATTGATAGTTTATTTAGGTCATGCTCTACGAAATAAGTATACTTTTAATGAACACATTGCAATAAATAATAAAAATATAGCAAAAGTGCTGAATAAGAGTGCTGTAATGGAAAATATACCTAACGCTCAAACTTTAAGAGCCCCGGTAAGCTCGCTTCTCCATACAAACGTAGTTACGATCTCATTTTAAAACGACTAGACTAGCTACTTAGTTACCTAGTTTCCTCTATAACTATGTACTTAGAATAAGTTTAGGTATATGCAGGTCTATAATTAGTTTAGGTAGCTTCAGAAACCATAGTAAAAAAACTAAAGCGAATTTAAGTTTTTCATACAAAACTTGTTTTTGCTGTATTTCGTTTGTTTTATAAACTAGAGCCATATAAAGTAATTACAGCTTATATGCAAAAGTTTCGGTACAATCCAACACGTAGTTTTATAATGAGAACGAAACTCCGTTTGTATGAGAACGTTAAATTCGGCCGAGCTCACTGTGGACTCTTAAATGAATATCATAGGTAAATATAAAAATATATATTTATGAGGCAACTTGTTGAAGGTTTTGGTGCTGAAAATGTGAAAATACTCACAATTCTTAATTTCTTTAAAATTGTGATCAATATGTAGGTATCGCCACACTGTAATTTAGTTTAATAGCTGCGGTTAAGAGAAAAATGGCTAAGTGCAAGTCGAGGGTTCCATTCAAAATATACGCTGAACATGGCCGTATCTATGAAAATCCAGTGTTAGCAGATCCCTGTACTAAGCAAAATGTTCGCAGTGTGGGGTTATTACAAATTGGTTATTGACATAGAGACACACATAAAAATTTTAGATTTTCAGATTTTTCTCGATGGGTGTGCTTATAAGAAATATCTTCTTACCAAATTTCAAGTTTCTAGGACAACAGAAAGTTTTTCCATTGATGGTAATTTGTAACAACTTAAAAAAACTTTGGATTGCGTTGACTTAGAAGCTAAGTATTTGATGTTAATTACAACTTGATACCTCCACGCGTTCCTGAGAAAAAGGGTATTCACAGACAGACAGACAGACGGACGGACAAAAAGTGTCCTATAAAGGTTCCGCTTTTTCCTTTTGAGTTACGGAACCCTAAAACGTATTTTTGAGGATATTTAGAAACATGACACCTCAACGGATTTCTACACACAAAACACCATTCAATCACCGTCGAAAATATAACCCCACTTACCGCACAATTTCTCCGATAAAAAGCTTTACCAAAAATGCATTTTTTCGATAAAAATTCGGCATGAATGCATTCATTGTTCGCGCGACAGATGGCGATAAGGGTAAACGGTCTGACACCGCCGTGCGCAGGCGCCAGCGGGAGAAATGGTCGTATTGTTTGTTGTTAAATGCAGTTATGGATTTAACATATACGCGTAGAATCGTGGTAACTTATAATGGGCCTCATAAGAATGCTCAAAGACACTCAAAGGGCAATGGAGTGACGTAAGCTTGGGGTCCGCAGAAGAACCAAGGTCATCTACGATCAAAGAGTAGCTAAGCTTAATATAAGTGTCACTGGGCTGGGCACATTGCTCGTCGAACCGATGGCCGCTAGGACAGAAGGGTTCTCGAGTGGCGACTGGCGACTGCGTACAGGACGACGCAGCGTGGAACCTCCCCCAGCAAGATGGACCCATGATCTGGTGTAAATCGCGGGAAACATACGGATGATTTACGGATGGCGATCGTATAATAAAAAAATATACGGGACAATATTTACACAAATCGAACTAGTCCTTGACTGTCCTCAATAAACCTAGTGTTATGAGTACTAGATAACGACATCTATCCATACTAATATTATAAATGTGAAAGTGTGTCTGTCTATCTGTCTGTCTGTCTGTTACCTCTTCACGCTTAAACCGCTTAACCGATTGGAATGAAATTTCCTTGGTATGGAGATAGTTTAAGTACAGGGGAAGGACATAGGCTACTTTTTATCCGGGAAAAATACCCTTATCCGCGATAAACGAATTTAAGGCGGACGAAAAGTCGCGGTCAGAAACGACACATAATACTTTTATAAAGTTGCAAAAATGAAATATTTGTATGTTTGTATGTGTCGTTGTGGCTTCATCACGCTAAATCGGCTAAACGGATTTCAACCATTTTTGGTACACGGGTTATCTCCAGATGGTTATGGGATACTATATTTACGGGACCTACGCTGAAAGAGGGGTTATGACTTTCTCCTTCACGGAACTAAGTTGCGGGCGCCTTCTAGTATTTAAATAAAACAATCTAAACGGATTATGTCGCGTATATTATCTCATTCGAGTTCCTGACGTTTCGAAACCATGTTTTAATCCCAGATACAATCCAATCAGTTTGTTTCCCGCACCAATTATACTAAGCTACCGTCAAAATCAGCCATAAATAAGTGTAAACAAGCCGCCGGCGGCGCGACGAATCGCCAATGACTTTCATTTCACGGCCATTCAACGGTAATTGGTTAAATATTACATCATGTAACGGATATCCCCGTCAACGTAATAAGCGTGGTGATTATATAGGAAAAATAATCATTTTTGTGCACGAACGTGCCTCCGTGAATTCTGGTCGTCCATCTTGGACGGGCCACATGAATCGGTGTGGATCAACTTATTATTTTATTATTTTAAATATTAAACTGTACTTTGGCCTTTAAACCTTGATGTTGACAAAATTGTCCCAATGGACAGAAGTCTGTTTTTAAGAGTTCCCGGCATGCTCGTTTCTCCATACAGACGTAATTTAAAACGACTTGCTCTGAAACTTTGTACTAAGAATAAATTAAAGGTATATGCAGGTCTGAAATTAGTTTATGTAGCTTCAGATACCATAGTAAAAAAAAATAGCGATTTAAGTTTTTCATACAAAACTTGTTTTTCCTGTACAATACAATACAACAATTATTTATTGCACACCAACAATAGAGCCTTAACATAAAATATGATAGACAATTGGCGGTCTTATCAATAAGGAGTGAAAAAATCGCTGAAGAGAGCTGTATTTCATTTTTTTTATAAACTGAAGCCATATAAACTAATTATAGACCTAGATATACTTCATGTGATTGTATATGCAAAGTTTCGTTACAATCCAACACGTAGTTTTAAAATGAGAACGAAACTCTGTTTGTATGGGAAGGTGAAATTCAGCCGAGCTTGCCGGGGACACTTAAGTTTTGCTTTGAAGATTTTCTTATATTTTAACAGACTTATCATTCGCCGGGGCCACATGTCAGCAGCTCCATATTTCGCTCATTAGCAACTTGTTGGACCATATCGTATCAGATGGCTAATCCGTGATTGGTAGCACACGCCTACACACGGTCAGCACACGCTTCCACTTGATGACACGTGGCCTGCGCGTGCCGTGTTCATAAATGCAACTTATACTAACACTTCATCATATTGATGTAATATTTATATCACGGTGGTGATGGGAGGCAGATTTGTGCTAAGCAAGTGAGTTACAACTGGTAACCAAAAGGTAAGTTGTGTATCAAATGGTATTTGTCGAATTGTTTTCGTCGAAACGAAAATCGGACTAAGATTTTTAGGGTCTGACTTTAGACCTGTAACTATAGACTATTTAACTGTCTGATAACAAATTATTTTAATTTTTAGGGTTCCGTAGCCAAAATGGCAAAAAGGGAACCCTTATAGTTTCGTCATGTCCGTCCGTCCATCCGTCCGTATGTCACAGGCATTTTACTCAAAAACTACTTGATGTATATTGATGAAATTTGGAGTATAGGTGTCTTGTATCAGCCAATACTTAGATTAATAGTTAAACAGTAGTACAGGTACTTAACCGAAACTGAAAAAAAAAGATCAGCAAATATCAATGTGTGGAACATATTTCGATAGATTTAAAAAAAAACTTTGAGATATCTAAAAACAAAATTGATTTAGTAAATATTTTTGGAAATAATCGCTCCGAAAGTAGCAAAAATTGTGCTCCCCCCTCTATTTTCTACACAGTATGTCCACTTAATAATTACTTTAAAGGAAAATTGTTTTCAACATGATCGGATATATACCGTTATTGAGTTATTGACAAAAAACTACGCTACTAAGCAAAAGGACCGAAGTGCCGCGGAGATAGGCTCTTTTGCTAGTGCTCTTTTTATATAGTTTTTTTTTAATTTGTAGTCCATTTTTTTATGAATGGCTGCGGAACCCTACACTGATCATGGTCAGACATGCTCTTAGACGGTTTTTTTAGTGATTCAGATAGGTAAGCGTTGCAACTGGATATACATATATATGTATATCCTGTATTCTGTATTCTGTTAGTTTTAAAGCGCCATCTAGTTTTTGCCAGAATATCTCCTTGCGATCGGAACACGATCCAAAGTACGGCAAGTGTCAGTCCTCTTGTTTTAAGTGTACCTACTTAGTCAAAATATAACATTCTGGTTTTTTTGGTAACTTATCCCTTGATAATGTCCCCTCGCTTCAGAAAAGAAGACAGCATGTTAACAAATGCAATCCAATGAGAGCACAGATTGGCCAATTTTTTGGACCGTGGTTTTTAAAAAACTAGGGAAATCACACAAATCCAAATCATCCGGCCCAGTGACAAAACACAACCGACAATGCCCCGAGGTGTGGGCACAACGATAAATCCCATTTGGTCGCAGCGGCGGAATAATTACCGCTTTTTACCGGTTTAATCCGGATCAGATAGCTGAAACCCCGCGGTACTGGAACAGGGTTGTCAAAAATAACGCGGCGCATCGTTCCTTTTAATGGGAATCTAAAATTTTAGTATAGCAGTGGTATGTGGCTTGTGCAAACACTTTTAAACTGTTTTGGAGTTTCTATATACATTTTCTTCCCATGCTTAGTACCCTTGGAGAATTGGTATCCAAATAATCTGGTGATGGGATCTATGAGGAATTGAAGGAACTTCTCTAATATTGCATGTGGTGATTTTGTTATTTAAAGAAACATATTAAGCATTTGCGTTTAGAAAGTGTAAATTGGTGAAGTGGAACTGATGAAGAAGACCACAGAAGGTCACTGGAACTCCTCCACGATAATTGATTTACGGATGGCGACGAGATATATCTCTATTAAAATAGCCAAGCTTCTTCATAGTCGCAAATTGAAATGGTTATGATGAGACCAACGAATTGATTTGATAATGGAGCCGGAAGGTAGGCACCAGATCTCTTTAATAACATAAAGTATCCTAGCCGTGGTGGGACTTGTTCGAATTGTCACGAGATTTACTTTTAAAGTAACGATTAACTAACTTAAAAGTGTGAAATAAATTAACTATTTAACAAAAAATAAAACCGACTCCAAAAAACGATACACGACGTCACCAACGCAAAAATCAGATTAATAGGGCTGATGACTAAATTTTAATACTATCTCCGTCTTGTAGATTAATAAAAAATATTGGACACGTAATTTTTTCTTTTTTTTACGTAATCAAAAAATAAAGGAGATACAATGAATCAAAATGCCGCGTGACGTCACGAGCCCCAACGCCTAAACTTTAATGCGATCTATCAGTATTTTTTTATTATTATTTTGGAAAAGCAAAAAATACGTGTCCAATATTTTTGTATTATCTAGCTGACGAACTAATTAGAATTTTGATTTTCATACCGAGTCATCCATGTCTATTGTATGTACTATATAGTTTGAGTAGAAAAACCGTCACGTGTAGATTTACGTTTAAAGAAACTACTGATAATCATGAAGTAATTTTTTTACATTTTTGTATTTTTTGGAGTCGGTTTTAGTTTTTGTTTAAAAAAGAATCTATGACATACTTGTTATATGTATGACTCACTTACCTCTGGCCAACTAAAGACAGATTATTGATGAGCCTTGTAATGAAACAAGCAATCCGTGCCGAAATTTGTTTATTACTGACGTATACGCTAAACACACACGCAACGCAGCGCGCATGTCTGTGTGCGTAGGTGCATACATCTCATCCCTCCACATTTAATTTTGAAAACCTGGTAACAATAAAACATGGAATAAGACACCTTAACTAATTTAAATATGATTAGACCTTATAACTAACTTTCTTCCTCGGACGGAGAAGGCGTGCCAGCGAGGTCCGAGTTGATTTACTTGGAGATGGGTTCAAATTAGGTTTATTAACTGGCTGCTGCCTAGGTGATACAATATCAGTAGGAACCGAATCCGCAGGGAGATTTCGCTCGCACTCCTCATTTCCCCCGCCACTAACACAATCACCCCATCTCTCTATCTCGTTTGGCTGTCTACCAAGATTAAACTCCTCATTCTCTTCCCCTTCTACCATTAATGACCAGCCTTCATAACGAACACTACATGATTGTTCAGATTGATCATTTGATAGTGAAGACGGGGGCATGTGCGGTGAAGAAAGAGAAGGAGAAGAACTAGATTGACAAGATATATCCATAAGTTCAACATTATTTGATCCACATGCCTGATACAAGTAGTATTATTGTACTGTATTAAGATTTTAAACATCCTGTTACCTATTTCTACCGAACATAAGTTTAGCAGGAGTTTCGCCCGTGGTGCAGTGCACAGAGTTTCTATAATTAAACAAATACTCCAATAATTTGTCGTCTATTACATTTTGGGTATATTTTTCCATTAAAATACATTAAAACAATTCTTTATACAATTTATCCGAAATTACACTTGTACCCGAACCAGAATCAAGCTCCATTTCAAGTCCCTGATTCCCTAACATAACTTCCAACTTAATAGGATTGTTATTCACATACCTTATATTAAAATTTTGGCACTCTTCACACACGCTTCCATCGTCCTCATGCGTGTGGACACAGCTTTCCTCGGCGATGTTATTTACGCGAGAACACTTACTTTTACTATTACACACTTTTTTAAGACGACCGCGAATACCGCAGTTTTGGCAACGATAGCTCTTGAAACGACAATTATCCTCGATATGATTCCGCATGCCGCACACAGAGCATCGTCGTTCGTTGTCACGATGATGACCTGCTGAAGAGCCTGCGCCGCCGCCCATTGCCGTGCGCGCCGATCGACGTGCGCCGCCGCCGCCGCTTCCACTGCGCCGTTCGTATGCTGATGCAGAGTGAAAGATTGGTTCCTCTTTGATTGCCGTCGATCGAGCTTCCCTAGCACATTCCGCTTGTACTGCGATGTCCATAGCTGCTGTCATTTGTAAAGTCGATGCATTTTGTTGGAATAACTTGTCCCGCTCGGGCGCCACATTCAATCCAAGGACAAATCGGTCGCTTAGATTAGACTCGAAAGAGTTGCCAAATTCGCAATAGCTTGCCAGGCCTCGGAGTCGCGCAGCCCAATCATTTATAGTTTCACCTGCATTCCTAGTTGCACTGTAAAACTTAGCCTTGTCAGCGAATGAACACTGCCTTGGTTTAAAATTATTATCCAGGGGCTCAATTATTTGCTGATAATTTAATGTATCCAACGACTTCGGATAAGCTAAATTGGTCACCAGGCGGTATGAATCATCGGTGACGTACGTTAGCAAAATTGCACTTTTATTGTCTTCTGTAACCTTATTCACTTTCAAAAACTGTTCTATTCGGCCCTTGAATATAGGCCAATCGTTACACTTACAGTCAAAGTTGTTAAGATTTCCTAAAAAAGACATTTTCTTTTGGAAATAAAACCGAAGGAGATTATTTTCTCACACGCGCGGGTAGATAAAATACTCGTTCGCCAGTTGTAATGAAACAAGCAATCCGTGCCGAAATTTGTTTATTACTGACGTATACGCTAAACACACACGCGACGCAGCGCGCATGTCTCTGTGTGCGTAGGTGCATACATCTCAGCCTACAATGGATGAAAATTTTCAAAAATCTTGAAATTTTGTTTATAGGTAGGAAATTAGGAATAAGCCTCCTTATTGTCAAAAATAATAAAGATTTTTTTTTGAAACAAAATAAAAAGGTAAGTAGGTGTTGGTGAGCCTATATGCCCGCTTTATGCCCATTTTAAGCGAAAATATCAATGCTGGCCTTACTGTACCGCATAAGGCAGGTATAGGTATAGGCCCACCAACACCTTTTTATCTTTTTATTTTTTTCTAAGCTACAGAAAAATCTGTATTTTTTTCTGACAATAAGGAGGCTTATTCCTACATATAATCAAAAATTCAAGACTTTTGAAAATTTTAATCCATTCCCCTTTAACAGAATGAGTACTGATTTTAGTTGACAACCCTAATAATAAAGCACTATGCGATGCGCGTTTGATATTCATGATCAATCCCTTGGGCCGGGATTATTTAGGGATGGAGTAAGTTTTATATTTCTTTCATTTGGTATTAATTTAGGTGGCATATCGTTAGTATAAAGAGAATAATTATTTTAAGTTCAAAGACAAATTGATAAGTCGTTGCCTAGATCACAGTACGCACTAATGCACAATCAAATAGGGTTAGCAAATTAAATTATAACTTTTTGTTTTGACGGGCACCAAAAATACGCTGTTAAACATATACCCTTACATAGGCCTTTAAATTCATGTTGTGTTGGTTTGTTGGCTTGTCCTTCTTTCAAGTCTTAGAAAACGACATTTAGAATTGTTATTATTTTAATTTGTATTCCATTTATTCGCTTCTTCAAGTTAATTATTTAGTAATATAGTTAAAATAGCGGTCCAAAGTATGGTCATTGACAGGATCTTAACTGTAGTACTTCTAAAAACACACTTCACGCTTAAATACGTCTTAAAATATAGATTTATGTTTTAAAAATAGACTAATGATATATGGCCAAATATTTGTTGTGTAAAATATTAAACTAGTTTAAAAGCTATTAAATAAGTAATTAAAATGTTGCGAGCCGTCAAGAGATGGCGCGGTGGGCATTGTTGACTCTTATGTTTTGTGACAACTACATATTTTTGCATTAGAACTGTTTTATAATTAATGGTCTTAATTATTACAAGCAGCAACGTAGTAAAGATCTGTAAAGATGTAGAAATATAATTAAGGCCGAAGAGTAACATAACTTAGGTACTTGCGTTGCGGGATAAATACTTGTAGACTGCTCCCGAGGGACGTGCGAGGGACTGGGACATTTACCTCGTCACGCCGCTGATGTACCTACAGATGTAGCCAATAATGTTTAGCCATCATATTTTGTCTGAAAAGTTTGTATTTACATATTTTGCTGTCTCAACCTACCCCCGTACACTGTTAAAAATTACGTAACTTTACATGCAAATAAGCCTGTAAAATTCCCAAAAAAGCAAGGAAAAGAAATTATGACAAGGAAGTTACAAAACAATATGTAAAATTTTCTTTTCGGGAATTTTACAGTTGTGTATTGAACTATTGATGTTTTGCATGTAAAACTACATAATTTTTAATAGTGTACTCCGAATGCTAATTGAGACAGCAAGAGAAGAGACAGATGAAATACGACGGCAAATATTTATTCACTACATCTGTATACATTTATAACTTTCTTTTGTTTTTGAAAATAGATCGCACTGGATGTAATGTGACAATAAAATATTAGATTTTCTGTGTTACAGAGGGCAAACGAGCAGACTGATCGCCCGGTAAGATTGGTTAACGATTACTGTCACCCATAGACACTAACAGGCCACCAGCCAGCAACACCAGAGGAGTCACAAGTGCGTTGTCAGCCTTTGAGGTGGGAGTACGCACTTATCTTGAAGACAATTTATTCCACAAATGCAAGCTTTAAAAAATCCATATTAAAATCCTTGCTGTTATGAATAATTAGTTCAAAAACCTAACATTTTCCGCAGTAAACAATTTTACCAGTAGCGGCCGATCGCAAACTACAGTAATTAAATCTTTAGGGACTGAGGGAGAACGGAGGGTGAGGACAATAGGTCCAACACCAGGTGACGTCTTACTCTTCCATACCGACAAAACGTAACTACACTTGAATTTAAAAATACATACGACCTTTTTAAACAGAGCGACGGAGCACAAAAACAAAGTTAACTTTACAGCTGAGTAATCATAAAAATTCTGTAACAGTATTGAAGTGAAGGGGGACTTTTAGTAGTTGTGGTGATTGCGACCGCAAATGTTAGTTGGTTGGAGGCACAATAGTGACGGTTGACTTTATTCCGTTTGCGATTTAGTGACGTAGTTATAACGCGTGTCAATGGTGGCTTGGCCTTTGATGTGCGTTCGGTGAGTAAATAAAATAAAAATAACTATAAAATAATCAATCAATACTATATTTGCCACTAGCAATTATTCCCAGCATCGCCTGTGAATCTGTCTGTGTGCCCAGCGGCGTGTACTGGGCCTTTTGCCTAAGCTAGGCAGTTTTTCTGTGCCTGTAAGGAGGTGTAGGCAGTTTCCTTTGCCTGTATGGAGCCATGGTCGTTCAGGGCTTCAGGGTGGGCAGTTTTTGTGCCTGTATGGAGCCATGGTCGTTCAGAGCTTCAGTGTAGGCAATTTCTATTTGTCTGTATGGAGCCATGGTCGTTCAGGGCTTCAGAGTGGGCAGGTTTTGTGCCTGTATGGAGCCATGGTCGTTCAGAGCTTCAGTGTAGGCAGTTTCTCTTTGTCTGTGTGGAGCCATGGTCGTTCAGGGCTTCAGGTTAAGCAGTTTCTTTGTGCTTGTGTGTGCCAAGTATTATCTTAAGCCGTTTCACGGGTTTTCGAGTTATTGAGTAAGAAACATCGAAATAATTGATAGATTATGCTCACACTGGAATTCCGTAAAGTAACGCCTGATACTTTACGGAATTTCATATTTCCTTTGTTTTTCAGCGAAAAATTGACTGCTCGGGTGGACGTCGGGACCGTCAACATCTCCTGCATCCCGTGATGATGCCTCGTAGAGTATTTTTTATGAAAACTGCATTAAAATAAGCGCATGTGAGCACAATTTATTGTCACATCTAACTAAGACACTATTGCGTGGAAAATAAATAAATAAATAATAAATAAATGAATATTACGGGACAATTTCACACAAATCGCTCTAGTCCCATGGTAAGCTCAATAAGGCTTGTGTTATGGGTACTAGACGACGATATATTTAATAGATATAATACTTATATACATAGAAAACATCCAAGACTCAGGAACAAATATTTATGCTCATCACACAAATATTTGCCCTTACCGGGATTTGAACCCAGGACCTCAGCTTCGCAGGCAACGTTACTCCCACTGAGCCAAACCGATCGTCAAAAAAAAGCAACGGAACTATAATCCGTTAATCTACATCCAAATATCCAAAAGTCTTCACTAACTTTCAGATTTGTAATACCTATCTGGGAACAGCTGTTTTTTTGGCGTACAAAGTTGCCTAAATCACCTATCAGTAGGATATGTCTTCATTTTCTGATGGCTCACTATCTAAATGAAAAGATGATTTTTTGGTGATAAAAGCGGCAATGTCTTCTATTTCGTTTCGTTGTAAGATGTTAAGAATCTGTAAAGTATGTAAGTATCTGAAAATAAACAAAACACGCATAAATTATACATTCAAGATCTCCATTGTTTACCCGACTATGGCAAAGACAAAAGAAAGGGTTATGATTTTAGCAGTCTATGAATGTTTGTTCATATGAATATAGCGCTAAATCTAGTAGTCCAATTTTCATGAAAGATGTAATCTATCGATTCGTTTTTGGGAGACATGCTACATATTTAATCGCCTCTGAAAAAGGAGAAGACATTTTAACGATTATTAATTTGAAGCCAATGATACTAATAAAAAAATAGATAAGTAAATTTTCTTCAAAATGCTAATATGGCAGGACTAAAAGTACAGAGATTAATTTAACATAAAATTCATCCTTCGTTCTTTCTTGTACTGACCCCCAAAAACGATAATTATTATTCTATATTCCAGTTCGAACCCTCTCAGATGGTATCAGAGCACATTAGTGATCATTGTGGAGCTGTATCTCATCTGACAGGATATCTGACACTATCTGACATCTCCCCCCGGTGTCGGCACTATTTGTCAGATTCTGAGCAAAAGCGGAATTTACGGCAAAGATTATATCTGTCACTAGTGGAGTAAATTATTATTCTTGCATATATTTTTGGTAACACGTTATACGTCGTATTTTCTCCCTCTTTCCACCAAGCTCGCTCTGGCTCGATCTTCCTTGCTCCCTATCTTTGATTACGGTGATATTGCATTTCTGAAGGTCAGGGAGGAGCTGCTTAAAAGGCTTGAGCGTTTACAAAATTTCTATATTTTGCAGACGAAATATGTACAGTTAATTAAGAGTTTGGTATGTACAGTCGGGGTAAGAAAAGGTTCGTCACTTTTCCACCTTAACACGATGACATAGAATTTTCTTCTGTTTCCGCGATTATTACTCATTGAAATAAAACAATTTAACGGATTATATCGCGTATATTATCTCATTTTAGTTCCCGACGTTTCGGAAGCACATAGCAGATGTGCCGGGTGTGTCCCGGGTGAAGGAGCACATAGCAGATGTCAAGCACCGTCGGTGTAATAGGTCTGCAGTCTGTGAACATGTCATTGACAAACCAAACCACTCAATTAAGTTTGATAAACCTTCTATCCTTGCCAAAGAAAAAAGATATTTTCCCAGGATGCTACGCGAGGCTATTGAGATTAAAAAGCATCCTAATTTCAATAGAGAAGATGGATTGTCACTACCACCTGCTTGGGATCCTGTAATACATCTCATCAAGGAACAAGCGAGACAAAACCTTAATTTCCGAACGGTGTAAAATATCTTATCTGTTTAAAGTAGTTTAATAGTCTCTGTTTTTAAATATTATAATTAGTAATGAGGTAGCCTGGGAGTTTTTCTTTGCAGCGTTTCTTTTCTCCTCAGTACGCCTCATTTGTGAAATGCTGCTTGGTAAATTATTAGAATAAAATAATTAAGCCCTTCTGGCACATGTGTAACTGTCTTTACAGCTTAGGCCCATCTGGCATGTATGTACACCTTTATTTGTGTTTTTTCAAAAAATGGGTAGTTTGCACAAAATTGTAACTTTGACAGAGGAAAATACATCTTTTCTCAGTCCTCCCGTGACCATGGAAAGCTGGAAAGCTTCCGAAACGTCGGGAACTAAAATGAGATAATATACGCGATATAATCCGTTAAATTGTTTTATTTCAACGATGACATAGAGTCGAAAAGTGACGAACCTTTTCTTACCCCGACTGTACATACCAAACTCTTAAAGATATTATAGATACTTATTCAAACCTATTTTATTCTGAACCAAAGAGAATTCACACTATGTTTTTGCAACTCAATACATATGTCAATCTTTCGTTGACTTCTATTTCGATAATGTTTATCTGAGTCCTTCTCAAATATTTTTAATCCATTTATTTTGTAATTCGTTTACAAATATTACACTTTACACGTGTTTTTATATATTTTCTTTATCTAACCCACATCATGTCTGAGAGTGGGTCTGATGAACACGAAACGGAGACCGAACCTGTCCTAAGCCAGGACTTCGAGGAGTCAGTGGAGCCGTCCATGTCAGAATGGTCGTCACTTGAACAGGTCATACAGTTACCGAACCCGAAAAAAGTATTATACGAACAAGGGTTATATGACCCCGGCAGTGGCGAGGTATGCGCTGCGTATGTCACCCAGTCGGACAGCGATGTCTTGAAACATGTCTACTACAACTACCCGGGCCTCACAGACCCCGGAATATCACAAGCTCTTCTAGACCCCGTACCAAAAATCATCTACCCCAACAATGGCCAAGACCTGTACCTGGCTCTCTGCAAAGAGATGAACCTGTGCCCTGTGAGAATTTTCCACAGAGCGTTGCTAGGAGATAAGGTTAACTTGAACTATTATGGTGTAAACCCAATCGGAGTCCGACCGATAGCTAAAGCTCTTCAAAACAACAAGACAGTCAAAGTCCTCGATCTCACAGACAACTTTCTGGACGACGACGCATGCTTCCATTTAGGTGAAATGTTGATATATAATTCCACGCTAACTGAACTAAATCTGTCTGGATGTAGGATCGGGGAGAGTGGAGCCAGCAGACTGTGTGCTGGTCTGCCAACAAACAGAACTTTAACAGTGTTGAATTTGAGTCGCAACCAGCTTGGCGACGGTGGAATTGAGCACTTTGCTAACGCTGTTTTTTCGAATTCCGATGTTCGGGAAATAAACTTTTCGTACAACGGTATCAGCGGCAAAGGCATACAGCTCCTCGCCGAAGCTTTAGAGAGGAATAACAGACTGACACACATAGACCTATCGCGTAATAATTTGTACACTCCTCCATCCGGACTCTCACACTTACTCGACCAGTTGGGTGGCGGTCCTCTTGAATATTTAAACTTATCTTGGAATGCTCTAAGCGGGCTTAAGCCAGCCGATGCTATAAAAAGTGTATTTTTGGCGAAGAAGTTGAAACACTTAGATATCAGTAATAACAAGCTATGTACCACTGACGTTGTAACAGACTTGACAGTGTTTATGGCGAAACCAAAGAAAATGATCACCTATAATGTTTCATACAATCCGATTGATAAAGAAGATGCCTTGATGTTTGTCCGTAAGCTACAAATGAGGGCTGTCAAACTGCAGGTTCTTAATATGGACGGTATAAATGTGAACGACAAATTTATATGTACATTTAATGATATCAAAAAAATGAAAAATAAAGAGAATGTGGTGGTGACGCATGGATATATAGAACATACATTCAAGAGTTCTGGGCCGGATCCAAGAGAGATCGTTCTAAACAGAGTTGAGTACGTATGCAAGAAAATGAAACCTAAAAAGGACATAGCGCTTATAGCTCTACAGCTGCATAAAGAAGGAAACGAAATTATGAATTTAAAAGATTTCGGTGAAGCGCTTAAAGATTTTTCAGCTGAGTTGGATGACGGCCTTGTGGCTGAACTGCAGTGTACGTTTCCTGGGCCGGCGTCAAAGAAAGGATCTAAGAGAATTGATATCGCAATGTTGGTGGAGTACGTTATGAGAAAATGGCCAGAGCGGAAACTGCCGAAGACCCCGCCTCCAGAGCCTGAGCCTATACCTGAACCACCTCCTCCTGAACCAGAAAAGCCTAAAGGTAAAAAGGCGGGCAAAAAGAAGTGACGTGCTATTGCTCCGATACTAAGGTAGATTTCATACCGGAAATTTAATGATAAGTTTAAAATTGCTGAAGGCATTGAAAATAAACCTGCTATTTATACTGTATCACAATTATAACTAAAATAGATTTTATTTAGTTAGATACATAAAAATTATGTTATCACTCAAATAAACTCTTAATCAAGCCGTTACTTTTAACGTTTCCTTGGATTCCGAAAAAATCATGATCCCAGATTTAATCGTCTCCGTTTGTATGATCACCATTCTAGAACCATTCTGCCCCAGCAGCCGTCAGTTCTACAGGCGACATGCCTCGACCATTACCACGTGAGTTGGTAATTTTCGAGCTTTCTAAGTCAATTACTTTAGTTCTTCTCTGGTATTTCTGCTAACCTCATTGTCCGCGAATTTGCTTGCCACGCGTCACAGCATCTCCCGCCTCTTTGGCTCTGTTCTGACTGGAAGCTGTTTTTATTTCCGCAGAGTCTGCGCCTATTTCATACCACGACACATAACTATCGATATGTTTTTCCAAAATGTAGCTAACTCTTGTTTCGTACACTTTATTTATTGTTCATATATTGGTAGTTTAGGGATATGAAAATGCTCTGTTGTTATTGTAGTGGTCAAATTCTGACAAGGTGGTCAAACATCATGAAAAATGCTTGTTTTTCCATTCAGAGGGCAACCTATTGACCGAGCCAAATGGAGGGACATTACAGTTGGTCACGATTCTCAGCGACTAAGAAGTATTATTGTGGATACACAATGGTTATCTCTTAATTTATAAAGTATTGACCACGGAGACTCCCTACATCTCCATTGAACTTATTATAAGCTTTTTTTTATATATTTATACTGTTCCTTATTATAATTCTTTTTTACCATTTTTGATGCCTAGAGACCCTGTGCATCTCTGTAAGTATAAATTAAGCTATAATCTAATGGATGCGGAGAAAATATGCATCTCCCTGTAAAGTGTGCCCAGGTATTTGTCGGATGCATTAATATTGCTAGGCACTATTATGTCATTATCTAGATTCTGAATGTTTTCTCTGTTTATTGTAAAATCAGACATTGTAAAAGTGTGAATTTGAATAAGAACGATCGCTCTTAGAATGCACTCGCCTCTATCGAAAATTCATATGAAAGCTAGCCAAGTCAGACGTTAGGCTTCATTATATTATCCTAAGTGATAAGAAGAAAGGATATTTAAAGTTGTTATAAATACATTTCAGGACTGACCATTGAACTTGGCACCCATTATTTGCCTATATATTATGTATATCGTCGCCTGGTACCCATAGTACAAGCTTTGTTTAGTTTGGGACTAGGTCGATGTGTGTAAGATAGTCCCTGATTATTTATTATTATTATTTATTTAGATCTGACTTATTTTGTGATTGAAGTCTACAACCAAGGCATCATTATGTCAGCCGTAGGACGTCCACTGCTGGACACAGGCCTCCTCAATTGATTTCCACATGGGCCCGATAGAGGCGACCCGCATCCAGCAAGCCCCCGCAACCCTAATCAGGTCGTCAGATCACCTTGCGGGTGGCCTTCCCTGCGCTTGCCGGTACGTGGTCTCCACTCTAAAACCTTTCTGCCCCAACGGCCGTCGGTTTTCCGAAGTATGTGCCCTGCCCAATGGCACTTCAGTTTACTTACCCTGTATGCGATGTCGGTGGCCTTGGTTCGTCTACGGATCTCCTCATTCCGGATTCGATCTCGTAGAGAAATACCGAGCATAGCCCTTTCCATAGCTCGCTGAGTAGCTCTGAGCTTCCTTAAGAGGCTCATAGTCAGAGACCACGTCTCGGCTCCGTAGGTCATCACCGGTAATACGCACTGACGTATGCTGGACGAGAAGACACTTCGCAGTTTCCCAAACGCTACCCATCCGAGTTGGATCCGTCGATTGATCTCTGTCTCGAAGTTGGACCTGCCTAACTGGATTGTTTGTCCTAAATAGACATATTCGTCAACAACTTCGAGGACCGAGTTACCAACCAATACTGGGCACACCAAGGCATATAATTATCATAATTTTAAACTTCGCTCTCGTTTTACATTTATTTTTTTGATGGGATCTATGATCTATCTTTAGTTTATATTTTTTGCTGGTTACCGTTGAACAAGATGTACTGATTCGATCAAGGAAAACTCCTAACACAACCCTATGCACTGCTAGCAGTTCCAGTGTTATGGTAATTTAATGTTTCCAAACAAACCCGCGTTAAATAAGAATGACCACGCATATTAGTGGCACTACCGAATCGAATCGATTCGCCCGACAAGCCCGCCTGTTTGCACTCTACGGTGGTTATCGTACAATGCTACACAATGCCACAATTAAATATTCAAAATAATCCGCACTTTAAAAAGACAGCGCTTAAACGAGTTGAGTGACAATGGAGTTGAATTTACAAATTTTATTTTGTGTGAATATATGAAGCTAAACTTTAATGAAACGGGTTAGCAACTGTTTTGCAAAGAATAATTATTACACTTACTTAAAGATTTTTTTGTCGGTTATGACGTATTCACCATGAACTTTGCACATGTTTACAAGGGCTTTCAATGACTATGCTACGCTAATTACGTGATAAAAGACAGAAAATTGATTTATTGTTCGCGGTTTGTTTTGGTGCGTATGATTTGTGGCAATAATTTTGCACATCTATGGGTAGTGAAATAATGGTCATATATGAAGGCAGGTCATTTTGGTGACAAGCTTGTATTGCCGATTGTACTTTTCTTGACTCATTGAGACGTTTAGAAAAAGCCCAAACAAGGTAATTGTATTATTTTATCACATAATTCCTCTATGACCACCTTCCTGCTCCATCATCAGATCAGCTCGATGGTATCATACTATTGAATTGTCACCAAACTCACATAAGTAGGTATGTCAAATTTTAGCTCAATTGGAAACCGGGAAGTGGGTCAAAAACTTGCAAGAATCTTGCTATCCGAACATTCATTGCAAATTAAATAAGGGCCTCTAAGAACTGTTTTTACTCATTTTATCAGCTGAGGTACTGAATCGTAAAAAGAAGTAACACAAATGTAGCTAGAGTATTAACTTTTTACTATAATTTACTACTGAATGTTATCTTTTACTCTACGGTGTAAATCAGTGAAACTAAATCTTTTTAAATCAATACCCTCATACCAGCGTATTTCATCCTAACCAGCGCTATAATTATAGACATTATGTACTTATATTGTAAGTCGCTGTTTTTCTTTTTTGATGTCGCTTAAAATAATAGCTTTTAGGTTCTATTCAGACGTACCACAACCACACACGATTATCACGTGTTCGGGGGACAATTTATATCAAAATAAATAGTTTTATTCACACGGACTACATTTCGACGTCAAACGCAACCGTGTGGTCGGTCCGACCACATCAAAGCAACTACAAGAAGCTGCAGCGCAACTATTCACACGTAACCACTGCGTCACGACTTTTTGTTGCTGTGTTATCGTGTGGTTTATTCAAATTCAAATTAAAAATGTTTATTTGCATAAATTGCGGTACATATATATTGGTGTAAATAAAAATGATGCAAGGACAACACAATTTACCACAGGTTACACATAATCACTACCTTCTACTGTCATATTTTATACTAGCTTTGCCCGCGGCTCCGCCCGCGTGGAATTCGATATGTGTCAGTAAGCGGCTAATTCATTCCTTTCCCCTGGTGGCGTAACTTGAAGTAAAGTCCAGATAAAATATTATACAATTACCACTAAATAAAACTACACTCCAAAATCAATCGTTTTTCGCCCTTATTCAATTTTTGACGTAATTTAAAAGACATAGAGTACATACTTAGTAGGTGTATGTTTCTATTTTTACCTCCTTCACTGTACCTATCCAAATCAAGTCCATGGCAAATATCATCCAAAACGGCCCTCCAGTCAAATAAGTCTAAGCATGAAAAGGTAAGAAATATATACACAGAAATTCATACTTCCTAACAAACTTTTGAATTTAGGTCTAATATTATTTAGAAGTAAGATTAGAGGAAAGGTGAATATAGATATCAAAAACGTGAGGCCAAGTATTTACAATTACGTTTATGTATGCACAACTAAATATGTACATATGTAATTATATCTACAGTTACATACTCCAAAAGTAGGTTGGTAGAGTATATTTACATAACATTGACATTTTACAATATTTTTGTACTCCAACTGTGAGTCTTGCCGGTGGGCATCAGCACCAACAGCTCCGTGCAGCTGGTGACGCGCGAGCGCGCCCCGTAAAGCTGCCCGTGCGCAGGTTCACGCCGGCGGCACGCAGCGTGTGCCCCTGCGACTGGTAGATGGTCGTGGCGAAGCAGACGCTCACGTGGAACTGTAGGCGTATGAAGCGGAACGGGAAGTTGCTCGGGATGAGGGGCATGTGAGATATGAACACGGCTTCTCCGACGCCGCACACCATCAAGATTTGCACCTCGATGAAGTTTCGCTGCAGCTGCACTACTTTTAGCTTGGTCCCGTTGCATAACTTTGGAGGTAACAAATTCCGAAGAAGCATGATCGGAACTCCAACTTTCAGGGCAATTGTGTGTGCTGGGAGTCCTGAAACGCTCAATGAGTTTAGGAACTCCATCGGGAATGTTGTGACGTTGCCTTCATCCACAACAGACTTAATGGAATTATATACTGCCTGTTCACCTTCGATTTCCGCCAATATCCGCGCATTAACGGCTCTCTCACAAACCCAAGAGTTCTTACGTCCGCGACGTGAGAACTCTTCACCGGCTCAGGTCTCCCTAATATCAAAATCAAAATATTCTTTATTCAAGTAGGCTTAGATACAAGCACTTTCGAATTATCAGTTACAATGAGAGAAGTCTTTGCTGGGAAACATACAATATGATTCAACATTTGTTGCAAGGATTAGGGAAACCCAGAAAAACCTAATCAGATCATTTAACTTAAGTATAATACTTACTTATTATTGATAAAATCATCATTTTAAAAATTAAAATAATTAGTAAATCTAGAATGTGTCTAGAATACAATTCTAAATGTTAGAGTATATAAAACAATTAATATGCGTGTACCAATTAACTATTACAATATTGTCTTAATTATACTTAAAACTTTTACAATTGTGTTATAACTAATTTATAATTGATACACGCGGAGGAGATGTACAAATTCTCCAGATCAATGTTAATATAAAATATAAACTTTTTTTTTTCAGAGATGTATAAGGTCTCTAGGCGTCACGACATGCGATAAAATTAAATATAATAATTTTACTGAATTCTACTGAGATGTTTAAGGTCTCTTAGGGGTCAAAGTGAATAATACATTGAACATTATTAAATATTAAATCTAAATTTCTTAGAGATGTATATGGTCTCTAGGCGTCATAACATGCAAAAAGATAAAATTTGTTAATTAAAATCCTCAGAAATGTTTAAGGATATACCTCTATAAATAAAACAAAACTCTTAGAGATGTATACAGTCTCTATATCAAATAAAAAATGAATAACTTCAATCGAGTACAGGATGAAGTCTCTCACGTCATCAGTTCATTAAACACTGGTAGGCAGTTACTAGGTATACAATTAATTTGGTCCATGCTAGCATGAACAGACCGGACCCCACAAACGGCACCCATTCACGAGCATGACGCATATCTCAGCCATCGCCTCCCTCAACCATATTTTATGGAAGGTTGCGACCCGATCAACGACGCCACCGTAAGCAAAGACCTTTAAGCGAGCATGACATGCTCACACTGCCGGGCATTAAACACTAATAGTATTGCACGGTGAGAAACAACAAATGTGCTCTCATGTTACATTAAATGCGAACTATTATTACCTCTTAAAATAATGCTTACTTTACATACACAAGACTAAACTACTGGCTTAAAGACATGTTTATCGTCTAAAAAGTCATTTACAATATAATACGCCTTGTTTAGTAGGTGACGTTTTATGTGGGACTTTGCTGCAAGGTAAATTAACTACATCGGTACGTATTTTGTTATAGAAGCGTACACAGTTCCCCACGAACGAAGTTCCGACCTTACGGAGACGATGAGCAGGCATGGCAAGCTTGTTCTTATTTCTTGTATTGTAGTCGTGAATGTCATTGTTGTGTTTGAAATCATGTTGATATTTTCGAACATACATAATATTCTCGAGAATGTACTGAGATGCTACGGTGAGAATATTGGTTTCCCTGAATTTTTCTCTCAGTGATGCACGAGCTCCCAGTGCATAGATTGAGCGTACTGCCCGTTTTTGTAGTACGAAGATGGTTTGTATGTCCGCCGCCTTGCCCCACAACAGAATTACATATGACATTACACTATGAAAATAACTGAAGTACACGAGCTTTGCCGTCTCGACGTTTGTTAACTGTCTGATTCGCCTCACTGCATAGGCTGCGGAGCTTAGTTTACCTGCAAGAATGGCTATATGCGCATTCCATTGCAGTTTAGAGTCCAAAGTAACACCCAGGAATACTGTTTTGTCTTCAAATTCTAGCACCTTGCAATGTCACCTTGGTACAATCTACTTGTTCCACATTCGGTAATGTGAATTTGATGCACTTGGTTTTCTTGGCATTTAAAAGTCAGTTATTTGCAGTAAACCAATGTACAATAGTAGACAGCGCATCGTTTATAGTAACGAAGTTATTCTCTCTTCTTCTCACTTTAAAAAGAAGAGAAGTATCATCTGCGAATAACACGATATCATGTTTATCTTGCACAAGGTTTGGTAGATCATTACGCTCAATACGCTCCGAATGTGGTCTTCATCGGACGGAACGATCCTGCATAACGTCTGGTAATCGAATAAGGCCGTTGGTTTCCTCCAGAAGTCGTTCTCCAACCTGAAACAGTACCTGGACGAATTCCTGCACATGTGACCCTCCTCCGTGTTGATACCACCCAGCCACTTATCTCGTATTTTGTTGTATATTAAATCAATTATTCAAATAAATTTATTCATATCCGTACTCCCTCTTCTAAACTTAATGTTAATTTGGCAAAATGCTTCCTCGTTGGCTTAATTCATATCATATATAAGGTATTTATTTTAGCGCCACCTGTTAGTTTAGCGGGGTACTCGATAGTTCGTAGGCTCGAGAAACAGCTAGAGTAGGTTTGAGAAAAGTTTGCACCTCCTTCCTAAGTAACGCCATAAGATTCAGGTGCAAACTTAACTCAATCAAGTGTAGTGGCTACCCCCCCCCCCTTTTAAGGGTTAAATTTTTATAGCGTATAACCTGGCCGGGGATTTTCTCGACAGATTAGTAAACTTTGTATCAAAATCTGTTGAGCCGTTTTTACGTGATGCGCGTACAAATAAACAGACAAACAGACAAAAATTCTAAAAACTGATGGAATGTGTTCTGTTATCGATTCTAAGTATCCCCGGCCAACTTTTTTTCGAATATCTTCCATGTACAGACTTTAGACCCTCTTCAGCTTTATTATATGTACCTATAGATTAAATTAAATTTCATTAAAGTAAGTTACAATTATTCCATTAAATATTAGTATTTCAAATAAAATAAAACAAATAGAATAAAATGAAATAAAATAAAAATAATGAAGAAATCCCTGATGGAGTAAAAACATTCCTTGAGCAACCACTCTATTAGTTTTCCTTTTTAAATTGAGTCCGCGGGCAATCTTTAATAACAGCTGGTATATTATTAACAGCTGGTCTTTATTGCCATACAGAATGAGTTACTCCTACGGATTTTTGATTTAGAAAAAAAAGTGGTAAGTATGGCTTGTCTGTATCGTGTAGACCTTGATTCAGAACTAAGGGTCTACCCTCACTCGTATTTATTCATATAAATCAATTTATCAAATCGTCCCGCGCACCACGCTAACGAGTACTAGAAAAATGCAAATGGAAAGTGGAGAGGGTCAGAGGCCCGCCCAGCGCAGCATCGATCGTTGGCCCTATAGCCGTAGACCCCGGGGCCGAATAGCTATAGCATTCGCGAAATTAGTAATGGCGACGAACGCAGCGTTGACAAACTCGTCACTGGTATGAAAAAAAAATAGAAAAAATAAAATAAAAAACCGGCCAAGAGCATGTCGGACCATGCTCAATGTAGAGTTGCGCAGCCGTTTATACAAAAAAATGCACTACAGATGAAAAAAATACGATATGAAAAAAAAAACACAAACAAAAGAGCATATTTCCCCGGCACTTACGTCTTTTTGTTGAGAAGCGGTATGTCCGATGATGTTGAAAACAATTTTCATTGGAAGTATTTCTTAAGCTTTGTATTTGTAAATGTTTTCATATTTTTTGAACATACCGTTTACAAAATAGAGGTGGGGGGGGGGGACACAATTTTTGCTACTTGCGGAGCGAATATTTCGGAAAATATTCACGTAGTCAATTTTTTTTTAGAAACCAATAAGTGTTTTTAGAAGAACTGTCGGATGATGTGCCACACATTGATATTTTTGCTAAAATAATCACGTTCAGTTACATGAATGGAGTGCTCCCCCTAGAAATATATATATTTTTTATTTAACTATCAAACTAAGTAGCGGCTTATACAAGACACCATGTTCCAAATTTTATCAATATGAATCTTATAGTTTTTGAGTAAAATGACTGTGACATACGGGCGGACAGACGGACATGACGAAACTATAAGGGTTTCGTTTTTGCCATTTTGGCTACGGAACCCTAAAAAATAAAATCATTTGTTATCAGACAGTTAAAAAGTCTATAGTTACAGGTCTAAAAAAAACTTAACTGAGTCAGTTGGGAGCGATACGGGAGAGGTGACAAGTGACGTGACATGACGTGTCTTATAACTGTCTCGCCGTACAGGCACGTCGTTTGACGTTCCGTAAACACCCCGTACCGCTCCCACACCTCAGGAACAGAGTCAACTTATGCGTTAAGCCTATAGTAAACATATCTAGCCAGTCATTTCTATATCACCTATATTCTATTACCCGTCAATAGAGTGGAGAGAAGATATTTTTAAATGGACTAATCGCGTATATCGTTTGACTGCTGAATGTATCTATGTAAGGCAAACGTTCCAGAGGTCGAATCCCGACAAGGTGGTCTGACACCATGAAAAATGCTTGTGGTTCCATGCAGAGGGCTGCCCATATGGCCCTTGACCGCGCCAAGTGGAGGGACATTACTGTTGGCCACGATCCTCAGCCATGAGGGACCGACTAAGAAGAAGTATCTATATTAGAAGCATTCACACGACAACTTGTCTATCTATTTATCAGCGACGGATGTCACTGAGTTCACCACAGAGTGCGATCCTGCGCAAAAACTCCCTGCAATTCTCATGAGGTCATTTGTACTCCTAGTCGGGGACTGTCCCACGCTGCGCTTTCGACACTCCAGAACTTTACTATTCAAACGGGCATCCGTTTTCCCGGCTATATGGCTCACCCACTGCCACTTCAAACATGTAATAGTTCGAGCCATGTCGAATACTTTGCTTCTTCTGCAGATATCCTCATGTAGGATTTGATCACACAAAGACTCCGAGCTCGTACTTGCTGTTGGTTGTGTTGATAGCTTGCATTTTTTTTCTTCTTTTTTATATTTGACCCCTAGACACGTATCAGAAAAACAAAGTGGCGAACGAGATCATAACACTATCTCGTTCACACTTGCGTGGTCTTAAGTTAAGAGGTACGAAGGAGATAGCAGTATGGTCTTGGTTCCAGTCCAATTTTAAGTTCAGTATAATCGTAATCGTATGTTTTTTTTACATTTTTTTTCCACGCATACAATTATCATTACAGGTTAAACCCAATGCGATATTGTAGCAAACAACAGATTAAAATATAATGAGATATATCAAAAACATGAGACATTAACATTAATCTTACAACTAAATAAGTAAAATAGGAAATCATCCATATCGCTATTCTTTTGAATTCGCCAGAGCACAAAAAAGCAAAAAAAGTCTAAATCTGTCGCGATGAGGGTGCGCAGCCCTGTAAGCATTGGCGTTCGGTCCATATAAGCAGAAAGGCCCTACCTACTTAAACGACCATGGCTTCATACAGGTACAGAGAAACTGCCTACCCAGAATCCTTAAATACCCGCTTCATATAGGCACAGAAAAGCTTCCAACCTTGGCTAAAATCCCTGTACACGCCATCTGTATGTTAGGTATCGCCCTTGGTAACAGTTATTGCATTGGCAACAGTTATTGCATTGGTGGCAGTTTCGACAAGTTGCTTAAGGATCAATTTCAGAGCGTTTCAACCGCTCTCATTAGCGTCTCCGTATTAATGGTGCCATCTATTACACATTCGAATGAGATACAATACTTGTGTGAGATAATATTTGTGGGCGCGGTACACGCAACGGGCCTAAGGGGCCATTCGGGTCCAATATAATAATGCATTCCTGGTGTTGATGGGACTGCCTCGTTTCTGTAGCGCATCAGGGATGTTCGCAGAAGCGCGTGCGGATTGTTTTTATACAAACATGCGTGTGCGCGCCGCATCGTGCGTCGCAGTCCCAATCCCGACAGCATTCTACGCATGATAGCGGACAGGTTTGATTGTACATGTTACACTGTTAGGAATTGCACTCCACTGTCAGTATTTTCTTGTTTTAAATGTAAGTTTTTGACCAACTAACTCCTTAGTTTGTAAGTTCTACTAATATAATATATGTCAATGGTTACACAAATAAAGATAAATGAATAAATAAAAGAATACCTCCTGTGTTGTTTTTTTTTTTTTGAAATTTATTAAAAATGTCAATCAAATCTGTCATAGAGGGCACCATTAATGCGGTGACACTAATGAGTGTGGTTGAAACTCTCTGAAATTGATCCTTGAAGGACCAATATATTTTGACCCGTAATCTGGAACATGTAATACGATAAATACTTCACGTATTTATCGAGTACGTGAATTTATAGAATGACACCTCTGAGATCGCAGGCCCTAATAGTCCGGGGGCCGGGCCGGCCTCCCCGCCACTTGTGCCACTTGCCACCCTCGCTTTAAACTATAAAGCCAAATAAAAATAGTTTCGGTAAGTTTGTCCTATTGGTTTTACATTTCGAGTTGGAGAATGTTTCGTTATACACCTATGCTATATTAAAGTTGTAAAAATGAAATGTCTGTACAGTAAAGATATTTAAAAAAATTGGACTATTTGGGGAAGATTTTAGAAAAATGTTTTTTTCGGACTTTTGTATTGTATATGTCGTTGTGGCTAGGGTTTGCAATCCGGTCCGGTGGATCCGGTTATCCGGCCGGATCCGGTACTTTTTGGCGGCTACCGGATCCGGTAGACCCGAAGAGACTAAAGAGATGCACACAACAGATATACAATGCGGACTACCCAACCCAAGAAAGCTGATGTCAAGAGTCAATATGATCTAGCTCTAGTTAAGCTTTAAAGAACGATGTCTTTCTTAATATTTTCTTCTGTTTCCGCGATTATTACTCATTGAAATAAAACAATTCAGTCCTCCCGTGACCATGGAAAGCTGGAAAGCTTCCGAAACGTCGGGAACTAAAATGAGATAATATACGCGATATAATCCGTTAAATTGTTTTATTTCGATGTCTTTCTTAATTATTCTTTGAGATTAATTGTGTTTAATGGTTAATTATGTTTGTTTGGCCAAATTAGAAAAACAGTTTTTTTTTTCAATTAACGTTATTACAATTATAACATGTCTCTTACCTAGTATTTAAAGTGCAATGTGATGTGATATGTAATTATTGATTAGATTTCTTTATGTATGTTTAATATTACGGGTGTTAAGGGAGAATAGTATTTTATTATTGCTGATGTTACCTCTTGTAGTATTAATAAAGTTGATTAAATATTACATAGTAGAGTCAAAGTTAAACGAATGATCATGAATTCATGATCCAATAGACCAAATTAGTGGTAAATTCTTAGATTTTGCAATTAAAACTATAAAAAGTCCCTTTCATTAAAGTATTTGTTTTATTTTTCATAAAAAAGATTTAATTTGGTTATATTTACTATGAGACAAGGTTACCATGTCTTCATGTGTGGCTGTAAATAGGTTGATAATATTATTATTAAGTTAAGGCTAAATATTATTGAAGCAGATGCTTAAATTTTCATATTACTGTGTGTAATTTCATATACAAAATTAGTGGCTAGTGATAATGTTTTTTTACTTAATAAGGGTGATTTTTAGCGCTAAACCATTGTTACATTAGTTAATTTGCAAAAACTGCTCCGCGTGTCTACTTTACGGCCAAAAACCTGGACGAAAAGCATAATTTTGGATAGACGCAATAGCATAACTTCAATCCGGCCGGATCCGGCCGGATTGAGAATTGGACCGGATTTCAATCCCTAGTTGTGGCTTCATCACGCCAAATTGCCTAAAAGGGTTGGTTCACACTAAACATGGAGCTGAGGGGCTACTCCGAAACCCAAAAAACGAAGTTCGTAACATGCCGTCCCTCTTGCTCTGATGTTAAGCTGTATTTGAGTGAGCGGGAAGGCGCCAAACGAACTTCGTTTTTCGGATTTCGGAGTAGCCCCTCTGGTATCCACAGATGGTTATAGGATACCTTATCCACACTTGTATCATTTGCTCATATCCGATCACCGTGCCGTGGCATAACTGCGTATCGCGCTGCTTGGACGCTCACTGTTGGCGCGGCGATCATGCCTTGCTTGTCCGATCTAAGTGTGTGGTACGCGTAGCAACATTGATTTCGAGCGATCGGATCGGCGCAACGTCCAAACGCGTGATCGTGACACGCGATCATGCCACGGGACGAAGATCTGATCGGGCAAATGATTCAAAAGTGGACGCACCTTTAACTAACTTTACTAACCTTTAACTAGGCTGTCGAGAAAAATATGGGTTATGACTTTTTCTCCTCCGCGAATGATGTTGCGGGTGTCTTTTAGTACAAAAATAAATATCGAATAAATAGTCTGTTGTTTACCTCTCCTTGAATGTATTGTTTTCTGTACTTTATTTTGTGTGCTGTGCAATAAAGGGTTGATTGTATTGTATTGTATTGTATTGTATAGTCGCCGGCAGTATTTCCGAACCTATGCGACTTTCAAAAAAAGAGCGTGATCCAATCTGAAAGGCCGGCAACGCACTTGTGACTTTGCGACTACTCTGGAGTTGCAGGTGTCCATGGGTGTCGGTGATCGCTTACCATCAGGCGATCCGTCTGCCTACCAGCTGTTGTCCGCGACTTCGTCCGCGTAGAGATGCATTTTATAGCCTACTAGAAAGTGCTTCATTTGCGCAGGAGAAAAAGTCATAAGCCCTCTTTTTTGCTTTAGCGTAATGTGGTTAAAAGTATTCTTTAATCATCTGTGGATGCCCAGCTACGCGTATACCAAAAATAGTTAAAATCTGATTAGCCGCTTTGACGCCATGAAGCCTCAACCACACATACAAACTTACAAAAATCCAAGAAAAAAACGATTTATTGACCTCCAAATAATCCGTTACAATAGTTTTTTGAAAATATCTTTAATATACCTACAGATATTTAATTTTTACAACTTTATAATATAGTCTCTAAGATAATAATTAAGATATATAATATCATACTTTTATTTTGTCAACCTCTTTTCTACACAAACCTCGTTGTACTTACTATTACTAACTGGCAATTTATGGTTTAGGCATTGGATTAATTCAAACATGGAATAAAAAATAACACTAACTTGAAGTCCATCAGACAGACGGGCGGACATTCATCTTTTTTTTCAAAATTTCAGTCCGTACCAAATTTTTGTAGAAATCTAGTTTTTTTCTACTCTTTTTTACATTATTTATACACCGGTTTAGCAAAATTGTAAGTGTTTACTATGGTAAGTTACTTGTGTGTTTTATTTACTAAATATATTCAAATTGTACAAACAGTTAATTGTGTGTGACATGTTTCTTGATATGCCGAAGCGAGGTAAGTGGAAGTAAATTTTCCAGGTTAATCTAACCTAACTTAGTAAAATATTTTTTTTACCGAATGTCAAATAGACACTTCGATTAAGCCCAAGTATAGCATTTTCAGCGTTTTTTACCAAACTGTACAGAACAGGGTTATATTTTGAAGATATTAATGTGTTTATATGTATTAGAATAGGTATGTATATATATTTGCTTTGGTACGCTCTGCAGCATTCTCCCGTCTTGGCTTGATGGATTTTGACGCTGTTAGGTGTCGTTATGACATATGGAGCCGAGATGTGGACACTGACGATGTGATTGGTACACCAATTGGGTACTTTCCTGTAGTCAACATAAATGATGTGACGCTTGCAGTTAACTTTATTTCTAAAAGTACGTAGAAAACATTCACGAATAAGATTTTGGTGAGTTTAAAATGATCAAAAACTAAAAACATGGAGGCAATTTGACCATATAGAATTGTGACGGCATAAACCTTTTTTCCTTTCAAACTTCATACTTTCTGACGGTCTTGACAGTTCAGGAACTGATTTGATCGGTCAGTCAAGTAACCTATTTACTTAAGGTCGCTCAGCGAGCTATAGAAATGGCTATGCTCGGAATTACTCGGATGGATCGGATTCGAAATAAGATGATCCGAAAGCTTTCGATATAACCCAAAGGATAAGCAGACTGGAGTGGCAGTGAGCCAGCCACATCTGTCGTTGAATTGACAACAGTAGTTGGGGCAAACGTGTTCACGAGTGGAGACCGCGTCTTGGCAAACGTAGTGTAGGGCGCCCTAACACATAATAAAAGGGGCTGACAGCGGTTGGAAACAAAAAACTTACCACCGAGCTCAGTGGCATGCCATGGGGGAGGTCTCTGTCTGGCAGTGGACGGAGATGGGCTGATGATGATGATGAGGTGTCGTTAGAATCTTGGTTATGGAACTGACACAGGCCAGAATATTTTGCAGTTGGGTTTTTTTTTAGAGCTCTGATCATACACTTCTCAGGATATTGGGCTCTTATTGTCCTTGCAATTTCAATGTTGATACAAGATTAGATCAAAACTCCCATTCGTTTTGTACATGATAACAAAGTAGCAATAGATGGCGCTGAAAGGAGTCGCCACTTGGGATTAGCCAGAGAAAACCATGACGTGTATATTTTGTTTCTAAACAATCATTCATATTAATCTATATCCATACTCATACTATCCATATTTCTATACTAATATTAACAACTAGCTGCCCGGCACGGCTTCGCACGGGTTTACAATGGGCAGCAAATTGCATGAATAGATTTCAACCATAATATTGAATCAATAGGGTCTAAATCTACCCATGCCATTTTGCTGCCCATCGTACTTTATATATTTTGTCTCACTCACTCACTCACTTCTTACATGAAGATTTACAAACCCAAAATTTTCACTTTTTCGTACAATTTTTAGCATACTTCCTTACATACAAACCTTGTTCTGAAAATTACAAACACAACAAAAAAGAATTAGACAAATAGCACCCGGTCTGAAGTGTTGCGCGAACATAGATTTCTTTAACTGATTTTTATTTATATATAGATAACAAGGACCACTAAAACAAGAGGACTGACCATGTCCACACAAAAAGCCGTTCCCTGATATGTATTGTGTACCTACAACGCCATCTATGTATAAGTTTCCACGCTTAAAACGCTGAAACTATTTAGATAAAATTTGGTACGAGGATAATTTTAAGGCCCGGGAGAGGACATAGAATAGTTTATATTCCGGAAACCATCCCTTGAGGGGATGAAAAGGGGTAGAGGGAAGGTTTGTAGGGGGAATCTATAATTAAAATATGCTACTCAGTCCTCGTTAACGCGGGCGAAACCGCAAGTAAATGCTAGTTTCCATATAAAGTGAGTAATACGTGTAACCTTTTTGCATGCGAGCAGAGGGAATGCATCTCTATCCATGTGGGGCAAGCGGGAGTCCAGATGGGGGCGTCCTGCTGGCAGCTGTACTGTCTGGAACACGGATTGAGCCCCGACGGGACCCTGATGCCGCAGCCCGATGCTGACCCCCAATCAGATTCTTGCTTCAACACCTTCTTTTCGGAAGCGGACAAGGGAAAGATGGTGCCGCGAGTCGTTATGGTCGACCTGGAGCCCTCTGTCATCGGTAAGTATACAACATAAAGATACTCGTGTGTAAAATAGCAGGCTGGCGGCTGTACTGTCTGGAGCATGGCTTTGCCTAGTTAGGACCCTCTTGCTTCAGCCCGAGACTGGGGGTCAGGTTTGATTCCTTCAACAGCTTCTGATTTTTGGTTTTGACTTCATATCTGAAGTCCACTGAGAGAATAAGTTATATAAAACATAAATATTCACGTATGTAAAATAGCTTGCTGGCAGCTGTACTGTCGGAACCATCGCTATACCCAGGTGGGACCCTCCTGCCACGGCCCGAGACTGATCTCCGATCGGATTCTTGCTTCCACACCTCTGAGACGGAGGTCAAGATGGTGCCACGAGCTTTTATGGTTGATCTGGAACCCGCTGTCATTTGAGAATTCAAGTCGAACTTAAAGGTATTTTTGAAGGCGTCGTTCGGGTATTTTTACCATCGAGATAGCTTGAGGTCTCTCGCTCGGGACCCTTCTACCTCAGACTACTTCAACAGTTCTTCTCTAAAGGTGACCTTGTTCATCTTGTTCATCCACAAGATGTTATAATTACAGTCCTTCTGTCGTTAGTAAGTTGTTTAAAACATTCGATCTGTTGGCAACTAAACGTCAGTTCAGTTTATATATTGTTATTGTTAACCTAAGGCACCCCAGAGGTGCTGAAGGTCTTCATAAACGCACTTTTCTACCCTCAGCAACATTTGTGGCCTAGCTTCAGCTTAATTCAGCGGCTCCCAGCTCGCTCTTGCCGGTGCACCGCCATGAGTGTACAGGACTTCCGCGGTTTCGCCTTCCGTCCGTCGGCTTCCACTCGAAAGCGAAGATTGCATTCTTTGCTTCTCTACGAATCGTGGGGCCTATCCGTCTCCATTTACGAGTCGCTATGTCCACGCCAATGGGTGACTAACGGCATATGGTGCCTACCATGAACTGAGTTTACGATCGGCGCTAGCGAGTATCTCGTATCAAGAGTCAGTCCACCTCCCGCACGCGCTAATAGTGCGAAAGAGATAGCCCGTCATCGAGCGCTCGATAATTGCTCGACCGAACACACAGTAGGCGCACAGGTCTTCGTTAGGTATCGTTTTCTTTGAAGAATCGACCTCAGGTGCTTGTTGACGATAAGTACTATCTTGAAATCCGATAGGGGTACAAGACGGTGTCGCAAGTTCATATGCGTAATTTTGAGTCGTCTGTTTTTGACAATGAAATGACCTGATTTTCCGCCAGTGTTTTTGTCAGTTAACTGCTCTCATAGTTTACTTGTTTCCTTAACCTTGCAGATGAAGTTCGTGCCAGTGCATACCGGCAGCTGTACCATCCGGAACAGCTGATCACCGGCAAAGAGGACGCCGCCAACAACTACGCCCGCGGCCACTACTCCTCGGGGAGCGAGGTCCTGGTGCCCGTCATGGACAGGATTCGGAAGCTGACTGATCAGTGCACCGGGCTACAAGTAACCTCTTAAAATATTTCAAAATTCTAACAAAACTATGTGAGCTAGGGAATGCAATCTGTTATTTTTAGTATGAGAAAGTGAACCCGTCTTTTTTTTTCATTCAAATAGGTTAACCGATTGCATTCCTTAATGTGGGCTCTTTTACAAGTTAGACAAGACTTCGAAAAATAGTGACAAGAGGAACCACCGTGAATAAACAAAATGCAAAATCTGGTCTTTTCATTACAAAGATTGGGCTGAGTGCATTTTTAGATTAAGACATTAATTCTACCTAGATATTTCATATCCATGTGCTACGTTCAAAGGCGTATGTAGTGATACTCTGTTTTTCTTTTTTGTGTAAAAACCTCGTTGGTCTACCATTGTTTCATCTCCTGAGTCACTCTTAAAACGTAAGATTTTAAACCATATAGGTAATGGCAACAAAAGTATTTGTTTCATGCCAATATATGTCAATTTTTCAAGGGTCATTAACTTTATCAATAACGAGAGTTACGTTACGGGACAGAATAACAAGTAAAAGTTAATTCACCTAATATTGTCATAAACGTTTTACTCCTCAGACGTCCATTGCTGAATATAATTTTTTTCTCGAAGACTTCAAAACGTATCGTCTTGTTTCCAGGGTTTCTTCGTGTTCCACTCGTTTGGCGGCGGCACCGGCTCGGGCTTCACGTCGCTGCTCATGGAGAACCTGTCCGAGGAGTTCGGCAAGAAGAGCAAGCTTGAGTTCGCCATATACCCCGCCCCGCAGGTCAGAAGAGTTCCACAACTCAAAAACTAGTAAATCCAATCCACTGCGCGCGCGTAATATGCAATCGCGCGCGTAAAGGTGCGTCCGCACTTGTATCATTTGCTCGTATCCGATCACCGTGCCGTAGCATGACTGCGTATCGCGCTGCTCGGACGCTTACTGTCGGCGCGATGATTAGATATTTAGAACGATTTACCATTGCAGTCTCTCTGGCGATAAACCTGCTGTGGAAATGAGAGGTTTACAGTGGATTGGATTTATTGGATTTTTGAGTAGAGGAACCCTCCGATTTTCGTTATTCGACTGTAGTATAGTCAACAGCAAAAGTAGATAATCATCCTTGTCACTTTCACTACTTTAACGTATCCCAATGGGGAGTCGATTTTCAAAAATCTTGAAATTTTGTTTATATCTCGCAGTGCCTGCTACTAGGCTCGATAAAATAAGGAGATCATTCATGGGTAACTGTGTGAGCTTTTATAATAAACTTCCTAGCAGCATAAGTGAGTTGTCTATTGGTAAATTCAAAAATATTGTGAAACGAAAATTATTTACTAAAGCTTATTATACGCACTTATTAGCACACAAGACTACATGAATGATAAAGCCGCGTGGGATTAATGTAAATTATAGCGTCATGTAGGTATATGAACAATTATTTTAACGAATATCTAAGGTATTATTATTATTTTAATCTTAATTGTTTTAAATACTCTACATTTAGAATTTTATTCTAGACACATTCTAGATTATTTATTTTTTATTCAGAATCCTTTTGGGATTTATCTTATTGATTATTTTAATTTTTAAAATGATGATTTTATCAATAATATTACACTTAAGTTAAATGATCTGATTAGGTTTTTCTGGGTTTTCCCTAATCCTTGCAGCAAATGTTGGATCATATTGTATGTCTCCCAGCAAACATTCACTCTCATGGAACTGACATTTCGAAAGTGCTTGTAATACTTGCCTACTTGAATAAAGAATATTTTGATTGATTGATTGATTGATATGTAGGCATAAGCCTCCTTATTGTCAGAAAAAAAAACCAGATGTTTCTGTGGCTTAGAAAAAAATAAAAAGATGAAAAGGTGTTGGTGGGGCTTTATGTCCGTCTTATACGGTACAGCTAGAATAGCAGTACATTAACAGCCATTTTAATCGAAAATACACCTTTATACACCGCGGGCATATACACCTTTTGATCTTTTTACTTTTTTCTAAGCCACAGAAAAATCCATTTTTTTCTGACAATAAGGATGCTTATTCTCCTACATATGAACAAAATTTCAAGATTTTTGAAAATTTACATTTATTCCCCATTGTCGCAGTTTTCTTACGTCAGTGCGACAAAATACTCAAATTAGCATCTACATCTACAATAAACCCTTGGACAGAAACAACATCAGAAGTATTACAGCGCTTGTGGCACGGAGTGTAAATTTATTCACATTAGTCCCTTGACGAAAGGGATGGAGACAGTAATCATCAGTCCCTTAAAAAACTGAAAAGGGACTACTTAGGAATAAATCCATACTGTCTTTAACAGGTGTCGACCGCAGTCGTGGAGCCGTACAACGCCGTGCTGACCACGCACGCCACCATCGCGCACTCGGACTGCGCGTTCATGGTGGACAATGAGGCCATCTTCGACATCTGCCACCGGCGGCTCTCCATCGAGCGGCCCTCGTACGCCAACCTCAACCGGCTCATTTCACAGGTAACAATTTTCAGGAAGGATGGAGCAATCTGCCGAGCCGTAGCCGAAAACGCGTGACCAGCGACGCGGCGAGCGAATTCTCTTCATTGCGCGGTCGAGACGCTCACCGCACAACAGTTAGTTGGCTTCACACGCAATGTATTAAGAATTCGCTTGCTGCGCCGCTGGTCGCGCGTTGTGGCTGGGCCCTTACGCAGCTGGTGAAAAACTGGCCAGAGTTTGCTCAGCGTAGAATTCTCAAATTTTACAATGCGCTCGATAATGTAAAACGACAGGCAGGTGCCAAAATTTTGGTTTAGATAGGTTGATTCCACAATTCCACATAGGGGCTAAAACGAGGCCAACAGGATGAGATGAAATTTTCTGTAGCTTATTTATTCGTTAATTTTCAGATCCCTTAGAACAATTAACTATTGACTAAGTTGTTCAAGCAGATCAGAAAACGTAATAAGTTTATTACTGCATTTTTTTAACCTGAATGTGAACTGGGTTGGTTTGGCGAGGCCTTCTTACCAGCAATCGGATTCAGTGAGGGGGAGCGCAAAACCACAGACAGGAATGCCATGACGGCCACTTACAGTAGCGTGAGCACGTGGTGCCCAAGGCATAACGACTGAGTCAGGGGGTTGAGCTGGTCCAACCAGACTTAAGGCTAGGAGAGAAATGTGAAGGACTTCACCAAAGCCAAAGATTTGGCAGTATCGGCGCGGGTTGTCAAGCTTTTGTTAACATGATTCTTTTCAGGTGGTGTCATCGATCACGGCGTCGCTACGCTTCGATGGCGCTCTGAACGTGGACTTGACGGAGTTCCAAACCAACTTAGTGCCGTACCCTCGCATCCACTTCCCACTCGCCGCCTACGCGCCCGTTGTCTCCGCTGAAAAGGTACAGGGTTCATCCTGCTAGCCTTTCGCAGTTTCGTACTAAATCATCCTCTTCATTAATCCAACTTGGAGGTGGGGACGAGATTGCAGGAACGACCTTGAAAGTCGATGGAAGCCGGTGGATGTAGAAAGCGTGCGAACTTGGGTTGTAAAAGTTTGTGGGACCCATTATGGTCAGCAGTGGACGTATACAAACAGCAACACACTTACATAAGTGACCATCTATAGGCCTTATGTCAATGAAAATAAGGTCTACCAATAGTCACTAACGTGTGTGGCTGATGGCACAGGTTGAAACGGTAATGCATTAAAATCCCTCAACTGACACTCAGACTCAACCTTAGTACTCTCGAATGTTGTGCCAAACGGCAAAAAACCGGAGACTTTTGTATGTCGTTTACCGTGGGCTTGCCAGAATAAGAAGATCCCTAAATGTGATTCATTTTGTCTGTGTAAACACTTTTAGCCTGTAAAACAAATATAGTACAGAATAATATATTTTTTTTACAGATATATAATTTATTGTTTTTTCTAGGCTCACCACGGGGGCATGTCAGTAGCCGAGATCACATCGGAGCTGTTCGAGCCACAGAACCAGATGGTGAAGTGCGACCCGCAGAACGGGAAGTACATGGCGTGTTGTCTGCTGTACCGGGGCGATGTGGTGCCGAAAGATGTCAACGCAGCCATAGCCGCTATGAAAGGGCGCGCAGGGATCAGATTCGTGGACTGGTGCCCGACTGGATTCAAGGTAGGCTAGTGAAGGAATATATCATAGCGTGTATTACGCTGCACCAGGGCGACATGGTATCGAAGGATGTCACGCAGCCATAGCCCCTATGAAATAGTGCGATGGGATAAGATGCCTGGACTGATTCGACTGCCCCGACTGGATTTAAGGTGAGATCCCGTTCCTTTAGTAAAGACGCTATTATTAGTGAAGGAACGGGAAGTACGTGGCGTGCTGTCTGCTATACCGGAACCGGAACGATGTAGTGCCGGAGAAGCTTAGCGTGGACATGAAGAGACGCACTGGGATACTAAGTGTAAGGGCGTTGTGGGCTAAAAATCGCCTTTCATAGAAAAAGAAACCGAAATCGAAAATATTCATTTTTTTTTCTTGAATTCGCATTAGGTAGTCATGATCATACTACAAAATGAGCCTGAGGGAATTTGGACTTGTTGTTATTTTTTTATAGACATTTTAAAAAAAAAATGTATGGAGACTAACGGTAAGAGGTGAAGCTCTGAAAGTGCATGTTCAACACGAAATATCCTGGCATATGCGTATAGTAACAATTATTTATGACTTTTTGTTATTATTGGAATTTCTGCCTTAAGGGCACTTTTTTTAAATCCAAAAACATAAAAAAATATTTTTTCAACTTTTTTATTTTTTATTTGTTCTGTGTTTAATTGTAACCTAGGAAAATCATTTTCATTCAATTCGAAAGAGAAACGGATAGTTTATTCATTATTTTTGTTTAACTTTCTACGGCGTCAATATGAAAAATAAGGCATATCTAGTAAACTACGGAACAATACACCATAATGGTCACCATCATTATTTAAGTTTTGACATGCCGAAAAGTCATTTAGTAAATATATATTTTTTTCATTAAAAGGTCATTAAACTCTTTACTTACATATCAACTAGGTACATAATGGGATGACCATACAGTATTAAATGATTCGCAAACATGATACTAATAAGCTTGAATGACAAGTAATTGTCATTCAAGGTTGTATTTTGTAGTATGATCATGACTACCTAAAGGTGCATCCACACTTGTATCATTTGCTCGTATCCAATCACCGTGCCGTGGCATGACTGCGTATCGCGCTGCTTGGACGCTTACTGTCGGCGCGCCGATCATGCCGTACTCGTCCGATATAACTGTGTCATACGCGTAGCAAAATGGATTTCGAGCGATCCGATCGGCGCAACGTCCAAACGCGTGATCGTGACACGCGATCATGCCACGCGACTATGATCTGATACGGGCAAATGATACAAATGTGGACGCACCTTTATGCGATTTAAAGAAAAAAAAAAGAATATTTTCGACTTCTGTTTCTATTTCTATGAAAGCCGATTTTCAGCCTACAGTGGGGCGTGCTGGAATTCGATTTGAACTGGTGACCGTCTGGATTCAAGGTAATTTGTCTAAGATTAAGACGCAATTTGTGTCAGACTACTGCTCATGACGCCTATCAAATGATCGACATTGACATAATCTGCCAATTAATAACTAATAGAGATGGGCGAAGTTGGACCTAAGACCAGAATGAGATGTAAGATTATTTTCAACTTATAGTAAGTGTAGAACATGAAACTACATTTTAAAAGGTGTTCGATTCTGTAAGACTGGCTACATTAACTTCAGATGAGATGGGTAAACAATATAGATCAGATTGTCATCTGCTCTTTATATCTGGACAGGTTGGCATCAACTATCAGCCGCCGTCTGTGGTGGAAGGTGGAGACCTCGCTGAAGTCAAGCGGGCCGCATCCATGCTGAGCAACACCACCGCCATAGCAGAAGCGTGGTGCAAGCTGAACCACAAGTTTGACCTTATGTTCTGCAAACGGGCGTTCGTGCATTGGTGAGTGACGTCATCATTCGACAGCAACCATGTTCAGCGCGACCACCACTGCCATAAGGGAGGCGTGGGGCAAGCTGACCTCATTTTCTGCAAACGGGCCTTCGTGCACTGGGGAGTGACGTCATCAGTGACATCAGCCCCTGCTGAGTAAGACCACCGCCATAGCAGAAGCGTGGGGCAAACTAAACCTCAATTCTGCAAACAGGCCTTCGGGCACTAATGAGTTACGTCATTATTCGGCAATGGCACCAAGTCAAGATATTGCAGAGATATCGATCAAGCTGTATATAACACAAGTTTGATTTCTTCTTCTGCTCCGGTAATATAAGCATTGAATTCAATCAATACTTGACTTCAATTCAGTACATGACGTCATATTATAACACGTCGCAAATATAACTAATGCGGTTCTTAACTACCCTGAGTTTTAATATTTCTTGTACCGTTAAGAAGATCCTATGGATCCTACGTCTAGAAGTGGACGTTTTTCTACTAATACAATACAGTATGGATGTAGGGAATTACAGATAGAACAGAAAGACTTGAGAAATGGTGGATGGATTGTGTGAGAAATGATACTAATAAGAAGGAACAAAACGATGAAACGTCTGGTAATAGGGAGGGATGGAAGCCAAGAAAGTACTACAAGTACGGTAGGAGAATATGATGACTCGTCTATCTTCTACAGGTACGTGGGAGAAGGAATGGAGGAGGGAGAGTTCGTGGAGGCCCGGGAAGACCTGGCGGCGCTTGAAAGAGACTACGACGAGGTTGCCGCTGAGACGTCGGACCTTCCACCAGGCTGTGATGAGTTGTAACAGATCCCCTAACCTGACCCCACGACACCACAAAGCTGGGTAAATGTATTGGTACACAGCGCAGGTACAATTCGTACCTTAGTTTAAAACCTTGACGCTGGCAAAATTATCCCAATGGATCGTATCCATTAAAATTAAAAACTGAACTGTTATTCAGATGCTAGGTGAAGGGGACATTTGCTTATGGTATCGTTTGATGAACCAACAGCGCGTTAGTCACGCGGAATGCCATGTCCCTCGCCAACCCTTACGATTACGACCATCAGTCTGGACCGTAATTCCCTTTTTTTGCTTTTCTTGTCAGCCTATTTGAGTGTCCCACCGCTCGGCAAAGGCTCCTCGATCTAGGACTTCCAATCAGGCGCCTCCTCCAGCCAGGTGTTAAGGAAAGCGTCCAGGTCGCCCCGCCATCTGCACCTAGGCCTACCTCGTCTACCTCGTCTTGTGGCACCCATTTAGTGACCAGACTGGCCCACCTTTTCAGGTGCATGCGGCAGATGTAACCGGCTCAATCCCGTTATTCTCTTATTGCTCAGTACAGTCTGGAGCTCTTCCTCCTTCCTTTTCATATGCCATGCTCTAACAGACATCGGACACCACCGTTGCCATATCGCTTTTACCGTAACCAATCTTGCAAAACACTGCGTTTTTGATACTAGTCCACTTGTAATAGCTCTTCTTACTTTACGTGCTTTGCAGTTTCGTTTGTAACGTCTGTCTCCCAAGTTTGGCTGGTAACAGTTCCATGTGGAATTGTGGAAGGAATATCTACTGAAACGTCTTTTCGAACGCCAAGTGTCGCAAGAAATATGCACGAACAAATCGTTGCTCGACCATGCAGTTTGAAATTAGTAAGCCTAATAAAATTGTAGGAGCGATGTCACACGGAATGCTGAAGCGGAAGCCTAAATCAGCGTTTTTTTTTTTTCAATATTAATTATAGCAGAACTGTAAAAATGTTTAAAGGTTCGAAAATGACTGCGAGGCGTGAAGTGTGACAGACCTCTGCCGTTGGCTTGTCGAATCCTTTTTGTAACAATGTCGCATTGAATATAAAACTGGGTGGGTCTTTGATGGAAGCGTTTATCGATAGATAAATCATAAAACATTGTGCATCATTCTTGCACTAGTATACGTGTTGGAATGGGTCGAATTAATTATTATTTACTAGCATTTATCTACGGTTTTGCACGCGTTACCAAGAACTTAGTAGCCTATGTTTTAACGATCGATTCCCCGTATAAAATCACCCCCAATTTCACCCCCCTTGCGGGATTTTTTCTGGCATAAAAGCTCTCCTATGTTCGTCTCAGGGTCTCAAACTGACTCCACAAATTTCATCTAAATCAGATCTGTTCAGCGGTTTAAGCGTGAAGAGGTAACAGACAGTCACTTCCACGTTTAATATTAATATACTACAATATTAATACTTGTCTGGAAATATGGATAGGCACGCTGGACAGTGTAATTCGAATTGGACCCGTCTTGATACCTCTTTACTTCTACACAATATTCTAAATATCATTGAATAAATAAGAGAAGACATGGTTATATAGCCACCAAAATGAAGGTGGTTGAAATGCTTGGAAATTGATCGAATTACTGTTTCATACTTATTGAGAGAACAGCATGAGGGACATGCTTTTATTTCCCCGTCAAGCAATCCTGCATTTTTAACCTTTATTGCGTAGTTATTGACTTTTTGGGCAGAGATATTAAGCCTTTAAAACTTTTTGGCAGCCGATTTATTGTTGGTTTTGTGGTGTAGGTGGCTAATATTGTAAGTGCAATGTGTTGTTATCTATCGTTCCTGTTGTTAAAATGTTTAAAAAGTTCGTTGACAGTCTGATGTGTTCGTCTAATAAATTGTACATATTTCATCAGCTGTTTTCATTTGTTGGTACCACGGTTTGTGTTAACACGTTCACAGTCCCCATACAAAGTGTTTCCATTTCCTCGTACGTCAATGCACCACGTACAGCTGTGTGCAAAATAATAGCAGTATGTATGTACCATAATAAGTAGTTTTTTAAACAAGGCAGATGCAAAAAAACTGCTCCTAAATAGAATCTATGTACCCAAGGACTGTTTGTACTGGCCACCGAATAAATTCATATTTCTAAATTATTTAAAATTTTGAATTTCGACCAGTACAGTACCTACATTCCATACAAATAACAGTGTCTTTAATGTCCATTTTCGAACCACCCACCATATAAAATAAATTGGCAGTGGAATTTGAATCAAGTGTCCTGTAGTATACTTGAAACACCTTAAATTACGCTAATAGTATCCTTTATTCACTTTGTGCACCCAGTGAGTGCATCAAGTTTACTAAAAGTTGACTTGATGCACTTGTCTGCGGGCGTGGGTGGGTGCATTAAGTTAACTTTTGGTGTACTTTACACACCATTTGAATCAAACGTGTAGGAAATTCGGTTGTATTGCCTTTGTGTTAAATTCGAACAACTAAAAGCTAACGCAACTCTATTCTGATAGAAAATGACTCAAAGTTCATTGAATAGAAGGCCTTTTAATAGCCCTTTGGGCGGCTAAAGGTTATTACATTGCTGTCTTCGAACCTGAAAGCCCTCTATTGTTAACTCATTCCACGATTATAACTGAAATCCTTAGTCACAGTTACATCTTGATTTTGCAAATCCAGCTTCACTGCTATTATTTTGCACACAACTGTATGGGGGGGTCACGGTCTATAGTGATAATAGGATTATTTTCTACATACTATTCTACGTAAATCCTCTACAAAATAGTATTCACAGACTCTGGCCTCCAAAAAAAACTCAATACACAATACCATGAAAATTTTTCGTTTGATACCACCGGTGATGCTCATGGCAGCCAACGTGTTAAAATAAATAACATGAAATCTTTTCTGTGTCCACGATTATCACTCATATCAAATCAATAAAACAATTGTAACAGATATATCGGTTATATTATCTTCGAGTTCCCGACGTTTCGGGAACTTTAAACCTTCCATGTTTACGGTGTAGGTAGACCCCGTGCCTTCATAAACGTCTGAAACTTAAATAGACGCCTAGTAAAATAAAATAGCAAGGCTTACATTATGAAGCGAACAATATTTTCATTGCTATACAAATATTACAGGCGTTATTTGTGAATTCGTCCAACTTAAATGCACAGCACTGAGCGATAGCTATTGAATGATGTTTCTTGTATTTCTTGAACATTGCTCAGAATATACGGTCAGAATCAAATAATCTGCAGCATCCAAAGCGCCAAATATATCGCACGTAACTTTATGCCTATAGGAATAAGGATGTGTTGCGATATATATGGTCTTTAGATGCTACAGACTATTTGACGCTGACTGTACTAAAATTAATTGAAATCTTGCCGTTTTGACAAGTGGCCCCAAATAGATATACATACATAATCATCATCATCAGCCAAAAGACATCCACTGCTGGACATAGGCCTCCCCTAAAGAGAGCCACCATGACCGGTCCTGCGCCACCCGCATCCAGCGGACTCCAGTGACCTTTAGCAGGTCATCAGTACACCTTGTGGGGCTCAACCACGCTACGTCTCGGTGCGTAGTCACCGCTACGAACATACATCTAAGAATTTTAGTTAAATATTTTTCGATTCAGTGACCTTGTATACTTTGCTCATCCTCTCTTGTCTTAAATAGGAAACATTCTAACCTAAAAGTACATCTTTTTTAACACGCTTTTATTAGGTCGACGGAGCCGGAAGATATGAACTGGAACTTCATAATGGAACATCGTATCATAGCTGTGTTTGGATTTGTTAGAAAAGTCTTGTAAAGCGTGTTTTTGTAGTGTTTTTTAAAGTATTAATTTATTGTATTAAACTCTCATTTTCTCGTAAATAAAACAGGAGTTAATATTTTAGTGCCATGTTGCCAATTCCATATATTAAATTGAAATCAATTGCGAGAGACAGCTGGTGCATAAGGTGCATTGAATGCATATATCATTGTAACGGCTTTATAGTAATAATCAGGGGTCGGACAAAAAATGCGGATGACGTCAAACCACTTCTAGGATGATTTCAAATAGGTAGTATTTTTGATTTTCATAAACAATTATCACTTATCATTTATCAACTTCTTTATGAAACGATATCGCCACTTGAAATGAGTAAGTACGTTTTTGACTGACACATTGTGAATCATATGAACAATAAATTGAGTTCGTTTTTGTTTAGCTATTGCATCTTCTCGATTATATTTAGCTAAAATTTTTATTTACTAATGTATAAAAAAACGCTGAAAAATGTCATCTTTACTCGAATATTGTGGCAATTTTCCGTTTTTGGAGGTACGTGACAAACACGTGTACTATAATCCAATCCTATAATGCAAGCAGACCACATGTAATTGATTCTAAAGTTCTCGACTGTACAAACAACGTCACCATAAAAGATTTAGTTCTCAACTCATTCAATTTTTTTTTTAATTAATACTACTTCGTTACTACATGTCACACGGAATTTTGAATACAAACATCATTCTGTGTGCAAGATTAGGTACTTCATTTTTACGTCATCCGCACTTTTTGTCCGACCTCTGGAATAATGCATTGTGCACTATATTAAAGTTTTACGTAGGTACGCCGCTCTTGGATAAACCGGTTGCATCGCTTCCGCTGCGTTATGCAATATGCAACCCATTTTGCAATCTAACACTCTTAGGGCAGACTTTGTAGTCGCTCTAGGGTTGCCAAGCGTACTATAATATAGAGTATTGTACTTTATTTTGACTCTGTGTACGATATACTGTAGAAGAAATATATAGTACGCAAAAATACTATATTTCGGTCAGTCCTTGCATCAACCAGATTTTATGCACCAATCAATGTTGTTCGAGTGGAGAAATGGGCTTTTATCAATTAGTTGCCCCACCCAATTGCAATAACAGGCCGATGTTAGTAAGTAATAAATATTTATGCATTATGTTTAATGAATCAATTTTCACTTTTCTCTGTATTTTGTACCTTTTTTTCAGTCATATATTTTTTGTGCCTTGGGCTGGGAAATTATATTTGCTTAAGAAATTGTTGGCAACCCTAACTAGAAGTCGTGTTACGCGAATAACTACGAATTTTTTTAAGTATAGAGAAACGTTGAACAAGATAGGTCTCTTGAGAATACCTGCATCGCTAAATGGAACATCCGCTACTCAACTGGCGTCGGATGCCATTTTCGTTCGTGGGTTCGCGCTCCCTCCACTGAATCCGATAACTGGTATGGAGGCCTAGCTAGACCTACTCACGTTAGGTTTTAAATTAAATAAAAAAACCGGCCAAGAGCATGTCGGACAATGCTCAGGGTTCCGCAGTCATTAATATAAAAAAAAATGCACTACAGATGAACAAAATACGATATGACAAAAAGCACTACCAAAAAAACGTATCTCCTTGGCACTTACGTCCTTTTGCTAAGAAGCGTATTTTTTTCTCGCGGAAGTCTCGCGAAAAGGTGAAATGGATGGGGCAAGGTTGATATTAACTTATTAAGTAGGATCTTGTATCTGTAGTCTTAACAGTTAAAATCTATAGGTATTTAGTGTAGTGTGTATGTGTACAAATACACCTTTTTTTAATAATAAAACACGGTGTATACATATATTGGTTACCCGCTTTTTATTTCGCCTTGCCAGTTTATAGAAATACATAGGTGGCATCTTAAAAAAAAACATTACCCACCCAGGTTCTATCGCTCAAGTCTATACATATAGATACTATAAAGATGTAAAAATGAAATGTCTGAACATTGAAGATATTTTTAAAAAAAATGAGTGTAACGGACTATTTGAAGGTCACTAAATCGAAAAATATTTTTTTATAAGATACTTTTTACTCGACTACTCTGGAGAAAAAAAGAGGGGTTATGACTTTTCCCTCCGCGAACGAAGTTGCGGGCATCTCTAGTCTTAAATATTAGCTCACATATTATTCAGGTGATAATTCAATTCCTTACTAAATCAAGTTTTAAATTAAAATAATAAACATCTTACACGAACCGATCTCAATCTTATGTTTGCATAATATTGAGAAGTGAGAACAAACATTGGCTTTTACCGGGGAATGGAACCCCAAACCAATCAATCCCAAGAAAAAGTTGAAAAAATAGGACAAAATATCACTTCATCTTGCAAAATATGACATGCGAGGGTATTTTTTGGTAAGGCAGCGGCATGCATTTAATTCACTGAGTTTTGCATTTAGTGAAAACTTTTATCCAACTCTTCATCCGTCAATTTGACGATTCTGACAGACTCCTCCCACAGTATTCTAGCCGTCTTTTCCTTGTAGGCCGTGGACTTCGCTCGGGTCCGCCGGCAATCCTTGAAGTATTCCCCACTCACTTGTCCTGCTCTTTCGGATAGGGCCACGTGGATAGCCGTCTGGGCGCCTTCCCTCGGCGTCTTGTAACAGTAATAGTAAAAAGCGCTTATGAAAAGGCCGCTGAGTAGGCCGGTACTGTTGAAAATACCGGTACCAACAGCTCCAGGGTCGACGCTATTGACTACAACAGGAGTCCCTTTCAGTCTTCTAGTCAACTCTCTGGAAAAGGGTATCATGCAGAACTTGCTATTGCTGTAGCTGATAAGGGGAAACCAGCTGAGACCCGATTTGTTCGGGTTCAGATCAACCCTCCCGATGTAATGCATCAAAGAAGCCGTGTTGATTACCCGTGCCGGCTCTGATGGTGTTCCCGTCTTCTTCAAAAGCGGCAGCAGTAGTATCGTTAGCAGAAAATGCCCGTAATAATTAACTTGCATTATGAAGTTCATTCCGTCTTTTGTTTCAAAATTCTTGGGTATTCCAACGCCAGCGTTGTTCATTAACAGATCTAAGTGGTCTTCATTCTTGAGAATATCGGTAGCGAATTCCCGTACGGAGTCCAAAGAGCCCAAATCGAGTAGCTTGAAGACGATATCGTTGTTTCCTGTTTTTTCTATAATATTTTTTTGGGCGTTAACGCCTTCTTGTTCGAAGGGACACGCGATGATGACCCTGGCGCCTCGTCGGGCGAATTCCTTGGCTATTTCCAGACCCATGCCGGAGGTTCCTCCAGTGACGACCGCCGTCTTCCCTTCAAGGCTTTTTAGGGATGTGCATATTCCGTTGGTCGCTTTTTGATATAACCTGATCAAGTATAACGTCAGGGTGACTATTGCGATAGCAAAGGTCGCGAGCGCGCTCTGAGTCTCCATTACAGGCGAGGTATCGCGAACGATAAGAACGCTCAATTTGAGTAAGTAATACTTAAACAAACACGTAACATCGGCCGCAAATTTAATGAAATTATGTTTAATTTTTCAGCCATACCAATTTTTGGTATTGGTACTCATGTGATCAGCTATATCGCGAGCAGCGTTACAAAAGTTTCTTAGTTTGCCGGCATTTTGAACAGTTATTACTAACCTAAACCATACATTTTATATTTTAATATATTTATTTCCATATTTTAATCATAAACTCAATGCGTATTTTTTATAAATTTGTATGTTTTAGATAAGTATAATCTCAATGCGTAATAGTTCTCCAAGAAAACATATCAAAACTTATGAAAGTTAAAATATAATAGAAGATAAAAAAAACGTTTAAGTGGGAGTGTGACTCGCACACCGAGGATTCCGTACAAACTTTCACTTATTCCGACTTAACTGGCCGCTTGAGTTAAGTTTGCATCTGGTATCTATAGCGTCACATACAAATGAGGGGCAAACTTAACCAAACCGGGTTATTCAAAAATGATTTTGGTGATTTTAAAAAAAGTAAGACAGACAGATATATTGAAATAAAACAATTTAACGGATTATATCATAGAAAATATTATAGACAGATATATTGTTATAATTTTCGTGTAATATTCATATTTAATTACATAATTCCTGAAAATTCCACATTTTTCTCTTGGTAAACTACGGAGAGTAAGGGGGGGGATGATATTTTTTCTACATCTTGCTGAATGAAACGAAATTTAAGCACAAAAAAAAAAAAAACGAAAATGTACAGATCCCATATACAGCCCTTTCATATAATACCCTATTTGACCTAGTGACTAGACATTTAATTCTTGCTTAAGTTTTTCGTAGAAATTACATTTTTGTGACAAGCTTCTATTGAGCTATACTGTATGTCGGCCATAATTAATCCAAGACTGGACCATATTTACCACAAATATGAATAAAGAGTGTTATATGTTCGATAGTTTGTATTTTTTTATGTATGTTCACCGATGACTCCGCCAATTGTGGACCAATTTTAAAAAATCTTTTTTTATTTGAAAGTATATACTCCTAAGGTGGTCCCATTGCCACCATGTTGGGATCTGATGATGGGATCCCAGGGTAATCGAGGGCAATCACTTATAACGTTTTTCATATATTTTTTTAAGCTATTTAAGTATTTGCATATGGGAGTCATCATTTCATCATGCTGAGCTGATGACGGAAGGTACAACTCCTTAATAAATAAGATAATTCTTAAAATAAATCATCTATTATAGGTAGATACGTTAAGACTGATAGTCATATTCTTTATAGTGTGTCCCTGAAGTAGTCTCCTTATCACCAAGTCAGGATCAGATGATGGAATACCAGGGAAATCGAGAGAAACCCTCAAATATTATAGGTACTAACAATGTTTTGTATATATTTTTCTAAAGTTATCAGTTGTTTTCCTCTGGCTGTCATCATTTCATGCTGTGCTGATGATGGAAAGTACAATGAACTAACCAACTTTTACATGTCTTACTTCCAAAGACTCGAGATGCGTGCAAAGTGCGTCCTCAATCTTCCCATTCTGGGCTCTAAAAAATACTTTATATCACTACTAAAATCCATCACTAAAAAGCAAAAATAAAATAATAAAATAACGAAAAAAGAACAGACTTCAAAATAAACTAAAAAGCCATAAATAATCTTTTATGAACTGTATGGATCACATTTGAATCACCTTTTGAAGTCGGTGCCAAACCTGAAGTAAATAAAGTTCTTTATTCAACAAAAATACGAATTACAATGACTAAATATATATGTAGGTACATAATAACTAAAGGCTCGCCGCCGCGGTTCTTAATAGTATAAAATGAATGGTTTGGCACCGACTTCAAAAGGTGATTCAAGTGTGATCCGTACCGTACATAAAAAGATTTTTTTTGGCTTTTTAGTTTATTTTGAAGTCGGTTCTTTCTTTATTTAATTTTTTTTTAGATTAATTGTATCACCATTTAACTATTACATTGAGTAAAAAACCAGCCAAGTGCAAGTCGGACTCGCGCACCGAGGGTTCCGTACACAAACGGCAGTATCTATGAAAGTCCTGTGTTAGCCAGAGCCCTACTCCTAAGCAAAATGTATGCGGTGTTTGGTCATTTTATATTGGTTACTGTCATAGTCAGACAGACATAAATTATACTTTTTTTAGTATTTGTTATTACAGCGGCAAAAGAAATATAATCATCTGTGAAAGTGTCAGCTGTCTTGTTATCACGGTTCATGAGATACAGCCTGGTGACATACGAACAGACAGACAGACGGACGAACAGCGGAGTCTTGGTAATAGGGTCCCGTTTTACTCTTTGGGTATACGGACCCTAAAAAACGGTTACGTTAAAATAAATAGCAGAAACAAAATTATGCAGTTTTTTTTTTATATTTTGTGTTTTTTTTTTAGAGTCAGTTTTATTTATTGTTAGGGTCAGTCGGGTTAAGAAAACACCGGGGTAAGAGAAACGTTGTAAATCTGATACTGAAAACTGACATATGTGTATGGACAATGGAAATAGAGTTGGGCCAATAGGGAACATGCATGAAATTTTTTATCGCATTTCTCAACTACATATGAAAATACAGTAAAAACTATTTCAATATGTAAAATTAAAATTAAAATCGGCTAAGAAATACGCATGATATACGCATTTTAAACTGCTCATTAGACAGATAGGACCGATATGCACGTCATCGTGCACTCCGGCCATATAAACTCCATATTAAATTGCCTTTTGCAAGAAAGAGATAGAATGAAATCTTTGATGGCTTATATCTTGGTTATCTTTATAGTTATTCAAATATTATTTTTGTCTATTATTTGTAACATGAATTTTTTGGCTTTTAATATAGCAACAATTAAAATTCATGAATATTCCCTATTGCATGGTTTATCTTTCCCCACGAAATAAATTATGTTTTCCTTACCCCACCTGACCTTCAAAAGTTAATTTAAAACACATTTCAAGGGATATTTATTTTTATTTTAAAAACGATAGTACTCCTGGTTCAGACTAAAACGAGTCCATTAAATCCACAATAAGAAACATCAAATCGGAGTACAGTCGGCTGCAAAAAGACACATGAATAGTCCGTTCAAAAATGTATTCTCTCTCAACTCTATTGACGGGTAAGAGAATCTAGTGGAAATATTTTTGGACGGACTAATCGTGTATATCTTTTTGCAGCTGGCTGTACACACAACATTATGAAAAACGCGTTAGAGACGTTTTTGCTTTAAAAGCGGACGTACGGCCTTCAGAATCTTCAGATAAACGTAGCCGTTTTGACCTCTATTTATTGTTTTTCTAATATCTGAATAATTAATATGTCTGTAACTATTGACCTTTCGTTTGAGTCTAGGATTTTGCACACATTTTTAAGCTATCTTTTACTTTTTTGTTTATTTTTTTAAACGGGGTGCCGCCAATAGGGCTGCACAGAGAGGAACTTCCTGACAATGCGCGCCGTGTCCACGATTTACTGACTTCTGCATGTGACCCTTGATCCAGCCATCTAGCGAGAGTCTCTTGAGATGTTGGTCGAGACTCTTCGCTATTATTTTCATCTTAGATTTGCAAGCAACTGATAAGGATCACGCTTGCATATTCACTCTCGTTTTGAAGAGATCCATGTTATGTTGTTCCAGCAAAAGGCATGCTGGAACAGAGTTCCACTCTTAAGCCGTCCTAACGAGGAATGAAGAAACAAATCGCTTTAAATCGGTGTTATATCAACAACAGAGGGGTGAAACCCAAATCCACACGTCAAGTTCCATAGTGACGAAATGGAGAAGGTGGAGTTAGATCACGCAGTCACGTGGCACACTCCCCGAAATGATTGCTGTCAATTCCATGTTAGCCCTTTATTTCACAAATTGTAAAAAAATAACACTATTCGAGCCTCGATCCCGTTAAATGGTCTAAAAATTCTGATTATATAAAATTTTTATTTTATTTTATATAATTAAAAATTAAGTAAAAATTTAAAAGATGGTAAAAAACTACGTAAGTATATCTGGATATTATACATATCCATATTGATCTATACTATCCATACTAATATTATAAATGCGAAAGTGTGTCTGTCTGGATGAAATATAGTATGGAGATATTTCGAGTCCCGGAGAAGGACATATAGGCTACTTTTTGTCTCGGAAAAATACTCTTATCCGCGATAAACGAATTTAAGGAGGACGAAGTCGCGGGCAGAAGCTAGTACATAATAAAATAAATGGTTAAGCACCAGCTGACTTACTCATGGAAAGACAGGATCAAGAACTGGGGACAAGACAGCGCGACGTCTTCGACAGGGATGGCGCGGCGACGGCGCGGCGACCCGGCGGCGACACTTCGGCTTCACCGCCTCCACCGGGAACGGATGAATATTCGATTCTTAATTCAAAATATTAGCCCGGAATCCATTGTAGATTAAGACGGCCAATAAACTAGCCTAATAGTTATATAGTCCACTCTTAAGGTGCGTCCACATTTGTATCATTTGCCCGTGTCAGATCATCGTCGCGTGGCATGATCGCGTGTCACGATCACGCGTTTGGACGTTGCGCCGATCCGATCGCTCGAAATCCATGTGCTACGCGTATCACACACTTATATCGGAAGAGTGCGGCATAATCGGCGCGCCGACAGTGAGCGTCCAAGCAGCGCGATACGCAGTCATGCCACGGCACGGTGATCGGATACGAGTAAATGATACAAGTGTGGACGCACCTTTAGAGTCGGACCATTTTTAACCAACTTCCAAAAAAGGAGGAAGTTTTATGTTCGATAGTTTGTATTTTTTTATGTATGTTCACCGATGACTCCGCCAATTGTGGACCGATTTTAAATATTCTTTTTTTATTTGAATGGATTTACTCCCGAGGTGGTCCCATTGCCACCAAGTTGGGATCTGATGATGGGATCCCAGGGAAATCGAAGGCAATCCTCAAATTTTATAGGCATTTATAACGTTTTTCATATATTTTCTTAAACTATTTAAGTATTTGCATATGGTAATCATCATCTCATCATGCTGAGCTAATGACGGAAGGTAAAACTCCTTAATAGTTAAGAGTTAGAGGATAATTCTTAAAAAAAAAATCTATTATAGGTAGATACGTTAAAACTGTTAGTCATATTCTTTTTAATGTGTCCCTGAAGTTGTCTCCTTATCACCAAGTCAGGATAAGATGATGGAATACCAGGGAAATATACAGAAACTCCCAATATTTTAGGCCCTAATAATGTTTTGTACATATTTTTCTAAAGTTATCAGTTGTTTTCCTCTGGTTGTCATCATTTCATGCTGAGCTGATGATGGAAGGTACAATGAACTAACCAACTTTTACATTTCTTACTTCCAAATACTCGAGATGCGTGAAAAGTGCCTCCTCAATCTTCCCATTCTGGGCTTTAAAAAATACTTTATATCACTACTGAATTCCATTACTAAAAAGAAAAAAATATTTTTTTTTAAATAAAAAAAGAACCGACTTCAATATAAACTAAAAAGCCATAAATAATCTTTTATGTACGGTACGGATCACATTTGAAACACCTTTTGAAGTCTGTGACAAACCTGAAGTAAATAAAGTTCTTTATTCAACAAAAATACGAATTACTATGACTAAATATATATGTAGGTAGATAATAAATAACTAAAGGCTCGCCGCCGCGGTTCTTAATAGTAATAAATGAATGGTTTGGCACCGACTTCAAAAGGTGATTCAAATGTGATCCGTACCGTACATAAAAGATTATTTATGGCTTTTTAGTTTAATTTGAAGTCGGTTCTTTTTGTATTAAATTTTTTTTATATTTCTTCCAAGCAAATAACGGTCAAATATATAAAAACTGAATGTGGCAATGTTTTGTATCCGTCACAGACGTCAAGTTGTTTATGTGTCTTAAGAAACAATATATACTACATGTGTTGGTTTAAAAAAAAATAAAGGTTTGACCATGGGAAAACATATAAAAGTGGTGATCGGGAACTGCTTTTCCGCATGATCATTAACTTCGATGCTGTACAGCAACAGCAAGAAGCGATTATCGCTGAAAAGCGGCAATGTTTACATTGCATTAAGTCTTTGCCTGGTAAGATTACACAATCTTAGTACTTTTGAATAACACCAACATGGTTTTTGTTAAAATAATGTTCAAGTGAAGCCATTTAGCTTTTAGCAGCCTCTTAAGTGCACTGAGAATATATTATGTGGTGTTAGTGACTTATTTATTGTACCTATTAAATTACAGCTGGTCTAATGATGATCTTAAGAGGAAAATGAAACTCGTTCTAAATGAACTTAAAAAAATGGAAGATGTTAATGTCACTTGCAAAAGACAATATCTGAAGAGAATTTCTGTTAAGAGTGGTAGAAATAACTAGCCGTGTTTCATGTAGACACCACATAATTAGATAGCAATTTCATGGTGGGGGTGAATAATAGTATATTACTGCAGAGGTAAGTAGTAGGTAATGTTTTTTTATAATATATTTGCTAAATAGAATTCTAAAATGTTATTTGCACTTTGTTCAAAGGTTGAGGATAATTCAAAAGTATCAAGACTAATTAGTGCCCTATATTCAGTGCTGCCATATACAGACGAAACAAAAGTAAAGATATTATAGCCAGACTCTATCACTCTTATTAGATTGAGGACCAAAGATTTGGCCAATTATTTGAGGCATTTCACTTGCCTAATATTATTTGATTCCGTTGTGACACGAAAATTATTCATACAATTTAAATTTATGTCGCAGGGAAATAGCCAAAAAATCTCTAAGGAATACGACCAAATCACGCAGGATGTTAAAATGGCGAATAAATTTTATCATTTGTCTAGAAAAAGTCAGTTATATGATTAAATCCCTGAATTAGTTTAGTGAAATGACGAAATCAGACAAAACAGGCAACTCGTTTTGTCATTTCACCAGATTTGTTTAGTGATTTGATAAAATCCCTGAAGCACGTCAGTGAGTTGACGAAACGAACTTGCAAAGTCAATTCGTTTTTGTAGGATTTTAGTAAGAAATAAAGAATATTTGATAATATTATACTCGGTTTAATTACTTAAAAGAACAATTAGTTTTTGACCGTGAATTAGCACAAAGATTGACAGGGGCGCTAGTAGCGAGCGTCAAAAAAAGTAAACTACGATTGCGTTCCATTCCTTACACCCATCTCTGAACGCAATCCCATTCTTGTCGCGCAATACAAATGTTTATCTAATGGCGTGGCCTTAGTTAAAATATCAGATACATTCTCGGCGCTTTTAACATAAGTGAATTGCAATTTACAACTATTAACATGGTCCCTTATGAAATGATATCTGATATCAATATGCTTCGATCTTGGTAAGTAACAGTATTGTATTGTATTGTATTGTATTGTAAACACTTTATTGTACATAAAAACAATAAAACAAAGAAATTAAAGTAACATATTTGTACAAAGGCGAACTTATCCCTTTAAGGGATCTCTTCCAGTTAACCTTAGAGCAAATGAAAGAAAAGAGTAAACATCAACGCAGATAAACAAACCAACAAGTTAATATGCACAATGACATTAAAACTTAAAAGCTAAAGTAGCATACACATACACATAAACCCTAAATAATAAATAGTAATATAATAGCATATATATCATCTAGATAAATAAATATATGTGTGTAAATATATATTTATATACATAATAAATATACACAAACGGATAAATATTAAAAGACGAGGTCAGGGGTCTGAAAGCCATAACTTTTTTAAGTTATCTTTAAATGATGCCACGGATTGTGACTACTTAACGGACACCGGCAACGCGTTCCATAATTTAACCGAGTGGACTGTGAAAGGTCTCCTATATGTGCGCGACTTATTGGGCGGAAAGGCGAGAGAAAGATTGGCACTTGAGCGCAGCCGGTGGCCACTGCCAGCCGCCATATACGTAAATCTTTCAGAGAGATAGGAGGGGGACGCGGGATTGAATAATACATTGTACAGCAATGACAGCACATGCACGTCCCTGCGACGACGAATCGGAAGCCACTCTAGCTGAGAACGGTACTGAGAGACATGATCAAACTTTCTCAGGCCAAAAATGTATCTTATGCAAATATTTTGCAGACGCTCAAGCTTATCAAGTAGCTCTTCCTTGAGGTCCAAAAAAGCAATGTCACCATAATCGAGAAGAGGAAGTAAAAGAGAGCTGGCGAGAGTAATCTTAGTATGCAGTGGAAGGAAATTCTGCAGACGCCTTAAAGAATGCAGTGACGCAAACAGTTTCCTGCTCACCTCAGATAAGTGCGGTGACCAAGAAAGAGTCTGGTCCATGGTAATGCCTAGATTTTTTACAGTAGAGGAGAGCGGGATTGTTGTTCCATCAAAAATAACATCTGGCATCACCATTTCAGCCAGTTTGGAAACAAAGTGAGGACTTCCAATAACAATCGCCTGCGACTTCTTTGCATTAATTTTTAAACCAAAATTAGTAGCCCACCCACGAATGGATTCCAGGTCTCCATTGATTTTACTAACCAGTGATGGGAGGTTATTCATGCTGGCCGCAGCATAGATTTGAAGATCATCTGCGTAAAGATGATAGCTGGACTTTAATGTTCTAGTAATGCCATCAATAAAAATAGAGAACAGAAGTGGCGAGAGTACACCCCCCTGTGGGACACCAGCGGAGAGGTTGCACCACTCTGAAATGTTGTTCTGAACTCTAACACGTTGACGCCTTCCAAAAAGGTACTCCCTGAACCACGATAAAGCAGTAGGGGAAAAATTAAGCGAGCGTAGGATTCCTAAAAGGATATCAAAATCTACAGAATTGAAGGCACTGCTAAAATCTAGAAGTACAAGAAGGGTTAGCTTTTTATTTTCAATATTCAAGCGAATGTCATCGGTGACTTTAACCAAACCAGTGACGGTACTATGCCCAGGACGGAAACCAGATTGAAACGGATTGAACATATTGTGCCTGTTGAGATGCGATAAGAGGCGACGATTGACAAAATGTTCAATAATTTTTGACAACACGGGGAGAATGGAAATTGGACGATATTGAGACAGATCAATTGGGTTCGAGGTTTTGGGAAGTGGTATAATTTGAGCATATTTCCAGATTGAAGGAAACGTTCCCGAGGTAAAAGAGAAATTAATAATGTCCGAGATTATGGGAACGATATAGTCCGCCACGAGCATGAGCATGTCCAAGCTAAGGTTATCTTCACCAACAGCCTTCGTCTTAATAGTTTTGAGAATGGCAAGAACCTCTTGCGGAGAAATGCTTCCAAGCTCAAATGTACATGAGTCGGGGTGTTGGGTTATGGCAAGGGAGGCTAGAGTATTTTTCTTGATAGAAGTGTTTAGAGTAACTGGGGGGGTACTGAAATGCTGATTGACGGCGTCTAGATCTAGAAGACCGGTAGGACAATGCGAAACTTTGCCCACCCCAAGTGACTTCAAAAATTTCCAGAGCTTGGATGGAGGGCAGTCGTCGATAGACTCATGAATGTACCGGCGTCTAGCATCGCGGCAAGCTCGGTTGCAACGGTTACGCAGCGAAATATAATGAAGATGGTTCTCCTCCGAAGGATGGGATCTAAGTTTGATGCGAGCTTTATTTCGTTTGGCCATGAGAGCCTTTATATCGGATGTGAGCCAGGGCGCAGGAACATGTTTAACTCGCATCGGTTTTAACGGGGCATGCTTATCGAAAATCGCAAGCAATATGGAATTGAAAGTTTCCAGCTTGTGGTCAATGTAATCGAGGAGGTCGATGCTGTGCCAGTCAACATTGCAGATGTCAACGTGGAGCGCCTGCAGATCGATGCCACGAATGTTGCGACGTGATATAATTTTATGTCTCTGCTTAGGGGGACGAATTTTAAATGAGGCAAAAATCAAGTCATGACAGGAGAAGGCAGCAGCATTAAATTGACCGTGAAAGGATACTAAATCAGGAGAAGAGGTCAAGACAAGGTCTAAAAGAGAAGGGGGACCATTGTGTGGAAGATGAGTGCAGTCATTTGCAGTTAGCTTGATCGCGCTCTGGTTGTCGCTGTAGACGGTGAGCGCGCCGGCGCCGCACCCCAGCTCGGCCTGCAGTTGCTGTAGCCACAGCGCCTCCTGAGCCGCTGCCGCCATGGCCATGTACTCCGCCTCTGCGGTGGATAGGGCAACTGTCTGTTGTTTACGTGAACACCATGATATGGCGCCTCCCTGTAACAAAAAAATATAACCGGTGCACGACTTCCGGTCACGGTTATCGCTGGCCCAGTCCACGTCACAGAAACCTGTGATTTCCCCATGACCATTCTTGGTATATGTTAGTTTATAATTCTTGGTGCCTTGTAGGTACCTCAGTACCCTCTTCACTGCGGCCCAATGTTCAGATGTTTGAGTGTGATTATATCTACTCAGCGCATGGACAATATATGATAATGTCCGGCCTCGTGCCTTGCGCCACATATAAAAGACATCCAATAGCTTGCTGATAAGGACAACTGAATGTCTCTTCTACCAGGTTTTCATTAAACTTTAGCCCAACTTCAGCGGGAGTCTTGACAGGCTTACAGTCTGACATATTAAATCTTGATAATATGTCATTGATATATTTTTCTTGATCCAACGTGATAGCATTTTTAGTCTTAATAATGTTCAAGCCTACACATTGACTTGCTTTTCCGAGATCTTTCATATTTAACTTCCTCTTTAAACTTATTTTTAATTCTTCGGTAACTGCTTGCTGAACAGTTAATATGATGAAGTCATCAACCCACACCGCAATGTAGATTCCCTTGTCAGTGTTATAATAAACGCATGGATCAGTTTTTGATTGCTGTATTCCCATGTCCTTCAAAACATTACTTAGTTTTTTATTCCATAGTCTGTTTGCCTGTTTAAGCCCATATATAGACTTTTGTAAATGGCATACCTGTGATCCCTTTTCATACATTTCAGGTTGTAGCATATATATTTCTGTATCAATAGTACCTTGTAGAAAAGCTGAGACGGCATCCATTTGATCAATCTGCAGGTTATGTTTAGCAGCTAGAGCGAATAGGTAGCGAATAGAGGTGTACCTTACGACCGGAGAGAAAACATCGTTGTAATCCACACCTTTCTTCTGTGCATACCCTTTAATCACTAGTCTTGCCTTGTATTTGATTATATTTCCCTGTTGGTCAGTTTTTGTTTTAAAAATCCATTTACTGGGTAATGCAGTTTTTTTAGCGGGAAGGTCCACGAGCTCCCATGTTTCATTCTTCATTAACGAATTACACTCATCATCCATTGCCTTTTTCCACTTTCTAGCTTCAGTGGATGAGAGTGCTTCTTCTACTGTCTGTGGATCAGATAAATTTGTATATAAACAAAACATACTGATATTGTCCTTCACAGGTCTGTTTCGGGGCCTAAGCATTATTTTACTATCCCTATTTTCAACTGTTGTAATAGGTGCAGAGGGATGATAAGATTCATCAAGTTCACCTGTGTCAGTTTCATATTCACTGGAGTTTTCGTTATCTGCTCCTATCAAATCGGGCTTAGTTATGAGCTCACTTGGCTGAGGAGTAACGACAGATTCCTTTGGGTTACCTTCAGTTTGCTGAGTACTAGACTGTGTCCTTGAGCTCTCTGGATGCTCTGGCGTCTCGGATTTCACCCCTTCGGATGAAGTAACTGAAATAATACATTCATTGCACTGATTAGCATTTTCAAAAAATATTACATCCCTACTTTTTATCACCTGATGTGTCTTTGGGTGCATAAGACGATATCCTTTTGTGTTGTCGCAATATCCTACAAATATCATTCTATTGGATTTCTTATCCCATTTCTGTCGTCTTTCTTTAGGGACATGCACCATCGCATCTGAACCAAATATTCTCAAGTGTGTCAGTTTAGGTTTATGACCAGTCCACATCTCATATGGTGTCTTCTCTGGTAGACCTTTACTTGGTGATCTATTAGCTATGTACGCTGCAGTCGAAATAGCCTCTGCCCAAATTGGTTTTTTAAGGTCGGCATTAAAAAGCATGCATTTGGCCTTTTCAAGCAATGTTCTATTCATCCGTTCGGCCAAACCATTTTGCTCAGGGCTGTATGGGTTTGATGTCTGATGTATAATTCCACAATTAGCTAAGTATCTCTCAAAATAATAATTACAAAACTCTTTGCCGTTATCAGTCCTGAAAGCTTTAATTTTGCTATCTAGTTGATTCTCCACTCTAGTTTTAAAATCTTTGAATACATCCAGGATACTTTGCTTATCTTTTGTGAAATACACATGTACCATTCTAGTCCAATCATCAATGAAAGTAATAAAATATCTCATACCTCCGTACGACGTACACTCCATTGGACCACACATATCGGAATGCACCAGTTCTAGTACCTTGGTGGCTCTGGTTCCCACATGTTTGAATGGAAGCCTAGTCTGCTTTCCCTCTAGGCAGCTGGTACAGAGTAACTTCTGCTGACAGCCTGGAGCCAACACAACCCCCTCAGCACAGTCAGGTAATTTCTGCAAATCTGAAACATTTAGATGTGCCATCCGAAGATGCCACAGTTTTATATTGCCAGAATCTACCTTATCAGAAGCTATGTGCGCAGATTCTTCTTTAATATGCATATCGAGGGCATATAGTTTGTTAACCAGTGTGGCTGAGCATAAAGGCTTCCCACTTCCATCCATAACTGTACATCCTTTTTCATGAAACACCACTCTATAGCCACTTTTTGTGACAGCACTGACTGATATTAAGTTAGCTGCCAGTCCAGGTACAAAAAGTACATCCCTTAGTTGTATTTCTTCTCCTTGTGACACCCTTATATCCACTTCTCCAGCAGCTTTTACTGACAACGGTTCTCTATTTGCCACTGTGATTGATTTAACAGATGGTTCTCGGACATTGTATATCCAACTTTTGTTGCTAACCATATGCATGGAAGCACTCGAGTCGATGAACCATAATCCATTCATTTTGCTTGTTGTTGCTGGGAAAGCTGCAGCAAAACTTGAACTTCCTTGTTTATTATGCTCCTTATTAAATGCTTTCTTTGTATTATAATTAGGACAGTATTTGGCAATGTGACCATAATCATTACACTTAAAACAACGAGGACCTTTGCTTTTATTAAGTGGTTTTGATTTATGCTGGAATGACTTGCCTTTTCTTGAATCGGAGAAGAAGGCAGTATTAGAACTTGTTGTTTTTACCTCTTGCATCAATTTTGTTTTTATCATGTCCGCACTGATAGCAACACCAGAGTTCTCCAGCCCCATTATCATGGGCTTATACTCGTCTGGTATACCAGCCAGCATTAAGGTTCCAAGCCACTCATCATCTATGTCGAAACTAATATTCCGCAGTTTGTGGGCAGCATTCATGATTTTGCTCACATAGTCTTGAATGCTGTCACTTGATTCAAGTGATGTATTTATTAGTTCCTTCAATAACCCAACTTTCCTTGTGAGTCCATTATCATCAAATGCTTTGTGTAAGTTAGCCCAAACTTCATTTGCAGATTTACAGTCCTGTACGTGTACGTAATTCTGTGAGCTAATTGACAAAATCAACTTCGATTTAGCTTTGACATCTTTACCGGGCTCCGCAACTTTTCCTTCCACGGGTTCAATGCACTCCCAAAGTCCTTCATGTTCTAAATACGTTTTCATACAAAACTTCCAGGCAGCAAAATTCTCTCGCCCGTTCAATCTCTCGAGGTTGAACATGTTCAAATTTGAATTAGTCATCAGATCCGTTAACGTTCTAACCTCCAACAGCTCAGCGCCAAAAACTTCGGTGTTCACTTCGGTATCACTGATATTTCTCTATTTCCAACCACGCTCTGCTACCATGTAGGATTTTAGTAAGAAATAAAGAATATTTGATAATATTATACTCGGTTTAATTACTTAAAAGAACAATTAGTTTTTGACCGTGAATTAGCACAAAGATTGACAGGGGCGCTAGTAGCGAGCGTCAAAAAAAGTAAACTACGATTGCGTTCCATTCCTTACAGTTTTATCATTTTACTAGACAAGTTCAGTGATATAATAACGTTTCTTATGAATCACGTTTAGTGATATGATAAAGATTTTATCATATCACTGAACGTGTCTAGTGAAATGATAAAACGAGTTGACTCTACGAGTTCGTTTCGTCAAATCACTGGCGAGTTTCAGGGATTTAATCAAATGACTGACTTTTTCTAGACAAATGATAAAATTTATTCGCCACTTTAACATCCTGCGTGATTTAGTTATATCCCTTAGAGATTTGATCAAATCTCTGTTTTGGCTATTTCCCTGCGACATTTATGTGCCAACTTTGGTGTTACAGCGGAATCAATTAAAATAAGGTAAATGAAATGCATTAACTACTTGCCAAATACCTTACCCATTTACGTCCCAGTAGGACCCTAAAGATATCGCAAGACATGCGACCTTCCTACGGTGTACGGCCAGGTCTGAAAATGTGAATATAATTTTGAACCTTACTCCGCGAGCATAATTTCCGTAGTGTATCCATGTTTTCAGACGTAGCTGTTTGTGCAGATATGTATGTTTTTTGCTCATTACTGCGCAAATCAGGCTTGAACTATTATGGGGTTCTGACATGGAGGCACACGATCTATTCGTAATGCAAAAAAATATGTTATTTTTTTGTAAATACTAAACAATTTAATAATAACAGAAATACCTGCAGACCTCATTTTATTAAACACAATCTCCTTACATTACCCACGTTGTATAACACTTGCAGCGTTTACTTTTGTATGAAAACACTTATATCCTTAAAAAAAATGTTTGTAATTATAATACAAGATCAAAACGAGTTAGTAGTGCACCACTGTTCATTTTCCCTGATTCACCGTTTCCGTTCGTCCGTTTCCGTAATTAGTCAATGCCATTAAAATCGTTAATTTGTAAATTTCTAGTTCATCAGTTTGTCTAATAAGGTAAAAAGTTATTTTCACTAACTGGCCAATTCATGCAATGTATAGTCGGACTAGATATCTTTTCAGTATTTAAACTAGAACTATAGATATCTTTGCAATATTTGAATCTGACAATTTTATGCGAATAATATTATGTTATTCTCGAGTATTTGGGGCCAATATCACTTAACCTTTTGAACGTCAAGAACGCTAAAAGTCGTCGTGTGCCCGCCACGCCAACGACACCTATTAGCGCCGATGAGTGCAATGTGAAAACAACTTAGGTGATGTCAATTAAATTTTATATTCCAGCTAGTTTGACAGAGTGGCTTGTGAGACATATTTAAACTGACTTGGCGGTTAAGGCGGTCAAAAGGTTAATTAATGAATTAAAAATAAATTAATATACCAAGTAAAATTCATTTCTTGCTTTTTTTATCAAAACTTATATTAAATTAACATTTATTGCTTAGACAAAACACAAAAAACATCTCCTTATAATATTTAGAAGTGCAGGTCAAAGAGTTATAAGAACAAAGTACATAGGGGAGACCAGGGTTGGAAGTCACATTTTATTTCTTTTGCATTTTTAGTACCATTGGTTTTAGTTGAGGATGATAAATGATAATTGAATGGATAGTGTATTTATTTAAGTTTAAAAATATATCAATACTTTTTCGCTAACATGATCTAAGGAGAAACAATTTTTAATTTTATGAAAAAAGAAAAGTGTGACATTTAACTCCGTGTCAGGGAAGGCTGTCACAGGTGCTGGGGTAGGTAGTCACATAGTAAAATAACAGGGATATACAATAAAACACACATTTATATTAAACGAGTTTTTTTTTGGATTGGAGATAAAAATGTTTTATGTAAGTAATGGTAACGGAAAATAACTAAAGATATATTCGTAATTCATAAAAAAACTCAAAAACAAATTTAGCTTTCAGCTATTAACTTCTATATACTTAAACGTTGTATATAAGTCACTGTAACCAGGAAAGTAACGAAACACTTATTCATAATTAATAAAAACACCCAAAAAGTAAATTCCCTTTCAGCTGATAACTTCCTATAAACTATATCAGGGTTGTCGTATGCGACTACCAGCCCTCATCGACTTGAGACTACCTGCCCCAAAACACCTTTTCGAAAATAACCTTACAAATTAAATTCAAATGAATGTTTCCACTTAAAACCTTACAAGAATATGATTACACACTAATTCAACTTCAACAATACACGACGAAGCATATTAATATGCAAAATAAAAGTATACTTAGGAGATTTAACACAGATGCACAGAAAAATATTTTTACTGGCGGAAAGAAGTACACGAAGGTGGCTCCTTCACGACATACCGGAGCGGACTAAGGTAAAGTACGGAGGGGGGTTTAGGTGTCGCGATCCTTGCACATAGGTCGGTAAACTGATTCGTGCATTTAGTTGTCAATTATGGCCGCTGTGACAACCAACCCGTGTGACTTCCAACCTTGGCCCCCCCTACCTTAGGTACTAAGCCGGGCGATATAGTGATGTTTGTTCCCTTGTTATAGAATTATCTAAGTAAGTTCTAATAAAAAAATGTAAGTACCTACATGACTATACCGACAACGACAGATGACGAGTCAAAGAAAATGACCAATTAGGGATATTAACAAATTAACGATTTTGATGGCTTTGCCAATTAGGGAAACTGACGAATTAACGAAAATGGTGAATCAGGGAAAATTACCAGTGGTGCACTAACTGTATTTAAAATATACTTTTTCCAAGTGTGTCAAATCTATTCCACTCCCCTTTTTGAAACAAATTATGACAGTTTAATTTTTCAGCCTAAGGTTATTTGGATTGGGCATTTCGAAAAATAGGCGCTGATAGTTTATTTAATAGAATAATTGATGAAAATTGGTCTGACTACCTCGTTATCTTTACTGATGCCTCGAACTGTGCGAACTGGGACTGGTTGGATTTGCTGTGTGGATCCCCAGATTATTTTAAATTTCAAACTTCCCCAGGATCTTCTGTGTTTTCTGTGTCTGATGTTCACTCTCATCAGCTAAATAAATCCCTTATTGTATCCGACTCACTAAGCTGCTTGCAGGATCTAGTTAAACGTCCATTCCATGCTAGAGACAACTTCTCCGTGACTTTAAGCATCAAAGACTTACTCTTCAAGTGTCACACAGAAAACATTGAAAAATGGTCCTGGCATTGATTCCGTGCAACATCGGGATACAAGGAAATGAGAACGTGGACCTTTGTGCTAAGGAAGCCATTACGTTGGGCAGTAACATATAGAGTTATGTGGGGCAAGTGTGCGCACCTTTTTTTTTCAAACTAGTATCAAAATTAAACGATAAGCATGAAAAAAAAATGAAAATATGTATCTGGCAAAGCATTTATTCAGGTAATTATTAAATAGATAAATTATCAATAAAACTTGGCCACTTCGAAGAAAAATTACCTTAATTCAACCAGCTCAAAATACTCTCATACTAAGGGTAAGTGTACGCAGTTAGGAGAAGTTTGTGAATTTTTCATTATTCTAAGCAGACTAATTTTTATCAAACGTGCCTCATTTTATGGTGATATAACATAGCTTAAAATGTTAAAAATAAAAGGCTTAAATACATTTCTAACAGGAATAAAATTAAGTTACTCGTGTCAATTTTCGCCATGACAGCAAATTTTACTTTTACAGCACCGGATTCTGAATATTTTCTTTTTAAGTAAACGAATGATACCATCTGGGTTTTTCTTGCATAAAATAATTCTCTTCCAACATACCTTTAATTTTTCTACACATATCACAAACGTCTCCCCCCCCCCCCCCTACTCCTAAATAAAGAGGTTGCGCACACTTATCCGCTGCGCACATTTACCCCTCGTGACTCTATTACCGAGGGATTACTCCGAAACACAAAAAAACATCCGGTATCTCTTAACTTTAGTCAACTCCCCTTTTGTGTATGTTCTTAGCAAATTTGTTAAAATTAACAATTTGTTTTTGTAGTAGGTTAACAATAAATGTTTGTTTTGTCTTTTGTCGTAGATTCTCAGTATTGTCAGTATCGATGGAGCCAAACAACCAACATTGAAAATTAACTACTACGTATACCTGGTACCAAAAGTTTAAATTGAATTGAAATATACTTGTAATAACTTGCTTAACTCGTCTCACATTCGTAGTGCGAAGGTTGAAATGACATAATTATATAAAAAATTACAATATCACAGTAACTACCTACCACAACCAGTTTATCCAGGCTTCCGGATATGAAGCAGTACCTTCGGCTAGATTTATTGACTTGCTAGAAGGTTTCGTTTGCAGCGGAGAAAAAGTCACAACCCATCTTTTTTTCATGAGCAAAGTCGGGTAAAAAGTATCCTGTTACTATCTGTGGATACCCAGCTATCTGTGTACCAAAAAAAGTTGTAAACCGTTTAGCCGATTTGGCGTGATGAAGCCACGTCACTTACAAACATACAAAAAATTAAACTAAAAAATCCGTTCAGTGTCCTCCAAATAGTCCGTTACAAATGTAACAATCACTTTTTTTTAATATTCATTTTCACAACTTTTTAATAGTATACACTAGCTGTTGCTCGCAACTTCGTCTGCGTAGATATGCAATTTATAGCCTAGGTAGGTATGTATGCATTTTTCTGTTGTCTTAAAAACATTACATGAAACTTTATTAAACTTGCACACATCGGCACAAACTCTCCGGAAGAGACGGAAAACTCATAATACTCTTTTTTACTTCACTTTAGTTGGGCAAAAAGTATCCTATAATCAACTCTATTCAGAGATGGTTACCTAACTGACCGTGTACCAAAATAGTTGAAATCTGTTTAGCCGTTTTGGCGTGATGAAGCCACAACAACACATACAAACATACAAAAATTAAATTCAATTCGGTGACATTCAAATAGTCCGTTTGAATTATTTTATCTTCAATGTACAGACATTTAATTAAGGATCGTCATCGCACCATTAAAACAAATAAAAAATACATGCCTTATTAAGTAAATTAATAAAAAAAGAATTGGTATGTTAACGATTTAATGTCAAAACACAGGCAGATATTATCAAATCAAAATATCTGCCAATAAGTATCGTCATCAAAACGTTTAAAAACAAAAATAAACTTACAATATCAATCACAATGCCAATTAAAAATTAGAAATTCAATGCCATATATTCATTTACTGAGTATAGAGGGTTTTCCAACAAAAGGTTTTTCAGCTGACGCATAATTATGTATGTCGTTCGTTACTAGTCTCATTTCTAGAATCAGCGGGCAAGGGCTCGAAATAAGTTTGCCGAATGATACGGGGTTCTTTGTTGAAAGTTGTCGCATGACATACGCTGAAATTCATTCAAAACGTGTAAATATTGTCACTGTGTCGCGAAAAAGGTGAAATGGATGAGGCAAGGTTGATATTAAGTAGGATTTTGTATACATATACATAAGAAATCTAGATCGACGCAAATCTTCCCAACAATGGGTCCCGACTGTTTAAAATCGCTATGTTCCACATTAGAATTTATTATTTGTTTTATGTGAGTATCAATCATGAATCATGAGACATTTCTATAATAAATCAACTTTCTGGGGTACTAGACTTGTTTTTTCTTTTTAGTTGTTTTACAAAGTCGAGATTTTTGTTTAGTTTTGAATATTTTTATTTAATATTATTATTTTTAGTTAAAATTTTAAGTCAGTACATTTCGCAATCTTTATCATGGGGGTTATTAAGAAGTTTGTACAGATTTATTACAATTAAATGAATATTTAGTGAGAACGGCTTGCTAAGCTACTTTAAATCGTTGTAGTTCCTAACTGGTAGTACAAAATTAAAAATGATACAAAAAACCTCATAATGATTTTCAAATCCCTATTCATTGATACCCCTTTTTTTCGTTTTCCCAATATGGCGTCTCAATATCGCCATTTTGAGTTTTCATTATTTTCATGTCTTTAGTGCCGTTTGAACAATTAAGACGCATCGATTGACGTAAGAATCATCAAACTCGGTCCACGTATTTGGTCTCTAGAGTGCGAGAAACGAACGAACATACATACATAGACTGATAAACACATTACCCTCATTTGCGTCGCGCAGTCGGGTAATTATATATATACTTTGTATGTACATGTAAAACATTTTTTTATAAAATCTAGACTTTGTATGTACATGTACAAATACACCGGGTTTAAAAAAAAATTACCATGTATACCTACATATTACTCGAAAAATGCTTAAATGTTGACTTTATATTTTATTTCGCCTTTTATGTTTATTTAACCCCACTCAGATTAATTCGCTCAAATCTTAAATATTAGCTCAAATAATGAGGTGATAATTTAATTTAAAACTAAATCGAGTTAGAAATGAATAAAATAATATCTTACACGATCTTATTCTTATGTTTGCATGATATTGGGAACAAACATTTGCTTTTAGCGGGGAATGAAACCCCGAACCAAAGAATCCTAAGAAAAAGTAAAAAAGACACAATATCATTTCATCTTGCAAAATACGACCCGCGAGGATCAACAATTTTTGGTATGCTTCCTGACGCGTACCGACTTGGGCACGTGTCCGAAATAAATTATTTAAATTGAATTTAAATCACTGAGGTTTTGCATTTAGTGAAAACTTTTTTCCAACTCTTCATCCGTCAATTTGACAATTCTGACAGACTCCTGCCACAGTATTCTGGCCGTCTTTTCCTTGCAGGCCGTGGACTTCGCTTGGGTCCGCCGGCAATTCTTGAAGTATTCCCCACTCACTTGTCCTGCTCTTTCGGATAGGGCCACGTGGATAGCCGTCTGGGCGCCTTCCCTCGGCGTCTTGTAACAGTAATAGTTAAAAGCGCGTATAAAGATACCGATGAGGCCCATACCGTTGAAGAGATTGGTACCAACAGCCCCAGGGTCGACACTGTTGACTACAACAGGAGTCCCTTTCAGTCTTCTAGTCAACTCTCTGGAAAAGGGTATCATGCAGAACTTGCTATTGCTGTAGCTGATAAGGGGAAACCAGCTGAGACCCAATTTGTTCGGGTTCAGATCAACCCTCCCGATGTAATGCATCAAAGAAGCCGTGTTGACTACCCGTGCCGGCTCTGATGGTGTTCCCGTCTTCTTCAAAAGCGGCAGCAGTAGTATCGTTAGCAGAAAATGCCCGTAATAATTAACTTGCATTATGAAGTTCATTCCGTCTTTTGTTTCAAAATTCTTGGGTATTCCAACGCCAGCGTTGTTCATTAACAGATCTAAGTGGTCTTCATTCTTGAGAATATCGGTAGCGAATTCCCGTACGGAGTCCAAAGAGCCCAAATCGAGTAGCTTGAAGACGATATCGTTGTTTCCTGTTTTTTCTATAATATTTTTTTGGGCGTTAACGCCTTCTTGTTCGAAGGGACACGCGATGATGACCCTGGCGCCTCGTCGGGCGAATTCCTTGGCTATTTCCAGACCCATGCCGGAGGTTCCTCCAGTGACGACCGCCGTCTTTCCTTCAAGGCTTTTTAGGGATGTGCATATTCCGTTGGTCGCTTTTTGATATAACCTGATCAAGTATAACGTCAGGGTGACTATTGCGATAGCGACGGTCGCGGGCGCGCTCTGAGTCTCCATTGCAGGCGAGGTATCGCGAACGATAAGAACGCTCAATTTGAGTAAGTAATACTTAAACAAACACGTAACATCGGCCGCAAATTTAATGAAATTATGTTTAATTTTTCAGCCATACCAATTTTTGGTATTGGTACTCATGTGATCAGCTATATCGCGAGCAGCGTTACAAAAGTTTCTTAGTTTGCCGGCATTTTGAACAGTTATTACTAACCTAAACCATACATTTTATATTTTAATATAATTATTTCCATATTTTAAACATAAACTCAATGCGTATTTTTTATAAATTTGTATGTTTTAGATAAGTATAATCTCAATGCGTAATAGTTCTCCAAGAAAACATATCAAAACTTATGAGAGTTAAAATATAATAGAATTGACTCGCACACCGAGGATTCCGTACAAACTTTCACTTATTCCGACTTAACTAGCCGCTTGAGATAAATTTGCATCTAGTATCTATGGTGTCACATGCAAATGATGGGCAACCTTAACCAAAACGGGTTATTCAAAAATGACTTGTGGTAATTTAAAAAAATAAAAATAAAAAAGAACCGACTTCAAAATAAACTAAAAAGCAAAAAAATATATTTTATGTACGGTACGGATCACATTTGAATCACCTTTTGAAGACGGTGCCAGACCATTCATTTATTACTATTAACACGGATGGCACGCAAGAACCGCGGCGGCGAGCCTTTAGTTATTACCTACCTATATATTTAGTTATAGTAATTCGTATTTTTGTTGAATACAGAACCTTACTTCAGGTTTGGCACCGACTTCAAAAGGTGATTCAAATGTGATCCGTACCGTACATCATTTTTTTTTTTTTGCTTTTTAGTTTATTTTGAAGTCGGTTCTTTTTTTATTTTTTGCTTTTTAGTGATGTATTTTAGTGATATAAAGTATTTTTTAAATGCCTATAATATTTGAGGGTCTCTCTGGATTTCCCTGGTATTCCATAATCAGACCCTGACTTGATGATAAGAAGACTACACACACACACTAAACCACTATTTCAGGGCATGTTTTGCAGTCAACATTAAAAAAATACTTTTTACGTATCACCCCTGGAGTGTCGTTAACAATCGCGGACAATCATACATACATACGGATCAAGCTGAGATCCTCCTTTTTTGAAGTCGGTTAAAATACTAAAACCTTCTCCTAAGTGTAACAAATACTTTTCTGAAAACAGCATCAAAATCGGTTCAGCCAAAACGCGAAATAATCGCGGACAAACATACATACATACATACATACATACATCTCCTTTTTTTGAAGTCGGTTAAAAAAAAGTAAGAGATATATGGTTATAATGTTCATGTAATATTCATATTTCATTACATAATTCCAGATTTTTCGCTTGATAAAATACCTAGATAAAGGGGGGGATGGTATTTTTTTCTACATTTTGCTGAATAAAACGAAATTTTAAGCACAATAAAAAAATAAAAATAAAACCTTCGAAAATGTACAGACCAAGACAAGACCTTTTCATATAATACCCTATTTGACCTAGTGACTAGACTTTTAATTTTTGCTTAAGTTTATCTTAGAAATTACATTTTTGTGACAAGCTTCTATTGAGCTATACTGTATGTCGGCCATAATTAATCCAAGACGGCACCATATTTGCCAGAAATATGAATAAAGAGTGAAAGTTCGCGATAAAAAGCTCACAAACCGCAGAAATTCATTAAGTTTGACATTTCGAAAATCTCGCTCTTTTAGATTAATTGTATGGACCATTTAACTATTACATTGAGTAAAAAACCAGCCAAGTGCGAGTCGGACTCGCGCACCGAGGGTTCCGTAGACAAACGGCAGTTTCTATGAAAGTCCTGTGTTAACCAGAGCCCTACTCCTAAGCAAAATGTATGCGGTGTTTGGTCATTTTATATTGGTTACTGACATAGTCAGACAGACATAAAATTATACTGTTTTTTGTATTTGTTTTTATAGCGGCAACAGAAATATAATCATTTGTAAAAATTGCAACTGTCTAGTTATCACGGTTCTTGAGATGATGAGATACCGCCTGTGACAGACGTACAGATAGATAGACAGACGGACGAACAGCGGAGTCTTAGTAATAGTGTCCCGGTAAAACCCTTCGGGTACGGACCCTAAAAAACGGTTACTTTTAAAGAAATAGCAGAAACATAATTATGCTGTTATTTTTTTTTATTTTTAGTGTTTTCTTTAAGGAGTCAGTTTTATTTATTGTTAAGGGCAGTCGGGGTAAGACAAACGTTGTATATGTAATACTGAAAACTGACATATGTGTCAATGGTAATAGAGTTGGGCCAATTGCATGGATTATCTTTCCCCACGAAATAAATTACGTTTTCCTTACCCCAACTGACCTTAAAAAGTTAATTTAAAACACATTTCAAGGGATATTTATTTTTTTATTTGAAAAAACGATATTACTCCTGATTTAGAGTAAAACGAGTTCATAAAATCCATAATCTGAGACATCAAATCGGAGTACAGCCGGCTGCAAAGACATACTTGAATAGTCGGTTCAAAAATATATTCTCTCTCAACTCTATTGACGGGTAAGAGAATCCAGTGAAAATATTTTTGAACGGACTAATCGTGTATATCTTTTTGCAGCTGGCTGTACACACAATATTATGAAACGCGTTACAGACGTTTTTGCTTTAAAAGCGGACGTACGGCCTTCAGAATCTTCAGATAAACCTAGCCGTTTTGACCCCTATTTATTGTTTTTCTAATATCTGCATATTTAACATGTCTGTAACTATTGACCTTTCGATTGAGTCTAGGATTTAGCACACATTTTTAAGCTATCTTTTACTTTTATGTTTATTTTTCTAAATTACTTATTCTCTTTAATTTTATTTATTCATAAGTTAGGCATTTTACAATTTGAATTTAAAAAGTAAAATACAAAATGTTAACATATTACGTGTCCAGCAAAAATTCGTAATGTTTTTATGTTTTAAACTGAAATGCAACTATAGTACTTCTAACTATATTAATATATGTAAGAAACACCACCTTATTCCATTACAAAAACGTCGTGAAATAGCCGATATCACCTATATTCTAACCATCACCAGTGGCGTTACTGATTGTCCCGAGTTACTTGGGAGCATATCTTTCAATGCACCCACTCGTTCTAAAAGGCATTATCCCCCCTTATCTCTTAAATCTGCATCATCCAATTACAGACAAAATAGCTTCCTGTTGCGTGCAAGTCGTAGTGTGAATAGCGTGACGAAAGAACTAGATATTGACATATTTAACTGTAAGATCCCTTCCGTGAGGCGAAGTCTGACAGCGAGGTGTTTGATTTGAGTGTGATACTTTATTACTGTTCACAGGGCACTTACTGTTAATTTAATGTATTGAATCATTGTAATTCGATATAATCCAAGTGTCCTCGTACTAGCTTAGTAATGTCTTGTCTACACGGGCTGTTGTGTCGAGTTAGCACTTAGTTTAAGTTTAGTTATACTGCTTCTGTCCGTGAGTTCCTGTAATTGGCTTTTTTTTTTCTCTATCTTAATTCTATTTAAGTTATGTAAAGCTGTTGGTCCTCCAAATAAATATAAATATAAATATAAATAAATAAATATTATAAAAAACTTAAATCGGGGGTGCCACCAGTAGGGCTGCACAGAGAGGAACCTCCTGACAATGCGAGCCGTGTCCAGGATTTACTGACTTCTGTATATGACCCTTGATCCAGCCATCTAGCGAGTGTCTCTTGAGATGTTGGTCGAGACTCTTCGCTATTATTTTCATCTTAGGTATGCAAGCAACTGATAATGGATCACGCTTACCAAGATAGTGCCTATTCACTCTTGTCTTGAAGAGATCCATGTTATGTTGTTCCAGCAAAAGGCATGCTGGAACAGAGTTCCACTCTTAAGCCGTCCTAACGAGGAATGAAGAAGCAAATAGCTTTAAGTCGGTGTTATATCAACAACAGAGGGGTGGAAAGCCAAATCCACATCTAGTTCCATGGTGACGAAATGGAGAAGGTGGAGTTAGATCACGCAGTCAATGGCCACGTCAATGGCACACTCCCGAAATGTCTGCTGTAAATTCCATGTTAGCCCTTTATTTCACAAATTGTAAAAAAATAACACTATTCTAGCCTCGATGCCGTTAAATAGTCTTAAAAATTGTGATTAAATAAAAATCTGGATACACATATCCATACTAATCCTTACTAATATTAAAAAAGCGAAAGTGTGTCTGTCTGTCTGTCTGTTACCTCTTTACGCTTAAAACGCTGAACCGATTTGGATGTAAGTTGGTATGGAGATAGTTTGAGTCCCGAGGAAGGACATAGGCTACTTTTTATCCCGGAAAAATACCCTTATCCGCGATAAACGAATTTAAGGCGGACGAAGTCGCAGGCAGAAGCTAGTAGGTACATAATAAAATAAAGGGTTAAGCACCAGCTGACTTACGCATGGGAGGAAAGGAGTAGGGAGCGGGGGACAAGACAGCGCGGCGTCTGCGAGACGGACGGCGCGGCGACGGCGGGGCGACCCAGCGGCGACACTCGGCTTCACCGCCTCCACCGGCAACGGACGACTATCCGATTCTTAAGGTGCGTCCACATTTGTATCACTTGCCCGATCAGATCTTCGTCTCGTGGCATGATCGCGTGTCACGATCATGCGTGTGGACGTTGCGCCGATCCGATCGCTCGAAATCCATGTTGATACGCGTAGCACACACTTAGATCGGAGAAATCGCCGCGCCGACAGTAAGCGTCCAAGCAGCTTGATACGCAGTCACGCCACGCCACGGTGATCGGATACGAGCAAATAATACAAGTGTGGACGCACCTCTAAAGGTGTTATACTTTCTAGCGGTGACATGGTATCGTACGGAAATCAAACTCATATCAAAAAAAATTACGAGAAATATACGAAATTGTACGCTAATGAAAAAAAATTTACCACACGTACTTACAAGAAAACAGTGATCAATCTGTCACCGCCAGGAAGCATACTTTTCGGCGGTGTCATACGTTATTAGTATCGTACGGAATTCAAATTCAAAGGCTGCGGAACCCTAAAAATGTACGAGAAATGTACTAAATTGTACGCTAATTAAAAAAAAATGTACTACACAAGGAAACGGGGCGCTATCTATTTCATTATGTAACAGTCTAGTTTTCAACAACTTTCTTGTGAATCAGAAAACACAATTCAAGCAATTCTGGCGGGCGTTATCTGTTTCATTAAATATAAAAGTCTCGTTTTCAACTTTTCACACACGGAGTGATAGATATTAAGATATCTTTGACAGTGTCACCCCATACACAGCGATATTATATATTATAGCTGGGTATCTTAAGATACCGTAAGATATCTTACGATATATTTGAGTATATTTTGGCGCAACTACAGGGTGTTATTTTTTTGACGTGCGATTGGGCTCAAATTTATTTATCTTCCATGACAATGCAACAATATGGTACCAAGGAGTTGGTCTGATAATGGAGTCCGAAGGTAGACGTTGACGTTGAGGATATTAACTCCTAAATTAAACAAGATAAATACAAAAATAATATTTCATCTGTCTTAGCAAGCTCTCTGATCCTATATGATATCAAAGGTCTGAAGATGGAGCCGAACGGTGGACAATAGGGTGGTCCATTTTTGTATGGAAAAAAAAAAGTACATTCTATCTCCATATCGCTAATTTTGGTCTCCTATCAAGTAATAATCATTGTCCCAAATTATAATTATTTGAAGGATTGATAAGATTTACAGGTTATCGAATGAATTGTGAGCAGTATTTATAATGTTCATACAAGATACATTTCGGCAAACACAACCATGAGGTTATAACAAGCAATTTTGAACTTACTTTCTTTAAATAGTATACGAAAATACCAATTTAGCAAGAATTCGTGATTCTCGCCCTACATATAATGTTCGTTTTAAAGGCGGTACATACCATTTTCTATATTAAAATTGCTACTTGCGACCTCTTAATGTCCTTTGATTAATTTAAAAATTAGTACGTACATACGTAGGTCACTCGATAAGTTTTGAGATGCTTGAAATTCGAAAATGGAACGCACCTGAATTATATGTTTTTAAAAAGCAAATTTATTTAAAAATATAACACTAGTTTCCGATTCACTCCAATTTAAAAAATGAATATGTTACAGTCATTTTTCTAAAACGGTTCCTGCGTTAACATTTGCGTGCTATGATATTTTATGATTTTAAATTTGGTTTATGTCTACGCTTCCTATATGCGCGCTGACGACCGCGGGGAAGGTGCGGAGCTGGGGGGCGATCCCAGCTGATGTGTCAACGCCCGCTCCCCACCGCCGTGACTTGCCTACATATCTTCATTAGAACGGACGTACTAAGTCTAAATTATTGTAATTTATTATTTGCATTATATTTGCATAGAAGAGCAAGTCATCTTTTATTTAAAACAAAGTCCCTATCCTGGACAGTTTATCTGAACAATTGTGTTTGCAACGATTGCAGTCAGCGTTAGGAGATTCTGCTCCTTCACGGGCAACAGTTTTTAGATGGTTCAATGAATTTAAAAGGGGTAAAACCAGCCTCGAAGATGACCACCGAAGTGGTCGCCCGCAAACAGCAGTAACTGCAGAAAACGTGTGGACTACTGAAATGTTGGTGCGAGAAGATCCACGAATAATATTTAAAGGCATAGGGAATATCTTAGGCGTCAGTTCGGGGAGCGTTAGCATCATTCTACATCAACATCTTGGAGTAAGGAAGCTCTGTTGTCGTTGGATACCACGTTTGCTCTCCGATACTGAGAAACAGGCTCGTGTAGATTGGTGTCGTGAGATGCGTCTACGATTCGACAACGGGACATCGCGGCGTGTATCGAAAATAATTACAGGTGACGAAACATGGATTTACCAATATGACCCGGAAAACAAGCGGCAATCGTCAGTATGGGTCTTCTCAGAGGGAAAGTTACCAACAAAAGTACAAAGACCTCGTAACGTCAGCAAAAAAATGGTAGCTAGTTTCTTTTCACGGGGCGGACATTTATCAACATCAATGCTGGAAAATTATAGGTCAGTCAACTCTCATTGGTATACTTTGTTTTAGGCGCAATGAAATATAAGAAAATATATTACTAATGTAACTGTATTTCTATTTTAAGTATTTAAATTATAGGTTCACAAATGCTTAGGCCTATTGTCTGTGTGCAACTAACTGACAGTCAGCTGTCATATATATATTTTCATGTACCGTCTCGTACATATTCCCAGCGAAGGGAAAGCTTATTATATCTACAAACTATAATAGATATAATTTATTTTAAAAATATCGTAGTTTAATTTTCAATTGGAAGTACACATACTTTATAAATACTTATTTTTATGACAGACCCTTTCGGTCTCCTTATGGAAAGTGCTCTCACTTTACCATCCGCGCCGGGAAAAACTTGCACGACTCTGGCCATAGGCCACCTCAAAGGTGTGACATTATCATCTTTAACAATAACCAAGGTCCTTACTTTTATATTGTCACAAGCCTGACGCCATTTTGGCCGATTTTGCAATTGAACAAGATATTGTTTGTGCCATTGTTTCCAAAAATGTTGAACCATGCGATTACAATGGTCCCAGAATTTAACTGGACAGACAGGCTCGTCAATACAATTTCTTTCAGGATATGACGTAAGTGGGGCACCGGTAAAGAAATGCCCCTGGGTTAAGTACGACATTTCATTATTATCAGTTGTGGGCGAAGCGAATTTAAAATGCCTTCAATTTGGACCAGAACCGTATTTAACTGCTCATACGTTAAAACAGATTCACCTACAACTCTCTTTAAATGGTGCTTAACACTCTTAATTTCACTTTCCCACAGGCCGGCAAAGACAGGAGAATAACTTGGTATGAACTTAAATGTTATGCCTTTATCGGCCGAATAATTATTTACAGCATTTTTATGTTCAGTGGAAGACTGCAAGTTATACAAATTTCTCAATTGGTTTTGACCACCTTTAAAGGTACTAGCGTTATCACAATAAATAACTGATGGTTTGCTTCTGCGACCTATAAATCTTTTTAGAGCATTTAAGAAACATTCTGTAGTTAGGTCTGAGACTAACTTGACATGAATAGCTTTTGTTATGAAAGAAACAAACAACAAAATATACGCTTTCGGAATGACAGGTTTCCTCACTCTTAACATTTTAATATTGAAAGGCCCGCCCATATCTATACCTACTTTCTCAAATACTCTACCAGGAGTGTTCCTGTCGTACGGCAGGTAACCCATCAACTTTTGATCATTTTTCGCTTTTAATTTAAAACAAATAATGCACCCGTATAATACATGTTTAACTTCTGTTATTCCATTTACAAGATGATATCTATCGCTTAAGTTTGATAGCACGAACTTAGCTCCAGCCTGCATTAATGTTCTGTGCTCCTTCTCAATCAAATAGTGCACAATCTTAGACCCTTTCGGCAAGATTATGGGGTGTTTAGTAGCGTACGGAATATCAGCATGCTGTAGTCTACCTCCGACGCGCATTATTCTCATGCTATCTAAGAACGGATTTAACGCCTGAAGATTTGACTGAATGGGTAATTTAGAGTTAAGACATATGATTTCTTCACTTAAAAACTTCATTTGCTCACATCGAAGCAAAATTTTCAAAGAATGTTCTAACTCCTCGGGCGTTAAATTGCCAAATTGCCTTTCCTCTACTTTACATTTAGAATTATTTAACAATCATAGACATATAACAATATTCGCATTATTTTATCAATGTTAGAACAATTGACAAGCAATGGCAGTGATTCAAACTTTGACACAACAAGAGACGCCTTTAATTCGGGGGTTTCTTTTGGCATTTCGAAGCCATTAGTAGGCTGAAAATCTAGATTTCTTAATACACTAGGTTCTTGGAACCATAACTCGGTATCTCTTAATAGATGCGGCTCGACACTACGCGACAAGCAATCAGCTGGTTTGTCAGCTGTGTTTACATAATTGCCAGCCAAGCAAGTACCAGTTGCAAATCAACAAATAGCTGAACATTCACTTCAAACTTTAATTTTATCACCTCGTAAACCTTTCTAGCTAACTTAGCTAACAACAAGGCACTGTTGAGCTCTGCACGAGGTGTAGTTAGTTCCTTAATAGGATTAAAACGTAACTTTGAACACAAGAGGTCAACATTCACAATATCATTTGAATCTACAATTCTTAAATACAAGCAGCAACCCTGCGCTCGGTTACTAGCATCAGCATAGCCAATGATATCATTTTTTTTGGCATTGTATGTGTCTAAATTTCGTTTAATGACAATACTACCATTTTATTTCTATGATGATGAGCACAAAGTGGCTAAAAATAACAGAATAAATACTAGAAGTGTTACACAGAGAAAATTAATTCAACCGAGGGTAAAAAACTACTACGGTGAAAGGACCTCAAAATATTTAGTACCAAAAATTTTTAATAAGATTCATTTACTTAGACACGAAAGTAAAATAAGTAAAACTGTTTTAAAATCAAAACTGAAGGACTTCCTCCTCGAAGATAAGCCAGTGTCATCGTAAACACGCTGACGCGCTGTCCTCGAGGACGAAGTACCTACATAATAAATATGATGCGTGTGCAGATTTTTCTAACCGGCTCATTTGTATATCATGTAGTTATATAATTAAGTTATATTAAGTGTTTGAAATCTGAGCGCTTCTCGCCTTTAAACGTCACAGTTTGGCGAGTAATAATTACTTTGTAAAATGTTATTTATATAAGTTAAATAAAAAAATAAATAAAAATAAATAATTTAATCTGTCAGCAAAGTTTCTGAACTTATCATTGAGCTGGTCGGATAAAAGACTGTCCCATACAGCTTTCTCAGGCCAGGTCTGCTGCACTAGCAGCTTCGCGCTCACCACTATGGGCCTAATCAGACCGAAAGGGTCAAATATTTTACTGACAAATGACAAGACATCTCTTTTTGTATATTTATAACTAAGTTTCTGCTGCGGAGAGCTAATTATTAATGTATCGGACTAAGGTCACATTTTATACCTACCGTTTTTACAACAAAGTCCTTTTCATCTGTAAAATGTACAAAACCATTTGATTGAGAGCTAGAAGGTATATCTTCCAACAATTGTTTATTATTTGTGCACCACTTGTGCAATTCAAAACCACCCTTCTGCAATAGGTTAATCAATTGAGTTTTAGCTTCTAGAAGCTCATTTACATTGTTACTTGTTAAGTTCACGTCATCAAAATAAGTGTTGTACGTTAACGCATCGGCAGCCAGAGGAAAGTCGTCCCTAAATCTATTCACTAACTCGAGCAAACAACGTGCTGCCAGGAAAGACGAGCTTTTTAGGTCGTACGTAACGGTTTAAAGTTGAAGAAACTGAATTTCTACTTTGGGAGCTGGTCTCCATAAAATATGCTGTAAAGGTGCCATAAAATATGCTGTGACGGCGTCAAGTCAATGGCTCGAAACATTTTGCGAATGTCGCAATTTAAAATAAATTTAAATAACCTAAACAGAACCAATATACTGAATAAGTCATTTTGCAAAATAGATCCATTTAGCAAAACTTCATTAATCGCAATTTTCGCCAATGAGGGCATTGAACCGTCGAATACGATCCTCAAAGGTGATGTTGAGCTATTTTCATTGAAAACAGGGTGATGAGGCAAGAAAAACACTGCCTCTTTGTCTAAGTTATAATCTAAAATGTTGACATATTTTGCCTGCCCTAAGTGCTGCCCTAACTCATCAATAAATGCTTTATATTTCAAGATTAAAACGTTATCCCTTTTAAATCTCGATTCTAAATTAAAAAATCGTTTCAATGCACATGTCAGGGAATCTCCTAAATGTAAGGCTGTGACATCCTGTTTGAGAGGTAAAGAGACTTCAATTTTATTGTCTTTTAAAACTACAGTATCTCTAAAGATCCGTTCAGCTAGTTCTTGCTCAGAATCAGCCTCACTGTAAATCTGAGGTACTTTTTCTAACTGCCAAAATTGTGACACAGTATGGTCTAACCTGGTTATACAGTCATTTTGTATTTACTGTTGGCAGCAAAAGTTTGATGCTAGACATGATGCGGATGCTCTGGAGTGACGGACCCTGCCGGCCACTACGTAGCCAAAGCGCGTATTTTGTAGGACGAGCTCGCCTGGCGCGACTGACAGTTGCTCTCGTAGTAGGACCTGGAAGAATACGTCAGCACCTAGGAGCATTCCTATCTTGTCACATATATAGAAATTATCATCAGCCAACTTGACATAAGAGGGGTAATGGATCATTTCATTCTTTACAGTAAACTGTGGCATATTGCATGTTATATTTTTAACAATATGGCATGTTACAGGTATACTGTACTTAGTAGCAGTAGCATGTACATTTAATTTGGTCTGTTGTGTTGTTGTATTTACGCCACCACACACACCTGTGATTACAGAATTGCTAGGTTGTAAGTTACAACCTAACTGCTCCACTAATTCGGAGAGCACAAAAGAAACTTGACTACCTGAGTCTAAGAGACAGCGCACAAATACTGCATGTCCGTATTTATCGTATAATTTAACCTTTATAGTAGGTAACAAAACATTATCATTATTGTTTGTTAATAAGCTTATTTGCCCTGCACTTTTACTCTGTTCCGCTACTACTTGTGGTTGCAACATGGTCGCTTTTGGATGAGGAACTTCCTCATGCAACAAAGTATTGTGCTTACCCTTACATAACAAATACTTAAATGAATAAAAACATTTTTGACCATTATGTTCATTCAGACAAGTACTACACAAACCATTTGAATTTACAAATTGCTTTCTCTTTTTGAGGTTCCGCAAGCTTAAAACTCAAGCATTGATGCAATTTATGGACATGAGACTGACAGTACTTACATTTTACAGCTTTAACAGGCTTAGCACTAACACCAACTAAACTAGAACGGCGGTTGCTGGGCACATCTTCTCCCAATGTTTCAAGTGCTGCAGCACGTTGCTCTAAAAAGGTTAAAAAATCATTAAGCTTAGGCAGATCAATATTGCTTTGATTTTCCAAATGGTAAGCTCTTAAAGTGTACTGATCAAGCTTTCGCTGCAAAATTGCGATAATAATAAGATCCCACCTAAATTATTTAGAGCACCTAGAACCTGTTTGGTAATAGAGACCAAATTCTCAAGCAAGCGGCAGATGCTCTGCATAGCAGGCATGTCCAAAACCGAAATGACCTGATGATTGATAAGCTGCTTCTTATTATCATACCTCTGTTTTAAGAGGTCGATAGCGACAGAGTATTTTTCGGCAGTCGAGGCAAATAATTCATAAAGCTTCACCTTCTAAGTGAGTTTTTAAGTAATAAAACTTTTCATACGACTTCAATTTAGTGTCACTGTCAATGACGCTGTTGAACAATGAAATAAAGCTTTGGTAGCCTCCTACCGCGCTTTCAAAGCTATGGAGCTGTAAACGCGGCAGGCGAAATCCCGACCCTTCACCGGCAGCCGTATTGTTGGGGCTCAAAAACGGCGGCGGAGACGAAATCGCGGCATCTTGTAGAATTTTAGAATAAAAAGCAACAAGCTCGTAAAACTTCTCTTCTATATCCTCAACTCGTTCCGTGTCAGCCGAATCTATCAATGAAATTTCTAAATTTAACTTATTGTAATCATCGAATAATTTAGTCAGTCGATCCTTCTTTTCCTTTATTAAAAGGGGATCAACATTACCTGCATCGACCGTCCGTTTATACGAAATCATGCGCGTTATAGCGCCTTTCAACTGCCCCCTGGCTGCCACAAGCCTTTTTAAATCATCGGCCATTTTAAGGTTGTACTTAATTTCGTACAAAGTATTGGTGAGATGGCAAACCTATAACAAAACCAAGCACACTGTACTTATACAATATTTTAACAGCGTAATAACGCACTTACTTATTTATTTATTTATTTAATAAGGTTCACCAACAATTGTTTACACCAATACAATGTACATTAGCTTCTGCGATAACAATATTTACAAGTGTGTAACAATTACTTAAAGGTAAACACCACATGCAAACTTTTGTGAAGACAAAACTAAACTAACAATAATTACTAACTACTAGGTACAATACAATTAACACTACAGGGGTAAATAAAATTATAAGTCTAAAAACTAGCTGTCGCGAGCTGAAACAGCTGCAGAACAGTTCACTACTGTTGTGCGTTGAGAGCGGATAGTAATTTACTGGGTGGGTCAGAGTGGATATCAGTTAGATCACTAAAACTGTTGGCAACATGGCACAGCCTGCATATAGGAGAATTCCTGCCTGATACTGTACCTCTGACTGGCGGTCTCAATGGTGTGATTGGTTTGCGGGGGATTCTAGTAGGAGCTCTGAAATTTAAGAGGATCAATAATTGGGGGCAGTCTATTTTGTGCTGGAGAATTTTATGCAGAAATAAACCATCTAACATCGTTCTTCGACTTTCAAGGGATTTTATTTTAAAGTACCTACGTTTGTAAGAGGTTCTTCTTTTTGCTACAACGCGTCCATGTATAAATGCGAAGTGTCGAAGAAAACGTTCCTGCACTCTTTCCAATCGGAGTGAGTGCGTAGCATAATGTGGCCGCCAGACAACACTGCAGTATTCTAGAATGCTCCTCACTAGACTGTTGTAAAGGAGAATTTTGGTTTTGCTTTGCTTAAAGCACCTGCCATTTCTAATCACGAATCCCAACATTTTAGATGCCCGAGTGACAATATTCTCTAGATGTGGTATGAACGTCAATTTTTTATCGAATAGAACCCCCAGGTCCCTAATGGTCTCAACTTCACTAAGTTTATTGTCATCAATATAATAGTTGGACGGCGTTATATTGTGCTTTCGCGTGAATTTTTTGTTTATATTCAGCTGCATATTATTGTTCCTGCACCAGTTTTTAAGTCTATTGATGTCAAGCTGAAGCATGGTTACGTCTTCCGAAGAATTCACGCTACGCGCAAACTTGAGATCATCGGCGTACATAAATACTCGAGAGTGATGAAAGCAGTCAGGTATGTCATTAATAAACATGTTAAATAGGATTGGACCTAAGTGTGACCCCTGAGGGCCGCCGGACGTGATTATACGAGAGACTGACTGATAACCATTAACTACCACGTAGAACCACCTGTCAGATAGGTACGATCGTAACCATTCAAGTAAAGAGCCAGCTATTCCATATGCAGAGAGTTTGGAAATTAAAGTTTTGTGAGAGACCTTATCGAACGCTTTACTGAAATCTGTGTATATCACATCAGTCTGTCTACCAGAGTCCATAGCATCCGTTAAAAATTCTGTGAATGTGACTAAGTTCGTACATGTTGATCTGGAGTTTACAAATCCATGCTGGTTGTCAGTCGGATACAGTTTGAAGTGGTTTTGCAAATAGGGACACACTAAGGACTCAAAGATTTTTGCAAACGTGGATAAAATGGAAATTGGTCTATAGTTGAACACTAGTCTATCATTATCTGACTTAAACACAGGAACGACTTTAGCTATTTTCCATTCAGTGGGGAATGTGCCTGATACAAGAGATTTATTAAAAATTAAAGACAATGGGTTCACTAGTTCTGACGCACAAGAGGATATAAAAATTGGTGGGATTCCATCAGATCCAGCACCTTTTCTGTAATCAATATTTTTAAGCTTTTTTTCTAAAGTTTCTTCTTTTATCGCTGGTATTGATAGACACAGACTATTATTTTCGAGTATTTGTAATGAATTAGATTTATTGTAATCAAGGGGATCGTTATCTGTACTATAGACTTCTGAAAAGTAGGTAGCGAACATATCACAGATTTCAGTATTGTCCGAGGTTACAGTTGTCCCGTTAGACAGTGACGACGGATAGACACTTACCCCACCTCGTTTTGCTTTTACATGGGTCCAAAATAGTTTAGGATTCACTAATAATTCTTTTTCCAATTTTATTAAATATTCGCTATAACAGGATTTTGCTAATTTATCGCACCTTTTACTAATGAATTTTAATTCTATTGCATCCATTGGGTTTTTATATTTCTTGTAGCGTATTCTAATCTTGTTTTTTTCATTTAAGTTCTTTTTCAACTGTCTATCAAACCAAGGCGGATACTGGTTATTTTTTGGCTTAATGTAAGGTACGTGTTTTTTAATGACTAATTGAATAATTTTATTAAAGATTGAAACAATATCATTTACATCGTTACATTCAGAGAATAAATCATCCCAACGGCATTTACCTAAGTGCTCACGTATAAGATCATAACGAGCTTTATAAAAATTAGGTCTGGTCTCAGCGTTGTTGTATGCTAACCTTGTTACGTTAGCAAAAGATATAACTATGTGAAGAGGGGGATGAAATGAATCCACGGTGCTTAATGGATGCACATTTTCTATTACTTCACAACTCGCCACAGTAGTCAACACAAGATCGAGAATCCGTTCCGCACTATTAGTTACAAGATTACATTGGTTTAGTTTGTTTACGTGTATAAAGTCTGTCACAAGATTATTAAAGCCTGGTGGAATATAAACATTCGCAGGGTCATTGACAAGTTCCCAATTAATATCCCCTAAATTGAAATCCCCCACTATACAGGTGTCAAAATGAATACTTTCAAAAAATGAGTTACAGTGGTCTATAAAACATTTCAACGACCATATAGATGCAATAATATAGAAAGCACACTGTACCTTGCCTACACGAAACCATACACCAATGTATTATAATTATTAGCGTACTTTTTATTTTTGTGTACACACTGGTTAAACACAATTAAATGCACTACTTGTGCCGCTATATTGTAACTTACAACGTATTTCGGTTAACTTAACCGTAATTGGATATGTAATACAAATGAATACCAATATTTTGCGAATACGAATAATGCCCGTTTCACACGAGGGCAGAACAGTCGGGCGGGGCAGCAGGCAGCACAGTACTGCTACAATCTGAACGCACACGCCGAGACAGAACATTACTATCTTGACAGTATCCTAGGCAGAACAGTTAATAGCTCGCCGGTCTATTTTAACGGGGCAGTTTGCTTCCCCCACCACCTTTCTCGCTCGTCTGTCTTATGACTGGACTTGCTGTGAACGCGAGGGCAGTGCAGTCAAAAGGGCAGGACAGCGAGCGCGCGCACGTCCCGACTGACCCAAAACTTTTCTTTCCTATTTATTTCACTCTCTACAATTTCAATTAGCTCATCCAGAGCTATTTTTGCAACAAATTTTTGGAAAGTGGCGTCAATGTTGCCGTTGTCGCCGTCGATTTTCCATCGCGATTTCACTCGGACTGTCCTACTCTTCCGCTCTACATTTGAACACCACTGCGCTTCAAAACTGTTCTGTCCTACTGTTCTGCCCGACTGTTATGCCCTCGTGTGAAACAGGCATAACAAACACTAATTTGACTAATTACAACGAAAGAACGCAGACGCAATCAGAAAATGGCGGAGCTGAATGAATCGCAGGCAGACGAAGTCCTATACCGCTATTGGCTCGCACTCGCAGTTCGGCTCGTTCACTCGCACTGCTTCACATCGGCGCGTTTCGTTCCTCCAAGATGCGCGATCTGGCGCAGCGAAGCGAAGACGGCGTTTTCGCGCGCAATGTCTATGCGCAGAGTGGCGCGTTCAGCACAGGAAAACACACACGCACTATAATCTCTTAGAAGGAATTTATCGTATGTATTGGTCATAATGCTAGTTATTAATCTGCGAAATTTTATGTCATAATTATTGACAGTTTGCTTGAAATGTCACTAAAGTTTTTTTTTACTTTTCTAATTATCTTTAAAACTACTAGTCCGTTTCTTGTGTGATTAACATATATTGTTAATGGCTTGAAGATGAATAATTTTGTAAATAGCTAGCCGACAGTAAGCGTCCAAGCAGCGCAATACGCAGTCATGCCATGGCACGGTGATCGGATTGTGGACGCACCTTAAGGCAAGCGCGGCTTTTAGGCTCGTATGGACATACCGTCACTGTTCAAACGGTCATTAAAATTAGTTTAGTTATGCAGTCACTTGGAATTAGTGGTGAAAATATTATGAAAAATTGGTTTATATTTCTTTGTTAAGTTCAGAAGTTAATTCTTTTTGGTGTGTGAATAATTCTTATGTCTAAGTTAAATAAACCAAAATTTTCATTTTAGATTTACTTTTTATATAGATTAAGGAAACTCAATCCGAAAAACGTTTCATCTACTTCATAACGGACTTTAGTTATGCTTAAATAATTCGTAGAATAACGAAGATTTATATAAAATATCAATAGACTCGTAGTACGTGTATATACTTCGGTGATGTACTAGGCCGCTATACTCAAAATTAAAATATCACCATGTTGCTCCACGCCGATTGATTTGAGACAAATATACAATATTTGTACGGCAAGAGATGTCACAAAAGTGTAAAAAAAATGATGTCGCTGACTCACAAGTGTCAAAAAAAAATGTTTGAAATATTTGACATCAAAAATGACCAAGTTAATGTTGACCTAGTGACGTCTAGTTTTTTACAAAATTATTTATCGTCAAGCCATTAACAATATACGTTAATCAGAAAAGAAACAGACCAGTAGTTTTCAAGATATTTAGAAAAATAAAAAATAAACTTTAAAGTGACATTTCAAGAAAACTGTCAATAATTATGACATAAAACTTGGCAGATTAATAACTAGCATTATGAACAATACATAGTATACATCCATTGGCTAATACCGTCAGGGGCATTTTTTGTTCCCTTACACGGTTATCTTCTTTACGAATAGGCCTGATTTTATATTTTATTCTCGAAGGACCAATTTATGTTCTAGGCGCAATGAAACATAAGAAAATATATTACTAATGTAACTGTATTTCTATTTTAAGTATTTAAATTATAGGTTCACAAATGCTTAGGCCTATTGTCTGTGTGCTAGTAACTGACAGTCAGCTGTCATATATATATTTTCATGTACCGTCTCATACATACTTCAGTAGCATTGCCGCAAGTTTTCAAAGCATTGCGAGAGAGGAGACCAAAGACTGGACTTCGGGGAATCTTGCTGCATCACGATAACGCCTCTTCATATACGTCCCTCAGAACAAAGGCGTTTATTGAGAAAGCTGGGATAGAAACCTTACCACATCCACTCTACAGTCCTGACTTAGCTCTCTGCGATTTCTTTGTGTTACGGTGGTGAAAGAAAAAATAAAAGGGAAGTTTTTTTCGAGTGCTGAGGAGCCGTGGCTGCATATGAAGAAGCAATTTCGGACCTATCTGATGAAGACTGGCAATAGGGCTTCCAAAGTTGGTTCAAACGAATGGAACTTTGTATAGAGAGAGTAATGGAGAGTAGTTTGAAAAAATGTAAAATAAATAATACTAATATCTTCAATAGTTTTTTTTATCTCAAAATTTATCGAGTGACCTACGTATCATTTCAATGGGTTTTGGGCCAAAAAGAACCTTGTGCAGAAATAATATTCAGAGCTTTATTTTTTTAGTGGACAAAGTAACTCAGTTCTGGGGTTGATCAGTTTACCAAGTTCATTAAACATTGTTCTTGATATTCTAAAATACTAACTGAATTGTTTAAAAGACAGATCATTTTATAAGTTGAATCCGCCTCGTTCTCTCCTTTTTAGGCTACCGTAGCCAAAATGGCAAAACGGAATCCTTATAGATTCGTCACGTCTGTCTGTCTGTCCGTCCGTATGTCACAGGCATTTTACTCTAACACTATAAGATGTGCAATATGTGCATTGATGAAATTTGGAGCATAGGTGTCGTGTGTAAACCGCACTTAGTTTGATAGTTAAATAAAAAAATATATATTTCTAGGGGGGCACTCCATACATGTAACAGAAACAAAAAAAAAAATGGGCACATATTTGGAAAAATATAATGAGGTTTCTAAAAAAAAATTGATTCTGTGAATATTTTCCAAAATATTCGCAAAAATTATGTCCCCCCCCCCCCCCCCCCCCCAAATAGAGGGGTCTATTTTCTAAACGGTATGTTCAAAAAATATGAAAAATTAACAAATATAAAGCTTAATAAATACTTCCAACGAAAATTGTTTTCAACATGATCGGACAGTCAGCAGCAAAAGTCGCTATACGCTCCAGGTGCTCAAAGAGAGGTCAGCGTTTAAACCATCAAAAAATTGTTAATTGTCATGGCTGTATTTATCCGTGAGCACTTATCGTGTCACACATATCTTAACAGTCGCTATTCAAATATTTCTATACTTACAAATAGTCATTATTACCGAAGCTGTGTAGTATCTAAGCAGTCAGTGTGTCAAATATATCTGGACAACATGGGAAAATGGACGTTTATGGGCATATAAAGTCGAATATTGAATGAAAAGTTGCCATACTAATTTTAGGTAAGCGTTTTGACAATCATCGAAAGCAGTACGTCTAGTCGTAGTCTACGTCGTCGTAGTCTTGTCATCACATACATCCATCTCACGTTTTTCTCTTTAATCGTTTGACAGATGCCTTTCAATAAACTTACTTATAAGCAGGGCCCGTACTTTTCGTGCTGATGACATCAATTTGACGTCACGCTGAATATAGGATAAATAGTTTTATAGTAAATATTAACCATTAATCGTCAATCATTTAATCATGTACAAATGAAGTAGAAAACAGAATTTATTTCTAACTTGAAGCACGCCACGCCATCCTTCTTGCTTGCTTTCTATTTGAAATGTCGGGTTCAAGTTTCATTTCACGCGATATAATTCGTATTTATTTGTTTTATTTCATGAATAACAATCGCGGCAACCGAAGACAATAATATTATATCAGAATGGTGTCATTTAAAAGAACAAAAAGAAAATTATCATTTAAAATAGTGTCTAACACGTGAAAACAGGGTTTTGCATCCGTTTTTGAAAATAATCTTTCTTATTTAACTGTTTGTCGACGATTTTGACTTAACCCTTAAATGCATATTGTTGCCAAATGTCTACAAAGCAATGAGCAGCTATAATAAAACCGCAAAAACAGCTTTAATATAATGTAATTAATTATAAATAATATATAAAATAAAAAATCATGCATTTAAGGGTTAAGTTTGGATTAGGTACTCTATATGCGTGAGTGTCCAAGCAAAAATGTTATCTATATGAAACAATATTTTTATACGCTAATTTTATTTAACAAATAACATTACTTAAAAATAAACTAGGTATGCATACTCCTTGACCTATATGAAAAACAAAAAATATAATTATTATCTCAATATCGCGTATATCCAACTTCAGCATTGAAAACGTCCTGTAAACGTTGTCGCATCGAACTTACAAAATTTTCGCAGAGGTTTTTGCCCCTGAAGGATTCTCATATATTATATACGTGTCAGTTTAAGTTCTCCCGTGTTCTCGCTTGCGAGGTATCCCATTGTTGTACCATTTTTCCCCACAAATTCTCGATAGGGTTAAGATCCGGACTCTTAGGTGGTAATTTTATCAACGTAAATACTCCTCTCCGTTGTAGACGATCAATCCAGTTTTGGACTATATGCGAATTGTGAATCGAACTATTGTCCTGAATGAATGTAATATGTTCACCGGGATACACCACCTGAGCTGTCGGCAAGAATGAATCCTCTAGGATGCTTTTATGTTGCATTGAGTTCATTCTGCCTGAAATTTCAACTAGCTCCCCGAGACTATTTTTGGACATCCACTCCCAATATGCATTGGTAATACGACCGCTTCGCTCGTTTAGTAAAATATTCCGCTCGTGGTATCTTGAGCTGTCTACTCTCCCTAAACTGACTCGTCCGTTATCAGAGGAGCAAAATACTTTCTCATCCATGAAACATACCTTGCTAAAGTCGTAGTTAAGGTATCTTGCCGCGAATGCTAACCGGAGATCTTTGTGCCTTTGTGTTAAAACTGGCTTCTTGGCCGGTATCCTATGCTTCAGACCGCTCTCATTCAGTCTTCGCCTTACTGAGCTGTTAGATATTTGTATATGAGCAGCGATCTGCGTCGTATTCACGAATCTATCTGCTCGTGCCCTTTCCACAATGAGCCTGTCTTGGTTGACGTTAGTACACCGGGGGCGGACTAAAGTAACATAGCAATTCAAATTTCCGTCATATTGCCACCTTTCCAGCCACAGGTAAACAGTATTCCTCTGAAAGAGAATAATAAAATGTACACCATCCATTGTATTATGTTTAAGATATTTAGCAATGTGAGCCGAATTAGTAAAAAAAAACAATACTTACTGATACACCTATTTCATCCGAAATATTAGTAACACACAGACCAGCGTTCTTCAAATCAATAATTTTCTTTTTGGTTTCTTGGTCTATTCGAAGCATGGTTATAACGGTATACAAACCAAATAATGAATTAGTATGGCTTCACGAACAATATTCAATGAACAATTAGAATTCTAAGAACAAAACTCGACAGAAGACGGTGAGATTGACAAGTAAAATATAAACCTATCGATTTAAAATACATTCTCTAGCTAGCCACTTACTGATAAAATGTATTTTTAAGAAAAGAGGTGTTACATACTCTAATTCAAGTGGCTTCTTAGAAGTACATAACATACTTACTTGTGGCTGCATCTGCCGTCCAGCAGCAATTATATTTATTATTTTATATTCACATGGACCGTTGGGGCTATTCTGATGTATAAGCTATAATGTTGTAAAGTTTCATCGCTATCCATTCAGTAGTTTTTGCGTGAAAGAGTAACATGTACAGTCAGCTGCAGAGATAACGACCACCCCTTGCATAGGAATCAGTTCGGCAGTTACTTATCTCTGCAGCTGACTGTACCTACATCCATACATTTTTTCAAATTTTCGAGTTTTAAATATTAGTAGGATGGACGATTATTATTATAAGTATTATAGGACATTTTTTTACACAAATTGCCAAAGTCCCGCAGTAAGCTCAAGAAGGCTTGTGTTGCGGGTACTCAGACAACGATGTATATAATATACAAATACATAAATACATAGATAACATCCATGATTCAGGAACCAATATCTGTGTTCATCACACAAATAAATGCCCTGACCGGGATTTGAACCCGGGACCGGCTTAGCAGGCAGGGTCACTACCAACTACGCCAACCGCTCAGTCAAATCAGATTTTTGTTTTAACTTTGAGAGTTTTTTTTACGTCAATTCACAGGATTAGGTTGTCAAGTGGACTCCAAGCCCGTTCGGGCAAAAACATGGGACAAACGCTAGGGCGATGATTATGACGTAGAACTTAGGGACATATTTGCTGTCTCAAAATTGGCCTGAAACATACCTAAATAAGTATTATGACAAACACTTGCAGCAATATTTTTAAAAGTTTATCATATAAAACGTCTATGCTTAGTTACCTTGGAAATAACAACTGCTTAGCAACTTGTGGCACCCTGGCTGCTGACGTACGTATTTGAGTGCTTAGTTACCACTGACGTTCTAAACGTTAATGTCATTGTGATTAAATAAAGGTGTATGTATTAAAGAACATCCCAAAAGTTAAGACATATGTGACGAACTGAAAGCCTACGTGAAAATGACATCTTGGATGTTCATATTTTTCTGACGATTGAAGTGTGTATGTTTTATTGGGTACCCTGCCCGCTCAGGTATATCTGCTGCTGACTGGACATACCGTTTTTAAGTTATTGCCAAAAAACTGCGCTTCACAGCAAAAGGACGTAAGTGCCGGGGAGATACGCTCTTTTGTTAGTGATTTTTTTTCATATTGTATTTTTTTTATCTGTAGTGCATTTTTTTGTATAAACGGCTGCGGAACCCTTCATGGGTGAGTCCTACTCGCACTTGGCCGCTTTTTTGTGTGCTCTTGAGTCCAGACGGATTTTAGTTTAGCTGATAAAGCAACACGCAAATCAAATCCCACATTATAATCGTCTTCTGACAAACTATGCAACAAGTCTAACGCTATGATGGGGGTTAGATCCATGTTTCACAAACAGCCTGTATATTGTAAAAACGTCGTCTTGCTTCGCCGGCAACATAATGGCGGCAGATATATATTTTGCTATCTTTGTCGTGTAAGGGATTTGCTTTACTGTAAGATATCTTTCGGTATATTAGTATATATTACCAATTAGGGATATTGACAAATTAACGATTTTGATGGCATTGACGAATTAGGGAAACTGACAAATTAACGAAAATGGTTATACAGGAAAAATTACCAGTGGTGCACTAACTCTATTTAAAATATACTTTTATCAAATCTAAATATTCTTTATCAAATCTATTCTAACCCCCTTTTTAAAACGAATTATAACAGTTTAATTCTCCAGCCAAATTTTCAAATTTAATAGGCGCTAATGTTTAATAAAATTGGTCTGACTACCTCGTTATTTTTATTGATGTATCGAAACTGTGCGAACTGGGACCGGTTGGATCTGCTGTGTGGATCCCCAGGTACAAGATTATTTTAAACTCCCCCCTGGATCTGCTGTGTTTTCTGGGAGGCTATCGCTCTATTAGAAGCTGTGTCTTATGTTCACTCTTATCAGCTAAATAAAACCCTTATTTTATCCGACTCACTAAGCTGCTTGCAGGATCTAGTTAAACGTCCATTCCATGCTAGAAACAATTTCTCCGTGACTGTAAGCATCAAAGATTTACTCTTCAAGTGTCACAGAGGTTCCGAGCCACAGCGGGATACAAGCAAATGAGACCTTTGTGCTAAGGAAGCCAATACGTTGGGCAGTAACGTAAATGACCGGTGGTGTTTTTACTCGCGACATCAAAGCTTGCTCTCCCACAAATGCGAGATGCCTGGAACGCTCAATTGGCTTTCCATACGTGGTCGCAGGTCTCTTAGAATTCTTTGTTCCCTATTCTCTATCCTGATCGAACCTTCTGCTCCAGGATATCTCAAAAACAAAGGAAATTCTTGTTTTTCAAACTTCGCGTCCAGGCTGTGAACTACGTTCCTACCGCGAATTCTCAAACTTTTAATTCGTTCGCACCATACCGGTTTCATGTCAAATTCTTTCGCCGCTCAGGCAAGCCGTCTCTGGAATTCGCTCCCTCTTTTTATCAGACAAGCCCCAAGCAAGGTAGTTTTCAAGCGGATGCTACGTAGGCATCTGCTGGAACAAGAACTCAAGTAGCGTCCATCTTTCATGCAGTAGCTGGTATATATTTTGTATTTATTATTTATATGTAATATACACGATGATTCTTAATCGGTGATCAGGAACCATTTTTTCTAAGTTAGTAATTGAAGTCGTAATTAAGTACATAGGTAGATTTAAAAAAACTTTTTTTTTATGAAATCATTAATTTGAGATTAATTTTATCCTAAATTCCTTGTCATCCTACTAATCTGTATATGTGAGCCTACAACCTCTTCAGAAAACTAATGGCAATGGTAAATTATGAGTAATAATTTGTCAAACTTGACTTAAGACATATCAGATTTCCCGCCTGACACTGGACGTATCGTACGTAACTTCAATTGTAGGATAAGCATGTATCCAGTGATTCTTCGTTTTGATTATGTTTTAACTTTTAATTAATTAAACAGTGAGGTAATTGCGTGAGACCTCGTCAATTAAGTTTAATTTTAGCTAGATATTAAGATTTATTTATTTAGTATTTATTTATTATACAGAATTAGCACTAACAGCTGAACCTTACGTGCTAATTGTTAGTTGTTGGAAGAATACATCATTACTTAATTTAAACTAGGTAATTTACATTATTGCTTATTAATACATTATTGCATTTGATTGCTTATATAAATAAATTTATGCATTTTTACGAATTTACATAGCTAATAACATACAATAAGATTTTTTTTTTATATATACAGTATAACACATAATCACATAATTCTACAAGTAAAAAATAAAAATAAAACATGGCACAGATTTTGAATATATTACAAATTGCTTGTAGCGTTAATTATGTAAGTAGGTAAGTACTCATTCTTGGACACTGCTCGGGGTAACTATCGTTTCCAAGTAGCGAGTTGATGCTGTCAGAAATTTTGCCTCGGAGGTGAAAAACATATCTAATTGGCTGTCACTGTTCAGGATATCGTTCAGTAGTGTTAGTGCTTGGTGCAGAGGAGAGTATTTGAGTACGCGGGTCCTCGCCGGCGGGACGGCGAAAAGGCTGCGGCGACGAGCGCGGAGTAGTACAGGCGTAACATGCGGAACACGTATGGTTATCTGCGTTAGCAGATCCAGATTGTTCGCGAGTCCACGCATTAGTCGGAAGAAATATCTGATTAAAGAATATTCCTCCGAGTCTCAAGGGACATGTAGTCCACCATGCCGAGTACAAATAGCGTTGGGTAAAGAAAGGGGTAATTGCCATATATTTTTTGTAGAGAAATCGTAGAAATGGTTTTTGTACCCTTTCTACGAGAAGAGTGTATTGTTTCTCATGGGGGTTCCAGATGGCGGCGTTCGCCTCTAATTTGCTTCTAACATAAGCATTGTATAAGAGTGCAAGGACACGTCGATCAGTGAGAATTTTCGCCTGACGGATAACAAATCCTAGGGATCTTCTGGCCTGACTACAGATCTTGGTGATATGCTGGTTAAATGTTAGGTGCGGGTCAAACCATGTGCCGAGGTCTTTGACTTCATTTACTCGTTTGAGTGGTTTTCCCTCTAATGTGTATGTCTGATGTTTAGGAGATTTGGCTCGAGAGTACGTCATAATAGAACACTTTTCTTCATTCAGAGCAAGGCTATTGTTTTGGGCCCAGGTATACACGGCGTCTATATCTAGTTGCAATAAGGTGGAATCGCAGGGGCTTTCTATTGGCATTGCCAATTTTAGGTCATCGGCGAATAGCAAGGCTGACGAAAACTTTAGATTTGCCGGTAGATCGTTAATTACAATTAGAAATAATAAGGGTCCAAGACTACTTCCTTGTCCGATTCCAGATGTTACTAAGAACGGAGAAGACTTCGAGCCCTCATATTGAACAAATTGACGTCTGTCTGAGAGATAGTTCGCCAAAAATTCAAACAGGGAAGTTGAGAAACCGGCTAGTGAGAGTATTTTCAGTAGGATATCGCCATGAATTCTATCAAATGCTTTACGGAAATCAAAATAAGCCACATCTACTTGCTTTTTACCATCTAAATTTTTCGCTATTAATGAGACATTAAGTAGATTTGATGTTGTTGATCTATTGGGTAGAAAACCATGCTGTTCATCACAGAACTAACCATTTAGTTGTTGGAATATTTGGGAGTATATAATTGTCTCAAAGACTTTACCGAATATGGAAAGTACGGCAATAGGTCTGTAATTCTGTACATCTGATTTTTGTCCGGATTTATGAATAGGCAATACTTTGGATGTTTTCAAAACAGATGGGTATGTTTTATTCCGTAAAGCCAGGTTAAATATAAATGTTAGCGGTTTTATGAATGCTTCGCAACAGTCCCTCACTATGTACTGGGGTATATCATCCGGTCCCTGAGTATGTTTAGGCCGCAAGCGGCGGATAGCTTTGCGAACATCTGCGGCGCTGACGCATCCGATAGTGATGTGCCGGGCGGACGCATTCGGGGATTCAGCGGTTGCCGCAGCACAGGCCGCCGCCACGTCTAATGTAGGGGCGTTCTGGAGGAATACACTTTTAAAAAATTAGGCGAATGAGTCAGCCACATCATGTGGGGACATGTTGCCGAATGTAGCAGGTTGATTGTATTTGCGATTATGTTTTACATATGTCCAAAAAGAGGCAGGATCACGTACTATATTCATTTGCAGTTTATCAATTAATGATCGCATTGCTATTTCGGATTGAATATTTACCATTCTACGATAGTACGAGAAAAATGCATAGTTTAACTGGTCACCTGTTTGTTTATACAGCTTGTGATATGAGTTTTTCAACTTATTTAGGTATATGAGATCAGGTGTAAACCATTCTGGATAGTGTGTTTTTTTTGGTGATTTTTTTAAAGCTAAAGTGTCATTCAGGCAAGAATAAAAATAACTAGTGCCTATATCTAGTCATCTATATCATGCGTGTTATATAATTGGGACCAATCGGTATTTTCAAGCTTGTGGTAAAGACGCGGAAAGTTGGGTTTTCGGTAGTTCCTGGTCATAGTTGGTTGAGGGTCCGGCTGGACGGGATTGAGGAGGTGCTCGTCAAACAGTGTCGGGCACGTAAGTTTAATATCGAGCGGCGTGTGATGTTTTTCGAACGACACTAGCCCAGTAACAGCCGCAGTGACCGTGACCTTGGAGGCCGCTTCATTACATAACACTAAATCAAGTAACCGGTTCAGACTATTTAGCACGGTATTTTGCTGGGTTAAGTTGCTTTAGTATAATAAGTTGTTATATGATTTTTGGATACTAGATGAAGCAGAGTATAAATTGAAATCACCTACAATTAAAACCGGGTAGGAATAGGTATTGAGGATTCTCTCTATACATTGGAGATTTTCCTACTCCTGATCACTGATTAAAAATCGTCGTGTTAATGCATGGTTAACGTGTGTTTTATGCATATATAGTACAGGTATAAGTAATTATGTATGCATTATTTGCCTGTGTATCCTAAGGCTCTCAGTACTGAATGTTTTTCCCCGCTGCACCATTTTCATGTCTCTCTATTGGGCCTTATGGTTGACTGGCAGAGAATGCCTTTTGGCATTAAGTTCGCCATTTGTACTTACTTTTGTTTTGTGCAATAAAGTTTAAATAAATAAGCGCTCGGTGGCAATCCACCCGCTTAGCCGTAGGAAAACATTGTGGCAATCTTCAGCCAGATTTACCCACGAGGCCGTGGTTCTTTACCAGGCGATCGATCCCGAAAAGCATTACCACAGCTATCATCCGTTTACGCCTGGGTCACATATGTACTGTGTTTCTAGCTAACATACGTGTTCGAGACCACTGAGTGCGAGTGTGGTCTGGCTGAGGGTACTCTCGAACATATATTTTTCAAATGTATCCGTATTGTCAATCCTCTATATGATATCCTCCCCTCTAATATCCCTGTAAATGGGTGTGTAATGTTTTTAATAACAACTATTTTCGAATTTTCATTTTACATAATACAAATTGCATAATTTTGACCTGCAGAAATGATTATATAATTTAAAAACAAAATGAATATAAACGAATTGCATAATTTCGAATGTAGGTTAAAATCGGTCTACAATTGGCGGAGTAATCGGTGAACGTACATAAAAAAAAATTCAAACTATCGTACATATAACCTCCTCCTTTTTTGGAAGTCGGTTAAAAAAACATGTCCCACCCAGATTCATTCGCCCAAATCTTAAATATTAGCTCAAATATTGAGGTGATAATTTAATTCCATACAAAATCGAGTTTGAAAATAAATAAAATAAAATAATATCTTACACGATCTTATTCTTATGTTTGCATGATATTGGGAACAAACATTTGCTTTTACCGGGGAATGAAACTCCGAACCAATCAATCCCAAGGAAAAGTTTAAAACAAAGGACACAATATCATTTCATCTTGCAAAATACGACATGCGAGGGTCGACAATTACGTACGCTTCCTGACGCGTACCGACTTGGGAACGTTTCCGAAATAAATTATTTGAATTGAATTTAAATCACACTTTTTGTATTTAGTGAAAACTTGTTTCCAACTCTTCATCTGTCAATTTGACAATTCTGACAGACTCCTTCCACAGCATTCTGGCCGTCTTTTCCTTGTAGGCCGTGGACTTCGCTCGGGTCCGCCGGCAATCCTTGAAGTATTCCCCACTCACTTGTCCTGCTGTTTCGTCTAGAGCCACGTGGATAGCCGTCTGTGCGCCTTCCCTCGGCGTCTTGTAACAGTAATTGTAAAAACCGCGTATAAAGAGACCGATGAGGCCCATACCGTTGAAGAGATTGGTACCAACAGCTCCAGGATCGAGGCTATTGATTACAACAGGTGCTCCTTTCAGCCTTCTAGTCAACTCTCTGGAAAAGGGTATCATGCAGAACTTGCTATTGCTGTAGCTGATGTAGTAGTTGAGCAAGCGGAGACCTGATGTGTTCGGTTTGAGGTCTACCATCCCGCCAAAGTAATGCATAAAAGAAGCCGTGTTGACCACCCTCGCCGGCTCTGATGGTGCTCCCGTCTTCTTCAAAAGCGGCAGCAGTAGTATCGTTACCAGAAAATGCCCGTAATAATTTACTTGCATTATAAAGTTCATTCCGTCTTTTGTTTTAAAATTATTGGGTATTCCAACGCCAGCGTTGTTCATTAAAAGGTCTAAGCGGTCTTCAGTCTTGAGAATATCGGTAGCGAATTCCCGTACGGAGTCCAATGAGCCCAAATCGAGTAGCTTGAAGACGATATCTGTGTTTCCTGTTTTTTCTATAATATTTTTTTGGGCGTTAACGCCTTCTTGTTCGAAGGGACACGCGATGATGACCCTGGCGCCTCGTCGGGCGAATTCCTTGGCTATTTCCAGACCCATGCCGGAGGTTCCTCCAGTGACGACCGCCGTTTTTCCTTCAAGGCTCTTTAGGGATGTACATATTCCGTTGGTCGCTTTTTGATATAACCTGATCAAGTATAACGTCAGGGCGACTATTGCGATGATGACGGCCGCGACTACGATTGGAACCACCATAGCGGACGAGGTAGCGCGAATCACTGCGGCGACTGGGGCGATAAGAACGCTTAATTCGAGTAAGTAATAAGTGTACATAAACAAACACGTAAAGGTGCGTCCACATTTGTATCATTTGACCGTATCAGATCATCGTGGCGTAGCATGATCGCGTGTCACGATCACGCGTTTGGACGTTGCGCCGATCCGATCGCTCGAAATCCATTTGCTACGCGTATCACACACTTATATCGGAAGAGTGCGGCATGATCGGCGCGCCAACAATGAGCGTCCAAGCAGCGCGATACGCAGTCATGCCACGGCACGGTGATCGGATACGAGCGAATGATACAAGTGTGGACGCACCTTTACGTCGGCCGCACATTTAATGAAATTATATTTAATTTTTCTGGCAGATTTAGATTTGGTATTGGTACTCATGTAAGCTACATCGCTTGCAGCGTTACAAAAGTTTCTTAGTTAGCCGGCATTTTGAACGGTAATACTAATCTAAACCATAAATATTATTATATACAATATATTTATTTCCATATTTGCCAATGTTTAACAAGAGTTTGACAAAATTTTGTTTCTACGAGTATCAAACAATTTAAGCGGATTATATAGCATCTCATTTGAGTTCCCGATGTTTCGAAGCTCCTATTAAATTGTTTTATTTAAATTTAAACATTTGCCAACAAAGGTGAAAAAAAAGGCACTCAGTACTTCATTATTTATTTAAAACACAACATAGACTTCTTTACTTATATGTATGCATAACATAGTCGTCTGTACCTAACTGTTCAAAATGTAGACAAGCTGAAATATTCACAACTAAGTATGTAACTGATTATCTTGTTGGGTATTTTAGAAAATACGTTTTTATTAACGATGTTTTAGAACTAAATTTTAAGGAGGTACCTGAGTTCCTTTTCATCACCATTTGTATGTTCACATACACGGGAATCTTTCCTTTGATATTTGAGCATATCTAATATATATTTATTTCTCATTATAAACTTATACAAGCTTTTATGTAGGTAACTAATTCCACTAAATTGTACTTTTGTGGACATCTGTTATTGGGTTTTGTTTTTTTAGCGTTTTGAAATTATGTTTCTGATGTTGTTGATGCCCCAAATAAATAAACAAATAAAATAAGAAATGAAAATTGCGAAATATATACTACGTACCTATATCTTGTCCTCTAACATTTTAATGACCGCCGCGAACCCGTTCCACCCCGTTCTGTTGGCGCTCTGCTATCGTTATTAATAGCTATGCGCGGAGCACTACGAAATTTTTACAAAAAAATGAACCCTAATACTTATATCCGCAGACATTTGAGTAAAGTAAATTGTCTATGACACAGACACATCGTGAGGTCAATGACGTCAAGGCCCGCGTATTATAATAATTATACACCATGAAACGTACTGCGCTTGAATACAATGTTGTCATTTATTTTCTCGTTTTATGTGTAAATAATCTGATATTAGTTATACTGAAATTTCTAGAATCGGGTTTTTGAAGCAGACATTTTTGGAGAGGTTTATTTCACGAGCTTATTAATTTTGTATGTACCTATCTATGTTTGTTGTAGATTACTTGCTGGTTAGTTAAATTTGATTTCCAGTTAAAAAGCTGGCATAAGCCTCCACCAAAAAACGCCAGCATGACCGGTCTTGCGGCGCCCGCTTCCAGCGGACTCCAGTGACCTCCATCAGGCCATCAGTCCACCTTGTGGGAACCGACTCCACGCTGCGTCTTCCGGTTCGTGGTCGCCACGAACCCGATGGCCCCAGCGGCCGTCGTTTTTATGAGCGATGTGCACTTGGGGGTACATCGAAAATTTAAGCTATTTTTTAATGACATTTTTGTCAAATCTAGTATATGAAACAAGCTGTTTTTCAGATATGTGTTTTTTGACTAAATAATTAGGGCTGCCATCCGTCCGGGATTCCCCGGATTTGTCCTAGTTTGAAGGCTGTCCGGGGGCCGTTCGGGCGGGTTTTTAAAGTGTGTCCGGGTAAAACCCGGACTCTTATTGTATCAGGGAAAACCTTATTGAACTGAATAAAATGTAACATGTCCGGGGAAAAATGCGATTTCCTACAAATATTCAGGGTTTTTGAAGTTTGCGTCCAAGTTCCGGTATAGTCAAGATGGCAGCCCTATATATAACCTACTAGCTTCTGTCCGCGACTTCGTCCGCCTTAAATTCGTTTATTGCAAATAAGGGTATATATCCGGGATAAAAAGTAGCCTATGTCCTTCCCCGGGATTCAAACTATCTCTATACAAGATTTCATCCAAATCGGTTCAGCAGTTTAAGCGTGAAAAGGTAACAGACAGACAGACACACTTTCGCATTTATAATATTAGTATGGATTCAGCGCCTAAAGCGGAAACATGTTTGTTTAAAATTTCCTCGATAGAAAATAAATCCGAAAATACGTCTTCACTTTCCGGTTTTTGTCTAGTTTGAACAAACGACAGATTAATAAACGACTAAATTATGTAGAAATGTCATTCTTCCCTTTATCTCTTACGTCACTAACTTATGTAAGTATACAAAACATAATAATATCTTCGATTTCATTGTACTTTTACATCTGGCGCTTACACGAAAAAACCCCAAGGGTGTAGTGTACTAGCTTTCTCTTTCTTTGATGCGCGCTAGCAATAAATGCGTCCCTTATTACAAATTACGCTCATTGGCTATCTCGGCGTTAGGGGCGCGGTTTTTCCTTGACTATGCAGGCCCTTAAGTTCTGCTATCCTTAGGTTAGGGCTATGTTACCTTGTCTCTTCTACGGTTCTCTTCATTTCTGATTCGAAGAAGAAACTCCAAGCATAGATAGCCCTATCCAATTATCCATTGCTCTCTGAGTCACTTTGAGTCTTGTTATAAGATCCATCGTGAGCGACCTCGTTTCAGTGCCGTAATGAAATAATAGTACATTATGATACAAGTGTGGTACATTAGTAATTACACTGGAGGCTTTACCTTTTTAATAGCAACCTCAGGAATGGAATACAGGTATCATATGTCCGGTCAACAAGAAAGGCTGCAAAAAGGTATGCTCAAATTACCGAGGAATTGCTCTGCTCCCAACGGCGTACAAGGTCTTGTCATATGTACTCCTTCGTAGACTTGAACCGTATGCGGAAAAAATCCTTAGTGATTATCAGTGTGGGTTCCGCAAAAAACGCAGTACAATTGACCAGATTTTCCTCCTCAAGCAACTTATGGAGAAAAGGTGGGAATACGCTCAGAGTATCCACGTGTTGTTTGTAGATTTCACAAAAGCATATGACGGCCGGGCTGCCCTGTATTCCATATTAAGAAACTACAACATACCTAAAAAACTTGTCGATATGATCCAAGTAGCCACCGGCGTAAGCCGTATGCAGGTGAAGGTGGGTAATGAGTTTACGGAACCTTTCACGGTGAGTACCGGTCAGAAGCAGGGTGACGCCCTTTCACCTATGCTTTTTAACTTGGTTCTGGAACATGTTCTTAAAAATGTTCTGGCACTTGATTCCGGAGTAGAACTAAATGGAAGGCATAGACTGATAGGGTACGCAGACGACTTGGTTTTATTAGGGGAAAACCGTGAAGAGGTCGAAATATCGACAGCAATTTTGGAGCAAGACGCTAAAAAAGTTGGTCTCAGTATCAATCATGCTAAGTCGGAGTACCTCCATATGAAGCGTTTTAGGAATAACCGTGTCAAAAGAGATGACCTACTTGTAGGAGAAACCTCCTACAAGGGTGTCGCAAAATTTAAATATCTCGGCTGCACGGTTACTGACTCGCATACAAGAGAGGATGAGATCAACATCCATATCCAGAACACCTTACGTTGCAGCGCTGCACTTCATGGGGTGTTGGTGTCCAAGCTTCTCAGCAGATCGACAAAGTTACGGATTTACAAAACCGTCATCAGACCCATATTAATGTATGGATGTGAAGCTTGAACGCTGACCCTTAGGGAGGAGCAAAGCTTGTTAGTTGCGGAAAGAAAGGTGTTCAGAAAGATCCTGGGACCTACAATAAGAAAAGATGCTGGTAGCTGGAGGATCCGCTAGAACACAGAGATCGCAGAACTAGTGGCCGAACCTAACATCATTGGTGAAACTAAAGCACATCGTCTTCGCTGGATTGGCCATGTCGAGAGAATGGGAGACGATCGAAAAGTCAAGAGAGCATATTTGGGTCGACCAGTGGGGCGACGTCCTATTGGTCGCCCCAAGTATCGCTGGAAAGATATGGTGGAGGCGGATCTGCATGAGCTGGGAGTTGGCGATAGCTAGCAGGAAGTGGCGCAGGATCTGGCAAGATAGCGTGCTCTTGTGTTGGAGGCCAAAACTCACTTTGGGTTGATGCGCCAAAGTAATTAGTTAGCTCGGAAAGCCGTCTTTTATCCTTTATGACAAGCGGGTAAAAACGCATTTTATCCACTAGCGGAGAAAATAATTTGACCTTGGAGCATGTTTAAGTAGCTTTTGACAGATAACAAAACGTAAAACGGTCATAATTATGACTATGTCTCTAACTAGCACATTTTTTAAAAAAAACCTATTTGATCAACCCGGTTATGTCAGGTGAAAACTTAACCGGAACCTGGTAATAATGTTAAAGTAACTGAAAGTTTGTACGGAACGGAACGGAAGTTTGTTTGTATAGAATGGTTTCTATTAAGATAAATCGACTTGGCCCGATTCTCATACTACAAAATAAAACTGGCCAAGTGCGAGTCGGACTCGTGCAACGAGGGTTCCGTACAAATTTTTACTTGCCCTAACTTTATTACCCGGTACCGGTTGAGTTAAGTTTGCACCTGATATCTATAGCATTGCATACAAATCAGGTGCAAACTTAACGCAACTGTGTTGTTCAAATAAGTTTTTTGATAGTTAAAAAAAAAGTTAGCTAGTTAGAGACATAGCTATAATTTTTGTGTAGTATTTCATGTTTATTTATACAAATTGTAAAAATTTCAAAATTTTCGTTTGGTAAACTTCGGAGATAAAGGGGGGAATGGTGTTTTTTTCATATTTTCTTTAATAAAACAAAAACTAATCACAATGAAATATTTAAAAAAAGGTTCAAAAACGTGCAGGTCAAGCCCTTTCATATGATACCCCATTTGATCCAGTAACTAGACTTGTAATTTTTACCTACCCTCATATACGTCGTTTCTTTAGAAAATACAAATATATTTTTAAATATTTCCTGTGCAATACATGTAGGATGACCATGTTTATAAGTATTCCAAATTAAAAATAGTTAGCATAAGCAGTTTTTGAGATATGGCGCTTTAATAGTCGGACAGACAGACATACAGACAGACGGACAGATAGACAGACAGAGTCGCACCATAAAGGTTCCTTTTGTACCTTTTTGGTACGGAACCCTAAAAACCGGCCAAGAGCATGTCGGACCATGCTCATTCTAGGGCTCCGCAGCCGTTCATACCAAAAAATGCACTACAGTTGCAAAACATGCGATATTAAAAAGTGCACTAGCAAAAGAATGTATCTCCATCGCACTTACGTCCTTTTGTTGTGAAGCGTCTTTTTTCAGAAATAACTCAAAAACAGTATCCGATCATGTTGAAAATAATTTACCTTGAAAGTATTTATTAAGCTTTAACTCTGTAATTTTTTTCATATTTTTAGACATACCGTTTAGAAAATAGAGAGGGAGGGACACAATTTATGCTACTTTTGGAGCGATTATTTCCGAAATTCATTGCTGTATTCTAGCAAAGAAACGATTTGATTGATTGATTGATAGAAAATATACACTAAATCAAAATCATTTTTTAGAAACCTCAAAATGATTTTAAAGGATCTGTCAAAATATGTGCCACACATTGATATTTGCTGTTTTTTATTTCAGTTTCGGTTACATCATGTATGGAGTGCCCCCTTGGATTTTTTTATTTTATTATTTAACCATTAAACTAAGCAACGGCTTACACAAGACATCTATGCTCCACAATACCTGTGACATACAAACGGATGGACGGACGGACGGACATGACGAAACTATAAGGATTCCGTTTTTGCCAATTTGGCTACGGAACCCTAAAAAGGGTTTAGAAACCCCTTTTAAAATATCAAATCCTGTTGAAATGTATGTAAGTATACAATTTAATATATTTTGTCTACGCAAAATAACATTCGAAGACTCAAAAAGCGAAGAAATATACTGAGTATATAGAGAAATGCAAAATCAGATAATTTTCACCAATGCCTTACTTAGTAGTTTATGCGCTACTACCATCTGTTAGATTTTTTTGAAACCGCACCAAAAGAATGTGCCTTGCCTTCCCATTGAAGTTTAAATATCTGTGAAATAGATGGCGCAATTTTGTAACACCTACCTAAATGTTAGCTATTGTAAGCCATCTAGGTACCGGGTTGTACTATGGTGGGATAGATGGCGCTGTTCGCAATAAGGACATAATGGGTAAACATATATGTGAGGGAGTTTAGTAAAACGTTCTACTTTGTCGATTCTAGTTTCGGAGTTACGGGCAGTTTAGTGATATATGGCAAAACCTACCGAAAATCGACTTTCAATGAAAACTGATAGAACATACTGTAATAAACCCATGATTTTGATGTCGACCCATAAATGACCAATTTAAGCACCTTTTTAAGGCCTCAAAGTTTAGTGCCTAGCGTCCCACTTTGTCGAATACCGAAAAAAATCGTCGATATCATATTTGTGCCTGTTATAGGGAAACATTTTTACTTTGTCGATATGGAGTTATGAGTAGTTTGTAATATAACAAAGCATAAGCTATCTTTCGGTGAAAAAAATATGTCTCTAAGTGCTATAGTTTTTTTCTTTTAAATTCTTCAAACTTGCAAAGGTGAAAAAGCGACAGTTGAGAAAACGTTGGTCAATGTTTGGGATCGCAAAAACACACTTGTACTTTGAAGTTATGGAGTGGTTAGCATCAAATGAATTGGCATACTTTAAGGATTTCAAATTAGTCAAAATCATGTATGTAACCTAAGTAGTTTGAATGTTACGGAGGCTTGAACATAAAATCAGAACGAAAATATGTCAATCCTGAATATGGGTTTATTTTCTATATTTATAACACGACCCGCAGATTCATCATTAAAGTTGTATTTATAAATGTATTCTCATGCTAAAAATTACGGAAATAATTCAATGGATCCCTTTAGTTAGTTATTATGACAAAAAGTTAATAAAAAACGAAATGAAAAGTACAGCATAAAAAAATACGAATAAAAAATAGAAGTTTGTTTGACAAGGGGCTATAATAAGGGGCTATGACACAAACAGATTATTTGGACGAGCTCACGAAGTGAGCGAGGCCAATTATATCTGAGTCTCATATAATGGCTTTTTGCCACGTGTTAAACACTGCTTTTCACTTCGACTGCGAGAGAATAAAAAAGACTCACCATTAAAATTGTATATTTCATGAAAAACTAAAAGTACTAACTAAAACTTTGGCCAATCTGATCAGGTTGGTTTTTGTTTGTTTTTAATTATTTGTAAGGAGTAGGTATGTAGCTGACCGCAATTTTTTTTTCAGTGTCATTGAAATTTTTATGGGATTATATGGCTTTCTTTTAAACCCTAGGGGCTAAATGTACTATTTTAGTCTCGCTTCACGAAGCTAATATGACATACTTTTAGAGCAGGAGAAAAGAAAAATACGAAATATGAATAGTAGGGTTGGGTAACCATCGATAATGGACTTTTTTATCGATGATTCCGCTAAACAAAAAACAGCATTATTTAAAAAAATATAACTAACCGATAGATGTAAAATAACATTTATATAAATACTAACTCGAAAAACATTACACCTATGTTTTAAAAGCTGATTTTATACTTATACAAATTTTTTAGAGTATGTCCATACGAACGAAACCAAACCGTCAAAGTGGGACACTAAACTTGAGTCGGAAATAAACAAACGAGATTAGTATCAATGACTATTAGATTAACAATAACAAACCTTTATCTCATACATAAAATGGGATAAATATACCAAACACATACTTTTCACTGAACAAGCACTAAAGTTTAGTAAATCGACAAAGTGGGAAGCTACCTATAGAAAATCACTAAACTTTATAATGCTTAAAAAAGTGCTTAGAATTTGATATTAATACTTTGTATGCTTGATAAGTGTGTGTTTTTAAGTAATCTTATGTTATATATTAAAATACTCTTGTCATTTGTATTTTTTTATGCTGTAATTTTCAATTCATTTTTTATTAACTTTTTGACATAATAAGTAACTAAAGGGATCCATAGAATTATTCCTGTCTTTTTTAGCATGAGAATACATTTATAAATACAACTTTAATGTTAAATCTGCTCGTCGTGTTATAAATATAGAAAATAAACCTATATTCAGGATTGACATATTTTCGTTCTCTTATTATGTTCAAGCCTCCGTAACATTCAAACTACTAAGGTTATATACATGATTTTGACTAATTTGAAATGCTTAAAGTATGGCAATTCATTTGATACTAACCACTCCATAACTTACATTTTATAAGTGTGTTTTTTGCCGTCCGAAACTTTATCCAACGTTTTCTCAATTATCGCTTTTTCACTTTTGCAAATTTGAAGAATTTAAAAAAATAACTATAGCACCTAGAGACATATATCTTTCACCAAAAGATAGCGTATGATCTGTAGTATTAGGAACGACTAATAACTCCATATCGACAAAGTGCGACCTTTTCCCAAAAACTGTCACATATTTGTATTCCTTTATCTATGATTTTGTCAACAATTTAAGATTTATTGAATTTTTAAATGACTATTCTTATTGTTATATTTTTTTTAATTTGGCTGTTTGATTACTACGGCTAGCCTTAGTCCCAGATTTGGTAGATGAAATATATTACCCTCACCTGTTATTTTGTTGATGTTGAAAAACCGGCCAACTGTGAGTCGGACTCGCACAGCGAAGGTTCCGTACAAAATATACGCTACAAATGGCTTCTATCTACGATAATCCAGTGTTAGCAGAGTCCTACTCCTAAGCAAAATGTACGCGGTGCTCGATCATTTTATATTGGTTAATTATATAGACATACAGACATAAAATTATACTGTTTTTAGTATTTTTTGTTATGCAACAGAAATACATCATCTGTGAAAATTTCGACTGTTTATCTATTCACGGTTCATGAGATACAGCCTGGTGACAGACCGTCGGACAGTGAAGTAGTAATAGGGTCACGTATCTATAATTTTTAGAGTTCCGTACCCAAAGGGGAAACATTTGGGTACGGAACTCTAATAAATATAGATTTCTGTGGAAAGCGGAAGGTCATAGGAACTTTGTAATAAAATAACGTAATCCTACAGAGTTCGAGTTCTTTACAATTGTTTGAATGAGTTAGATCAGGGCTCGGAATCGGTATTTATAAATGGGGTGAAATATACTGAACACCACAAAAAAATTTTCTACCATTACAATAGTACTAGTTGTTTTAGTAAGGACCGCATATTAAATTGTATTCAAGACCAAATTTAGTAAATGATCATGATCACCAAATGTTACCGAGGAAATTAAAATACGCTATTTCTAACTAAATTAACCACCATGATTGCCATAAATTGTATTCATATTACCAAATAAAATATAATGATGTTATTATTTACTGGATCAAAATGGGTCAAAACCCAGATCCTTATATATATGAGAAACGGCCTAGTTTTTTCAAAAACAAATGAAATCTGAAAAAAATATGCGTTTTTGTCCTTATTATTTAAGTTTAATATTTTTTTTTTCTCTGTTATTGAAACGTTTGCGTATGATTGTTAGATTTAATCGATTGCGATTTAGCTATCTAATAAGATATTTTTTGTATTCAAAAAATACCACATGCACCCGTGCTCAAGTGTTTGAAAAATTAAAAATGCCGCCATTTTATGACCGTTGACTTAAAAAAAAAACACGTGGTGATTTATCGATGAAATTGATTGTACTACACAACCTTAAAAGCTCCGACATCTTTGACCAGACACACTGTAGGTCAAGTTAGGTTCGCATTATGACCATGTATAGCGGAGCGTCAAAATGCTTGCATGCTTTCGTGAGGGTTGCTTAAAACAGAAATGAAAATGCCATTATTTACTGTGTTTGGGAGAAAATATGATTTACGTAGCGTAATTTACTTTACTAGAATAACGAGATATTAAATATTTGCTTGACAATTTTGGTGGTCATAAAAATAAATATTTCTGGGTTAACAATGATTAATTTGGAGTCATTTGTTTTATAATAGGATAGCAAGATGTTATAGTTTGGGTTATAATTTTACATAAAAATGGACATAAAATTTTTGCACTCATTAACTATTTTTGAGTTAGCAATGATTAGTTTGGACTGTTTGGAGACAGTTTCTTTAATTTTGGTGATGATTTATCTACTATTTTCGAAAGTTTTTTTTTTTCTGGTGCTATATCTTTACTATATCTGGTATATATATTTTACTATATCTGGTCCGTTAAACATATGCCTTTATAAATCTTCTAAAACACACGTTATTTCTTGAATGTGGTGGTAGGAATTATTAGTGCAGTAGTACAGTCAGCATGAAATAGTTCATAGCGGACAAAGTAGACAAATACATCGAAACAGATCTTTATTTGGGTACCAGTATGTATGCGTTAAGATATATTTGAGGACTTTTACTGATACAAACTATACGATGCTGACCTTACTTAAATGCCGACTTGCGCGGAAGTGTCTTATTATGCAAGCAATTAAAATACGCGTATAATATAAGCAGGTCAGTAACACAGTTAATACTTGTTGCCCAGAGCCTTATCTATACTAATATGAAGTCGTAAAAATAAAATGTCTGTGTAAATCGAAACATAATTATATTTTTTGTATGTATGTATGTGTCTTTGCCGCTTCGTCACGTCAAAACGGTTGAACGGATTGCAACCATTTCTGGTGCAAGGATAGCGAGACATCTAAAGAAGGTTATAATATACTTTTTACGTGACTAAGCAAAAAAGAGAGTTATGACTTTTTCCTACACCAAGTGCAAGTCGGTATCTGATACTGACGACCATTAAACGGCTCATAACATTTGAATCTTTGACAATTTTGTGTGATGTTTTCACATAAAATAAAATAAGACAGAAAACATTTGAATCATGATTAAGAACACTATTGATTAAGTACCGTAAAATGGTGCTACTTTGCTCAAAAATTTCCTCCAATTTAGAAAAAAAGAAACTGTTCTAGCATATTTAATTTTCAAACATACTAGACTTACAAATACTTTAAAATAGTATTTTTAGTGATTTAAAAGAAACAATAAAAGGAAATGTTTAATTAAAATAGGAGTAAAGTAATTGACAATTAAAATGGGAGTTCTAGAGTACAGAGAGTGAGTATGTAGGTCGCGCGCCACCGAGTTAAGGTGCGTCGACACTTATATAATTTGCTCGTATCCGATCACCGTGCCGTGGCATGACTGCGTATCGCGCTGCTTGGACGCTTACTGTCGGCGCGCCGATCATGCCGTACTCGTCCGATATAACTGTGTGATACGCGTAGCAAAACGGATTTCGAGCGATCCGATCGGCGTAACGTCCAAACGCGTGATCGTGACACGCGATCATGCCACGCGACGATGATCTGATACGGGCAAATGATACAAATGTGGACGCACCTTTAGGGAATGGGCCGCAGGTCCCGTTGCGTTGACTAAGCGAACTTTGCTCCTTACTAAATGTTCACAGAGCAAAGTTAGGTTAAATCTGCACATTAAATAGTAGGTAATCATAGCACAGAAACGAATTCCTGAGCAAAAAAAAAACAGTGGTGTGACCATTTGTCATCACATATTTCAGGCGTGTTCTTAATTTTCTTGACTAATTAACATAAATCAAATAACAAGCCCGTAAACATGTTTTTGGGATTGGAGCATACTTATCCTAAGGCGAGCAAAGTAGGACCTATTTACGGTAACTTTTTAAACCAAACAAAACTAAATTTAAAATCGATCCATCCGTGAGCTATGACATCAAATCTCATGTAGTCGCGTTATGCAAAGGCTTATATAATCGAACACTGATCATATTTTGAGGTCAATCTTAACACAGTTATTATAGAGTGTTATGTAATGGGCACCATTACGTGCCCCAGTCCCAGTGGTGTTCATTTTTTTCGATAGCACGCGACGCGGCGTATGGACTCATACCGATGGTTTATTTTTATGTAAAATTGTATTTTGGATTCTGGAAGTGACATTTTTTCGCAACAATCGACTGTATACATTTTTACTTATAGTTATTAAAAAATAATATTAAAATTAGGCTCAATGTACAATTTTACTATTGCGCTTAACGCCTGCTAATTAGTTGAAGTTAACAGGCGTAAACACCTGTTAATTACTAACCGAGTACGGTGAATTTGTCCTAAGTCTTGAAGAAAATTTCACTCCCGAATCAAGATAGCTAAATTAGACAAATATTAGTTTATTAATCATATTTAATATTTCAATCATCAAATTCAATACCTAAATAAATAATATCTTACAGAATTCGACCTAACTCCAAACTGCACTCCATGTTTATACTTACCTACTAGGTATACACCTGGCGTTCAATTTACTAAAGTTCAATGGCAAATAGGAACAAATATTTTCCTATACTATTCGAAGCAACCAATCGCGGCATAAAGGTAAAGAATAAATAACTCAATACTAATTCGCACTTCATATTGCAAAGTACGATATACAAGGGTCACTATAGCCTTTGGTAAGTACCCGTTAGTTACGTACCACATATTCGTATGTCACCAAGTTCTCGTATTTCATTGAAACTATTTTCCAACTCTTCATCCGTCAGTTTTACAAGTCTGACAGACTCCTCCCATAGTACTCTGGCAGTCTTGTCTCTATAGGCCGTGGACTTCGCTCGGGTCCGCCGGCAATCCTTGAAGTATTCCCCACTCACTTGTCCAGCTCTTCCGTCTAGGGCCACGTGGATAGCCGTCTGGGCGCCTTCCCTCGGCGTCTTGTAACAGTAATAGTAAAAAGCGCTTATGAAAAGGCCGCTGAGTAGGCCGGTACTGTTGAAAATACCGGTACCAACAGCTCCAGGGTCGACGCTATTGACTACAACAAGAGTCCCTTTCAGTCTTCTAGTCAACTCTCTGGAAAAGGGTATCATGCAGAACTTGCTATTGCTGTAGCTGATAAGGGGAAACCAGCTGAGACCCGATTTGTTCGGGTTCAGATCAACCCTCCCGATGTAATGCATCAAAGAAGCCGTGTTGACAACCCGTGCCGGCTCTGATGGTGTTCCCGTCTTCTTCAAAAGCGGCAGCAGTAGTATCGTTAGCAGAAAATGCCCGTAATAATTAACTTGCATTATAAAGTTCATTCCGTCTTTTGTTTCAAAATTATTGGGTATTCCAACGCCAGCGTTGTTCATCAACAGATCTAAGCGGTCTTCAGTCTTGAGAATATCGGTAGTGAATTCCCGTACGGAGTCCAAAGAACCCAAATCGAGTAGCTTGAAGACGATATCTTTGTTTCCAGTTTTTTCTATAATAAGTTTTTGGGCGTTAATGCCTTCTTGTTCAAAGGGACATGCGATGATGACCCTAGCGCCTCGTCGGGCGAATTCCTTGGCTATTTCCAGACCCATACCAGCAGTTCCTCCTGTGACGACCGCCGTTTTTCCTTCCAGGCTTTTTAGGGATGTACATATTCCGTTGGTCGATTTTTGATATAACCTGATCAAGTATAACGTCAGGGCGACTATTGCGATGGCGATGGCCGCGAACGCGGTTGGAACCTCCATTGCGGACGAGGTTGCACTAAGTACTGCCAGTGGGTCAGAGAACGTTTAGTTCGCCTAAGGCCGGCGAATTAATAATTGTATGCCAAACGCAGAGGTGCATTTATGTTATGTTAGGTAAACTAACACGTAATGTCAGCTGCAAAATCAATAAAATTATAATTTTTAGTATCGTTGTTTTCATTTTTTTTTACTAAAGTGTAGAAACAAAACATCGTATGAGTAAGCTATTAGCATAGCTATTATTATTATAAACAAAGATCAGAAACAAATGAAAAAAAAATTCGACGATACTGGACTTGAACTAGTGCCTTGAGCCAGACCGGCTAAAGAGTCGGATGCACCATACAGAGATCCATAAGCAAGAACAGATGACAAAATTTGTCGACTACTGGTATGGACGATTAGCTCAGATGGTAGAGCGTGCTGCCCCGGTCTGGCTCAAGGCACTAGTTCAAGTCCAGTATCGTCGAAAAAGTTTTTCCATTTGTTTCTGATCTTTGTTTATAATAATAACGCTAGTGGAGTGATCCACTAATAAATTGCAAAAATTGTGATTATTATCATGATATTTGTAAAACAAAAAGTATAGCTATTATTACAGATTTTTATTAAGCACTAGCACGCAACATCGTCAGCTCAGGTGAAAAAAAATTATTTCCCTCTTTTTTGTCTTTATATTAGTTGGATAAAAAGTGTCCTATAATCATCTGTGGATACCCAGCTACTTGTTTACCAAAAATATTTGAAACCCGTTTAGCCGTTTTGGCGTGATGACGACACAACGACACATCCAAAAATACAAAAACTCCAAAAATATATTTTTCTCAAACATGCAATGAAAAATCGACGTTGTGTTCCTTATAATAGACTGCAAAGTCTCACCTTGCGGGTGCGGCGCGACGAAAGGCATATAATGATAATTTCATACGAAATGCGGGCCATGGCCTGCAAAGCGACCTTCTCTTGTTTCAATTCGTTCCGAGAGCGCTGTGATTATGATAGTGACGGTGACGGTGACGGTGACGGTGAGGGTGACGGTGACGGTGACGCTGACGGTGACGGTGACGGTGACGGTGATGGTGATGATGATGTATGAATACAGTTTTTCTTCTTATAAAAATCGATGACATGGTTCCTAAGAAGAGATTTTCGTGTCTTATAGTTTCAGATTTTCCCATACTGGCCGCTCTACTAACGATACTAATGTGCCACCCTGTATAAAAATATATCGTTTTTTATTTATTTTGCATATTTAAGAAAAGCACTATACAAGCCTGGGCGTGAACAGGGATTGTCGGCCTCGTATCTCTAGATAGCCTCGTTAACATTAGGCCATCTATAACTACTCGGCCGGCAATCCCCTATGCAGTAAAGTACTATATCAATTCAGTGACCGTCAAATATTCCGTAAACAGATTTCAACTATTTTTGGTACACTGGTAGCTGGGTATCCACTGATAGTTATAGACTATTTTTTACCCGACTACACGAAAGAAAAAAAGAGGGGTCATGACTTATTCTCTTCCACGAAAGAAAAAGCCCTTCTAGTAATTTTATAATTGCTGTGCCCTAACAAGGTTTATGCTGGAACATATCAAATGAAACATCTTGTAAAACCCATAAATGCAATAAAGAAATTATGAATTATGAATTAATAGCATAGATAACTTTGTTTTGTATTGCACAAAGTATTTCATATTATAAGTTGTTATTTGAAAGATGTCTTAAAATTTAAAACGGCTGAATAATTTTCGAGTTTTCTTAATTTTGGCGCAAAGTAAGTAGTACCATTTTACTTACTATTTTAGATACCTTAATAAAATATCGTCATATTTTAAAAGTTATTATATTTTTACCCAACGTTCGACATGTAAAGCCATCCGAACTAAATTGAGTGAATGACGGCTGGCAAGCACCATTCATAACATGGCACACGTCATGCAGACTGCTTCTGTGGTAGGTACAGCCTTCCGATCGTCGGCTTGAATGAATGCGTAGAAGCAGGATCGATCGATACTCGCTGCGGCATCACGGTCCCTGTGACGTCACGTACGCGATCCTGCCATTCTCGCCCCCATGCCCCCAACCCCCAACCCCGCGCGCTGCCAAGTGCTCGGGTGCACGGGGTCGGCAGGTCCCGGGCCCGAATCGATGCCGCGCGGGGTCCATCGTGCCCCTGTGCCGGCTGCTGTGCCTCCTTTCTTGCCCCTCTTTCACCCACCTTAACATGATAACATCCTATTGAAATAAAACAATTTAACGGATTATATCGCGTATATTATCTCATTTCAGTTCCCGATGTTTCAGAAGCTTTTCAGCTTTCCATGGTCACGAGTGGACACGGGTCTTGTTTTATTGACGGGAATTGTTTTATTTCAATGAGTAATAATCGCGGAAACTGAAGAAAATATTATGATAACATCCTAATTTCTGTGGAACCGAAAACCATTTGATATTCGTTGATGAGAAAAGCCGGTACAGTAATTACGATGTGTAAAGTAAAGATCCCTTTTAAAGTAGAATGTGTGAATTGTGGAGTCTTATTTTCATAATTTATTTATTTTAGGAGAACCAACAGCTAATACAGTACCGAACCAACAGTAAATAGAAACTTAAATAGAAGTATAGAGCCAATAAAATTATAGGAACTCATGATTTTTTGAGTTAATCGCATCATCACATTAACGAATTTGTATCACTAAAATAATTATGATTTCTCCTACAAATTTCCTATTTACTGATGCTGACTGTAGTTCAGAGAACGAAAAGAAAATTGCAAATAATTCAATAAACGTATATTTTCCATAAAATACACATTAAAATAATCTATAACTACAGTTTCAAATACACAATACAACGACATTGCACGAAAATAGATTCTTACACTATTTCCTATAAAAGTTTAAAAATATATCTTACAAGTTAAAAATATAAAATTAACAATAACGTAAAAAAATAAAAGATATTATTTATATAAAATAACACAATGTACATAGATTACAGTGGCGTCACGTCCATATAAACCGATTCCCACTGGGTTGCCCAAGGAAAGACTTATAACCACCTTTTTCTTCAAAATTGAGTAAATGAATACGTTTCGGCTTCCTTGTAATTTTCCTGACGCCTCTTATAGATTATAAATAAAATAATAATTAAATTATTTCTTTACGACAAAGATCATCACAACATAACGGGGCCTAATTACATATAAGTATTAATTATAGGCGAATTAATATGATTTCTCGAATTACCTTGATTTAGTGATTCGTCATGTCAAGTCACGTCCATGGTCTCAAAAACTCTTCCCTCCTTTAATAAAGAAAAAATAATGAAATTAACTGAAAAATGATTTAATTAAAAAAACGAATACTTACAATTAAACGCGATTAGGTCCCCTTGTGTTGTCAAATTATGTAAAATAATAGATCTTTTGCATTGTTATACAATATTATAATTTGTGGACTTATTGTATAATTTTATTATTTTGGTTCTTCTGTATACGACTAAATTTCTGCTTTCGAATTACAATTTATATAAAGACTTATTTCGCCCTCATTTGTTTCCGATTTAGAACAAAAAGAATGATGGTAGGACAGGATAATCGGAAGTTAGCATGTTAAGACTATACAAAGTCGGGAGCAGTGGGTACTCTTTGTATAAAATATAATCATACAATGTGTTGGCGTCCGATTTTTTTTCGTTTCATTTTATAATGAAAGGAGAAATATTTAGGGAAAATGTAGGAAATATATTTTTACTAAACCTGAAAATAAAACTAAAAATGAGACGTATTAGCTGAGATTGTTTTGAGGGAATATTTAATTAGGAAAACCAACAATAAATTATTTTAACTTATGATTATCTTCGATATCTATTTTGTTTTTGTGCATACGGTTTTTTTTTTAATAATAGGTAAGAAGTGTCTCCTTGTAAATCTTGTAATAAATAATGCATTGAAATCAGGTTCTCCATACTAAATAGAGCCAAAGTACTTGGAGTATTTGGTCTTGCTTAAATCCATTAATAGAATAAGTGAGCCATTATAATAGTTATATTATACCCTAAAATATAATTATTATTTTTCTACAACCTATAAAGCCATAACCATATTTTTATATTACAGATATTATTATCTTCTTAAAAAAATGAAATACCAAAATATGCAACTTTATTATTACACGTGACAAACAAGCATCTTATTACTTTTAAACCAGCATTGCATACATAGTACCCGCGAGGTATCCGAAAATTTTACCCACGCATTCCTGAGACCATTGGATGTAAAAAATGTCAAATAACCCCAAGTAATATTTAGCAATATTTAACTTTTCAACGTTGGTATGTTACATTAAATAATATTATAGTACATTTAGCAACATTTATTTCAATCTGAAACTTGTATATTAAGCAAATTCTATCAAAATTAATGAGAAAACTGTTATTAAGTTGTGCAGTTTGCTGTTTATTTGCTATCAGTGAAAAAAAGAAGACTGAATGCCTCTACCCACTACACCGAATCATATCATGACCGGGTTATGAACGTGTCAGACGAAATAAATATTCTTTGTATTGATAAGTATGAGACTATGCACACTAGCGCGTTTCGTCGCAATCGCGTGACATGCAAAGTTCGTATCGTTACATCCTGTGCTGTACGTTCATTCATAGTAGTCATGGTATGATACGGTGTAGTGGGTAGAGACCTTTATTTCAAAATACCGCTGTCAATACATAAAATAAAGTTGTTTGCGTGACCTCAACTCTGAATTAGGTACAGTCGAGTTCTTAGATACATAAGTATTCTCAAGGCTTTAAAAATAAATGTACATAGAAGGGTACTTATAGATTTGTACAGATTTAACAATCAAACATACACATATATGTGAGTCGATTATAAATAAAAAAGAATAGGTAAGAAGGCACAAGCAAAAACGAATGGTACTTCTATAGTTCTATGACGTGTCACTTATTTATTTATTTAATCGTATGGCGTAAGGTTTGTTGTAGGAATTTATAATTCTATATCCAGGTTTCGCATCCAGTCCAGAGCCTCTTGTGGCAAATTTTTATAGAGGTCATTCGGGTCACCCCAGAAGCGTCGTTTTGGACAGTGCTCCACGATATGCTGCACAGTTTGATCCTGAAGACCACAGTCACACATGGGAGTCTCACTCCATCCCCATTTGTGCTTCGGATAGTTGCACCTGCCGTGACCTGTGCGGATTCTGTTGAGGCGGCACCATTGTTTCCTTTGTAAAGAGAAACCCTTGGGTTTTTGAGTGAAGTCTGAGTAGGTGACGTGATGACCAGCGTTCGCTTTAGACCATTCTTTTTTCCAGGACTGCTCCAACAGAAAGTCATCGGCTACCAACCTCTTCGCTGCTAAGCTCGTTGGTCGTCATGATTTAAGTCGCTGTGGTGGTGGTTCAGTAAACTCTCAGTGGACAGGCAGGTCGGCGCAGGCCGTTATTTTTTCGAATTCCCTTACGAGGGCTTGTTTCCGTCTTAAGTGAGGTGGAGCGATATGACTCAGCACTGGCAGTCATTGGGACGGTGTAGATTTAATCGTGCCGGACACACATCTCATTGCATCATTCAGCCTAGTGTCAACTTTGTGTACGTGTGCACTTTCGCACCATGCGGGCGCACAATATTCGGCTGCAGAGTACACGAGACTAAGCGCTGTAGTTCGCAGGACTTCGGCAGACGCGCCCCACGACGTGCCGCTGAGTTTGTGCAAAATATTGTTGCGTGTGGCTAGCTTCAGGGACGTTTAAGTGAGGTGTCACTTAAACTGAAAGAGACAAATGTATCATTTGACATGAATGTACCCACTCTTTTCGGTGATTGTAATTTTTCACTTACTTGTTTAGATATTTTTTTCAAAAGTGCAGATTTTTATTAGTTTTCAGTTGCTCACATATTATTGAGTGGCTTGCTCGAATGAATATGACGAAACGTTTAAGTATATATTTTTGATTTTTAAATCTGTACAGATGTATTAAGTACCCTTCTGTGTACATTTATTTTTTGAAAGGAATGCTAATATATTTATGAACTCGATTGTACCTATATGTATATATTTAAACCCTAGTTATCGTTATAAATTAATATGGGGATCAAGAGTTGGCTCTTATTGCGACACTTACTAAAATTATGCAATAAATGTACACTATATGTAAGAACGATTACATATAATAATTTAATTTTCGTTTAAATATATTCAAAATAATCAATTCTATATTTTATATAACAATTTTATAGTTAATTTTTAATTAATAATATAACATTGATTTGCTTGCTTGTCAAATCTATAAGGTGTATTGCGCATTCCCTACTAGGAAAATAAATATTGTTAATTTTAAAATTGTTAATATCAACATGTGACGATCAAACATGTATTTAGGCCACATGATGGCAACTGAATCTATAAAGCTAATGTAATCTGAGTTTTGCTCAGCGTTATTAGTAAAATTTCCATCATATATTAGCCAAAATGCCAGATATTAGCGAAATTATGATATTCACTATGTTTTTTTTTTATTTTATTTTTTTTATACTACATACTAAGGTGGCCAACAAGCGTACGGCCTTCCTCATGTTACTGACTGGATCAAGGACTATTAATATTTTGTACAACGCCATCTATAGGGATGATGACTAAATTTTTACAATTACAGTCCGTCATGTAGATAAAAGAAAAATATTGGAGACATATTTTTTCTTGTTTTGCGTAATCCAAAAATAAAAGCGATACATTAAGTGAAAATGTAGCGTGACATCACTCCTAGGTACAAACTGAACTATTGTTTTTGAGTAAAATGCCTGTGTCGTACGGACGGACATGACGAAACTATAAGGGTTCCGTTTTTGCCATTTTTGCTACGGAATCCTAACAAGACAGAGACTGCATACGTACGTCGTATAGAGTTACTACATTATTCGTTTGATTAAAATGAGATACGAGTAGTTTTCAAAGAGAGACGATATCTGAGTAAATAGAGTTAAGGGTCTATGCACACGACGTTCTTGAAACGAGCTGGCGACGTGCTTTTTAATAAGCGCGTCTTTTGCACGTTGTCAGCTGCTAATTCGAATGAGCAGATTGTATGCGTTTGTGTCTAAACAGAGGACAATCACAAACGCGCGCGTTCAGCGCGTTCATTTCGACGTACCTGCGCGTTTTTAGCAATACAAATGCGAATATCGTGTGCAAAATTCATAGCTTGCCGACGGCCTTGCGTTTGCTGAGCGTCCTAATTGCGTTCAACTCGCGTTGTAAGCTCGTGCATATGCATAGGTCCTTATAAATGTGCAAAATGTATATGACATTTGATACACTTAACACTAACATTTCATAAAAATATCCACTAACTATACATGTAATAAATAAAAATATACTTATTATAGTCTTAGATTAATTATTTACCTGCCCTGGGTTTAACCTTTCAAGGACCAATTTCATCATCCTCTGTTAGTTCGTAACGGGTGTTTACACCTGTTCGACATCGACAGGCATAAATACAGGTTAATAATGAACAAGTTGGGTCTAGAATTCAAACCCCAAAGGCACCACTTAATATATACTAAAATTACAGTTTATACCACATTACAACATACAGAACGAGTAAATACCAAGTTGACGATATGTCTCATAAATCATGCAGATTTCTACGTAGTTTAATAACATATTATTTCCATATCCTTTAAATACGTAACTACCATAAATTTATTTACCATAAACTCTGGTTCATTAATTAAAGAACTGTAAAATAAATATCTATGGATATTTCTAGTAACGTTTTAATTTACCTGAGCTTAGCTAAGGATTCTTAATTGTCGTAAATTATATAAGACTACAATATTCTCGTCTGTAACGTAAAAATTGTAGCCCTCAAAACAAATTATCGAAACGTTCGCATAACACCCTTTCTTATATAACAGATAAACTAGGTATCATAAATAACAGTTAAACTGCTAAAACGAAATAGCAAAGCGACACTTACATTAATATATCATACATACAGACATTCTTCTAGTGCAACTGGCCGCGAATTAGGTTGCCGCGCGAAACTGCATCACCCGCCTCACTTGCACTGTATTAAAAAGAAAAGAGACAATAAATATCGCGTGATAATGAGTCGCAAGGCACAGTAAAGTTTTGCTAAAAAGGCTGGAAGATTCGCTCAAGCGTCGCGCGCGCACGTCGCCTGTTCTGCGCTAGCCCTGTTTGCATAATCTGACTGGTGGACTGGTGGACTGTAGTGCGCGCGTTAAAGCTGTACGCGTGCGTAACGCGCGTTTTATTAGACAAGTAATGTAAAAGATGGCTAGTTTTTTACAGAATGTTTTTGGTGGGATTTCACTTCTTTTTGTAGAAACGTGGGTATATTGATTTATTTTATTAGATTTTCTTATTAGACACAGTGTTTTTTTTTTTAGGAGTAGATTTTTATTATGACAAATCTTTCTTTTCTTTTTCCTTCGATTTTTGACATCAAATGAAGCGGCCCACCAAGTTGAATATTTTTTGAAAAGGCGGTATGTCGATCTCTAATAGTTTAGTTGGGCTCTTGTGTTTTCTAATCAGGGTCACCAGGTACTCCCGATCTTCGATTATCCTAGTTTTATATTTTTCCCTTTATGTGGCCATTAAACGCTAAATTTGTACCAAATTTCAGCTCTCTGAGGTTATGGGAAGTACTAGTTTTATTCAGATGATCATGAGTGAGTGAGTGTCATAAATGCGAAACTTTGCTTTCGCTTAACTTTGGAACTAAATGATTTGAAATATTGAATTTTAAGTATGTGATTATAGCTTACTGGATGACGAAAATTTCTGCGTTCTGGTCTTATCCAGAGGTTCTCAAATAGGGGCCTGAAAATGCGGCGAAATGGTTCCAGTAAAGGATGGTACGGCAGTGTTTGATAATTTGTTTTTGCTTTGCGCGAGTTGCGCTGATAGAGATGATAACTAGATTAATAAAAAATATCGGGGACATATTTTTTCTTATCATTCGTAATCAAAATATAAAGGCGATACATTGAGTCAAAATCTGGCGTGTCGTCACTCCTAAACTTTACTTAACTGAGTATTGTTTTATTATTTTGAAAAAGCAAAACATACTTGTCCAATATATTTTTATTGTCTAACGGACGGACTAAATCACTTACTCGTATGTGATCTTATTTGGCAGCTTGGTGTCAAGAATACTCATATGTGATCTTATTTGGCAGCTTGGTGTCTAGAATGATCGTAGAACCCGGCAATTTGTACTATGGCCATTTTGGCAGTACGCTGTGTGGTGTGATCACATATATGGAATTTGGAAAATAAATAAATAAATTGTGGTGTAATAGTCTAATAGCATGGTTATATATGAACACATAGACATAAATGGAAAGTAAGTGCTATAAACGCATGTTTGGCAAATTAACTATATATACAAATGAAAAAATAGAATTTTGATTTTCATATCCTTTCATCATGCTTATTAGACGCGGAAACAGTTACAGTATTTATTTAATATTTCTTTAATAATAAGATTAGCTAAGTAATATGGAATATTTTTTGTTTAATTATTCCTAGAAAAACTGTTTTTTTTTAAATAAACATAAATGTGCAACGCAGAACGGTACACGAATGACGCGCTAACAACGCATTTGCCAAATATGAACGGACTTTCAACGTGACGACTTGGCGGTCTTACACACCGTTTCACTCCGGCACGGAGACCACGGCGGCCGCGCGATTCTACAACTTGCGCGGGGGCGGGGACTCGGAGACACTCGGTGTGAGCGACAGCCGCCTGATGTTGGGCTTGTCGTATTCCTCCATTGACATAGCGCGGGACATGCGGCGCTCCACACCTGGCGGTGGCAGTGACGTCAGCAAGCCCTGGCCTTGGCAGAAGAGGAGGAGAGACTGCGCCACTTTTGCTGGCTGGAAAGAAAATTGCTGGTAAGAATAGATCCTTAGAAACAGTTAGACTTGTGCACGAAAGGTTATTTATTTATTCATTCAAATTAATTACACAGCATAACGGACAGCCAAAGCACTGTGACTTTATAAAAAACATACATTTATCAAATTAAATAAACATTTTCAATTTTAAACTGAGGACACACGAACATCCATCCGCTCGCAGAACCTCAGATATTCTTCACTCAGTACTACCCATCCGCTCGCAAATACATCGCACTCCGGGGCTGATGTTAGGAGCGTGTTCAAGAGGCGCAAAGCCCGGACCAGAGGCGATTCTCTTTGAGAAATGTAGGGCTCTTCACGACTCTTCCCAACCCTTTAGGTAATCTTTAACTTCACTTTCATTACTAAAAAGTGCCCGCAACTTCATGAGACCAGGAGAAAAATCCTCTGGTTCAGCGTTGTCGGGTTAAAAGTATTTTATAACTATCTGTGGATGTCCAGCTCCCCGTGTACCAAAAATGGTTGAAATCCATTCAACCGTTTTAACGTGATGAGGATGAAGCTGCAAAAATATTCCGAACGAGAGATGGCGTTAGCGACTATGAAGTAGGTTAGCTATTTTAATCGAGATATATCTCGTCACCTTCTAATTTAACCCCCAAAAGTGGCCCCTATGTTTAAAATTTCTTTATTTATTTACTAGAAGGCGCCCGCGACTTCGTTCGCGGAGGAGAAAAAGTCATAACCCTTCGTTTTTTCTGCAGCGTAGCCCAGTAAAAAGTATCCTATAACCATCTGGAGATACCCAGCTACCCGTGTACCAAAAATAGTTGAAATCCGTTAAGCCGATTTTGCGTGATGAAGCCACAACGACACATACAAACATACACACATACATAAAATCGAAGAAAAAAATTTTTCGTTTTAGGGACCTCTGACCTCCAAATAGTCCATAACAATCATTTTTTTGAAAATATCTTCAATGTACAGACATTTAATTTTGACAACTTTATAATAGTATAGATGTTGCACGGCCGTCTTTGGATCTCCGACTTACATATGTGTGCCACAACTTAATGAGTCCAGTAGTTTCGGAGCAAACTCGCTGTGACAGACGGACGGACAGACACACGACACAAATGATCCTATAAGGGTTTCGCTTTTTCCTCTTGACGTATGGAACCCTAAAAACATAAAACCGAATTGATAACCACCTTTTTTGGGCGTTGGTTAAAAATTGTTGAAATATGATATGAAAGAACTCTGAAAACACTCTACTGCTAAATATTATAGCCTATATACTAGAAGATCGCCACAGCTTTGTCAGCGGAGGAGAAAAAAAATATACCCTCTTTTATCTTCAGCGTAGTTGGATAAAAAGTATTCTATAACCATCTGTGCATGCTCATACCCGTGCATCAAAAATAGTTGAATTTTGGCCTTGGGCACTAGTCCCACCGCCGGCGAGAAAGCGAGCTACTATCGAATATTTTGTCGCCCAACTCGCTCAAGAAACGCACAATAGTAAACCCGTGACAATAAAAGAGATACAGTGTGAACAGCCAGCGATGAACTATTAATATATGTGTCTCTTTTACTAACACAGGATCTATATCTTTTGTTCGTTTCTTGGACGAGAGCTAATTGCTTCCTCGCCTTTGGTAATACCAGCGCCTTGGCCAAAATAAATCTGTTCGATCGTGAAGCAGGGCCATCAGGATAGGTGGAGATTGCCCCCGCCGCTCTTTCGTATCCGCTTCTGCTGTTAGTATCGCCTGATGATGATGATGATGACTGGTTACAATGATGATTACAACGCACAAACCTACGTACACTTGTAATCTTGTAATAACACGCATCCTTGTATTACAATTGCTAGGTTCGAAGATTGCTTAATAGCCCTCTAGCAGTGAATGAACAGTTGTGTGTATACAATGTTACAAATTAAACTGATCATCATTTTAACATTATTCGAATGGCGCGTGGAAGTTCCAGACTGAACAAAATGGCGTATTTTTGCGTCAGAGGCCAAGGTCGATGGCATCGGAGCCAAGTAGTTATAATTATATAGTTAAACATGAAATGAACTGAACATTGGAGATAAAAATAATAAATAGTGAAATTTTGGTCTGTATATGTTTTTCCGACCTCATAACACCAAATTGGCGGGACAGATTTTAACACAATACTCGGGTAGGTGAAGATCCATGGATAGGATATTTTTACCCGATTACGCTGAAGCAAATAACAGGGTTATGATTATGAGTTTTTCTTTGATGAAGTTGCGGGCGCCTTCTTATATCATAGGAGTACTGGCAACACACACTTGGTCAAAGACTTTCGTCTTGATGAGCCACTACGGGCATTGGATACATTCAGAGAATTGTCAGAAAAATTTTGACTTCTTCGATAACATTGATTCTTGATTTTTTAAGAAAATCTAGATGTTTACCATCACGGTCTTCGTGATTTTTAAAGTGAATTTCTTCACAAGAAACTATATTCTTATGAATACAAATATCAATTTCAAGACTCCTACTGCAGTCCAGGAGGAGTTCCAGTCGGAGTCTTGAAATTTTTCCATTATTTAGATTTATAAGAACTTTGATTCTCTTTATTTCTAATTCGCGTATCTATCTCCTATACTCTTGCCGGGTCGTTGTGAAATCCGTGGGGAACGCTTTTAGACTGATATAATGATAAAAGAAATTAATAGTATTCGGAGATGAAGTCTTGTACTCACTGCCTCAGCCAGCACGTCGCCAACCTTCTCAACCTTGAGGATGGTGACTTTCTCCTTGTCCAGCTCTTTGTACATCTTCTCCACCACGCCAGCGTACGGGCTAAGCAGACCTGTGATCAGCAGGATATCCGGCTGGCAGCCGCGGAGGACCAGGTCTTTGCGGCTGAAAATACACCACTGTTTAACAATTTCGTTCAGTTGGGACCTACGAAGCTGGCGGTCCCGGGTTCGAATCCTGGCCAGGGCAAGTTTTGGTGTGATGAGCACGAATGTTTGTTCCAGTCTTGGATGTTTTCTATATAATTAAGTAGTATAAGTTATCTATACATTATGTATTTGATTAGCTTGGGACTACGTCGATTGCTGTAAGATTGTTTTTTATTTTTATTTTATTATGGCGACATATTACGCACCCTCTTCCTCTATCGCTGTGGCGTAATATGTGGATATGGATACTTAACCTAACCGGCTACAGCTACCAGCTACACCGACAAGAGTTTGACATTTAAATTAATGATGATGAGATATTTTTGATGTTGGGAAAATGTTTGTATAAGTATGTGTATCCTCTTGTATCTGTAGTACGAGCATTGCTTAGTTAATTAGTTTGTGACTAAGTCGATTTGTGTAAAATTACCTAGTTATTATATTTATGGTATTATATTAGTGAATCTATTTAACCAGGGTAGTGCTAGTGGCACCCAGGCACAGTCAAAAATTATGGTTTCCCAAATCCATACTAATATTATAAATGCGAAAGTGTGTCTGTCTGTCTGTTACCTCTTCACGCTTAAACCGCTGAACCGATTTGGATGAAATACATAGGCTACTTTTTATCCCGGAAAAATTCCGTTATCCGCGATAAACGAATTTAAGGCGGACGAAGTCGCCGGCAACAGCTAGTACTATTATAAAGTTGTAAAAATGAAATGTCTGTACATTGAAGATATTTTCAAAACAATGATTGTTATGGACTATTTGGACGTCACCAAAATGAAACATATTTTTTTGGATTTTTTGTATGTTTGTATGTGTCGTTGTTGGTTCATCACGCAAAATCGGCTTAACGGATTTCAACTATTTTTGGTACACGGGTAACTGGGTATGTCCAAATGGTTGAAAGATACTTTTTACCCGACTACGCTGAAGAAAAAATTGAGTGTTTCATTTTTCTCCTCCGCGACCGAAATTGCGGGGGCGTCTTCTACTATGTCATAAACGGTCATGCCATGCATGAATCAACTGGGCTACACTTGATATACCTTGTTTATCCTAAGAGAATTTAACTAGTGGAGATAACAAGCCCCGAACAAATTTTGCTAGTATATCCTCTCAAGCGTTTATCCTAGTCTCAGTTACCACTTGGCAACATTGCCATGTTATGTTATAACACGACGTCTTAATAATAGAAATATTGGTGAAAACAAACTATTCGAATATCATAAAAACACATTCTTAGACTTTCACAAAAAACGCGTCATACCAACCCTACAAGCATGTCACGTCACACGCGTGTATCTTGTCTAGGAAAAATAAGAACTTTGTTCTGCACCTATGTTAAAACTTGCGTTTATCGAAACGGTTTTGTAACAAAAATTACAAAACATTTTATGACTTATTGAATGGTATTATTGAATATGAATATTTTCATACTTTAAAAATGGACTGTCCCACCCAACTTTTAAGACTCATAATACAAGCTACACGTAAGGTATCGAACTCAAAATTTTAAGGGGCTTACAGCTCTGAATGACCTTCGACCTGTAGCTCTTCAATTTTCCATGTTGTATATGTCTCATCATGTTGACAGCGACCGTCTTAACCAATATACTGTTTCAGTTTATCTTCAAGAGTCACCCAAACCAAGATTAATGCCATCATACTTTTTTTATTTTTACGACGAAAAACCAATTTCTACCACTTTTCTCAAAAAATACACGCTGTTTAAAGCAAATGCTTGCGTAGCAAGTTAGGTCTTTACATAATGAACAATTAGGCATAAGTTTTGAGTCTATCAAAGGGTTATTGAGAGACTAGATACACAATCTTTATTTTTAGAGACCTCTGTGTAAAAATCCATAATTAATTACATAGAAATATATTCTAATTTTCGAATGCAAGAAAGTGTTAAATAGAAACTGAACTATCATATAAACCATATTTCGAAAGTTAGTTTGGCCAATCCAGGGACTAGATACAAAACAAAAACCTGCAAAAATCGTACATTTACGCTTGGAGCCCTTAACATACTTTTTTATTTGCTTGTTTTTATCAGGATCTTATGTCATTTTTACATTTTTTTTTTCTTGACAGTAGAAAAAAGTAGTACCCTATTCTATTATAGTGTCAATTACATTCTTTATCTTATTATTTCTTCCCTATTATAGTCTCATTACTTCTTGCCTCACCATTAAGAAAATTACTACTTTCCATTGTCCCAACCTGAAGCCATGCAATGCGTTAGTAGCGATGATCGCACATAATTGGCAATAATGGGACAATTTTCTTCATAAGCCGATTCCTGAGATCAATCAGAATGTTCTTGATCACTCATTATCATTTCAAGGTTGATTTCAGAGCCACGAGTGTAAGTTATCAACGCATCAAAACGTCTCGGAAGCCTGTTGCTGTAAGTAGGTATGTTTGGTTGTCATGGGTTTCTAAATCGTAAATAGTAAAAATATGTTAGTTAATTACTGTATGGATATACATATTTCATAAAATGTTGACGTAAACGGGATTCAACTTAAATACCAGTGTTCATATGTGTGAAGAAGTCTAATAAGCTTCATAGGGTTTCGTAGCCAAAAAATGACAAAAACTGAACCCTTATAGTTTCGTCATGTCCTTCCGTCCGTCGGTCCGTCCGTATTCACAGGCATTTAACTCAAAGACTACTAGATGTGATGTATATATATAAAATTTGGACTGTGTCTTGTATATAAATTCTTGGAGGGCACATATTTCGATAGTTATTTTTAAAATATTTTGAGGATTTATAGAAAAAATGATTCAATGAATACTTTCCGAAATAATCGCTCGAAAGTAGCATAAATTGTGGTACTCTAACAGCATGCGCTGCTAGTACTGACACTCACTGATATCGAGGGCTCACTTGATGAACACGCGCACGTTACTGCTTGTTGTTGGCGCGTGTTGAGGTTGCCGCGCAGGCGCGAGCGGTACTCTAACAGCATGCGCTGCTAGTACTGACACTCACTGATATCGAGGGATCACTTGATGAACGCGCGCACGTTACTGCTTGTTGTTGGCGCGTGTTGAGGTTGCCGCGCAGGCGCGAGCGGTACTCTAACAGCATGCGCTGCTAGTACTGACACTCACTGATATCGAGGGATCACTTGATGAACGCGCGCACGTTACTGCTTGTTGTTGGCGCGTGTTGAGGTTGCCGCGCAGGCGCGAGCGGTACTCTAACAGCATGCGCTGCTAGTACTGACACTCACTGATATCGAGGGATCACTTGATGAACGCGCGCACGTTACTGCTTGATGTTGTGCGTGTTGAGGTTGCCGCGCCGGCGCGAACGGTACTCTAACAGCATGCGGTGCTAATACTGAAAGTCACTGACATCGGGGACTCACTTGATGAACGCGCGCACGTACTGCTTGATGTTATGCGTGTTGAGGTTGCCGCGCAGGCGCGAGCGGTACTCCAACAGCATCCGCTCTCGCTCCGCCGCCTCACATGAATCGGTCTGGATTTGCTGTGAATATCAAAGGAGCATTAGCAGATGTTTGAAAAAGGTAAATGGATACAAGATACACTTGCCTAAAGTAATGCATTCTCAGTTATCTTATGTCCCATTTTTAAATAACTCTTGTTTGCCAATACAATTTTGTGATAACATTCACGTAGTGTTCAACTTTTACCGACAAACTCACATAATCCCACTTTATTCCGGTTTCTGCTCATTTGCCACTGGTATCATATTTAGAACGAAAATCCTTTCTAGTATACTTATATTATATTTATGTTGTAATCCAAGCACTTCTTGTTGATCTAATATTTTATGTATATGTTTTATTCTCAAAAACTTCAAGAAAAATCATGTATTTTCGGAATTCAGTAGTTATTGCGTTAATCTGCTGGGACAAGACTGCAATATATTGAGACCAACTGAACAGAGTTTTAAGTACAACCAAACACCATTAAAACAAGAGGACTGACCATCTCCAAAAAGCAGTTTCTCGATACGTACAATTGTACAACGCCATCTATGGATAAGAATTATTTTTTACAATTATTCAACTTTGTAAGCATGACACAGTATTTAAATGTTACGGTTCATTTATTATTAGAAATTTGCGAACTAATTGTTACTATACTATATTTTTTTATTCAATTATAACATCGTTAAATGTTTAGTCCTTAAGCGCCATCTAGTTTTTGCCAGATTATCACCTTGCGATCGGAACACAATCCAAAGTATGGCAAGTGTCAGTCCTCTTTAACTAATTGTTGTACACAAAATTTATACAAGTACAACAAATTCTATTTTTTTTTTGCTTCATGCGTAATATCATAATCATAAAATAAGCGAAATTAATGTCACATTTGTAATCACGCAATAAGCTAAGTAACGAAAGTGAGTAATTACTTGGTAAGTCACAATTACATAGAAACTAGCATAATTTAAAATAGCGAATGTAGTTGTTAAAAAGCATACAAGAAATTATAGTTTCAGTAAATACATAAAGCATAACGATACCTAAGAATTATGTACAGAATTTATACCTACATGAGAATAGTTAAACACTAAAAACACAAATGAGGAATGAGCTTTACATCTATTGGCCACAGCTGAATTGAATTGTAGGTAGGTTGGTAAATAATAAGTGTAAAAAAACGTAATTAATAACAAGTAAGTAGATACTATTATAAACAAAGATCAGAAACAAATGAAAAAAAAATTCGACGATACTGGACTTGAACCAGTGCCTTAAGCCAGACCGGGGCAGCACGCTCTACCATCTGAGCTAATCGTAAATTGCAAAAATTGTGATTATTATCATGATATTTGTAAAACAAAAAGTAAAGTAAGTAGATACTGCTGATTTAATTTTATTAGTTAAATTAGCTAATATTAAGCTCTTTCCTCGACTTAAGAACAGGATAAAATAAATTATGTACCTTAGCATTATTCTCTTACAAATAATAAAAAATTAATAGATTGATTTCATATTCTGAAGGTAATTCAAGTAAATCGTCTATTTTATTTCGCACTGTTCAAAGTATATACAAGAAACATCAATTGATCTACCTAAAAGATGTAAAAGATAAATACAAAATATGGCAATGCAAACTAAGAGGAGAAGACTAAATAAATAAATAGCTACTTTAATTTTGACGAAAGATTTGTCACAGTACTGGATCCATATTTTCCAACAAAATATAGATTTTCAAATGTTTTTAGTACAACCGTAATCATAGGTCAGTTACGTTGCACTGTTCGTAAGCTTGTACGTAAGTTGACCGTTTCAAAATTTTCAAGTTTTTGATCCACTTCCGGTTTCCGATAGAGCTAAAATTTGGCATACATAATGTAAGTTCGGCGACAATGCAATATTATGAAACCATTGAGTTGATCTGATGATAGAGCCAGAAGCTGGTTATAGGAACTCTGTAATAAAATAACGTAGTCCTACCAAGTTTGGGCTCTTTAGATTCGCCTCGATGAGCTGATGGATGTAAAGAAAAGGAAAATCGAAAATTATAGCTTGTCACAAAAATGTTACCCATGTCAAAAACTTATTTACACCATTTTTACCCTTCACCACGTTCTCCCAGCACCCACATTAGTAGCGTTAGTACGAAACAGGAAAGGAAGTACCTGGTAGCGATAATCATACAGCTCTTGCGCATAACTCACGTGTCCGAACTTGTGATAGATCAGGAAATCTTCCTCTGACTGGGAGATATCGGTCCCTTTCCACCGGGAGAACCTTGAGCGGAAGGCATCAGCCACGGAGGAGGTTGAGGCTGTGCAGTTGACCAGGATGAGGCCGAGGAGTCTCCGGGGGTGGGCCAGGCCGCAGCGGGCCAGGACGTTGGCGCCAGCGCCCTCGCCGAGGCCCACGGCATAGCGGACGTGGAGGAAGTCCAGAACTGTGATCAGGTCCTCGCCCAGCGTTTGGAGGGAAGGGAATTGGTAGCTGCGGAAGATATGAAGAACGGTTTAGAGCTGATAATTGTAGACTGCATTTTAATGATTAAGAAAGCTTACAGAGGGTACAGTCGCTTCTGTCATCAGTCAATTCTGACATATTCTAGATCGCACTATCGATATTGCATAAGTACAACTTCGTTATTCAAGAGGGGAGTGAATAGGTTTTTAATGGGGTCGGCAACACGCACATAATACCCCTGGCGTTGCGAGGGTCTATAGGCCTCAGTGACTACTTAAGATCAAGCAAGCCATACGCTTGTTTGCTATTTACAAACTCTTCTTGTAGGCATATTTAAAAACCGCCTGGGGGGAAATTACAGGATTATTTGAACAGAATTCAATATTTAAAAGTGGTTTGTTCCTTCCCTCGTTTGTTATGCCCACGCGACGAATTCGAATCGCGTACTGGTACTTCAAAAGCGCGTGAGCGTAAGGTACTACAGTAGCTACTTCAAAGTTTCATACTATAGTGTCACCAATACGATGCAACATTCAACAAACTCTTCGAAGGAACTGTCAGCTTCCCACGACATCGGTGGAACGACCTCTCATAACACTATATTACATTCCCTTCTGTCCATTTTCTGTCTGAATCACACGCCAGAAGTCCGGTTAAAACGGATCAAACTTACCTCAATTCTGTATCTCGCGCACTGCCTTCACCCTTCCCTCCTGTGATGGCTTCAGATCGTTCAGATCGTTCCCGTGTGTGCGTTTGCCCTGGTTAAGAGGTTTTATAAAAAAAGGGGTAAGATTGAGCGTGTCCTGGCATGTTGATGTGTTTGGGGCAGGATTGAGGCTTGGTCTCGAGTGCGAATAGTGTGTGAACAAGGTGCGACTCACGGGTTCCGCAGGACGGACGAGTTTTCCTCCTGTCCCAGCACGTCCACGTGTGAACCAGAAGCGCGACTTGTCGTCCAGAGTGAGCTGTGTGTGAACAAGGTTGGACTCACGAATCCGGCAGGTCGGGCGAGTTCTCCTCGTGTCCCGGAACATCCACGTGTATGAAGCAGGAGCGCTCCTTGATCTCGGTCATGGCAGGCATGCTTATGAAGTCAACCATCGAAGAGTCTGAAATAATCAGTGAACGGTATGGGATACATTCAATTATATTTGGTAAATCTGGGTATTTGTCTGGTTTTTCGCAACGGCTCTCAGTCCCCTGTCCTAAATATTACAGGGATGAGTCAAAATAAAATTTAAATCGATTAACCGTGACAACAACTGCGAGTACTATTGTATTATTATTATAGTTTATTTGTAAAACAAAGTACATCATTCTTATTTCAAAGAAATATACAGTTTGACAGGTACGAGTCTCTATACTAATAATACAGTGTAGTATCGTTATATAAAATATATCGGCATATATATACGAGATTTTTGATCATGAAGTTTAAATTAAAACTTAAATTAAATTAAATCATAAAGCGCCTACAGCAAATATTTTTGTAGGGCCTTTTGAAATTTGGGCTTGCTTGGTTCATACGGATGTTCTCGGGCAGACTAGGGATTATTATCGTTGTATGAAATTCTAATGCTTAGTTATTTCCAATATTTGGGACAGACAACGGACAGCAGTTGAAACGCCTGGAGAAATACCCATATAGGCCTTTAATATTTATACAAAGTAACGTTATACAAAGAAATGGTCAGAATCACAATATAAAATCATAGACTTGCGGTTTGTGCAACTACTCGGTAAGTAGGTACTAGCCACCCTCCCCATCAATCACCCGTAACACTCCTGCTCATGACCCCAAAATCTCCCAGTATACTAATATTGTGAATACTAAAGTAACTCCGTTTGTCTGTCTGATACCTTCTCAAGCTGAAACCGCTGATTTAGATGAAGTTTGGGACGTTAGGAAGAACATAGAATAATTTTTATCCGGAAAACCTTGCATTAAGGGGTGACGACAGGGTTAAAAATTAAGCTACTCGATTCGCAGTAACACGGTCGAAGCCGCAAGTAAAATGATAGTAATTTAATGTGTATAGCCTCGTGGATCCCGTGGCCCTCACTTGAACACGAGTAACATTAAAAAAAATCTACAGCTAACTATCAAACGGCTTATCACGTTAACACGCATATTATAACATTTCCGAACGAAACTGTCAACCTATATAAAAATAAACAACAAGTCGTGGATGGCCAAGTCCACACAGAAGCACACACAAGCACAGTAAAAAGAACCGGGGAAGAGTCAACCCTAGCGGGGTCTCAGCCCGTAGTCTCGCAATCTCCCCCACGCCCAATTACTCTTGCCTCTCTCTAACCCGTCCAAACTGGGGTTGAACGGTTCCAATTCAACCTAGCTCCGTAGTTCTTATGCCTTGCGCACTGCGTCTCACCCCAACTTTAAGTGGCCTCGGATGGCATTCCCGTTTGTGAGTTTGCGCTCCCCCCACTGAATCAGATTACTGGTCAGGAGGTCTAGCCAGGCCAGAGTTCAAAGTCAGGTTCTAAAAAAAAGAGGACTGAGGGATCTAGGAAAATAGTTGCTTACGGTTGGTGCCGAGGTCGTGGACGGTGAGGAACACGCATCGCTTGTCCTGCTGGCTCAGGTCTCCCTGGAATCATTTAATACATAAATCAATAAAACAATTTATTTATAATCAAAATATTACCCTAGCAATAGCAGTAGGTACAGTAATTAACTAACAGGCTGGAAATTAGGTAGTGCACATTAACAATACAATCAAATAGGTACTACAGATACGTTATTCATCTTTTTCTAAAGTCTCAAACGCTTACGTTCATTTCGTCCACATTCCCATTTCGTTCACATTCCTACTTCGTCCACAATCCCACTTCGTCAAGATTCCCATCTCATCCATATTCCCATTTCGTCCTTTTCCCACTTCGACCACATTCCCACTTAGTTAACATTCCCATTTCGTCCACAATCCCACTTCGTCAACATTCGTAGCTTAACTAACACGCGCAAAGTAAAATCAGAAGTAAATAAAAACAAAAATAAAATATAATGTAAGTTTTATTAATATTTCATATATGTAGTGGTGACCTACACTACATGGTTGTTTACCAGTGCGTTAAGGCTGGGAATAATAAATAAATATTAGGGACAATCTTACACCAATCGACGTAGTCCCAAACTAAGCAAAGCTTGTACTATGGGTACTAGGCGACGACGATATACATAATATACAGATAAATAATAATACTTAAATACATAGAAAACATCCAAGACCCAGGAACAAACATTTGTGCTCATCAGACAAACACTTGCCTTGGCCGGCATTCGAACCCGGGACCGCCAGCTTCGTAGGCCGTTGTGCAACCCACTGAGCCAAACGTGTCGTCGACGACAACTGTGAACGAAATGAGAATGTGGACGAAATGGGAATGTGGACGAAATGGGAAATGGGAACGTCGACGAAGTGGGAATGTTGACAAAATAGGACGTGGACGAATTGGGAATTAATTGTGGACGAAATGGGATTTCTGACGAAGTTGGAATGTGAACAAAATGGGAATGCGGACGAAATGAACCTAAACGGAAATAGGCTTGAAAATAAGTAAAACAAAATATCTAAAAGAGCAGGCCATAATACAAACATCTTAGATATAGCTGTCTGTCTGTAAGTAATAGAATGACTACGTGACTTTATTTCTCGTTTAGCTCACTTCTTATCGCCGCGCAGAACACATCCATTTATATTATTATAATACGAATTGTTCGATACTGAGTGCATAAGCTAATTTCAATACTTTACTCTTATAAGATTTTTTGATCTGATGGAAAGAGAAGACAAGGTCTATGATGTAGCACGCTTAACCAGAAGATACTTTTTCACACTAGCCTTAAAAGGTTTTATGTCAATGGAAATCATTGTCATTTCCACCCCATCTCCGTCCACTGCAGGACATAGGCCTCTCCCATGGCATGCCACTGAGCTCTCTCCTGAGTTTTTTGTTCCAACCGCTGCCAACCATTTTTCTTATGTCGTCGCTCCGCCTAGTTGGAGGGCGCCCTACACTACGTTTGCCAAGACGCGGTCTCCACTCCAGAACACGTGGAAAATGTCAATGGAAATACAGACATACAAGGACGGGGAGAGAATTTCAATCTGAAGAGGTTCGAACCAGAAGGGTTTTATTGATATTTAGCGGGGCAAGTACAGTACAGTAGACAAAAGCAGATAAAAGTATACAGTAAGTATGTGTTTTTTTGAATCTATATTGGAATCCCTAACATGGTTTGTCGTAATGTATCGTTGGTCCTAACGCATTTTTTTATGAAACTGTAAACTTTTCAGGATTGTTATAAAACAAACGTTACCTAACATAATCTATACGATGATCTTTTAAAAAATCCTGAAGCATTTACGGTTTCTGAAAATAATGCGTTAGGACAAACGATACATTAAAATAAACAATACATTAGGACAAACTAAATTAGGGATTCCGAAGGAGACCCGATTTTTTTGTTTTTTTTGTTCACTAATGATGCAGCTTGCCTCTCCAGTGATTAAATGCTCTCAGTATTCGAATTTACACTAACCGTCTACCAGCCAGCAACCTCACACCCAACCCATACCACATGAGCACAAACACACAGACTTCTAAAAAGCTTATCCAGTAGAAATTGGTAGAGAAATTATACAAACCTATTGTTCGATATCATAACAGGTACTACTACAGGATAACAAAATAACCCTATTTCTACAAACGCACACAATTAAAAGAAACCTACAAACAAAAAAAACACCCACACACTAACATTTTACTGTAAAAACTAAATCGCAGATTTTGCGATTGCTTTGGGAGAGGGGAATATATTCGTGCGGTATCACATTAGTTAAATACTCTAAGGTTACTACCTTTACCAGGTACCTACTCTTTATCTTAAGGTGTGCAATAAAGAGAATTATTGTATTGTACAATATTTTAAGTAAGTATAAAAACAAAACAAGAGCAGCTCACGATGGGTCTTTGTGGAGATACTTTTTAGAGAAATTTGTCCAGCAGTATTTCGGCTGATACGATGATGATAGGTCTTTAAATGAGCACACTATGAATACCGCACTCTTTTCCTTAAATGGAGCCCTTAACTGACGGCTCTTGTTCAAGGAGCCGTAACGAAGCCTCGGATCGATAAAAGCGAGCGTTTTCCGCGCAATTTCCCGCCGGATCCACATAGCCGATAGCCGTCTTCTCGTCACTCTGTGCGACGTAGGTACGACAACGGTATGACTAACCTATTGTACAGTCACCAGCATTAATATCTGCGACAAAAAAGAGTGCATAAATATCTGACACGATTCAATTTCTAGGGCCGTTCTCTATCTATCAGCCACGAACGTTCACTGCAGAATATAGGTCTTCCTTTTAGCTCGCCACCGACTCCCTGCGACCCTTACGAGGTCATCCGTACACCTAGTCCGGGGCCGTCCTACGCTGCGCTTTACTATGCGTGATCGCCACTCCAGGACTTTACTGCTCCAACGGCCAGCTGTTCTCTGTCGATCCGTTAGGACGTATCAGACATTTTCGCCCGCTTTGTTATGGCAGATATTGATGCTGGACGTTGCAGCTTGTAAATTTCATACGGGTGAATATTTCATGCTGCCATAGGTATTTTCTAATTATACACATCATTATGGGAAAGCAGTTCTGCGACATAGTTTTATTAATTAGCGTAATAGTTTTATCAAAAACTCCTTAAAAAACTAAACGACTTTAGTACTCCTATTCCGCGCAATCTTTGAAAAATTAGGCGCAATAACAGTCTCCGCGAACTCAGAATCAGAAGCCGCCGCGGAGATGGGGTCTTTAAAAATTAACCTAGGTACTCATATATTGGCTAGAAAAAAAGAAATTGTTGCTTAATCAATCTCAAATCTATATCGTTTAAAATGGTAGTTTTAAAGAATAACTCAGAAGAAGTAACCATGGAAACGATGTACAGAAAAAAGTTGATTTCCCCAAACACGTTCTGTATGAGTTATATTAAGGTGCGACCACACCGCCGCTTAAAAAACGGTATATAAAATATGGTTTCAGAGAAAATCGTGAGTTGGAAAATGAAATAGTTGGCGAATGAAACATTCCGCGGGAAATAATTCGGCGTAAAGGCAGAGAACCATTGCTTAGAAACGATATTTGATATAACAATGGTTTATTCTTGGCTTTTCGATTCAACCAATACCTATTTCATTTTATCGAAATCATTTTTATCTGAAATTTTGGAATAGTTAAAAAACGAATCTCACCCAACCTACTGTTTTTTATTCCGTGTCCTTCCAAAAAATCATAATAAGTTTCAGTTTCAGGGAAAAAAGGTTGTCTAGGAAATAAAAAACATTATATAAGACATTTGTCCCGATTTTGAAGGACAAAATAAACTACCTATAGTGCGAAAGAAGTTTTTTTTTTATTCTGTTTGTTTGGAAGTATACTAACCATGTGGACACTAAAGACTTTATAATAAGTCATTACGTATTATAAATATCGTCGGAAAACGTTCAGGACGACAGATAATCTTACAAATAAAAAAAAATACCTTACCTGAGAATATCTTGGGACAATTCCCTGATTTGCAGCATGAAATTATATTATTTTTTAATTAATTTTATCGATATTTAGTGCCTACTCAGTTAGTCATAGCAACATTTACGATAATTGCTATGAATTTTTTCCAGGCGCTTGAAAAAACCCTTTTTAATTTTATATGTAGTAATTTCATAAGAAGGGCTTTCTGAAATTGAAAAATTGCTGCTGGCACGAGATGTCAAAATTATGAGCTGAGACCCGCACATTTTGAAATTTCAAAAACAGACTTACTGATGTTTTTATAACACAAAACCTCCATTTGTACCTGATAACCAAACGGGATATTTTCCCATCGGAAACTTTGCCGTGAACTTCACAACTGATTTCCATAGAATTAAAACGAGCGAATTGATCGGGTATTAATAACCCGATCGCAATAACTGAAATGCCGGTCTCGGAGTGGAATTATTATTTATGGATCTTTTATCGACGTATCCAGTTGCAACTGGATTGAACCGGAAAATGTTGATAGACTGATATATTGGCAAGATCACCAAGTACGAGTATTATCTGATTTATTTTATTCTATGAAGCAGTGTGTGTTGGCCATAATTAAACCATAGGTAAAAGCTATGTATAATGAAAATCCAGGTTAATTAAATTAGGTCAACATTCAAACAAACAAACTAAAATTACGTTGTGTTAGTTTAAGATCATTATTGATTACGAAACACTGAATTAATAGAAAAAAAAACACACTAAATATTTAACTGTCTCAGAAATCATGAACAAGTGACTGGCCTAATGTTTCAGTGTTATGTATAACAAGTGAAATAAAACCTTGCAAAAACACAAACGTTGAAATAATTTACCAGTGTTTGAACAAATATCCAATAAAGAAGTTGACATTTTAATTTCCCTCCCTACCGCGTGAAATGGCGCCTGATCGCCATCTTGGGGCCTTTCGTCCCCGATTAGATTAATTACGTGGTAATTCGAGGAGTTTCCTAGTTTTCAAACAAGCTATTAATTAAATTAGACTTACGTGCGTCATCATTTTAAAATAAATTTTTAGGACACAAAAATAGTATCAAGCTTTTAAATAATAAATTATCTTCTCAGTCAGTTACACAAAATTTAGAATATATGTAGGTAACCTTAGAGTAGAAGAACTGGTTTTATTTATGAAAAACTTTAATTTGTTCGCATTGTCTGTAGTTTTGTGAGGAATTAATGTGCTAACTCCTTAAAAAATCTGCTTTAATAAAATGTGCAAGTAACTAAGCAACTCACCTGGACATGAACATGTATGTCTCCACTCCTGTCCGTACTGACGACATATTTCTGAAACAAGACAGAAGTAGTTTAGACACAAATCAACTCAGATTTTTAAACTCAGCAACGAAAACATGTCTATGCTAATAAATACATATTGTAAAGTTGGAAAAATCAAATGTGTAAGTATACATTGAAGGTATTAAAAAAAGTAAACACGAACTAATTGAAGATCATTGTATCACAAATATTTTATTGGATGTTTTTGTATGTTGACCAAAACAGATTTCCACTATTTTTGACATGGGTAGCTGGGCATCCACGGATGTTTATAATTTTTTTACTCGACTACGGTGAAAAATAAAACAAGGTTATAATTTGTTTCTCCTCCGGTGACTAAGTTGCGTAGGTACTCTTCCGCACAAACTGCTTCGCATCCTTAATCATCTTGCTTACGGCCAGGATGTGCTCCCTGCTTATGTCAGTGTTTCCGACCAATTAGACGCCGGACATTCTTTCATTCTGCAAACTGCTGTATCTATGAAAATCGAGTATTAACAGAGCCCTACTCCCAAGCAAAATGTATGCGGTGTTCGGTCATTTTATATTGGCTACTGACATAGACAGAGACAGAAGGACAGCGGAGTCTTAGTAATATGGTCCCGTAAAAATGCTTATAAATATAAGGTAATTGTATAGTTTTTAATTTAGAAAATTATATTTAAATAGAGATAGATTTAAGTTTTTGAATAAATTATTAATTCTAAGTGGGTTCAGCAGTTAAAGCATGAAGAGGTAACAGACAAACATAGTTACTTTCGCATTTATAATATACTAGCTTCTGTCCGCAACTCCATCCGCCTTAGATTCGTTTATCGCAGATACAAGTTTTTTTCCTGAATAAATAGTAGCTTATGTCCTTCCCCAGAACTCAAATATCTCTACCAAATTTCATCTAAATCAGTTGAGCAGTTTAACGTGAAGAGGTAACAGACAGTCTGATAGACAGTCACACTTTCGCATTTATAATTTAAATGTTAAGTATATTACCAAGATTTCAAGTTCCTAGCTTAAAAAATGTTTTGCCCTCCATGTCCATGTAAAGTATCACCCCCTTTTTCGTCCCTGAGATGAAATTTGACATACATTATAGCCTATGTCCTATTCTGATATATAAGGTATATAACTGGAAGTTTCATACAAATTCACCCAGTAGTTTTTGAGACGAAGCGGAAAGTACATCCAAACTTTCACGTTTATATTATTAGGAAGTATGGATATGGGTCAATTAATTTTGGTTAATTTCAGACTTTGATTTGAACCATTGAATAGTTGCATTTTCTTTAATGAATTCCTTTCAATAAGTCCCTCCATGGCCGAAGTCCACGTTCGCGGATTGGCGGCTAAGCCGATTGTGGCAGTTTGAAGTGATACTAATGAGATTACGAACGGATATAGGACATGCGGTCATTATGGATACACATGCGGTCATTAAGCTGATTAGAGTTTGTTTTTAGTTTTTATATGACGGTCTTTCCAAGGGGAAAATGAACAAATTCACCTAACGTAAATATTAAAGGAAAAAGTTGAAAATTCTATGCGTCAATTGGGATTCGAACTCACGTCTTGGACGTCTCTCCGGGCCAAGGCAGGCGACCTAGCAATTGGTCCATCGAGGCTCCGACCATCGAAGGTAACCGACATCGCAAACAGGGTAAGCAAACTGAAGTGGGCAGGGCATATTGTTGGCCGTTGGGGCAGACAGGTTCTCGAGTGGAAACCGCGTACCGGCAAACGCAGCGTGGGAAGTCCACCCGCAAGGTGGTCGGACGACCTGATAACTCGCTAGATGCGGGTCACCCCTATACGGCCCATGTAGAAGTCTATTGAGGAGGCCTATCTCCTGCAGTGGACAACCTTTGGCTGATATGATGATGATGATAAAGTCTAATTTTTTTTGGGCTCCATAAAACATGCCGTTTTTAAAAGGTAAGTGCTATTTTATCGTCAAAAGTTCGAAAACTATTGCCTTGGGCTTAAAGGTGAGGCTAAAGGCTCTGTTCGTAATATTGGCCAATTCATAAAAGCAATCAACCAAATGATCACAATTGTAAAAACCGCGACTTCTACAATACAACCGAAAATGGCGCCACGACTCATATGGAATTCGTCCATTTTAGGGACAGAGTAATAAGACGGTGAAAACGCTCATATAATTACCCTTAACTACATTGTTTTCATTTTTGGTGTCCAATAAATAATGATTGTATTGCTTGGTTTCGTATCAAGTGTTGCGTGCACTAACACAGTTTAATTATAAATACGCTGATTCAGTATTCCGTAATTTGATTTATCCGTCTCGCGAAGACTCGTATGAATGATAGGTGGATATAGACGTGATATAATCTAAAGCCGATAGTATGTATGTACCTATATGTCTGCCTGCGAAGCTGGCGAACGACTGGTTTAGCTCAGCGATAATAACCCTGCCTGCGAAGCTGACAGTCCTGGGTTCAAATCCCGATAATATTTGTGTGATGAGCATAAATATTTTTTCAAAGTCTAGGATGATTTCTATGTATATATATATAAGTAAATATATTTATAGAAATTGAATCAATATAATTATCGATATATATATCAATAATTATATTGATTCAATTTCTTCATGGATAGAGTGAGTAAAAACCATTTAGTTCCATTTATTATTTCAAAGATAAGTTAAGTGTATACATCGGCTCAGCAAAAAATTGGCCGCAGGTCAAATTAAGTGATCAAAGTCTCAACCTTATCTTAATTCTTAGTTGTTCAAAAGCACGAATAGAGTCTTAAAAATTAACTGTCAAACATTTATAAGAATTTGGCACCGAAGGTAAAAGAAAGATGAAATGAATACAGCACGGTTAGCATTTAAGACTATGACGTAATTTCCCTTATTCCCCGGCCAATAAAACCCTAATATAAACAGACCGGCGAGACGAAACGAATGCCGTGGCGAGCTGCACTAACCCCATTTGTAAAGGTCGCCACCAGTCTCATACTGTGAGGCATAAACTAAGATGGGAGCGACAGTTTCGGGAAAAAAATGCTTTATTTGCTCTCCTAGTTCTGTATGTCATTGGTATCGCTACAAGTTAAGTCGTTTTTAGGTTTCCGTACCTTAAAAGGTAAAACCTAGATTACCATAGATACGGCCTTTGTTAGCGTTTATTTTAAACGGAACCCTCGGTGTGCGAGTCAGACTCGCACTTGTTTTTGTTTGATAGACAAGCATTTGACTTCAATCTCACCTACAAACCGAAGATCGAGCGTGCTTGCCTAGATAGTGCCTATTCACTGTCGCCTTGAAGAGATACAAGTTATATGACATGGGATTCTTCAAGACGCGAGTTAACAGGGCTCTCAAAGGTAGGCAAAATATGGGCGATTCCTTCGGTGTTGCACATATCCATGGGCGACGATGACTACTTTCCATCAGGTGGCTCGTCTGCCCTTTTGCTACTCGTAACATAAAAAATAATAATAATAATATTGTTCCGGGAAACGGTACGCTGAAAGATAGCAATCTTTAGCCGTCCTGGCGAGGAATGTGGAAGCAAATCGCTTTGTTCGAGTCGGTGTTATATCAACAACATAAGGGTGGAACTCAAATCCACGTCTAGTATCAGTAACATGTAAGCTGCGTACCTGGGAGTCAACTGCGCAGTTTTCAACTGCTATCTCTTATACATAATCGTTTTACTGGGAATGTATGGACTGCCATAGAATCGAATGTCGTGATGTAATGTTTTTCCGAATTTTCGTTAGTCAATAATAGCATTTTCCGTTACATTTTTTCAGGATAATCAAACAAAACAAACCTAACTTAATGGATTCTACAAGATGACCTTTTCAATGATACTAAAAATTTTACGGTTTCAGAATTATATCAATGATTATGGATAGCAAACGGATCCGCATTCTCATATTTGGTTTTCTTCAGTTTTGCGTCGTCACGTATAGCTAACATATAACAGTTAGGGTAGGTAGGCAGTGCCTTTAATGTCTATTATGGAGGCATAGGCAGCAACGTGCTCAGGGTTTTGTTCAAGGCAGGCAGTTCCTCTGTGCCTATATGGAGCCCTGCTTTTCCAGGGTAGGTTGTTCCTCTGTGCCTATATGGAGCCATGATCTTTCAGGGTAGGCAGTGCCTTTTGCCTACACGGACCGCTCACTGAGTACAGTTGTATGCATATACCTTAAAATCAGAGCTTTTATTAGACAGTTTCCCCAATAACCACTCATCCCGGCCCCTATTTGACAATCCTGACAAATGTCGGGTGACAGCGACAATTTCACGTACATTGCGTGCCCGGTATAAAGTTAGGAGATGTATCGAGCTTGCGGGGATCACCGTGAACATAAAATTGTCGTCGTCAACTGACTATTGTCACGATTGTAAAATAGGTGCATGGTCCTTGCGGAAACCTTATCTAAACTTATCAACTACGCACCCAATGAATCATAAAAGTTGATATCTGTTGTCATATTTTTTCCGGTACATCTCCCTTCGAATTCGATCGACCTTCGCCTTGCCAATTGACGCTGACAATCAGCGGGCCGAGTCGATTCGTAAACAACACATGTACTAGGTACTCGTACGCCCACGCTACATGCTTATTCCAGACGGAGTTACAGTTTACTGCAACAAGGCCGTAAAATAGAAATACACACAAATACTGTTTTTCCGCTTCAGCTAAGCGGCATGTGAAAAAAAAAATAGATCAATTTTTTACCGCCACAATTCAATTCAATTCAATTTATTTATTGCAGTAGAAAGATCTTTTTAGATATTGTTGAAAACATGAGCTCTGTTGAGCACAGCTATATCGTACACCTAAAACGAATTGTCAAAGTGTAAATAATAAATAGGAACTACCCAACCTGTCCAAGTATCTTGCACTAGCATCGTCTTATTTTTGTTGCTCAATTCTCCATTTTTCTTATTATTGTAACTTTATTTCGAATAAAAGTTTTAATTTGATAAATAAGAACGTAAAATGCAAATAAAAGAATAGCGACGTAGATTATCATTAAGATTACTCAACACTGAAAAATATATTTAAAAAATATATATTTTATACATTCATTTGAATGAGCTTCATTCAAATGAATGTAACTTTCAATTTAATGACACAATGAGCATAGTTTAATATTGGTTTTTATTAAGATATTCTGAAATCGAGTATTTTAGAAATAAGCTTTTTGTAATAAATAGGTTTTTAGTTTATTTTTAAATTGATTTATATTGTTTAGGTCTTGGATGACTTTGGAGATCTTATTAAATTAATTTATGTGCATAATTTTAATTTTTGAGTCAGATAAGGCCCGTATTTTCCTACGTCATAGGTTTGATGCATGTGAGGATTGTGGAAAGAGTTCTGAGTTATTTTTTACAAAGATTCCAATTTCCAAGATATAAAATAAGAGTCAACATTTTATGTTTGATAAAATATGGTTTACAACTTACCATATCGTCTAGATTAATGAAGCAACGTTTTTGGAATCTGAATAACTTTGTTCTGAATTAATTGTATCACGTCGTCTGTACTGTTTTCCCACAGTATAATACCGTACTAGAGCCAAGCGTGGACGTAACCGTAGTGAGCCAAGTGTGGGTGTAGGCGTAGTAAGCCCAAGTAAGCACATACTTGCTGGGCTTTGGCGTGATGAAATCCCAACAACACGTACAAACATAAAAAAACAAAAATTAATATTTTTCCATTTAATGACCTTCAAATAGTCCGTACTTATTTTATTGAAAACTAGCTTTTGCCCGCGACTTCGTCCGCCTTATATTCGTTTATCGCGGATAAGGGTATTTTTCCGGGATAAAAAGTAGTCTATGTCCTTCCCCGGGACTCAAACTATCTCCGTACCAAAATTCATCCAAATCGGTTCAGCGGTTTAAGCGTGAAGAGGTAACAGACAGACAGACAGACACACTTTCGCATTTATAATATTAGTATGGATATCTACAATGTCTATATATTTCATTTCTACAACTCTATTATAGAGTAGAAGTCTGAATTTACTGGTGTATCGGAAAATTACGCGACATTTAAATGTTTTATTTGACAAAAACATATCTATCTTAGTAGTACTTTATGCGTGTTGTGCCCCGAATCGGTTTGTTATCGGCGCCCAGGCCACAGAAATAGCTTCCAGCGTTCAGCCGATGTACTGCGCTCTAATAGTCATCCACGCTAATGGCTTACGAAGAGTCTTAGAATAACACGTTTTGTATGCACTACGTTATGGTTTGCCAGAGTCTAAAACAAACTTAAACGTACCTTACAAGGGTAGTCGCACAGTTTCGCAAATACACCATAGACACACACTATCAATAGAAAAAGCTTCTATGGAGCCAGTGGCGTACAACAACAACAACAATTCTTTATTGCACACCAACAATAGAAGCAATACAATAGAGCCTTAACATAAAATAGGTAAACAATAGGCGGTCTTATCGCTAAAGAGCGATCTCTTCCACACAACCTTTGGGTAACGGAAATGACATAAAATAGCTAGAAATGAGTAGGTGGTGAGATAAGATTACATATAATACAAAAATAAATAAAAACAAACAAACATATACATATACTAAACATACATACTACTATAAGTAAGAAAGAAAACTATGATACAGTTGACATCAAAGTGATTAGAAAAACAGAAGCAGAATTAAAAATATAAATTATGGGAGAGATAAATAATGATCCTTTAACTTAGTTTTAAAAATAGGCAATGACCGCTTACCTAGCCCTAGGGAACCAAGGGCGGCCCCGGTGAAAAATACCTCGAATAAATGCCAGTTCGAGATTATGTTTATCACGGACCAAGGGCCCCTAAATATTGGGAGCACGGCCTCGTCTAGCCCTGCGGTAGCTACGCCACTGCATAGAGCAATCATTAGAGAAAGTTCAGCCGAAGCACTGCCCTCTAATTTGGCACTATCTCGCTTATCCGCGCTAACAGCTTACGAATAATGGTCTTAGAATATCACACTAAGTATACTACTTCGTTTACCAGAGTTTGAAGAAATGTACAAATGATGCCCATTGAAAATTGAACACTAGAAACAGTAAAGTCGAGATTCAAAGTTAGGCATGACGGCTTAAAACGCCCAAGACAAAAGTGTACAACATTTTCTCTTACGAGTATTTTAACTGTTAAAAAGTGCGTTTAGATGTATAGTTATCATACATTTTCTTCTTCATTTAACCGTGAAGTATCACAAGGTAACGTTTAGTTTTCTTTTGGAGAAGAAAAAGGTTCTAATTTGCGTCGCATTTCTGTTCTTCACCTTTAGGCTCATTTTGAGAGGGAAGAAAAACTTCGTTTGTTTAATACAGTAATTATGAAAAATAAATGCAATGCATATACCCTATTATTATGCAGTCACGGTTAAATTGCCGAGTTCCAAGACTAGCTGTAATTGTTAGGGTTCCGTACCCAAAGGGTAAAACTGGACCGTATTACTAAGACTCCACTGTCCGTCTGTCACCAGGCTGTATCTTATGAACCGTTATAGCTAGACAGTTGAAATTTTCTCAGATAATGTATTTCTGTTGCCGCTATAACAACAATACTAAAAACACATAATTGTATGCCTGTCTGTCTATGTCTAAAACCAATATAAAATGATCGAACACCGAGTACATTTTGCTTAGGAGTAGGGCTCTGCTATCATTGGATTTTCTAAGATACGGCCGTTTGTAGCGTATATTTTGTACGGGACCCTCGGTGTGCAAGTCCGACTCACACTTGGCCGGTGTTACATTCCAATATTGTGTAAGGGAAACATGATGTAAGCAGAAACGCAAGAGAGGACCCGTGGGAAATCAGCACGGGGCTCTTATCCGGTAGCCAAGTTGGATCACGACTCCTATTGGGTTTGTTCTAAAGGGTTGTGTTTATTGAAACGAAAAAAGTACAGAAAATGTTCGTACTTCCGCCAAATAAAATAAAATTGTATTTATTACGCTTGAGAAGTAATTCTTATTCGTCACGTAATAAATGCAACGTTCTAATCATTTCAGCCATAGAACGTCCACTGCTGGACACAGGCCTCCTCAATAGATTTCCACATGGGCCCGATAGAGGCGACCCGCATCCAGCGAGTCCCCGCAACACTAACCAGGTCGTCCGACCACCTTGCAGGTGGCCTTTTCACGCTGCGCTTGCCGGTACACGGTCTCCACTCAAGAACCTTTCTGCCCCAACGGCCCTGCCCATCGCCACTTCAGTTTGCTTACCCTGTTTGCTATATTGGTGACCTTGGTTCATCTACGAATCTCCTCATTTCTGATTCGATCTCGTAGAGCATAGCCCTTTCCATAGCTCGCTGAGTGACTCTGAGCTTCCTTAAGAGGCCTATAGTCAGAGACCACGTCTCGGCTCAGTAAGTCACCGGTAATACGCACTGGTTGAAGACTAAATACACATAGCGGACAGTAAATAATTTATTACACTGTTAAAAATTATGTAATTTTACATACAAAAACAACACATAAACCTGTAAAATACCTGAAAACGCAAGGAAAATTACGAAAGATTATGCATATTTACATAACTTTCATTAATTTAAGAAAACATCAATGCAAATTTAATGAAAATTACGAATAAATTCATATACCTTCCTATATTTCCTTAGTTTTCAGGAATTTTACAAGTTTATGTGTTTTTTTTGTACATCAAATTACATAATTTTTAACAGTGTGAGTACTTACAATGTCTTGAAACATACAGCTCAAATCATTCTAATAATGTACAGTCACCAGCATTAATATCTGCCAAAGCAAATCACGCATAAATATCTGACACGACTCTATTTCTAGGGCTGTTAGATATTTTTGCCCGCTTTGTTATGGCAGATATTGATGCTGGTGATGGTGATTGTACGAGTGTGTGTAAATAAATCAATTTACGTGATTATGGGATACTGCTAACAAAACTTGATACACCAAAATGATAACTACAAAAAGCTAGATTATTCCAACTGAATAAACGAAAGTTGCGATAAGTAATATAAATATTATTTTCATTCCGGAAACATTTTAGGGGGAAGCTCTTTCTACAATTTGCAAGTTCATGGTAAAAATGAGCGTAATGCCCGTTTATTTATCTTTGCTATTGAAATAGTACGCTGTTTCCGATTGATATTAAGATCACTTGATCTGAATTGTAAAGCACGGGTTTTTGTTTTCGTGATATGTACAGTTTTGTTTGTTTTTCGTGATAAGTTGGTTAAATAATATACCTATAACCCTATCCATGCATGTCCTCTGCTTCTGTGGACCACTCATGAGGAAAAGAAGTATCTACCTAGGGCAACATGTCGTGCCCCCGGAAGTGATACAACATTTCACTGCTCAAAGGATTTGGGAATTCCTAGACTCAACGGGCCTCAGTAGTGAACTCTAATAAAGGGCTGCCACAATAGATCTAATCTGGTCGAGGCGGCATACAGAAGGCCAACAAATCAACAATAATTACCCTATCCAAATATTTGTGCGCCAAAGTTTTTCAAGACCCCAGATTATTTTTAATGTTATGATTGATGATGTTAATTATGATTGAAATAAATATAAAAAACAACATTATGAGTACATAAAATATAAAGTACAACTGTATCGCTGTTTATATGTTTTGATTGACCAATTTATTGAAATGTATGGTTATTAATGAAAGAAATATGAATTCCAGCATCATGAGTAGGTACAAGCATAATCTTAGTGACGACGAAATTATGAATTACGATATTCTGAAAACTGCCTATTATGAACACGGCAGTAGTATGAATTTAAGAAAGATACAATTATAAAGTAAAATATTCGATTTCACTACAAATCGGTAGTAGAAGGAAACTTCGCAGGATCGATTTTACGCTAGTAATTATGGACCTACCTAAACGTATTTAAATAATCACGAAATTTATTTATTTTATCTATGAACATAAAAAACAAGTTATCTCGAAAAACAGCTCAACTGACCTTATTTTTACCCGACTCCCAAAAAGGAAGGGGGTTGTCAATTTGTCGGAACCTTTTTTATATATTTATTTATCGTATGGCTTTACTACACACTGGAATTGAATCAGCAAAAATAATTAATTAGAATAATAACTGACCTAAGACAATAAGATATCTTGGAGATTGATCCTCCACCTGAGCTTGTTTTAAGTCTAACACTAATAAATATATTTTTACAAAATGAGGTGTTAAATTAAGATGGGGTTTACCTTTGAAGGTACTTGAAACATACACATACATACAGTTCTCAGCAACATCGTGCAGAAATCGTAGAGATTGTTTACAAACACCGTATATTATAAGCTTCGCCGGATGCCGCAATTAATGTTAACGTTATTATAAATCAATCAAATACTAAAAATAGCAAAGTTGTGTGCAAAAACTGAATAAAGGTTACCTTTCTTTAAAAAGAACATTCACCTTTTCTTAAACATAAATATTTGCTTATTTGTAATAGGTATTTACTTACTAACTTGTAAAGAAACATTTGTATTTACTCGTCTGACTATTGTTCTCTCTATGTTCCATTAGAAATGATTTAATATAGCATTTTTGGTTTTTGAAATTCAAGCAGAAAATAAAAAAGTTCATAAACCTTAATAAACTCTGATTTGTAACTCAATTCCAAAATCGAACATTAACGTTAAGACGGGCTGTGATAACTGCATTTTGGTTAAAATAACTAAATAATCAATTGACGACCGGCTTAGCTCAGCGGGAGTAACGTTGCCTGCGAACTGTTGGTCCTGGGTTAAAATCCCAGTAAGGGCAAATATTTTTGTGATGAGCTTAAGTATTTGTTCCTGAGTCTTGGATGTTTCGTATGTACATAAGTAAATGTTTTGTATTAAATGTATCGTCGTCTTGTACTCATAAAACAAGCCTTATTGACAAGAGACTAGTTCGATTTGTGTATAAATTGTCCCGATATATTTATTTATTATTATTTATTAATCAAAAAGAAAACTGTCAAATTTTGGAATTGAATACTCTTTTGAATAATTTAATAAATCGTTGAACATACATAAAAAAGTACATACAGTGGAACATAGAACCTCTGTTTTTGTCGTTGGTTAAAAAGTACTGTCAAAGTCACTCAGAAAATGTAATCTACCCAATTTTGAAATACAATTATTATAGTAACAAGTTTCAATGAATTCAAATAAATTGTCCAGCTACGTTCTAACCGAGATAATATTATTATGTTCATGTAGCGTATTTCACACCACTTTGGGAGTAAATACTAATCACATAAAACAGCGCTTGGCACTGTGTTGGCACTGCTTTTATTTTAGTCGTGTTTTGTTTAAAACACGACTCACATACTCATATACGGCTTCCACCTGCATAATTTCGTACCCAGCAGAGCGTATTAATTTGCTCATATTTAAAGAAAAATGGTGTTATAAGCCTTTCCTTGGGCAAGCCGGAAATCGGCTTATATGAACGCCATGCCACAGGTACCCAGTTACAAGACTTCAATAACATTGTAGGGGTTTAGAGAATAAATAAGAGTGTGTACACGGGTAAGAGTTTAAAGTTTGCGTTCGTAATCAAATACGAAATATTTTCTTCTGTTTCCGCGATTATTGCCCATTTAAATTAAACAATTTTAACGGATTATATCGCGTATATTATCTCATTTGAGTTCCCGAGGTTTCGGAAGCTTTTCAGCTTTCCATGGTCACGGTTTGACTGAGAAAAGTAGAGTACACATACGTTATCGACCAGTTTTTTAACTTTATGTGTTGACTAAATAGACATATTTTTCTACCTCATTTAGTTTCACGTCCAATCCCTCATAGCAACACTATAAGTAACAGTTCGTTTATAAATACAAGCCTCAAGCCTTCGTCCGCATTATCAAGGACTGAGTAACTAACATTTTAATGAATATGCCCTGTACAAATTTCACCCCCCTTTTCACCTCCTTAAGGGATGATTTCTGGGAAAAAAACTATCCTATGTCCTCCCCATTTCATAAATCGGTTCCGTGGCTTAAAGCGTGAAAAGTAAAAACAGACAGACTGAGTTACTATCGCAACTGGCGGAACGGCAGTGCCCCCGCCAAGTCGAGCAAAAGAGAAAAAAATATACGGCTGCACTATCCTTTTTTCGAAGCCATTCGAGCCATTTTCGACCCCCCTGTAACTTCTTTGTGAAATTTATAGTATTAATGGAAGGTATAGTGCATGCCTCAATTATACTTCCGCCGTAACTTCGCTGTATACAGCAACATAAAACATATTGCTTGAGTGTCAAATCAAATCAAAATCAAAATCGTTTATTCGTAGTAATATGGTTACAGAGATCGTATAAAGTTAAACTGCGAACTGCATATTACGCCATTGCTGGCGTGCGAATATTTTGTAAAAATATTTACATGTAGGTAGACTTAATTACTAAAGAACTCATTCATAGAGTAAAAGGGTCTGTGCAACAGCCATTTATAGTAGATCTGTCTTGAATCTATTCAAAGGCAGTTCACACAGGTCTCTGGGTAACTTATTAAATACTCTGATAGCCATAATATAGGCATTACTCTTATAAATTTGCAAGTGTGCAAGTCATGTGTGTATAAAAAACTATGTAACGTTATTTTTAAGGTTCTTTGTTTTATACTCAATGGTACAACAATATACAAATTATAATCAACCACCATGAAGAACCCAATCTCATCATACACCAAAGGGTACCTACTCGCAACTTCGTCATCGGAGGAGACAAAAATCATAACCCTTTTTTTTCAGCGTAGTCGAGTTAAAAGTATCCTATAACTATCCATGGGTGGATGACCAGCTACGTGTAACAAAATAGCTGTAATCCGTTTAGCCGTTTTGACGTGATGAAGCCCCAAAGACACAACATCCACACAAAAAAAAAAGATTTCGATTTGGTGACCTTCAAATAGTCCGTATCACTTTTTTTTAAATATCTTCAATGTACTGCCATTTCATTTATACAACTTTATAATAGTATAAATTAAGTAGGCATTTATTATGAGTATAATATTAAGTCATTGATGTACACTACAATATGTATCGATAACTTTGTACGGTACTCATTTTATATGCAATAAAATGTTTCCATACAAATGACTGAAATAACAAAACGCTAAAGTTTCCTACTAAACTTATGTATGTACGTCTGGAAACAAAACAAGCTATTTTGGTCGGAGCTGCTAACGACGTGGTCAACACTGAGGCAAATATTGACCAAAGTTTTGACGTAGACATCTTCAGCAGGTGGTAATGTGATTGACAGTATTTAGAGCCTTAGACTACTAATCAATAATAGTATGTGTCTATAGAAATAGACGGAATATCGTCCTCCTTGACGTATCTGTCAACGGTCTATCACGGCTACGTATCATCTGTGCCCCTGTACGTACTGATTCTGTGGGGAAATTCTGTAGAATTACACAGAGTATTTAAGATAAGTAGAAAAAAAAATCTGACTCATTTGTGGGGCGTGGTTTGATGATAGTTGTGTTGCACTATTCAAAATGTTACACATTCTGCCTTTACCTTGTTTGTTTATCAGAGAAGTGTGTATTTTTGTAAACTCACATTATTCCACCAATTTTCTATAAAAAAATGTATTTATCATATTATATGCAATGACATTTGCAATCGCATACCAAATAGTAAGTATTAAACTATAAAAGGGAATAGTTAAAAAAAATAGCCGTCTGCTCGACGTGTTTCTATAGTTTAAGAAGTTTTCTCGTCTCATGTACAATTAGGTAGAATTAGGTCATTGAAATTTTATTATATATTCAATATTTATTTTATTTTGATGTAAACAATTATAATATGAATATAAACTAAAACTAAACCTTATACTAAATCACCTAAGTCGGTACCTCTGGGTAGAGTACCCATAAGACTGGCTGCGTTTCCTCTCTGGATGGATATCCCAATCCTTTGGGCGAGAAACGAGCCAGCCCTAAGGTCACCGGTTACATTTTTTTTTTGTAATTGTGCCGAAGAGTTCGTTGGTATCTGAGCTCCACGGGGTTTCGACAGCAAACGCCGCAAATATATGTCGGTCAGTGAGGCCTATATATTTACGGCGTTTACTTGCCTCGGCTGCCGCAGCCGCCCCGCCTGCTCTCACCAGATGAGGGGTAGTCCGAGGCGCCATGGCATGAGGGTCATACCGTCGGGACGCTTGCCATCATCTCGCGCCAGACCGGGGGGTTCCAGCACCGCTGGCACGTTGGCACTGACGAGGGCCCGACGGATAATGTCATTGAGGCAGGCGTAACGAGACAGACGGCCCGCGCGTTTTCAATATTTAAAAAATCCAAATCGTAACTTGGAAAACGAGGTACAATTACGATACGAAGGAATTTTAGAAGCCTAATGTATAATTTAGAAGTTAGTTAGTTATATGTATGTTTAAGCGTTTGAACAGAATTTGTTGAAATTTTGGCACACAACGCGGCCGAAATCACGAGTAAATGTTAGTAATAAAACAATTGATATTACCATGTAACCTAGAACGCAAAAGCTTAGAACACTAGTTTCTAAGCCAATGTCATATCAAACAAGTCTATATCTGGAGCTATAACCCAGTTTGTCAATAACACAGTGTCAACACGACGCAACGTCAACATTCCTAGCTCTCCAGCTGCGCCACTAGGAAAAGTAAACACTAAATAGTCCTATTGTCGAGAACGCAATAAGCATGACTCCAGGGTACGAAAATCTAAATTATATTTAATCCGTCAGTTAAACTATATATTGGACACGTATCTTTTGCTTTTTGAAATTAACAAAAAAATGCTCAGATAAATTCCATTAATGAAGAATGGAATGAATCCCGAATGGAAGAGAGTGCTAGAGCGACGTATGGATGATTATTAATAAGATACTAGTTAACATTTGTAGAATAGTTCTTTAGTCTTAAGTATGAATCGATGTAACGCCATGGGGTATACTGTCATGTTACATATCTTTATGATTCAATAAATGAAAAGAAATGAAAAAAATGAATGACGTCATAACTAAAGGCCTAATCAGACGTACCACACCACACGGTAACCACAACCACAGCCGCAACCACATGGCAACGACAACCAATTAAAAAATATCTAGACTTTCATCCAGCAGTGGAAATTTTATTTAGGAATACAATTGTGGTGAACAAAGTAAACAAGATTTTCACTTTCACCTAGGTACTTACAATACACGCATAAACGCTTGCCGAAACCAACGCTTAAAATACGCTGACTGTGCGTTATCGCAGTGACGTGATTGATGACACATGGGCCACATTCTTCCGTAAAACGCAACCGCGTGGTCGGTCCCACCACATCAAAGCAACTACAAGAAGCTGCAGCGCAATTATTCACACGTAACCACTGCGCTGCGTCACGATTTTTAGTCGCTGCGTTGTCGTGTGGGTGTGGTACGCCTAAGTAAATGTCACGCGACATTTTGACTGCTACCGTCCCAATAAGTGACTACTGACAGATCAAATCAGATTATTTTTATGAACTATTGAAAGGTTCCGAGTCTATTTTTATCACCTCATAATGTTATATGTTCAAATTGCGTCATAAGGACACAATTTTAGTAGTTTTAAACGGATCGGATGACCTCGTAAGGTTCGCGAGGAATCAGTAGATAGAGTCTGCGCAAGATCACATTCTGTGGCGAGCTATAGGGAGGCCTATGTTCAACAGAGGACGTCCGTGGCTGATAGATAGTAGATAAGGATTTAGTTTTTAGTTATTAAATGCGTAAGAATAAGTGTTCATATATTTTTCGGCATATTTTCGGAAATAGCGCTTAACTATAAGCGTGGCATAATTCATACTGACTACAGGAAAGTTCACAATTGTAGCAATGAACTTTATAAACTGTGTAACTATTTTTACTTTGGACTATGAAACAAATATTATTATATTATTTCAGCACCTCGGAGCAGTTTTACGCGACCCATAAACATTGCGAGCGATCCTTCAAAAATATCTCGTTAGATTTACGGCCGCGGCTGTATCATAACATCCAACTAGTTGATATTTAAGTTTATATAAGTAGTATTTACTCCTGAGTTTGTATTCTGTATATCATTCATTAGTACAGTCGAGTTCAGAAATATGTGAGCATTATCATGGGTTAAAAAGTAAGTGTACATAGAAGAGTACTTTTACATTTGTACAGATTGAACAGTCAAAAATATACAAACGTCATACTTGTCATATTTATCTGACCAAGGCTCGCAATAATATGTAAGCAACTGAAAACTAATAAATATCTGTACTTAAGGTGCGTCCACACTTGTATCATTTGCTCGTATCCGATCACCGTGGCGTGGCATAGCATGACTGCGTATCGCACTGCTTGGACGCTCGCTGTCGGCGCGGCGATCACGCCGCGCTTGTCCGATCTAAGTGTGTGATACGCGTAGCAACATGGATTTCGAGCGATCGGATCGGCGCAACGTCCAAACGCGTGATCGTGACACGCGATCATGCCACGCGACGAATATCTGATCGGGCAAATGATACAAATGTGGACGCACCTTTAGATCAAAATGATCTACATAAATAGCGCAAGGCTTTTTTTTAAATACTTGTAAACTGGTAGTGGCACAAAAACATGGGTACCTACTAAAGTTTTCGGAATTTATGTGAACAAACTTCGTTCGCGGAGGAGAAAAAGTCATAAACCGTCTTTTTTTGGACGCGTAGTAGGGTAAAAAATATCCTATAACCATCTGTGGATATCCAGCTACCCATGTACCAAAAATAGCTGAATTCTGTGTAGCCTATTTGGCTTACTGCAGCCACAACGACATATACAAACATACAAGAAATAAATATAAAATATTTTAGGTTCAGTGACTTAATATCTCCAATGTACATACATTTCATTTTTACAACTTTATAATAGTATAGATATAACGCCATATTTGAAAACATTAAAATGCTTTAGTATGACTACAGCCTTAATGCCTGTGTCACAGATTAGACACTTTTAGACACATCTTCTCTGATCTAAGTCCGTCATTTACTAGACGCAAATAGACACAAACCCCTATAACACGACATAAATTGCCAACAAAGGTAACAATTGCCACCGAGGAATGTTACCCCTATAATTCCCAAACAACAAAACATCCGCCGTCTCTCGGACTATTAAATTAGATTGAGTTCCAGTAACCCAATTTGGCTTAAAAATAAGCTTCACTGGAGATCGAGATAAGGTTGCAAAAGGTCAAACAAAACATAATCGCTGCCATGACACTTTAAATATTATAACCATGGCTATCCACAGGGAATACGCTCCTTGGGTTGCCTTGTCTATAATATTTACCGAGTGAAATCCCTTTACGGGCCCGGCCACTACTTCGAGCGGCGGCGGCGGCAGCGGTTTTTCTAATCCATTGCGTGTGATCCCAACTATCCACAGTGCGAGGCGCGTCTCAAACGCGCAATGAACAGACAAAACGCTCCCCGCGGCGCAATTCTCGCTATGTCGTGCCCGGGTTGTTAGGTTCGTGGGCGGGAATACCGATGACGCAGTTCTTAAACAGGAAATTAAACTGAAAGGACATGTCATTTTCAATACTACTCTTAAAGCTAGCTAACGGAGGATTAACGGGGGATCCAATTTTTCATATATTTTTAGCGAGCGTAAACACGTACAGCACACTACGGAAATATCCCTATTTCTACAAACGCACATTATTAAAATAAATCACTTACAAATAAAAAACACCGGAGATTTCGCTATTACTTTGGCAGAGGAGAATATTTTCGTATGGCACCTTTTTTTTTTTTTTTTTCATCGTCATTTACATTAACATTTCTTGCATCTCCAGTAGTTAAATGCTCTGAAATACTTACTACTATTGTAACGTATTTTTTTATTATATTTGAAAAAAATAAAATAATAATCAGTTTAAACAAAAAACTGTACACAATAAGATTCGCCGGTGTGTGCAGGGTGTCTGTCAGTCTTTAAAAGTAAGATAGCAATTTTAAACTTCAATATAATGGAGTAAAGATATCTTCATACGATAATTATGTTATTAATTTTGAGAGCCCAAATAAAAGTTGTTTTAAAAAAACCATGCTAACCTTTGCGAGTATGTTTGAGAAAAATCTTTAAAAGCGTCACGTGGTATAGTCGAATCAAAATCTGAGTCACCGTTTGTTGGTAAACATGCGGGACTCGGGGCCGCGTAACCGTCGCTCAAGCCAAATTAACCTGTCACCGGCACTTTGGAGTGGCGTCGATTTTATTAGCCCCCGTCGAAAAACTAGCAGTCCTATACATTTTAACCTTATGTTCAAAAATATGTCAAAAAATTATAAAGATGAAAGTTAATAAACTCTTTCAACGAATTTTATTTTCAACATGATCGGATATACCGTTTTTAAGTTATTATCGAAAACTGCGCGTCTTAGCACAAGGACGTAAGTGCCGTGGAGACAACGCTCGTGCACTTTTTCACGGCTGCGGAACCCTACACTGAGCATGGTCCGACATACTCTGGGCCAATTTTTTATCAGTTCACGTATTACTTATTGAAGTAATGTTATTAGCATTGGCCCTTTTATATTACTATATTAGCGTTGACAAAATTACGTATCTACTGACGAAATGACTGCCATAAAAATGCTGATTGACATTGCATTTACGTGACGAAATATATATCGACTTGGCGGGGGCACTACCGTGCTCCCGGATTTTAAGCAAGTATAACATATTTATGGTACCTACGTATTAATACATTTAGGACACGAAGGGGGCGTAGATATTTTCCATCCATATAAAGGTAAGGGTGACAGAAAAAAAAACGGTTTTTAATAAATGAGCGCATTATTTTACCCAAAATATTTCATTTCTCAAATATTTAATTCCCCTACCGATCTACCTACCTACTCTCATCTGGCATATTTTTTTTTGTATTTGGCATAATTCACCATTTGGCAAAATGCATTTTTTTTCAGAAACTTTACAATTTTCAAGACTTTTTGAGGCATCTGTTAAATACACTCGGTTAGGTTACGTTTGTGTTAAAACAAACCTGAAAAGTTTACGTGTTCAGAAAAAAATGCATTATGCGAAATGATGATTATGACAAAAAGTTTAAGCCAGATGATGTTTAACCTTTCCCAACCTTAGTTTTATCGGAAACCGTAACTACGCTCTGGCTTAAAAAATATTTGGATTTTTCTTTGGTAAGTATCTGTAATGAAACTGTTGGGAAAAATAGTTTGCTCAAAAAAAAGGATCCCAGAAAAAAAATAGGGATCCCTGCTTTAAGCGTAAGATGGGGAAATGTATGTACCTCACGTAGAACATAAAACACTTGATGACTTATAGGCTATTGATGGACTTTATGAGGGCGAACTTAATGCAACATTTTATGTGTTTCGGGAATTATATGAGATATAGTTTGACGTTCAGTAGCCAAGTCATTGTAGTTATGAGCTTTTTATCTACAGCCATATAATAAATCCTCTTTGATGTGTTCAAAACCCATAGGTAACGACCAGTAGCGTGTGGTCCATATGCACAAAGGCACTGCCTACCTTGAAGGACCATGGCTCCATATAGGCACAGATAAAACTGTTTACCTTGGTTAAAAACTCTATGTACGTCACTGGTTACGTAACGACCAGCTTTTCAATACTAAATGTTCAAATTCTCATAACTGCATATTCGATATAACCAGGCGTGCAAGCCGCACTGCGGTTATTACTACATCGAATACGATGTGGTTATGAGATCATTACAGTACAGATCTGGGCCGCCGCCGCGCCGTCATGATATCTTGGTAAACATGGTTCCTGGCTCAGTGTTTCCACATAAAACACATGAAAGCAAGTCAATTTATGGATGTTGACAATTTACTGTATGCAACTGTACATAATTAAAACAATCGTGTTTTGACCTCTCATTATGTATCCGTTGCATAAACTACTATAATGCTCCATATATTATGTACCCACAGTGTCTACGGTATACGGACTATTTCAAGGTCACTGATTCAAAAATATTTTTTTATTTTTTGTATGTTTGTATGTGCCAAAACGGCTAAACGGATTTCAAATATTATTGCTAAACGGATAGCTGGGTATTCACCGACTACACTGAAGTAAAAACACAGGGTAATAATTTTCCAAATTATTTCGGGACCCCGTTTTCCTGATTCAAAGTACGTGCTTTGAATAAAATCTTACAAATGTCAAGTCCGAAATAATGTAAGCGACCTCCTTTAAGAAGCTTGCGACCCCTTAGGGAGTCGCCACCCAGAAGTTGAAAAAACAGCGTCTTAGTTCATATGCGTAAAAGGCGGACAAATGTTCAGATTTTTGGTTCAACTCATTCATTGCATCATATCACATTACACATCGTAAAACACATCAATAAAAAAAATATATGTCACTTTCAACTCCAGAATACGACGAGTTGCAAAACAAGTTCTATGAAGGAAACATGAGCGCGCAGTTTTACTATGATAATATTTTAGTGTGACGAGCTTTATTGCTGACTGTACTTTTCATTAAACACCTATCAATTACTCACCGAGACGCTGCGAAAGAGCCCAAACTCGGTAGGATTACGTTATTTTATTACACAGTTCCTATGACCGCCTTCCGGCTCCATCATCAGATCAGCTCGATGATGTTACAATATTTTATTGTCACTTAACTCACATAAGTATGCCAAATTTTACATCAATCGGAAACCGAGACGTGAGTCAAATTTAACTTGCAAGATTTGACTCGTTAACACAAACAATGCAAGTTATATACAAGGTTGTAAAAGCAGACTATAATATTAATTAGATTCATTCATTCATTATTTAAGAGTTTGACTCTTTCGGCGCACATCCCTCCAGCCCTTTCTAAAATAAGTACTCATTTAAAAAATAAAAACAGTACCAAAATGTGGTACACAAATCCCCTAAACTGAGTAAAGTTTATTAAAAAGTGTTTACTTAAAATTAATATTGATTGAAGTTAATGAATGCTCTTTATTCTGTTAGTAAAGCAAAGAGATTGTTATAAATTTACAACTACAGGCATTTCCTAAGAGGAGACCAGGGTTGAGAAGAAAGATAAATCAATAAAAAAAAATAACGGTAACTTTTTCCCGCTCCTAAACATTTCCCTCTTCATAATAAATAATGAACACATAAATTAATTCCCTTTCGATATTAAATTCCCTCACCTGAATAGACTTATCCTCGGAGTCGGGCATGGTTCAAGCGGCACTGTATATAGTAAATAGTATACTCGTATAGTGACGCACAGACAGACCGGCCGCGTGGCGGGTCGGGATCGCAGTGGCGGGCTCGGCGGGATGCCGTCGCTGGAGCGCGCGGGCACTGGCATGAAGAAACGTCGCGCGGATCCAGTGAGGATCTCTCATAAATATCCTGTGGATCCCTCGTGACTCCCAAGTGAATCCCTTGACAAGGCAATGAGAAATGACGCACGGATCCCGTGTTGATCCCTCACGAATCCCAATCTAAGAAGCTGTACTATCCTCAAACCAAACAGACGACTGAGGCAATAAACGCCGGCGGCCGTAGGGATGGCGGCATCTCGATACTGGATTTATTTAAATGTCGATAAGATTGATTATATTTCTTGCATAGCTTAATACTGTAACTTATTTTTATGGTTTTATTCGTTTATGTTATTTTCAGTATCGTGCTGATACCGTAGGTCATTAGACTATCACACTAATTATTTTACATATAATAACACAATGACAGTCATTAGGGTACGCCGATTTTATTATAGTATAACTATTAAAGATGACAATTAGTAGAAAAGGATTACAAATGGAGTACCTACATGATCAATCTTCAAGAGGATAGTGACAGTGATGAAGAATATTTTTAATTTTAATACTATTAATATAATATTTATTTATTTATTTAGTCTTACTATGTTTTAGTTCTAAAGTACCTAATTGTAGTTTTAAAAGTATTTATTTCTTAATATAAAATATTGTATGCATTACTTTGTTTTCATTTTTGCATGTTATCTTATCGACATGCCTTGTACCGTGTGCTTTCTACCTGCCCTATGCGGCCCGGCTGATAACAGGCATGCTGCATAAGGGCGTACGGGTGCGAAAGAGACAATACGATGCTAATTGTTTTACGATCCCAGTCGTCTATTTGGTTTGAGTATAGTATAATATATACATGGCAAGAAGAAACGTTGCGTGGTTGATTTCGTTGGGTTCCGTCACCCAAGAGCCTAATATAGCACAAGCAAGGAGAAACGTCGCACTGACGTGGGGAAATGCTTTATGTATACCTATCCATTCAGGGGCAACGATGGATTATGTTCTGTTTGCTCCGACTTAAACCTGGTGACTAAATCGTCCTTGCCACCAGATGGCGGGGTTAGGAAACGCTTTCGCACATCAGGAACCCCGCCGGTGGTGGCCTTACATAAGCGGCCCCGTCTCGAGGTACGGATGACCACACCATGTCCGCAGAGAATAGGGAGAACGGAGCACCGTAATACCGGCACTTCTCTTTCTCTGCGGCCAAATCAACTCCGCAACAGTGGTACGGCGCCGCCAAGGTCACAGGGGGTAGGGAAAGTAGCGCACCGTAATACCATCACGCCTTTCTCCCTGCGATCCCACCTGGGCTGCAGAGTGGGTTCCTATAAATTATAATAAATAGTAAATACTATACGCGTCTTCCCTCCCTTCTCAGTCCACGACGTCGCATCCCAATCCCAATTTCAGCCCGCTTGAACCGTCCTCCTCGGGCCGGCCAGCCAGCCAAACAACCTCTCTCCTAGCTTCACCGTGAGTGACCAGACCACAGTTAATAGAGCCCCACTGCCGCTACAAGGCGGGTACCCATCGGGGTGGCTTCCTCCTCCTCCTTGTGTCGTATTTCTCAGTAGTGAGGGTCATGACCTCCCTTCAAATCAAATCAAATCAAAATAATCTTTATTCAAGTAGGCCTAGTTACAAGCATTTTCGAAATGTCAGTTACATGAGAGTGAATGTTTGCTGGGAGAAATACAATATGATCCAACATTTGCTGCAAGGATTAGGGAAACCCAGAAAAACCTAATCAGATCATTTAACTTAAGTGTAAAATTATTGATAAAATCATCATTTTTAAAATTAAAATAATCAATAAGATAAATCCCAAAAGGATTGTCAATAAAAAATAAATAATCTAGAATGTGTTTAGAATAAAATTCTAAATGTCAGAGTATATAAAACAATTAAGATTAAAATAATAATAATACCTTAGGTATTCGTTAAAATAATTATTCATATACCTACATGACGCTATAATTTACATTAATCCCACGCGGCTTCATCATTCATGTAGTCTTGTGTGCTATAATAAGCTTTAGAAAATAATTTTCGTTTCACAATATTTTTGAATTTACCAATAGACAACTCAGTTATGCTGCTAGGAAGTTTATTATAAAATCTCACACAGTTACCCATGAATGATCTCCTTATTTTATGGAGCCTAGTAGCAGGCACTGCGAGCTTATGCTTATTTCTAGTATTAATATTATGTATATCACAGTTCTTCTTAAAGTCGGTAATATTTTTATGTACATACATAATATTCTCATAAATGTATTGACAATGCACTGTCATTATATTAATGTCCTTAAACTTATATCTAAGCGACTCTCTATAGTTCATTTTATATATCGCACGAACAGCCCGCTTCTGCAGAACAAATATAGTATTAATGTCGGAAGCACTGCCCCATAGTAAGATGCCATACGACATAATACTGTGGAAATAACTGAAATACACTAATCGAGCCGTTATCACGTCTGTTAATTGACGAATCTTACTTACTGCAAAAGCTGCAGAACTCAGTCTATTCGAGAGATTAGCAATATGGGGACCCCATTGGAGCTTAGAATCGAATGTTATACCGAGAAAGACTGTACTATTAACTAGTTCCAGTTCCTCACCTTTAACCATAACGCTTGCTTGCTCGTGTTTTACGTTACTCGTGACAAACTTAACACATTTAGTCTTTTTCTCATTCAACAATAAATTATTTATATTAAACCAATTTACTACTTCACAGATAGCATTGTTTACGTCATTGTAGGATCGTTGATTTCGTACGACTTTGAAAATTAGAGACGTATCATCTGCAAACGAAACTATCTCATGGTGGGTCTGTACGAGGTGTGGCAAGTCGTTTATATAGATAAGGAACAGGAAAGGTCCCAATATTGATCCCTGCGGCACACCCATAGAGACTAATGACCCCGGTGAACGCTTTCCATTCACGTCAACCCTTTGTATTCTACCATTTAAATAAGACTGTAATAAATTTAGTGCTAATCCTTTAACTCCGTAGTGGTGTAGCTTCCTGATCAGTGTCTCATGATTAACGCAATCGAAGGCCTTAGATAAATCACAGAAGATGCCTAAAGCATCTCGCGATTCCTCCCAGGCATCGAAAATGTGTTTTACGAGCTCAACTCCGGCGTTGGATGTCGAGCGACCCCGCGTAAAACCGAATTGCTTACTATGCATCAAATTATTCAAATTAAAATGTTTTAACAATTGATATAGAATTAGCTTTTCAAAAATTTTACTAAATGTAGGTAGTACAGATATTGGTCTAAAGTTAGTGGGGTCAGAGGTACTACCTGATTTAAATAAAGGAGTTATTTTGCTATGTTTCATCAGATCAGGAAACTCACCGCAGTCAACACTGTTATTGAATATATCTGCCAAGTCAGGCGCTATTACTTCTATTAGGGATTTGACAGCATGGACTGAGACCCCCCATAGGTCATAGGTTTTTTTGACATTAATTGATTTAAATGCCTTTACTACATCTGAAGGACTGACATGTTCAAAATAGAAGTCCTTACTACATTCTGGAACGTTTTCTTTTAACAACAAAACGGCAGACGAAGGTGATGAATTTAAACACTTTGTTGTGGATACTGGTATATCGGTGAAGAAATTTTCAAATTCTGTTGCTACATCTAAACTAGAATCTATAATTTTGCCATCAATTTTTTATTGTAGATCACTAATTGCGTGCCTTGATCTACCAGTCTCCACATTAATCACTTTCCAGGTGGTTTTGATAATATTGGAAGTACTTAGGTACTTCTGTAGCAGTGTGGAGGGCGTTGGAGCTGTAGAGTCAAGAGCGGTGTGAATCTGGTCATACCAGGTTGGGGGGCTTAGGATGCCCTAACCTAACTTAACCCACGTCTGGATTTGCATGCCGCACCCTACTATAACGGAATATTTACTCGTATAACGCCCTTTTTTCGTGGAGTAGACTGTGTACCCAGTGCCCACGCTTCGGGGGGATATGGTGTTTGCCACCTAACCTAGGGTTGCTAACCGAATGCCAAGGTCCCGGAAACACATCCCCTTCAGATGGTTTAATACCCTAACAAAACGCAATTTTGTATACTTTTTACTTTCTCATGTGAGATTATCCTCTTAAAGCAATACTTAATTGAGTGGTTAGGCGCGAATGAAAATACCGAGCGCGTAGTAAAAGCAGATTATTCATTGGAAGGAGATTAATAAATAATCAACACTATCCTAAACAGCAGATTACAAATGGAGTTACAAAATATTAGCAATCTTAAACACTCAAGTGTTCAATATCAGATTTTTATGTTGATCCATTTTAAACCTGCTGAGCAATACTATTATAACAAGGTTGATAATTCAATTTCCATTTAATGCACTTAAAAAAAATTGGGACTAATTGCTTTGCGGTTTGGAGAACAAATAAAATAGTAGTGTATAGATGCAATGCCTTTAACTTCAGAAACTATAAAACTGTTTTTGTACTTTATTATAATTTATTATTTTATAAATATATTTCACCATCGGCGTAATTTAGGACCGAAATTTCTGGCCCCCAACAGCAGTTTGCTCATGTCATGAGTATATTGATTTTATTGAGGGCTACTTATACAAAGTCTAGTGCATGTTGTGGCACCATATGGCACCATTTGTAGCAGACAATAGACAAGAATTAAGCGATTCGGTTAGAGTGAAAGACAGCTTGGCACTGAAAATTTTGGATCCCCTGCACATTTTTCGCGGATTCCAACCCCGGGAGCTTGCATATAACAGGCATGAAATAGCGTCGCCATGGATCCCAACTCAAGAACGAAGAAAAGAAGAAAGGGCGTCAAGGTGGGGTATATCAACTTGCCCCCCTCCCCCCTTCCCCAGGCTGTCGGCTGGCGACGCTCTTGGAAAGGGGGATTGTAAGAGAGACGAAAGGGTGTATGTAAGAGGGTCATTATACGAGCGTTTCAACAGCCTCATTCGTAGATAGATTTTGGTCGAAGTATATACAGATTTTCATGGTATTACGGGCTATTTTGTGATGCTTCCAGACTTCTAAATAATAATATGTAATCCCATTTAAATGTACAGGCATTTCAACAAAATGGTGTCCAGGAAATTGATGCAGAATAAAACCCTTGAACAATGTACCAAGCGATATTAATGTGAGTAAACATAAAACAACCTCAATCAGACAAGTCCAAACAAATGATTTGTTTGTATTTGTATCGCGTGAAGTTGGCTTTGGCATGGTTTTTTGTGACCTCACTAGATTGTTCGTAATGTCATGTCTATCTTTTTTTCTTGGTCTGAGAAAACAACGACGTTTCCACCAGCCTGTGTGCGCCGCGCCGATACAAACACGGCTGTATATTGGTATCCGAAGCTGAGCTGAAGCGTCATTCTTAATTTTTGCACTTGACCTTCACTTTTCAAAAACATTATGTGTTGAGTTGACAATGGAGACCTTTTACATCTCCTTATTTATAGTTTTGACCACGGAGACTCTACATCTCCATTTATTTATTTAAACTTTATTGCGCAATACAAGAAAGAACAAATAGCGGACATTTAGAGACCATAAAGGCAATCTCTCCATTAATCTTAGTATAGGTTTTTTTAGGGTTCCGTAGCCAAAAGGGCAAAAACGGAACGTTATAGTGTCGTCATGCCTGTCCGTCCGTATATCACAGGCATTTTACTCTTAAACTACATAAGGTTATATTGATGACGAGTGTAGGTCTCTTGTATAAGCCGCTACTTAGTTTAGTAGTTAAATAATAAAAATAAATATTTCTAGGGGGAGGGCACTCCATACATGTAACCGAAACTGAAAAAAAAACTTGATTCAGAAAATTTTAATGTGGCACGTATTTCGAAAGTTCTTTGAAAAAAAAAATAGGTTTTATAAGCAAAAATTGATTATGTTATTTTCGGATATAATCGCTCCAAAAGTTACATAAAGTGTGTTATTGCCAAAAAACTGCGCTTTCTTAGCAAAAGGACGTAAGTACCGTGGTGATACGATCTTTACCTTTGCTAGTGCACTTTTTCATTTCATGTTTTTTCATCTGTAAGTAGTGCATTTTGTTGTATGAACGTCTGCGGAACCCTACACTTTGCATGGGCCGACATGCTCTTGGCCGGTTTTTATACATACAGTTATTTATTATATTGTTTTAGTTTTTTTGACGCCTAGAGTAGAGGCAATTTACATCTCTGTAACTATAGATTAAGTTATATAATTTAATGGACCCGGAGACATATGGGTACATCTCCCTATAAAGCGCGCTCAGGTATTTGTCTGTTGCATTAATATTGCTATGAATTATAACGTCATCATCTAGATTGTGCAAGTTTTTTTGTTTATTCTAAAATCAGACGTGTAAAAGTGCCCTTGAAGCCTTCTTGTAGAATAAAGAGTTTTGAATTTTAATTAGTCCCTAATATACCTAGACACGTGAAGTAATGGTACATGTGCCAGATCATAGGTCAAAATATATTGGTCTCTCAACCAGGTTGTCAAAACTGACTTAAGAAAACAAAGCCAAGGGCGAGACCTATGGAAAGGAATGGTTTATACATTTCTAGGGGTCATATTATAGTAGCGACAAGTCCGTCAGCGCTGCGTTCGAGACTAACATACATTTTGTGAATGCTATAGCTGCTTGGCGCTAAAAGCGAATTAAGTCGAGCAGTTACTAACCCACTTGTAGAGTAAACATGGATGTAGATTCCCATGTAGTCTACCTATGCCTTAATGCTTATATAGAACCTGGATGATCAAGGTTAGCTCAGTGGGTGGGTGACTTTTTTGTTCGAGGATACATCTTGTATAGATTACCTTAAAAGTTAGAACTGGGTCTACACACAAAATCTCATCCAAATCGTTTCCGGGAAACCAATTAAAGTAATAGGATAACGTATCTATACTTCGCACTAATATTACTAGTGAACTCCGTAAGCTTGTAGATTTCGCAAGTTTCTACAAAAAAAAACAAAAACTATCAAAAAAAATACGTATAATTATCGAACCTGCTCACAAAATTTCAGCAGAATCGGTTGAGAAGTACGTACGACCTGTAGCGGAGAATTGCCGGAACAAATTCAAACCTCAAGAGGTACATAATTGTATCCTGTTTGGACTAAACTTGTAGGTCCCATAAGTGAGCAAATTCATATCTCAAGAGGTACATAATTGTATCCTGTTTGGTATGTGAGTAACAGTCAGCTGTACAGAAAAATGCACACAAAGGTTGTTGACTAGGGTCCAACTAAAACTGTTTCATAGTACTGAATAAATGAATGAGATTAACAGGAATTGGCGAAATTCAGAGTTTTTTGACGACACAAAAAAAGGAATTAGGCGAGTGGACATGTGAACAAACAACCTGTACACATACGTAGTTATATTTACTGTTGTATGCAGCACAAGTTTACTTTTGCATTGTTAACATTTTAACATTTAAAGCGAAGTAAAAAGAGATATATACAATTTTGTACTCGGATCATTGAGCGCCGCAAATGTTAACTGCGATAGAGAGGAGTGATGGTTAAGAGAGCACAAATTTCAAAGGGAGCGGCAAAACGTTTGGAAAGAATCTGCAAGAACAGAGGCATCAACAGGAAGACTAAAATTAAACGAATACGGACTCTGATTTTTTCCATTTTCCTGCACACTCCCGAGACGTGGACTTTGAAAGCACGCATTCGGAGCAGGACTGAGGCATTCGAAATGTGGTGCAAAATGCTAGGTATTCCATGGACTGCGCGTCGCACTAATGTATCAATTCTGCCCGAACTAAAAATGAAGTACCACTTATCGACCATCTGTTCACAACGACTTCTTCAGTGACCCAGACAGCCTAGAGAAGCTCGTGGTGGTAGGCAACGTAGAGGGAGAATGGGGACAGGGAAGATTGCTGACCCGATAAACCGATGCAGTGAAGGAAGCGTGCCAGTCAAGCATGCAAGCGTCTATTCGAAAGGCAGAAGACCAATCAGCCTAAAGGGCCTTGGTGCATCAGATATGGACTTTAGTCTCGACCCAAACCAATGAGATTACGATGAAGAAGATATTAGATTAATTACAATTTCATTAAAACCACTCAACAAAATACATCTTTTACTTCAATCACACCTATCCCACGGGTAGACAGCCCGTTCAGTTTGGTCCTTCGAAGCGGATACCTGGACAATAGGTTCTAGTGTATTGACGAGCGATGCAGGTCTCTTACAAGCGAGTTTTCACCAGTGAATTGCGTAAGAATTCAACTGCGCATATATATGCTCAATTTCCATAACGTATACTATTTCTATGAAACACATTTTTTTGTGTTTCTGTGTTTTTAATGTAGGAAAACTAACACCACATTAGTATCTATTGTGACATAGATACAAGTCAAACCGCAAAGAAAAATACGATTGCTCTCGCACGTGGTCACACCACGACTCGAACCCGGTACCCCTCGATTACGCGTCGAGCGTGTCAACCCCTCAACCAGCGAGCACTGTCAACACTGTTGGTGGAGAGGATGACAGCAATCGTATTTTTCTCCAGGGACCGGACCACCCTTTCCCTGGCTAAAGCCTTTCAATGGGCTTCCCTTTGTAATGTATAACCCAGTAAAAGACTTACAGATTCTAACTGATAACCCATACATTTGACTATCCCTTATTATAAAGGAAACCTAAGAATAAGGCTAACCCTTTACAATTGCTAACCGATATTCTCTTTATCTTGCTATCCACTTTAAAGGGTTACCCTTATGTTCATAGCGCTTAATATGAAACTTTCCTTTTCAACATGTCATACTTTAAGCCTTAAGAGAATGAGACAAGACTAGTTCTAACCGGTATTATGCAAGCAACGGCGACGCCCAACGCGACGGTCGCGTGATCATGCAGTCTCTTACACTCACTTCATTTAGTTTCTCGCCTTCTCGCCTGTTTTGTTTGTTTGTTTTTATTTATTTAGTTGCCAGTTGTTCATGTGGATTTTGCGAATTTGCTCGTTAATTTTTATTTTTGATCGTTAATTTTATTACACACGGTGCCAGCGAGGAATCCGAAAGATTTTAACTGCGTATTCTATGTCATTAGGAGCAAAAATGTTTAATGAACCCCATTCAAATCCAGTTTTGGAGATATTAACACTTTTTGACAGACTCCCAAAAACGGAGGTGGTTCTCAATTCGATTATATTTATGAAGATAGAAGAAGAAGAAATTCTCCGTCATTCACAAACCATTTAATTTTTTTTGTTTAAAAGCACCATGCAGTTTCGTCCCATTTAATTTCAGTGAAGATCTGATGATGGGATCCATGAGGAATTGAAGGAACTCATTAAATAGACTTAGAATTTAGATAAGGTGCCACCAAATGGTCCTGATGATGGACCCTGGGGGTACCTACAAAACACAGGTTTGGATCAACATAGACGAGTGCTTTTTAGCTTAATGGACTTAGATGATGCAGATTACAAACATAACTTTAAGTGAAAAACTCATCCTAGGTGTCTATGAGGGTGCAGATTCTGAAAAAGGCATCCATTTTGTAATTTTAGATGGCGGAAATCACTTTAAGTGAAAAACTCATCCTAGGTGTCTATGAGGGTGCAGATTCTGAAAAAGGCATCCATTTTGTAATTTTAGATGGCGGAAATCACTTTCTATGAAAAAGTCATCAAGGGTGTGGTTTTCTAGGTTTTTGGGGGTGCCGATTCCGAAAATGGCATCAATTTTCGAATTCAAGATGGCGGAAATCACTTTCTATTAAAAAGTCATTATGGGTGTCGTTTTCTAGGTTTATGGGGGTGCCGATTCCGAAAATGGCATCTATTGTAGGATTCAAGATGGCGGACATAACTTTCTATGAAAAAGTCATCATGGGTGTCGTTTTCTAGGTTGTTGGGGGTGCAGATCTCGACAATGACATCTCCCAAAAACCTATAAAAGGACACCTCTGATGACAATTTTACTAAAAGTGATGTCCACCATCTTGAATTCCAAAATGGACTGGAAACTTCGAAGCGACACCCATGATGACTTTTTTATGAGAGTGATTTCCGGCATCTTGAATTCCAAAATGGATGCCATTTTCGGAATCAGCACACCTATAAACCAAGAAAACGACACCCATGAGAGTTTTTCATAAAAGTGATTTCCGCCATCTTGAATTCCAAAATGGACGCCATTTTCGGAATCGGCACCCTCAAAAATCTAGAAAACGACACCCTTGATGGCTTTTTCATAGAAAGTGATTTCCGCCATGTTGAATTCCTAAATAGACGCCATTTTCGGAATCGGCACCCTCAAAAACCTAGGAAACGACACCTGTGATTATTTTTTCACTGTGATCCAGTCGGTACCTCCAAGGTCCATCATTAGAACCCTATTAATCGGTAATACTCCTTTTCACTGAAAAATGATTGACTGCCCGGAAGTTCTTTATATTTTTGCGACTTCATATTTTAAAAAATAGGCACAAAGCACAAACAAGACACGCCAAGCTAAACCAAAGCCACATGCCAAAAAGCAATTCATTCAGCAAGGAGCAAGGTCAAAACAAAATACAGTGAAGTAGGTAATATAATACTGCTGACGGTGTGGCTTCCTTCAGTAGTGGTATAAAAGAGATAGCAATGCTCGTCCTATCTTGTCGTCATTGTGAGAAATTAACCGGTTCAGTTGAAAATTTTTACCCGTTAATTGCGTTTCCCAAAAACGATTTACGAACGAATTTGGCACTAACGGGTAGCTCAATTGAACAGTACTTTAACCGATAACTGCAAACGGAAACTAAACCCTTTTCGTTCGCGGATCAATGACCGAAACCGGTATGCCAAAAGAAACGTTTTCCAATCCCTGATTAACATTTTATAGAAAACTGTTCTATTGCTGCTTGCAAGAGGGTGACAGACAAGTTTATCTGAAGAAAGGTCTCTAATCGATTCCCATTCAAATATCGGATTAAAAAAATGAGTTGGCAGCAAGCAAAATCTGCTAAAAAAAATAAAAATAATAAATAAAAAATTACGAAAGCAAACGCACGAGTTACTGTAAAATAAATACTTGTAAAATACCCAAATTGCTATAGGATAGGAATGAATGCCCATAATATTTGATGACTTCCCTCGATTCATCTATGATTCCACCATAAGATCCTAATTTGTTGGCAATAAAACTACTTAAAAGATTAAAAATACAGATCGGTCCAACCGTTTTTGAGTAGATCAGCAACCGACGTACATAAAAAATCCGATTTTCGACGAACCTAGAACCTCCTATTTTTTAGGCATTTAAATTTAGCACAGGATTTCAAAAAAAAAACATTGTTACGTTACGATGCTATGTTAAGGTATAAGTAATAGGTATTAAGTAGGTACTTCGTGTGCTGATATGCCCATATTCCACTTTGTGTCGGTGGTGGCATTGTAGTACACAAACACAACAAAAAAATAACTAAATATGACAATATCGCATAGTACTTTAACCCGATTCTAAGCATTGATAGCTGCCGTACAAAAGAAAACACGCGGCAGTCCTTGTCAAAATAAACAAACTTCACTCGAACAAACCTGATGCGTATATCCGTAACATCCCTGGTTTGAAGCGGTCTCGTGCAAAAATCAAGAATGCCACCGCCGACAAAGCGCTCAATAGTCTCGCTCGATGTTACCTACGCGTCGTAAGCTTCATAAAATAAAGGTAACCCTTTGTTAGGCTAACCATTTAGTAAGGATGGGTGAGCAAATATTCTTATTTTTAACCGACTTCCAAAAAAAGGAGGTTCTCAATTCGACGGAATGTTTTTTTTTTTATGGATGTTCACCGATTACTCGGAGACTATTTGACAGATTTCAAAAAAAATTTTTTGTTTTTATAGAAGGTACTTTCTAGTTGGTTCCATTTAATTTTGGTGAAGATCTGATGGTGGAATCTATGAGGAATTGAAGGAACTCCTCAAATATTGTAAGCATACATATAGCGATTTTGGTATTATAAGAAACATAATAAGCATTTGCATTCAAAAAGTGTAAATTGGTGAAGTGGAACTGATGCAGAAGACCACAGGATGCCATCGGAACTCCTCAATGATAAATGATTTACGGGTGGCGACAAAATATCTTGATTAATTTAGCTAAGCATATTCGTAGTCACAAATTTAAATGTTCCTGATGAGAAACATCCGGCTCCATCATCAAATCGAATTGATTTGATGATGGAGCCGGAAGGTAGGCACCAGATCTATGTAATAAAATAATGTATCCTAGCCGTGTTTGGGCTTGTTCGAATCGTCACGAGATATACTTTTAAGTAACGATTAACTAAAAAGTGTAAAATAAATAAAATTTTAAACAAAAAAATAAAACCGACTCCAAAAAAAACTAAAAAGTAAAAAATAACGCCATAATTCAGTTTCTTCAAATTACTTACAAGTAACCATTTGTATACTCAATCTATACAGTATATACAATTAATGTTATTTTGGAGTCGGTGCCATCGTGTCACAACTTACTAAAATCGTCAATTTTCAATATTTTACACATTCTTTATATGGCACCGACGCCAAAATAAGATTAATTGTATATACTGTATAGATTGAGTATACAAATGGTTACTTGTAAGTAATTTTTGTTTTTTTTTTGGAGTCGGTTTTATTTTTTTGTTTAAAATTTTATTTAAGGGGAATTGTGATACCGCTTGTTCATATGGGTTAGCGCTTAGATAAGGGTTTTTAAAGCTAACTGATTGGGGCTTGATGTTCTTAAGGTTAGCCTTATGCAAAACCCTTACAAAACCCTTTGAAAGGCAAAGCGGGCCGGTCCCTGTTTTTCTCTGCGCTTTGACTTGTATCTATGTCACAATAACGTATACTACCGGGAAAAAATATAAAATGCACACTACTGAGAAACTGAATGTACCCAATTTAAATTTGCAATATTACGATATCTAAATCTCTATTTCAAAGTCAAAGTCAAAACAAACACAAGCACACAGGTAAGTTGATATCGCTCAAACTGCATGCTACAGTCTTGCTAACTTCTGATTACTTAGTTATTCTAAACCTGTGTCTAGGCTTTTAGCTTTCAAGGCTGCAGCCGCTCTTAAGGGCCTAAGTGTAGTTCAACAATTAGGTTAGTGCGGAACTAGTAGGTCAGATAACACTTAAGGTGCGCTACGCTCGCAATGACCTTCGATCAGTACTTGTATATAACTCCTCTGTTCTTCTCTGTACCTGCTTTTATTTAGCTCTGCACTTTTAAATCGCTCTGTACTTTTACATCGTTCTGTACTTCTATGTAGAGTTGTGAATTTTATTATAGCTCCGTACTTTTATAAAGCTGTGTACTTTTATATCGCTCTGTGCTTTTATATCGCTCTGTACTTTTACATCGCTCTATATTTCTATATAGCTCTGAACTTTATTATAGCTCCGTACGTTTATAAAGCTGTGTACTTTTATATCGCTCTGTGTTTTTATATCGCTCTGTACTTTCATATCGCTCTGTACTTTAATATCGCTCTATACTTTAATATTTAGCTCTGTACTTTTATATAACTCTGTACTTTTACATAACTCTGTACTTTCATATAGCTCCGTATTTTAACATAGCACAGTGCTTTTACATAGCTGTGTACTTCTATATCGCTCTGTACTTTTATATCGCTCTGTACTATTATATCGTTCTGTACTTTTATATCACTTTGTACTTTGTTATCTAGCGATAAGAGGAACCAAAACGAAACGATAAAAATAAAGGATTTTAAGGAAATGCCTAACTAAATCAAAGGAAATAGATACTTTATTTTATATTTAGGAATAGGTTTGTCGACGGATACAATACAGTATGAAATTACACCGACATCATATGGACATAAACATGACAAGAGTGATTATATAGCCAATTACAGGAAAACACAGCATGAAATTCCTATAAGCTATTAGCTAGTCAATGTGAAAAGCTTAGAGCATATAACCACTGGAAACGAATACATTCGTCCCCTCTGCCAAAGTAATCGCTAAATCTCCGGTTAGTTTATAAGGTAAATTGTCTGTGTGTGGGTGTTTTAGGGTTCCGTACCCAAAGGGTAAAACGGGACCCAATTACTAAGACTTCGCTGTCCGTCTCTCTGTCTGTCTGTCCGTAACCAGGCTGTATTTCGTGAACCGTCATAGACAGTTGAAATTTTTTATAGATGATATATTTCTGTTGCCGCTATAACAAGAAATACTAACAACAGTATAACTTTATGTCTGTCTGTCCATATACGTAGCCAATATAACATGATAGATCACCGCGTACATTTTGCTTCGGAGTAGGGCTCGGCTAACACTGGATTTTCATAGACACGGCCATTTATAGCGTACATTTTGTACGGAATACTCGGTGCGCGAGTTCGACTCGCACTTTGCCGGTTTTTATTTTGTTTGTAGGTGAAGGTGATTTCTTTAAATTCTGTGCGTTTGTAGAAATAGGATTATTTCCGTAGTGCGCTATACGTGTTTACCTCACCCCCCGCTTAAAGTGATGACAAATTTGTTTGGTAATGAAAGGGCTTGTCATCTCCATTCGTTAAATGCTCTAAAGTGAAGAGACTGCTAATACTTATTATCTACGGATTTATTTTACTAACTCTATTAAATTAAATCAAAGTTGTTCAATAAGATGGAGCGATGATCTGATGGCAGCGCGCGACCGGCCGTAGTGGAGATCCTTGGGGAAGGCCTTTGTCCAGTTGTGGACGTCCCTGGGCTGATATGATGATGATGATGACATAGTAATGAATGAAGCTAGAACGGACACGTACTGGAAGGAAGTCTTACAATTAGAGGCGATGGCGACCCAATTACCCGTCAATTGGGAAGATACAGCGTAGATGGCGGGTTAGTGCCTTACTCCGAGTATGTTATGTGTAGGCAGTGCTAAATATACTTCACGAGGTGTATGACAGATCAATGAATAGACTCTCAGTCTGTTAGACTATTTATGCAAGAGTAGAAGGCACACAACTTCGTCAGCGGAGGAGAAAACCGGCCAAATGCGAGTCGGACTCACGCACCGAGGGTTCCGTACAAAATATACGCTACAAACGGCCGTATCCAAAATCCAGTGTTAGCAGAGCCCTATTCCTAAGCAAAATGTACGCGGTGTTCGATCATTTTACATTGGTTACTGACAGACAGACAGACAGACAGACAGACAGACATAAAATTATACTGTTTTTAGTATTTGTTGTTTTATAGAGTCGGAATTAGACATTGATGAATGAACGCTTATTATTCATACGAAAGGATTTGCTATGCTATGTTGTTTGTAGAGTTTTGGAAATTCATCCAAAAGTTCAAACAATGTGAGCTTGCATTTCGTCGACAGAACAAAGGCTAGGAATGATTAAATCAATAGGAAGGACTCTTACGACGTAGTAGTCCTTTTGCGACGTAGTAAAACTCGAAACAAATGGCGCAGAGCGCAGGGGCTCCGAAATCCGCAAACCGAAGTTCATATGGCGCCATCCCGCTCACACAAATACAGTATAGTATAACATGAGTGCGAGAGGGACAACGAATTTAGATTTTTAAGTTTCGGAGTAACCTCTCAAATGTGTAGGAATTCGGAGCAATATCGAGGCTATAGCGGTCCTTTTAGGTACTTAAAAAAGGTAAACAAACAAACCCTCGTCACTCAGGTCATTCAACCTGTGACGTCGTACCACAGTGCGGAAGGGATCACGTGGTTTTTTAGGGTTCCTTTGTCAAAATGGCAATGGCTGTTTAGCGATAAGACCGCATGTTGTTTACCTCTCCTTGAATGTATTGTTTTTTTGTACTCTGTTTTGTGAGGTGTGCAATAATAGTATATTACTGCAGAGGCCGGGAAAAGTCATATCGTGGATGAGTAGGTACGGTTTTGAAGGACGAGGCGTAGCCGATTCCTTCAATAGATACGAATCCACGAAATGACGTTCCTGCCGAGGCATGTATACTGCTTTTCTCCAAATATGCGAGGATCATTAAGACTAAATAAACTGTATAATGATTTGGACACAATAATTATTGTTTTTTTTCTAGTATTATTGGCATTAACCATGCATTAACTAAACGCAGAAAACAATTAAAGTTTTTTAAATCTCGGTTTTTGTACGTTAGGTTTTAATTGCTATATGGCGAATTTTCAAAGTTTTGGATGAAATTAAAAGTAAAAACCTGCACAATAATGTACACTTCCTAGGCCTGTATGGGAAGTAATTCCACTTTTTTTTTATTGATTATCGTATCAACGTATATAACGATGGACTTCGCTGTGTGTTTTTTTAATGTAGTAAAAAGTTTTTACTACATTAATGGGAACATTTCCGAGCAAGTTGGAGAAAAGAGTTATTGTATTGTATTGTATGTCAAAAATGGAACCCTTATGGATTCGTTATGCCTGTCTGTCAGTATGTCACAGGCATTAAACTCAAAACATTTTGAGTATAGGTTCTTTTATATACTTAATTTGGTAGTTAAATAAAAAAAATGTTGGGGTGGCACTACATAATGTACCGAAGCTGAAAAAAAATGTTTTCAGCAAAAATGAACGTTATTGGACAGTTCTTCTAGAAGCACATATAGATTTAAAATTATACTTAATTAATACTTTCAACGAAAAATTTTAAACTTGATCGGATATACCATTTTTGAGTTATCGGCGTAAAACTGCGCGCCTTATCAAAATGAAGTACGTGCCAGGAAAATAAGTTCTTTTGCCGGTACTTACACTTTTTTATTGTATGCAGTTCTTTGTAGTAACAGCCACGGAACCCTTCACTGAGCATGGTCTGACATGCTCTTGGCCGGTTTTCCTGTTTACCTTCTTTTAAATACCTAAAAGAACAAACTCTAGAACGGACACAGTACTGGAAGGAAGTCTTACAATTCGCGCGACGCAATACCAGCCAATTGAGAAGATGCGTAGATGATGACGTAGTAAAACATAATCGTTTCATTCAGACCAAGGTGATACGTATTTTTCTTAGTAACAATAAACCTAATATTTTCTTCTGTTTCCGCGATTATTACTCATTGAAATAAAATAATGGGTAGTTTGAACAAATTGTAACTTTGATAGAGGAAAATACATCTTTTCACCCGTGACTGGAAAGCTTCCGAAACGTCGGGAACTAAAATGAGATAATATACGCGATATAATCCGTTAAATTGTTTTATTTCAACAATAAACCTAACCTTCCTTACCTTTTACGTGTACCTACACATACGTAGAAGGCCTAAATGGTTGTACCTTGTTTTATCGAAAAATTATCAAAAGCAAAAGGGTAGTCTCCTGGGTAAATATAATTTTATAAAAATATATATATTACGGGATAATTTTACTCAAATCGAACTAGTCCCATCCCATGATAAGCTCAAGATGGCTTGTGTTATGAGTACTTACAAGGCGACGATATATTTAATTTATATATTTACTTATGTACATAGAAAACATCCAAGACTCAGGAACAAATATTTATGCTCATCCCACAAATATTTGTGTCGTAAGTTCGTGTCCTAAAAAAATGTAATTAAACCGTCAGTTAGATTATCAGAATATTGGACACGTATTTTTTCTTTTGTTAATTAAACAAAAAATGATGAAGATATAGCCCGTTTAAGTTCCCCGTGACATCACGCTGTGCGACCATTTTTCGCACGGCGTGACGTCATGCGCCCCCACTCCCAAACTTTGACGCGCTTTATCTTTGTCTTTTTTATTTGTCCAATATTTTTTGTTAATCTTTCTGACGTATTAATTAAAATATTTTTTACATATAAATTAATAATATTAATTACTTTTTTACCCTGGAAACTACCCTATTTTACACAAATCGAACTAGTCCCACGATAAGCTCAATAAGGCTTGTGTTATGGTATGGGCACTAGACGACGATATGAATATAACACTATAAATTTGTGTGTAAGTATTAGTAGTCTGACTAGTCTATCTATGGAAAGGCATCATACATTTCTGCTTTCTATTCATCAACCCTTGCATACAATGTACATTATATATTTCAATTCCAAACTGCTTTGCGACACCTAACTTGTACAAACAGTTTATTTTGTCAACGTCTCGCACTACCCTAAGGTTGGTTGGAAGAAATCGCTGTTTAGCTTAGAGCATTTAACCACTGGACATGCCATACCAATACGGGATGTATTGGTATGGCATCTGCCAAAGTAATCGCGAAATCTCCGGTTAGTTTATACGGTGAATTGCCAGTGTGTGGGTGTTTTCTTGTTTCTAGATGATTTCTTTTAAGTGTTCACGTTTGTAGAAATTGGAATATTTCCGTAGTGTGCTGTACATTTTTACCTCTCTAAGCAGTTCAACGATACGACCCCCTGTTGTTACCCTCTCGTTATTGTTTTTTGTACTACTCTGTTTTGTGAGATGTGCAATAAATAGTTATACATTGTAAAATGAACGCCATCTAGCGTAAAGTAGTATCAACTAAGGCGCGCCGAGTTTCGGCTGAAATCTGGAAACCGAGCAGTTTCATCGTTTCCCGCTTTCCGTGGTGCATAACCTAATTTTAGCGTAAACCGCGAGATGGCGCTCTGGCCTGGCGCTAGCAAACTTAATGATAAAAGATTTATTAAGATTCACCCAAATTAATGCTTAAAATATGCTGACGATGCGTTATCTGACGTGAATTATCACGATTTTACGCATGCCCTCCTCACCACTGCTCAAAAAACGAATGAGGGAACGAACGAGTAAACTTAATTTTTGACGTGATAAGGATGTAGGGACGACCTCCAATAATACGTTCATATCGTCATTTTAGATAACTAATTACATGAATGCGATAGGTCAGTTATTAAACAAACCAACCATAATCTCTTCTTATTATTCGTTATCAATGGGTCAAGACAATGGACCCGCGTACGTTGATCTTTAAAATAAAACCAAGACCAAAAAACAGGCCAAGTGCGAGTCCGACTCGCGCACCGAGGGTTCAGTACAAACTTTCACTTACCCTAACATTATTAAATTCCCGTTTCCGGTTGAGTTAAGTTTACCCCTGATATCTATAGCATTACATACAAATGAGGTGGAAACTTAACACAATCGGGCTGTCCAAGTATGTCTTGAAAAAGACTATATTTTTATGAATTAATTACAAATGTATAGTTTTTAGATTTTTGTATGTATTCACGATACTACTTGCCAAACTTCATAGTTCTATGTCAACGGGAAGTACATTGACGGGAAGTCATTTTGATTCCCTTGAGAGTGTCGAAATATACATTTTTTGCCGCATAGTTGTTTAATTTTATCACATCTTCAAGGGACCTGACAGTAGACCTGAGTATATGGTATTAATTTCAACTCGATGCCTTCACGCGTTCTCGAGATAAAGGGTCTTGACAGACAGACAGACGGACAACAAAGTGATCCTATAAGGGTTCCGTTTTTTTCCGTTTGCAGAACCCTAAAAAACTAAAAAGTTAAAAAGAAACTGCATAATTCAGTTTCTTCAATTTACTTACAAGTATCCGTTTGTCTACTCAATCTATACAGTATATACAATTAATCTTATTTTGGCGTCGATGCCATATAAAGAATGATGTTAGTCTTGTGTGACACGATGACAGTGAGCATCCATGAAAAAAAAAATAAAGAAAAAGATTCCGACGAAATGAGAACCTCCTTTTTTGAAGTCGATTAAAAATACCTTGAATCAAAAATAACCTTGAGATAAAGAGCAGTGCACCAATTATTATCAGAGCTCGGGATAAGTTGTTAACCTAACCTAAACTTCGCGCTAGGACATAATTAAGAGTGGTTAGACCCACCAAAATAATTTTATATATTTTTATTGAATGCGGGATTTCACGGACTAGTTACTTATCTCAGGGTCAGATCAGAACATTCATGAAAAACAAATTGTCTAATGCAGAAAATTCAAATACGTTGGCAACCCAGAAGTGGATATACCATAGGTCCAGACATACTCGTAGGACTGACCCCGAGAGTGAATTTATGTTTATTAACACATTCACGACCGCGAGCCCGCTCGGTAGCAAGTTTTCGCTACGTGCGGTTTTCCCATGTTACTGGCTACGAGCGTAGCACTACGAAAATGTCGGTTGTGAAAGTGTTAACTATTAATAACTCATCCGAGAAATTCCGCATTCAATAAAAATAATTCATTATTAATGGTGGCTATATATATTATCATCATCATTTCAGCCATAGGTCCACTGCTGGACACAGGCCTCCTCAATAGATTTCCACATGGGCCGGATAGAGGCGACCCGCAACCCACGAGTCCCCGTAACCCTAATCAAGGACACCGACATAGCAAACAGGATAAGCAAACTGAAGTGGCAATGGGCAGAGCTCATAGTTCGAAGAACCGAGGACAGAAAGGATCTCAAGTGGAGACCTGCCGGTACGTGGTCTCGGGGGAAGGCCACCCGCAAGGTGGTCGGACGACCTTGTTATGACGGTGATGATGATAATGTAATTTAACATTCATATTACCTCATTAAGAGAACACAAACAGTATCTCATTCATTAGGTAATCGATATATAAATATCATGGACAATCTTCCACAAATCGACCTAGTCACAAAACTAACCAAACTTGTACTATGGGTACTAGGCGGCGATATACATAGTGTATAGATAGATTTGTAATGCTTAAATACATAGGAATCATCCAAGACCCAGGAACAAACATTCGTGCTTATCACACAGACACTTGCCGTTGCCGGGATTCGAACCCGAGACCGCTAGCTTCGTAGCGGTCCCGGGGTGGTAGGGAGTCATCAAAATCATTATATATGTCACTTATATAATTCCGCCTTTGACGTCGGGCTTCTAATGAACTCTTGTTATAGCAGGGCAGGGTCATCGTGCTCCGCCGCGCGCTCACTTCATACCCGCCCCCGCTGTCTTTCCCCCCCGTCGCCTGCAGACCATGTCACGAAAGAACTTGTCAAACTAAACTATAGTAGTCCCCTTCTTACCGCCCTTGGTGCACAATGTACTATTGTCTCTTAATTAATATTAAAATGTACATTCGAAATCCTGTTTCTTTCTATTTTTACGTGTACAACGGACAAAACAACGTTTTTATTCTGCCAAACTATAAAAAACGTCTGCTGGTTTAATTGACAATAAACGATATGACATAGTGCGATCCGCACGAATTTAAGAGTATATAATATTCTTTACTGTGAAAAATAGAGTATTTGCGTCACAAAGAACCTTCGGAATGCATCTATTGTAAAAAAAAAGGTAATTTGAAAGTTTATTTTCGATAATGTGAATTTTTCGCATTGTAGGTATAACATTTTCTTCTGTTTCCGCGAGAATCACTCATTTAAATGAAACAATTTAAGCGGATTATATCGTGTATTCTCATTTGTGTTCCCGACGTTTCGGAAGCTGAAAAGCTTCGTACTTAGAAAATGCAGAAGAATGATTGTATTTAATAAAGGAATTTGAAATGGATTAAATGGGATAATACTAATAGGGGGCAGGAGGGTGTTAAGAGCGAGACACCCATAGATAACAAAAATCTCAAAACATATTAAAAAAAGCACATTAGTATTGTTTTTTAGGGTTCCGTGCCTCAATTGGGAAAAACGGAACCCTTATAGGAACACTTTGTTGTTCGTCTGTCCGTCTGTTTGTCTGTCACGACCCTTTATCTCAAGAACGCGTGGAGGTATCGAGTTGAAATTAACACACTATACTTAAGTCTACGGTCCCTTGAAGCTGTGAAAATATCAAAGAGACTTGCTACGAACACAGCGCCCGCCTAGTGGCTTCGCGGTCGTGATAGTGTTGAAAGACGCATTAGCTCCATAGGCGAAATTATTCCGGTTCATAATAATCGAAATATTTAAACATTTTTGTATGTAATCTTTTATGTAGGTCCCATTTATTTTTGTATGCATTCCTAGTTTGTGACTGATTTGGTGAATTAGCCATATGCCTAGTCAAAAGCCTTTTCCTCTTAGTGATTTTAACTGTTTTATTATTTAGTACAACGTAGAAGTTACATGATTACAAATGGTGTTTCACATGCGAATAAAAAAAAACACTTAAAAATATTTATATAATACGGTGCTAACTTGACATAAATCAAAATGGCTACCCTTTCGTAACTGTAAAAACGGTTATGTATTAAGAAGATTTTAAAATAAAAGTGTACCCTATGTTGTCACAATACTCAAACTTCTAATTGCCTCGTTATTGACGTGATAACGTCTTGACGCGTGGCTAATTTTAACAGATCCACCCGTCTTAGTGATCTTAACGCGTTTCAATGCATCTTATCGCTCGGCTTGCTATTCTGTCACTTTAAATGTGATCATAAATTTAATGAAAGGCGCCAGAATGTTTTTACGTAACCATAAATGTTCTCAACCAGACGGGTAATCAATCATTTGAGCCATGAAGACTAGACGGAAGAACAAACAGACAGAAAGTGATTTTCGAAGGATTAAATTTTTACCGACTAGGTAAGATAAGGTACAAAACCCAAGAAATGTGCCTACTGTGAATGCGGGCCCACTTTTAATCACCCATCACAAATCCCAATCAAACTGAACTGACTAAAGGCTTGTCCACGAAAAAAAAAATAGCCATCGGAAACTAAGTCTCCACTGTCTCCCAGAAGGTCTAGGTAGTTCAAACTGCAATACAGAGTATTCTTTTTTACGGGTAAGAACCTAAATCCATACATTTTTCCGTACAAGTTGTGAAATTCCCACATAATGCCAGTTAAGGCTTAGAGTTAAAATTATTGCAGACAAATGTGTGTACTTCTGGCATGATTTAAAACAATTTATGAGCTGCATACGGTAATTAAGAGTCTGGAAAGATATTCGCAGAACATTATAGCATCGATAATCTATTTGAGTACAGAAAAAAAGAACCTCTGTGACCCAAACGTGAAATATACAAAATCTAAGACTAAAATCCAGAGATTTCGAAAGTAAGTCCAAAAATGTCTGATATAGATATCCATAACAGCACTCAAAACCAAAGGTGAGTCCTTCTTTTTGATATAAAAAAAGTCATTTCATATTGAATATCTGAATTATACAACAGTGGCTACTTTTTTCGTGAACAAGCCTTACTCATGTCAGTGTCGTAATCACAACTTTTTTTTTAGTCTCTTGATTTCTTCATATGTGTAGTAACAATTGTATGTGTACTAGACCAGACAGATCTGACCGGCCATCAACGCTCGTCAAAATGCATATAAAACATCGAGGCAGCATCCTGCGCCTAGACTATTTCCTCTTTAACCTGGCCTCAGTGATCGCCTTAAGAGGCCATGTACAATAGACGAAAGAACAGACAGATAGATAACAAAGTGATATTATAAGGGTCCTGCAAACTAAACAAGCACCTGTTTCTAATGGGTATGAATCATGACGCAGTATGCAGATTCTGCTAAGACAGAGGAAACTGCAATGCATATCCTCTGCTTCTGTGGACCACTCATGAGAAAAAACAAGTACGAGTATCTGCCTAGGGCAACATGTCGTGCCCCCGGAAGAGATACACCACTTCACTGCCCAAAGAATCTTAGAATTCCTAGACTCAACGGGCCTCAGTAGTGAACTTTAATATAGGGCTGCCACAATAGATCAGATCTGGTCGAAGCGGCATACAGAAGGCCCACAAATCAACAATAATAAAAAAAGGGTTCTGTTTTTACCGACTGAGGTACGAAATTATTATTAGTTTTAGTTTTTTTTGTGTATGTAATTTTTTTTTTTTTTCACTTTCATATGCTATGCTACCGAATAAATTTATTTTCATTCTTCTTTGCTATGAAACCGTTTCGATAAACGTAAGTTTTAACATAGCTGCAGACTTATTATGAGATTGAAGTAGTTTTTATTACTCATTCTTTAACGTACCACAGAAAAAAAAAGTCAACATCCCAATTGCGATGTAGGCCGTAGTCAACATGTAGGTACCCTAAAGAAATGAAGCACTAGATTAGGTACTATTATGGAAGAACAGTCTATGTCAAATAATCTAGTCTAGGACTTGAATTGTGTCTATTCATAAGTATAATTGGGGGGCTCGGCGTCTATTCCTGGCGAGACTACAGAAATTGCAGTGGGAGTATGTGCGGTCTTAAATAGAAGCAGGATGAAGACGATCAGTGCAACTACGTAGGAAGGGTGACAGGTTACGTAAAGGTGCGTCCACACTTGTATCAATTGCTCGTATCCGATCACCGCCGTGGTATGACTGCGTATCGCGCTGCTTGGACGCTCACTGTCGTCGCCGCAATCATGCCTTGCTTGTCCGATCTAAGTGTGATAAGCGTAGCAACATGGATTTCGAGCGATCGGATCGGCGCAACGTCCAAACGCGTGATCGTGACACGCGATCATGCCATGGGACGAAGATCTGATCGGGCAAATCTTCGTCTTGGGCCCCCTAGACCTACAATATCTTATTATCACTTTTATTATCTCCGAAAGACATGGGTTTGTGCCACATGACGTAACGTATTAAGTTGTGAACAGAGATATTATTTATTGAAAAAAAAAAAACAATTTAACGGATTACGTCGCGTATATTATCTCATTTTAGTGCCCGACGTTTCGGAAGCTCTTCTTTCCATGGTCACGGGTGGACTGCTGAAAAGCTTCTGAAAGCTGGAAAGCTTCCGAAACGTCGGGAACTAAAATGAGATAATATACGCGATATAATCCGTTATTTTTTTTTATTTCAATGAGTAATAATCGCGGAAACCTCCCTCGTCCATGGAAATGTCCATGGTCCTCCCGTGACCATGGAAAGCTAGAAAGCTTCCAAAACGTCGGGAACTAAAATGAGATAATATACGCGATATAATCCGTTAAATTGTTTTATTTCAATGAGTAATAATCGCGGAAACAGAAGAAAATATTATACCACATATATCTGTCAAACTGAATATGGTGTTCGAATTATTTTATAGGAACCACTAAATCGATCATTCGAAAATATGGATAATAAAAGTATGAGTATCATACATTTTTGTACTGTAACCTTTTTTAAATTTACAAAAACTATAAACAGGTAGCAGCTTGACTGTGACGTCACACGCACGTATTTTCCTCTAAACATACTAACCTGTCATTTTGAAGTTTCGAAAAGAGAAGCCGGAGGGTTATTCCGATGTTCCAAATTCGTAGTTCGTATCCTACCGTCCCGCTCACACAAATATAGATTAACATGAAAGGGAGAGGGACAGTGCTATATATAATATACTAGCTTCTGCCCGCGACTTCGTTTGCCTTAAATTCGTTTATCGCGGATAAGGGTATTTCTCCGGGATAAAAAGTAGCCTATGTCCTTCCCCGGGACTCAAACTACCTCCATACCAAATTTCATCCAAATCGGTTCAGCGGTTTAAGCGTGAAGAGGTAACAGACAGACAGACAGACAGACAGACACACTTTCGCATTTATAATATTAGTATGGATAGTATGGATTACGGAACTCGAATTTTTCTCCTCCGTGAATGAAATTACGGCATATAAATATTTATATTTCGCATGAGTATGATTAAATGAAAATTAATTGAGACTGTCCTCTTTAGATTGTTTGAATTCGTATGATAAAACTTTTCTTTGGTATTTGTTTTTTATTCATGAACAAACTCTCTTTCTATGGATAATATAGTTGTTTATGTAGCCGTAAGACACTCACACATATGTTCCCTTTTAATTTCAAACATGTCTGACTTTTTCAGGACTCGATCTGAAATACACAGAACGTGTCACGATATTGTTTTCAGTTTTAAACTGAAGACTTTCTTAAATTACTTTTAAACGTTCCGAAAATAGACTTGGCACTGCTAAATACTTACCAATGCTGCAATAATTACCAACAGTTCGCTTTCAGTGTTTGTAGACACGATTGTAAATTACTCTTCAATGTATGACAACCTACATGGGTAAGAAGCATTGACCAATCGAACCATTTTAAGGCTTTAGCCAAATGACAAAAACGCAACCCTTATATTTTCGTTATGTCTGTCCGTTATGTATGTTGCAGGCATTTTACTCAAAACTATCTTAAAATTGTTACAGCAAGGTAACAGAATTTGGGGATCAAATAAAATAGTGAGGATAAATATAAGTTTAATTTTAATGTTAACAACTGTCTGCGTGCGATAAAAAGTCGGACCCCTAACAGCTGTTTATAATATATCACTGGTATAAGACTCCGAAGTGTTTAAATGCACCTTTTTTGCAGTTGACATAACTGCAAACCAACTGTACAGTCCGCAAACTAGTGGGTACAACTACATTAGAACTGCATCACAAATTAAATGAAACTGCAACCGGAATAATTGATTTGAAGTTTCTATACAATGTCAACTACAAAAGAACTGGATTCAAATTACACTTTCGCAGCTTGAAAGCAGCTGAATCGCAGTCTGTAACGACCCTAAGACATTGACAAGCGTAATCAACCAGCCATTAACAACAAATCATGGTGAAATTAAACCTATAAAGGTAACGGACAGATCAAACGGAATTTGAAAGAAAAGAAATCAAAGTCCTGTCTTAACCACAGGCTATAAAAACATCACAAAGTCTAAATATAGATTTACGTTTGTCTATTGGCAAATTACTTGAATTACATCGCCCACTTGCCCACAGATTAAAGACACAAATCAGCGGGGGCAATGCGCGTCGGGAACGCTTGCCAAACGCGAATGTGATTAGTTAATGTTATTGATGTTATTATGTATTTATAACTAATGATAAACACATTATCTTCCTTCTATAGCAAATAAATGTTTCTACACATAAACTTAGGATTAATTGTATAACAAGACACACTCACGTCAAAATATATCGTAATTAAAGTGCATAGTCAGAAAAAATATAAGCAAGTTCAATACCTTTTTTGTTTGGCTCCAAACGCAATAGGCCAAATGTAGCCAAAAACTAACTAAATAGGTTTAAAAATACTAAATAGGTCTCCCCAAAGACTACTTGAGTGAATAACCGCACACTTGGTTAGTGGTCTACTCCCATCCGAGAATTTTTAGATCAGAGGTGTTTGACAATAGTTTACAATCCTAATAATCCTTACTAAGCATATTATAAATGTGAAAGTTTGGATGGATGCGTTCCACTTAATCTCAAAAACTACTCAACGATTTTTTATGAAACTGTCCAGTTATGTACCCTATATATCAGAATAGGACATAGGCTGTCACATTTCATGCCCTTTAGGGACGAAAAAGGGGATTCAATTTTGTATGGAGAGTAAATATTTTTTTAAGCTAGGAACTTAAAATCTTGGTAATATGCTTTATATTTAAATTAGTAAAATATTATGAATCCGAAAGTGTGTCTGTCTATCTGTCTGTCTGTTACCTCTTCACGCTTAAACTGTTCAACGGATTTTGATGAAATTTGGTAAAGGTATTTGAGTTTTGGTGAACGACATAAGCTACTTTTTATCCCGGAAAAAACCTTTTATCCGCAATAAACGAATCTAAGGCAGACGGAGTCGCGGGCAGAAGCTAGTATAATATGTAATGTGAAAAGTGGCAGATCGACACATATCTTCATGCCTATAAGAATACGATATTACGACATATTTGACACTATGGACGTAACAGACAACTATATGCTGACTGTACCTCATTTTTGCATTGAATAAATGAACGTGTCACAATAATGGAACAGACGAGCTAAACATAGCATTGTTCTCGCTGTAACCTCTATATTTATCAACGCGACAGATTAGAATGTAGAGCTGCCCACTTCTCGACAGATTAGCGCAGCAAGGTCACTGTTCAAAATAAACGCTGTACTTATATTTCAACTAGCTTCTGCCTGCGACTTCGTCCGCCTTAAATTCGTTTATCGCGGATAAGGGTATTTTCCGGGATAAAAAGTAGCCTATGTCCGTCCCGGGGACTCAAACTATCTCCATACCAAATTTCATTCAAATCGGTTCAGCGGTTTAAGCGTGAAGAGGTAACAGACAGACAGACAGACAGACACACTTTCGCATTTATAATATTATATATAGTATTATATAGAATATATAGTATATTATAATAGTGTATAGTATATAGTATATATTATATAGTATATTGTATATAGTATATTAAAGTATATAGTATGGATGTCTCGTAAATACATCGGACACGCTGGACGCGGGTCGCTTCTATTCAGCCCATGAGAAAATCTCTTGAGGAGGCCTGTGTCCAGCAGTGGACGTCCTATGGCTGAAATGATGATGATGAAATACAACGCAGTCGGTAGAACCTGAGTGTGTAGTTTATGCCAGATCTATCTCACAAGAAATAAAGGCGTTAAACTTCCAATGGCAGGCGATAATCGCGTCAGAAACAATATTTTCAAATACCTATTTCTCAAATGTTCCGTTGCCATCGCGTCCTCTTCGCGATACTCAAGCAGACGGTTGTCAGACGTTATGATCATTGTAAATGTCAAAGTGGACGCGAAGCTCTGAATATAACTTCGCCCCCGCGTAGCTGCAATTTTCTATTTATCGTTTTGGTAAATTAAATCTGCCCACTTCTTTACAGATGAAGAAGTAACAGCGGGTGCACTCTTCAAATTATAAACGCTTGACTAAGCATTATATTTTATTTTATAGTAAACAAATTAGCACACAGTTCTACCTTATAGACTTCGAGACCAATGGACAGAAATATTCTTTAGATTGTCAGACGTACGTTTTTAAATGCTCGAAAACGTCTTTCACAACGATAATAAAATTGGGAACATTAAGTTTTACAAAGATTTCCATTATATATATTTTCGCTATCTATTTTTAATAGTTAGTACTGTATCTACACAGGTTCCAAAACACCACATTATCACAATAAAATTTAAATGCACAGTAAATGTTTTTTTTTTTCATAAAGATATTGCATTCTCATTTTTTTTTGTAAATCATCCAATAGTCAATTAAATGCTACTATGTAAAATAAAAATAAAAAGTATTTCAACTATGTACTTAAACGTAGTTTTTTAATGTTCTTGATTTTACAGTACAGCTTACGTCCATTTTGTATGGGGTGTTTTGGCGTTAGGCAGATATTGCCTGACTTTGACTGTCATTGATCAATCCCTGTTGGTCCTTCATATACATATTCTCCTTATAAAAAACTAAATTCAAAACTATTATAAGAAGATGGACGCATGTTCCCAATTCGATATAAAAATAAGATATTTATAGATTCTGAGTTCACATAACGTATACTCTCCCTTTCTATTCCTAATTTCCTAGTTCCCAATTCAATTTACTTCTATTATGTTCTATTTAGCCTGCCCAGTGCCCACTCCATCACACATTAAACACGTTTATACGATAGGAACGCTTGCCAATTTTACACGAAATCGGCTGTAATATTTGATTACCCTTAGAATTACCAGGGCTTCTACGAGTTCAGAATAGCATACAATTTTCTGAAAATTAATTAGCTCTTTCTCCTTTCAGGGCAACGTATAGAGCATTAGAATTTTGAATGAATATCTTTTTGTGGTACGTTAAAAACATACCTAACCTATAAAAACTGCAGTGTCGCTATGTGACATTCCAAAAAGGAGATCATTATGTACTCGTACGTACCAACAATACTTAAGTTAAGTTATTTCTTTCGAATGGCTTTGTGGAAAATGGAAACATTAACCAATGTGGGGTCAATGAGTATCCTTCGGCATCCCTAATGTCGTGTATCATCATCGCTTCCGCATTGCTGAGGATCGTGATTCCTTTTTTGACTCTCGCTTGTTTTCCTCCAACTGAAGCGGTCCGTCGGAATTCGAAATTAACCTAAGGGTCGATTTCACCAACGTACTCGAAGTATAAATCTTATTCTAATAATAAATAATTATTTATGTACATTATAGCACTAGACCAGAGGTCGCCAACCTTTTGAGTCGGATAAGTAAAAAATTACAATTTACAAAATTTCAAAGTTTTTAAAGAGTCACAATTTTGCCAATAATAAATATTGTACTTTTTGATTAAAAAAAACTAATCTATAGAGCCGCAGTGTCACATTCAAAAATCCGCATGTGGCTCGCTAGCCGCAGGTTACATTAGACCGATAGACGGTTACACCCGACAAGTTTTAATCACGTGTATTTCTGCCACCTGTACGCCTACCATGAGTTCGGCACAAGCGAGTATCGAGCGCTCGATGACGGTCTATCTCTTTCGCACTATTAGCGCGTGCGAGAGAGGTGCACTGACTCTCGATACGAGATTTTCGCTAGCGCCGATCGTAAACTCAATTTATGGTAGGCACACGGTTTTTCAAAGAGTGAATCATTTCGTTTTATACGCTGCGTAGTTAGCCGGTCATATTTTTCTTTCGCAGATTTTTCAGTGGCGGAAATTCTGAACATATGACGTAATGATACTTTGTCTTTTGGTGGCTCGTTTATCATTTTTTTTGTTGAGTATGAGCATATCGTAAAACTGGCGGGGAAAAGAGGGCAACTTATTTATCGTATCACTTTTTTAATGTATCGATGTGTAAATAAAATCTTATGGTACATGTATAAAATCGACTATGATATTATTTATGTGGCAAACGAAACCTCAACGATAAACTAGATCATTTAACGAGGTGTGCGCCGCCGCCCTACGCCACTGGACATTATTCCTGCGCCCACGCAGCAGGTGGGATTTCAGGGTTCCCCGTGAGAAAAAATCTTTAATGGTAAATTATTATCAGTATAATTCCATTTCATTTATTCATACATTCAGAAACAATTTACATTGTGTGTGAAGTAGGTACATAGATTAAAGCTAGACATTGTTAAGTACACAAATTAAAAATAAGAATTAGCTACGAGTACATTAGGCCATTACATTGTCACAGACGCAAACTACACAAGCCCGCGACAAGATGGGCACTAACTTCCAAAAACTCCCATAACATGTGTATCTATCTGAATGTATAATAAAATTATGATATAAATATATAAACATAAAATATATAAATATTACGGGACAATTTTTACAGAAATCGAACTAGAAGTCGGACCATTTTATCTCTTCCAAGCAAATAAACTGTCAAATATATAAAAACTGAACATGGCAATGTTTTGTATCTGTCACAGACGTCAAGTTGTTTATATGTCTTAGAAACAATTTATCTTTACGTACGTTGGTTTTGTAGAAAATAAAAGTTTAACTAATGGAAAACCATATAAAAGTGGTCAGCGAGAACTGCACACTGCTTTTCCGCATGATCATTAACTTCGATGCTGTAAAGCAACAGCAAGAAGCGATTATCGCTGAAAAGCGGCAATGTTTACATTGCATTTAGTCTTTGGCTGGTAAGATTAACCAATCTTAGTAATTTTAAATAACACCAATATGGTTTTTGTTAAAATAATGTTCAAGTGAAGCTATTTAGCTTTTAGTAGCCTCTTAAGAGCACTGAGAATATACTATGTGGTATTAGTGACTTATTTATTATTCCTAAGACTATTTAGTGCCCTATATTCAGTGTTGCCATATACCAAAGCACAGATAAAACAATTAAAATTGGTGGGGTAAAGATATTATAGCCAGACTATAGTCCCATGGTAAGCTCAGCTCAATAAGGATTGGTATTATTAGTAATTAATGGAGTATATTTGTATGTTTGTATGTGCTGTGGCTTCATCAGGCCAAGTCGGCTAAACGGATATCAACAATTTTTGAAGAATAGGTATTTTTTACCTGACTAAATGGAAAAAAAAAAGCGTTATGACTTTTACTTGTCCGGGCAGAGTTGCGGGCACCTTCTAGTATATACATAGAAAACGATATGATAATGCCATACATGACATAATGGACGGCCGGTTTAGCTCGCCGGAGTAAAGATGCCAGCGAAGCTGAAGGATCTGGGTTCAAATCCCGGTAAGGGCAAATATTTGTGTGATCAGCATAAATATTTCATTTTGTTCCTGATTCTTGGATGTTTTCTATGTATTTTAGTAAATATATGGTCGTCTATACCAGATAAAGACGCTTGCGAGTGCTTCCCTTAACGAATGTGCTCCTACAGCTCAGGCCAGAGGGAATAGGCTTGTGTCCTAAATAAATATAATTAGTTAGATTATTAGAAAATATTGGACGCGTATTTTTTCTTTTGTCAATTAAACAAAAAATGATGAAGATATAGGTATCCCGTTACAGTTCCCCGTGACGTCACGCCCAAACTTTGACGTGCTTTACCTTTTTTTGTTTGATTGACAAAAGAAAAAATACGTGTCCTATATGTTTTGATAATCTACCTGACAGACTTATTAGAATAATAATGAAATAATGATCTTTATTCTTAAGTAGGCCGCAAGGGCACTTTTACAAGTCTGACTCTACGGCGTTTCCCAAGAGGAGACCACCGAAGAGAAGAAAGCTGAAACAAACTCAACAGTCAGTCATTTTTTCGAAATAACTCTTACATCTATTACAATATTTATACTTAGCCTATCCTAAATATATGTTTTGAGTATATAAACTCAATGCGTAGTTCTTCAAGAAAGCATATCAAAACTTATAAAAGTAAAAAAATATATAGAATATAAAAAAGCAAAATAGTGTTTTTTTATTTCAAACAACTTACATACGTTTGATATGCCACCTTATAAGAACCGTGTCCCGGTAAAAGTAAATTATTTGGTTTCTGTTTTAACCTTAATATTTTTTTAACTCTGGAAACTACCCTAATGGAGGAAGATTGTGTAACGAGTTACCGCCAAAGAACACGACTGCTCTGCCAAGAGCATACTGATAAGAAGAAGTCTTCTAGTATTCATAACACAAGCCTTATTGAGCTTATCATGGGACTAGTTCGATTTGTGTCAAAATTGTACTGTAATATAAAAAAAAAACGGCTAAAATCTTTTATTTTGATGAGTAATCACGATAAAGAAGAGAATTATAATCTACAGAACCCTTCTCCGGTGCGGTCCAACTCGCCCGCCTTTATTATCCGCCGTTTGTGGTGAGTGTGGCCCATTATCGTAAATTTCATATTTTTTACGTTTCATAACACGATGTAAGAAAAACTCTGCTGTCCACATTTCGGGATAGAGTTTTTGCAATGTCGTAACTCGACTCAAGATTTCATCTTTAATACAATTGTATAAGATCGTGTTTTAAACTAGAAGAAATAGTGTACCTATACGAGGTTTTAAATACCTTTGATTTATACACATTTTTTTAGATAGGGTTTGAAGAAATGTAATGTTCTGACGCATGTAACCAGGATTACTATTATTTTACTAATGAAAGTCATAATGAAATAATGTTCTTTATTCTGTAAGTAGGCTATAAAGGCACTTTTACAAGTCTGATTCTATGGCACTTCCCAAAAGAAGACCACTGTTGAGAAGAAAGCCGAAACTAACTCAACAGTTAGTAGGTATTTATTTTCTTAATAGTTCTTAACTATTACAATATTAGTACTAAGCCCATCGTAAGTACATCTTTCTAAGTGTAAACTCTCACTTTTACTAGCTTATAGGTTTACTAGTTTTCAACATCATTTACTAACGCTTTTTTCATTTTCTTTTGAGATTGGTTTATCATTGGTATCGCATTGGTACAAAATGTAACCGCCGGTATTCGCACTTGGAACCCTCCAGTTTTACAAGAACTTATTTTACAGTAAGGTGGGCTTGCACCAAAATTTTAACTTAGAGTTAAAACCTAACCTAGAGTTATATGACAGTTCTGGTATGATAGGAGTTAAATTCGTTAACGCTGTACTGCTCAAGCACCCTAAGAAAACAAAGACCATTTTTCCACAAAACATAAAGGTAACGTAAAACGAAATGTCTTTGCACTTAAAAGTCAGACAAGACTTTCTCTGACTTTTAAGTGCAAAGACAAGATGAGAGAATTTAAATTCACAGACCTAAGTAATACGAGTAAGACTAATGAGCTACTCTTGTATATTTAAAACAGGATTTAATACTTTTACATTTTTAAAGCAAACTTATATTTTATAATCACTCAATGAAGAAATTCTTTAATAATAATAAAAAATATGCTCGCTTTGACAACTATAATAGTAAAAAAATATGTGACATCAACTTAAACTTAATCAAAATCGCATCAGGATTTTTAGAAATAATTTTGTCACCAGCCATAGCTTATTTTACAAACAATAGTGAAAATCTACCCATTACAGCAGCAGATTTTGACAATCAGACATGGGTTCATACAGAAATCACGCGAGCTTTTTTGAGCCATATTTAAACCCCTACCCTTAGTGAGTCATCCATCTTTGATGAGGTTCTATGCGAATCTCTTCTGGCAGCACGATGTGTTACCCTAGATGGATACCTCATTAGTGCATCAGTGGTCCACAGGAGCACAGGATATCCATTGCGGTCTCCTCTGACTTCTGGCACCCTGCATTGCGTGCTTTGTTTCATCCCCATTTGAAATAAGGTGAAAATCAATACACCGAAAATCTCACGGCCATTTCCCCCAAAGATACGTGTTTGATTCGTGCGTACGGGCCATTGTTTACAACAGAGGTCGTCGCACGCGTCAGCCGCTAAATCTGTCCCGACAATGAAAATATCGTTGATTGTGATTGCCGTTACATTGTTTAGACGCTACGCCACAGTATGCTCTAGTGCAGTAAAACCGTTTCTAAAAACAAAAGAAAACACACGCAAGCAAGCCACGATTCAGCTGGGAACTTTGCGGGATATCGAGGGACTTCAACTTAGATCGTGATCGTTATCAGGATTTGCGCTGAGATTTTAGGATTTTTAAGCTCCTAGCAAGATTGCAGCTAAATTGGGATGTTGAAATTTTTTATCCACTTTTACTGTGGTATGTTATACAGAACGAACTCTCAATATAAACATTGATGAAAAAACTACTTCAATCTCATAAAAACGTATTCAGATACAACAATGTTAAAATCATATTTTTGAACTTGCCCAAAAAACGCTCCATACTAAAGCCTAGAAACGTGAGACGTCACACGTTCCTGCCTTGTCAGGCGAAATTAACTTTGCTCAGCAGCTTCTGATAAAATTTGCGTTTATAGAAACGGTTTCATAACAATAGTTACAATATACATTTCATGGGTTATTCAATGGTATTATTAGTTATTTAATATTTTCAAACTTTAATAATAGACTTTTCCACCCAACTTTAAAGGCTCATAAAACAAGTTTCACGTAAGGTATCTAACCCGAAATTTTTTTTTGGACTTCTAACATATAAACTACCATTACGCCTCAAATTCTATTTAAAACAGTCAACATCCCAATTGTGGAAATCTGAGTATTTTTCGATCTTTAAATAAATTACAACAACCTGAGACAACACCCACTGCTCAATTATTTTTATTTATATTCGTTGGGCAGATTCTCAAGACTGTTGTATGGAATTCAGGCTTTTCAATGTTGCATCTGATAACAAACTAGTTTTCACGATTTCTTCGACATGTTTGAAGTTAATAAATAATGAAATACCTAATGATCTTTATTCTGTAAGTAGGACGAAAGCGCACTCTTACAAGTCTGACTGTTGGGAAGAAAGGCTCAACAGTCGGTATTTTTTTCTAAATAACTATCTATTACAATAGGTATTATTACTTAGCCTATCTTAAATATATGTTTTTAAGTATAAACTAAATGGGATAGTTCTCCAAGAAAACATCAAACCTTATGACAGTAAAAAGGTAATGGAAGAAAAAAGCAAATTATGTGTTTTTTTAAACAACTTACGTACCTACTTATAAGAACCGTGTCCCGGTAAAAGTAAATCCCATCAAAAACAATACTTGCAAAAAAAACAAGTCTAGCAACCCAGTTCTTCTACCGTAAAAAGTTGTAAATCCATCTATTATACCAAGTGGGTTAATTTATTCAGACCCTAATTAAGGGTCATTCTGTCTTAAGTTATTACGTACCTAATTAGCTAACATAACAACATTTTATTGTGACCATATCAATATTAAAAAATTTATGTTTTAAATAAATACATTGCCAAGGCCATCGCATGAAAACACAATACTAATACAGTAAGTGTAAGTAATACATATTGTATTAAATTAGTTAAATTGTTTAGTGCGATGGTCAAGCCAATCTATTTAATTAAAACACTTGACGGCAGATTATTTGATTTCTGTTCTGGGCCATGCATTTTTGTCTGTTAAATAGTCCTCTACCCTATAATATGCCTCAGCCACTTAAACATAAGAAAAAAATATACATATACTACGTTCAGCTACTCAGGAATAGGCCTCGAACTGACATGTACGGGGTCTATTTCGGACGCGGTTCCCAGTGTAGCGCGAATCGTTAAAATGTTTAGTCTGAACCGCCAGAACAAATGACGGGGACAACTTATCAATAAACAATTCTCCGTGCGTCCATCGATGTAAAAAAAAACCATTTCAATGTATGCGTCATAGTCAGTTACGACTTTATTCCGCTGAAGCTGAAGTTATCAAACTTCAAAGTGCCTGTCAAAAACTGATGGTGTATCGACTTAACCGAAGTTGCGTTTCATCCATAAAAATCGAACGAAACTTACAAATTTGAAGTCTTAAAACGTGTTTCATATTTACATTCATGTCCTTATGCCTATGGTGAAAATAAAGTCGTCATAAGATAAGTTTCATATGGAGTGTTAGAATTAAAACAAAAAAGAGTTGTACGTACTTAAGAGTCCGCAGCAAGCTCGGCCGAATTTCACCTTCCCATACAAACGAAGTTTCGTTCCCATTTTAAAACCACGCGTTGGATTGTAACGAAACTTTGCATATACAGTGACATGAGGTATATCTAGACTTGTAATTAGTTTATATGGCTCCAATTTATAAAACAAACGAAATACAGCAAAAACAAATTTTGTATGAAAAACTTAAATTCGCTGAATTTTTTTACTATGGTATCTGAAGCTACATTAACTAATTACAGGCCTGCATATACCTTAACTTATTGTAAGTACAAAGTTTCAGAGCAAACTAGCTAGTCGTTTTAAAATGAGAGCGTAACTACGTTTGTATGGAGAACTGAGCTTAACTCGGGACTCTTAAGACATAAAAATTGTCTAGACTAGAAGATAAGATTTATCTGGTCGAATTGACCCTAGACTCAACACAATCCTGAAAATGTAGATTTAAGCACTTTCAACAAACAGTTCACAAAATAAAAAATGATAGACATCATGCCAAACATGAGATGACCATCTATTTATATCAAAAGGTACTTATCATGGTAAAAATATACCGTTCCTTCGCTGCTGATGGAGGTAACAATTTACATTCTAAATGAAATAACACTGATGTACTTAAGTTTCCGTTTGAAAATATGTTCATTTATATATTTTCTTATTTTATATCTATACTATGAGGGTGTAGAGGATAATTTCAAAAGAAATAATAAACGATAATTTCAAAAGAAATAATAAACGATAACTTCAAAAGAAATAATAAACGATAATTTCAAAAGAAATAATAAACGATAATTTCAAAAGAAATAATAAACGATACGGACTATTTGATGGTCACTGAATTATTATTTTTTTGTATGTTTGTATGTGTTGTTGTGGCTTCATCACGCCAAAACGGCTAAACAGATTTCAACTATTTTTGGTACACGGGTAGATGGGCATCCACAGATGTTTATAGAATACTTTTTACTCTTACTTATACAGGTTATGATTTTTTTCCCCTCCACTGACGAAGTTGCTTAAAATTATAGTCTAATTCAAAATAAAATAAAAAATTCAACCGTATATACTTAAGTAGATTAGTGTTACATTTGATTTAGATTGCAGATTGTTTTGACTTAGGCTTCTGTTAAGCCACCGATAAGGCGCCTCTTTATATGATTGACTTCAACTTAAGTCGATACTTAAATGGTAAACTTTCCTACGATGTGGTTGCAATATTATGGTTAAAGAACTTTATTTCTCAAAAGAAATTTTACATTTCACTTAATGAGAACTTATTGTCTAAAAAATAGTTAATTGTTTCAGTGAACATCGATTGCGACATACAAAGTTACGTTAAGTTATCTAAGTTCTATTTATACATTACTAATAGCACTTTGCACTTACATACCACAAAATTATTAGAGGGATACATAAAATCACACACATAACATAAAATATTCAAGTAAAGTACAATGTGGGTACGCAAAGATTTATCTGTACGGTAAATTTATAAAACACCTTCATTTACGTTTAGTTTTAATGTGCTTCAAATAAAATTTTAAGGTAAATGCTTAATGACATCCTTATCAGTCGTCTTTTGTATACGATGCAGAACTCCCAGGGCCGGATTTAGACGTTGTTAATTACATGGTCTCTCAGTTTTCGTTTAAACATATTAAAATTTTTACATTCCTTTATTTGTTTAGGTAATTGGTTGTAGAATAATACTCCTTGGAACCCTATGTGTTTCTTGCCAGTTTTAGTACGCGCTGATTTGAGACATAGATTATTAGCGTTCCGCAACGGGCGTATTCCCATTTCACTCTTAGTTTTAAATTGTATTTGGGTATGGATTTTCTTATCTAATATTTTTCTTATTAGTAAACAATTATTGTTGTAATGTAGTTGATTTAGGGTCATAATTTTAGTTTCTGAGTAAATTTTTTTGCTGGATGTAAGATAATTGTACCGAAAAAGTGTCTTTATAATTTTATTTTGAGCTAATTGAAATAGTAATGTTTCGCAACACCTGAAAACATTTATGTTCAGGGCACATGGTGCGAGTTATAGACTTAGTAAGGATCTCTATTGTTCACGACAGTATACAGGGTGTAATCGAAGACTCAATCAAAAATTATTTTTGAGGCACAGAAATTGATCAATAAACAGTCCATAAAAAATTGAATTTGTTTAGCCTTGGTGTTAGACATACCACTAACTTAATGGAGTATAATCACCCAATTAGTTTTGAGATGTACTGTATGGAGATTGACGTAACGTCAGATAGCGTAGACTGGCAAAGCTTTATGAAATAATATTATCTTCTTCTTACAATCAAATAATCAGTCTGGCGATTTAGCGAGGAAACGCCGCCAGCATCTTCGGTACAATGCTGCAGGGGCCATTTTTAGATTTAATTTAAATTTATTTTGTTTTAGTTTACTTATATTTTTAGGTTTAGTTTTATTGGTTTTGTTTAAGTTTAGTTTTACTGTAATTGAATCGGGAATTATTTGCATATTAATATCCGGCTCGTACTGACACCAGATTTATATAGGTACCTTTAATTCTACATCACGTTTTGTCAGTTTTGATCACAATTACGATGTCACCCTGTAGTTCTTGAGCAACTGTACGACACTGTGGTAAACTCGCACCATACGCCCAACTACAAATCCAACCAAAACACACGTTAGTCCAAAAACTAAGGGTACGTTAATTAATGAAGGAGAACTATATACCTGTGAACAGCATTTTCTCGGGCAGGGTACCAAATGGTAAATGTGGCTCACCGGCGTCAGGGGGGAGGGGATGCTCGAGGTCCGTATCATGGACAGCTTGCGTCGCTGCTCCGCGGAGAGCGACGCGCGGCGACTCCTGCTGAGACCATAGCCGGACACGTCAGGTATGTCCGTAGAGCGCCCACGGACGAGCGTCGGGCGAAACATCGCGGCACTTAGCTTAGCTTGCGGTACTTAGCTTAGCGGCACTTGGGTTAGTTTATATTGTGACACTTAGCTTAGTATGCGATAGTTGTGTTAGCTTGCGATACTAAGTTTAATAAACGTTGATAATTCTCAATGAATATAGGCTGAATAGTGTGCTTAGTTACTGTGCCTGTGTTTAGAAAGTAGTGTATATTTAGTAACTTTAAATGGAAATTAAATAAAAAAAAAAGTGCTCGAAGTTCAAAAACGAATTAGTCATGGAAAGCTTCCATCACTGCTCTCCCGATGAACTGTTCAGTGTGGAGCCAATTTCGGAATCATTAAAGACAATTTGAACCCCCATACAAAGCCATTTCATTAGTTAATTTCATATTTTCGATGGTATTTTTTTATGATTTTGACGTTGTCCACATGATTAAAGTTGATCGTAATGTTACTACTCACGAAAGTGACATACTCATAGTGTATCACGTTTTAGATTTCACCCTGTATACCAACAAAAATCCCACCAAATTTTTCACTCAATAATTTCAGGGATCGTATTTGTACCGTGGATGTCGCAACGAAGTAATTCATAAATGTATTGAATGTACTTTAAAATAACTAACACTTGCCTTGTAAGATCTATTTATCTGTTAGTGCAAATTAAGTAATGAATAAATAAATAAATAAATTACATAGTTAACTAGCTTCTGCCCGCGACTTCGTCCGCCTTAACTTCGTTTATCGCGGATAAGAGTATTTTTCCGGGATAAAAAAGAGCGTGTGTCCTTCCCCGGGACTCAAACTATCTCCATACCAAATTTCATCTAAATCGGTTCAGCGGTTTAAGCGTGAAGAGGTAACAGACAGACAGACAAACAGACAGACAGACAGACACACTTTCGCATTTATAATATTAGTATGGATTTAAGAGACTAATTACGATAATGACCTAACCAGTTAGGTGTTAGGTATCGTTAAATTATTAGAAACGGTTACACGCGCCATTGCCTCATTACATGTGTGACAGTGTATTGGCATGATACCATAGTTATATAAAAATATTTGTTGTGAATTTACATTTAAGTACTAGCGTAGCCGTCACGAGAGAAGTTATAATTAAAAATTAAATAAAAAATAAATAAATAAATATCAGGGACAATCTTACACAAATCGACCTAGTCCCAAACTAAGCAAAGCTTGTACTATGGGTACTAGGCGACGATACACATAATATATATCAATCAATCAATCAAAATATTATTTATTCAAGTAGGCCTAGTTACAAGCACTTTCGAAATATAGATAAATTGTAATACTTAAATACATAGAAAACATCCAAGACCCAGGAACAAACATTCGTGCTGATCACACAAACACTTGCCCTGGCCGGGATTCGAACCCGTGACCGCCAGCTTCGTAGGCCGTTGTACAACCCACTGAGCCAAACATGTCGTCAAAGTGTAATATAACTTTTGTGTAAGATTTTCCCTGATAATTCTTTATTATATTAGTACAACATTTCATACTGGCTACTTTATTTGGATACTTGCTTAATTTAAGCGTGCCAATATTTTTGACAGCTTGATTTGAATAAATGGGATGCTGACTGTACTTAAATAAAGATAAAATTTTGATGTCAAATGACAGTTTCAATGATAAGAATAAATTCTATATAAAAAAAAAATGTTCGATACCTTGCGTGTAGCTTTTGTTTTATGAGACTTTAAAGTTGGGTGGGAAAGTCCATTTTTAGGGTTCCGTACCAAAAGTGGTAAAAAAGAAACCCTTATGGTGCGACTCTGTCTGTCTGTTTGTCTGTTTGTCCAGACTCTTACCATCAGGCGATCCGCCCTATATAACATAAAATATACTTATATGAGTAGTATACCTATATTTTGGACTTAAAAAATAGGTACAGAAACTCTTGAGACTGTTGACTACTCTAGTATGTCGTGTCGACTGCCAAATCTTTTTTATTTATACTTGCGTCGTATGTATTTTTATTAGCAATTTGTTGTAATAACAATACGAGGCATATACATAAACAAAGTTGTTGTTACGTCGGCACACAATCTAAACATAATTTGTTTTTATGTGGTATTGTTTTTAAGATAATAACCTATTTTAAAAATTTCGCTGAATAAAGTTTGACATTGGTTTGTATGAGAAAATTTAAAAAATGTCATGACATTGACAGCTAACTATTTATTTTTTCTTTCTATTATCTGTATAGACCAAAGTAAAAACGTACATAGACTAGAACACTTAATAATAATCACAAGAAGACGTGGCAGTATGGCCTATGGTCTTAGCCGGTCCGAAAGGACGAAAAGGAAATAGTACACAGACTAGAAAATTGTACAAAGGTCCCATTAAGGTCTTAAAAATATATATCTAAAAACCAAAACAACATAAAAATATACTTTTTCTACATTCTGAGTCCACCTGATGCATATTTTCGAGAAAAAATACCAAATATCACTGGGAAAATAAATGTTGCCAATTGACACGTACCATATTGAAACGATTTTATTAAAATTGAAGTAAGGAAACTGTTACATCTTGTCTTAATAATGACGATTAAAACATTATTCTTTTTTAATCAAAAAAATTATATCCTCCAGGAAAACCTCTAAATTAATCCAAAATTTCTGTCAAATCTCAATACTTGCAACGTTCATGATTTAAATTAGTATGCGACACTAATAATTTAACTTTTTACGATGACTTCAAAGTTGTAAACGATGAATGTCTTTCTTGTCCTTCATCTTGTACTTTTTTTTAATTGGAGAAAGTCATAACCCCTCTTTTTTTTCTTTACCATATTTGGGTAAAAAGTATCCTAATAACCATTTGGAGACCCCGTGTACCAAAAATAGTTGAAATCCGTTTCGCCCATTTAGCGTGATGAAGCCACAACGACACACAAACATAAAAACATTTGATTTTTACAACTTTATAATAGTATAGATATAAAACCGTACCTTGGCTTAAACATTTTGACGCTTGCAAAATAATCCATTATAAATCAAAACTAAACTGAACAGTGAATGAAAAACGTACCAAAATACTTCGCAGCAGTACCTTACATAGCGTATGTAATATTGAAAATACACCCCCTAAGAATATTATACAGATGATGAAAATTCGTATGGTAGTCCAAGCAAACAACTTGTTAGCTTGAAATTAAATGTTATGAATTCATTAGTATTTCATATTCGTTTCATTTACATAAAGCGAAAAATCTCCGTCCTCAATCACCTTTTCCTCTCCATATTTCCACTTTACACTTCAAACATCACTTGTACTAATCACTTCGCGACCGCGTTTACGTTCAGGTTACGTTTACGGGAACGTGGGAACGCGCGTTTCGGCACAGGTCACGGGATAAAGTGGCGGGTTGCGGATGAAAGTGTAAGAGTTGACAAGTCGCCAGCGCTTGCACAATTATCTATCTGACATTTAAAATAGGATCAGGGGTAAAGCGGGAGCCGACCGTCAGCTCAGTTGAGTACTAGCAATGATTTTTTTCTTCAATTCTTGGTTTCTTTTATAGGGTTACGTACCTCAAAAGGAAAAAAAGGAACCCTTGTAGGATCACGTTGTTGTTTGTCAAGACGCTGTATCTCAGGAACGCCAGGATGTCATTATCATGATTTCAGCCATAGGACGTCCACTGCTGGATACAGGCCTCCTTAATAGATTTCCACATGAACCGGATAGAGGCGACCCACATCCAGATTCCAGTGAGTCCCCGCAACCCTAGCTAGGTCGTCCGGCCACCGTGCTAGGATGTACCTAGCTGAAATTATTATCCAATACTCAAGTTCTCAAATTGAAATCACTTGAAGCTGATAAAATGCTACTTCGAAGTCAACGTAATCAAAAGATTAGTCATTAAGAAACGTGTTTCCTTACAAATTGCCGCACAGGGTACTTGCAGCTACCTACCTCCTAGAAGCTTGAAATTTGCCTTCATAAAGCTTATAGAACAACCAATGAGAAATATTACGGAACCCTCTTGACGTTTGGCAGTGAGGCTTGGACACTAACACTATAAGGGGAAAAAAAGCTCTTGGTCGCTGGGGGGAAAATCTTCCAAAAGATTCTTGGACCGACCTAGCACAATGGTAGATGGAGGAAGAATGGCGAGATAGAGGACCTCATGGGTGATCCAAACGTTGTTGGGGAGGCGAAAGAGGCTAGGCTGCGCTGGCTAGAACTTTTGGAGAAATTGGGAGAGGATCGGGCTGTGAGGCTAGCATATATCGGGCGGCCGCTTGTGGCAAGCGTCCGGTCGGACGGCCCACGTACCAATGGAGAGATGGGATAGGAGAGAGGTCGAGAAGGACCTAAAGCAACGTCAACGGCCAGAATGGCGTGATGTAGCTCAAGGCAGAGGGGAATGGCTCTCTCTGGTAACGGAGGCCAAGACCCACTTCGGGTTGTTGAGCCAGTGCAGTAAGTAAGTAATGAGAAATATCCGTAAATCTTACATTTTATGTTTGTCTGTCTATGTCACGAACCAATATTTAAACTGACATCACACTGTGTGTACATTTTGCTTAGGAGCAGGACATAAGGCATCTTATTTTCCTTATTTCAATTGATTCCCTTGTGACACGAAAGTTAGCATATAAATTGTATAAATAATTTTCGTGCCAATCAATTAAAATCAATTAAAATTAGGCCTAATGAAATGCAAGCATATGAAATGCCTTAAGAGTCCCCGGCAAGCTCGGAGAAAACGAAACTCCGTTTGTATGGGAAGGTGAAATTCGGCCGAGTTTACCGGGGACTCTTAACTACTTGCCAAAAATTTGGTCCTCACCCAAATACAATTTGGCAGACTTTTACATCGGAACTGTCAACAAACTCAGATTTAAACTAGATTAAAATATATATTGTTGTGATGTCTGTATTTCCGTCTAGACTCCCGCTCTCAAGTCTGGTACACTGGTTGGTCTCGGTATTAGTATTTTGCCGTTTGTTGTAATGGGCCGTTGGCAGACAGACAAACACATTCACGTCTAAACACTTTTAAAACGATAACTGGACAAAGGTATCTCATTAGCTAACAAAAATACAAGTTTTCTGTGATTTATTTTAACTATTTTCTGTGGAGTTATGTTAAGTACACATTAGATTTCTTGTGTAGGTATAATTAATGGTTGTACGTTGTTTCATAGACTATAGTTTGGTAGAATTTCGTTTTACATAAAATGATTCCCATATTATCATTTCACAGAATAATCAACTCGTAGAGTACTTAGTAGAATTTCTTATTATAGATTTTTGTTTCAAAGATAATTTAATATATTAATAAACATTTCATAGACTTTCCTTTCAAATATTCTTTATCCATATATTTACTTTATAGAAAACTTATTACTTTGACAAATGTTTAATAGATTTTGATTCCCAAGAACAAAAATCCCCATATTATAATTTTATAGAATAATCAATCCGCAGAATATTTACTTCTTAGATGTAGATGATTCATATAGTAGACTTTCAATTTGTATATTATTTAGTTAATATCAAACTATTTACCAAGAAAAACATTTTATGGAGTGGCAGTTTCTAAGCTATTCATACCATATCATACCATATTAATTTCATACCATAGACAAAATGCATACCCTCCTATAAACTGACAACACCGCGTTCACAATAATACGAGTAATGCGGGTAATTTGTAAACCCTGTAGGTTAGGTTTGCAAATTACCAAAATACCTCACGTTTAGTCATTATAAAGTACCACACTATTTTAGCTATGATATTTTCTTCTGTTTCCACGAATATTACTTACTTAAATAAAACAATTTAACGGATTATATCGCGTATATTATCTAATTTGAGTTCCCGACGTTTTGGAAGCTTTCCATGGTCACGGGTTGACTTTTTAAATTGGTTTATTTAGTTTAGTTCAATTTATGTATGTTTATTTGCGCAATCTTATTTGTGTACTAGACGGTGCCCGCGACTTTGTTCGTGGAGGAAAAAAATCTTAACCCCTCTTTTTTCTTCAGCTTAATTGGGTAAAAAGTATCCTTTACCCATCTGCGGATGCACAGCTACCCGTGTACCAAAAATAGTTGAGATCTGTTAGCAAATTCGGCGAGATGGAGACGCAATGACACAAACAAAATATTATTCAATTTAGTGACCTCCATAGTCCTTTATTCCCAGGTCGTCACTTTCCCAATTTTTCACATGCCCCATTTTTCACTTCCCCAGACCTTCACTTTCTCAATTTTACACATTTTCAGATCAGATCAGATCTTCACATGCTCAGTTCTTTTCAGTCCCAATTCTTCTCACTCTCTGTCCTGCACATGCCAAATTCTTCACTGTCCCAGTTCTTCAAGCTCTCTGGTTTTCACATGCCAAGTTTTTCACAGTGTCAATATGTGTCGCAAAGTACAGTCAGAGGACTAATAAAAAAATAATAAAACAGGCATTTTAGAATCGTCAATTTCTTATCAGTAAAAAGAAATGAATTTATGGAATATTATGGAACAATAAGTTACCAACTGCTAACTCTATTCTGTTTAACTTAAATAAAAAACGTTACCTTCCTATCTAAAACTCAAATTAATTCAATTTTATCATTATTTTTTACCTTTATCATTATTATCAAAATCAAAATAATTTATTTGTGAACAATATGTAAACACATAACATTTAGCTATGTTTGGTGGTACATGTGCATTTATTATGTCCAGCTATGTTCTACCCTATCTAGGGCATACAATTGCGTCTACATGTCCCTATATGTATTTTTATATTTTGCTTCATAGATGTTTCTCGCCACCTAAAATGGTTGTCTTTTAAATACTCCGCCATCCAAAGGTTGTCCGGAATAAACAACAAGCGTTCTTATCGCTATTAAGCGATAAGAACGCTTGTTGTTTACCTCTGCTAATGTGAACGTTAGGTACTGTATTTCTGTGTATCTGAGGTGTGCAATAATAGAGTCATTTACTGCAGAGGCTGCGAAATAGGGGTTTGCCGGCCGAGTAATTATAGATGTCCGAGTGTTAGCGAGGCCATCTAGAAATACTTTATGTTTGTTTGTAATGTAATTTATAGGAATACTAGCTTCTGCCCGCGACTTCGTCCGCCTTAAATTCGTTTATCGCGGATAAGGGTATTTTTCCGATAAAAAGTAGCCTATGTCCTTCCCCGGGACTCAAACTATCTCCATACCAAATTTCATCGAAATCGGTTCAGCGGTTTAAGCGTGAAGAGGTAACAGACAGACAGACAGACAGAAAGTCAGACATAGTATATAAGTATGGATTAGTATGGATAGTATGGATTATTTTTTAATTTTATAGTGATTTCTTTTTGGGGTCGTTTTTATTTTATGTTAAAAAGTTTATTTGTTTCACGCTTTTTAGCAAACTAATCGTTACTTAAAAGTACCTATATCTCTTAAAAATTTGAACAACCCCAAACATGACAAATAAAAGTAAAAATCTGTAAAAAAGACTGTACTTAACCGCAAATTAAAAATGTATAGGTGTAGTAGTCACGTTAATGTCCTAGTGTTCGACACCTTAATTTCAATAATGGATAACTTGTCTTTTACCTCTATTGGCTGAAATGAAAGTGCCAAATAATGGGACAGAGTCGAGCACCGTACGGTCGAGGAATTTAATTTATGTACCCTTTCGTACCTTGTCATAGTGCCATTTATTGAATCTCTATCGGCTTTCGTATTGATTTTGACTGTGACAAGGTACGAAATGGTATATAAATTACTTGACTATACAATGCACAATATGCACATGTACAATAAGTGTACATAGGCACACTTGTACACTGAAAAAAATGTATGAGCCTATATGAAGTGACTTTTTAGCTTGATTGGAAATATCTTAATAGATTTAATGAACAAACTCATCACTTAACACAATGATTGCAGTAGTACTACTTAAAATGGTCAAACATTTGAACATTTTACTTAGTTGACCTTAACCAGGTCGCATTGTACATAACGGCAAAAAAACGGAGAAAATGTTGAGTTACACCAAAACTGATGTTTGTTTCAATCACAAGTTAATTCGAACATGATTGTTGATTCGAATCAATTTATTGTGTACTAGCGGCCGCCCGCGACTTCGTCCGCCTTAGATTCGTTTATCGCGGATAAAAGGTATTTTTGAGATAAAAAGTAGCTTATGTCTTTCTCCAAAACTCGATATTTTACTAATTTAAATGTGAAGCACATTACCAAGATTTCAAGTTCGTAGCGTAAAAAAATATTTACGGTCCATACAAATTTTCATCCCCTTTTTCGACCCTAAAAGTGATGAAATTTGACATACATTTCGTGTCACTTCCGCTACCTAAAGGTTGTCTGGAAGAGATCGCTCTTTAGCTATAAGACCGCCTATTGTCTACCGTATTTTATGTTAAGGCTCTATTGTACTGTTTCTGTTGTTGGTGTGCAATAAAGAATTGTTGTATTGTATTGTATTGTATACATTATAGCCTATGTCCTATTCTTATATATAAGGTACATAACTGGAAAGTTTCATAAAAATTCGTCCAGTAGTTTTTTAGATTAAGTTGAACGTACACATAAATACTTTCACGTTTATAATATAAAAAAAAAGGAAGTAAGGATAGGGAAGTAAGGAAGTAAGGAAGTAAGGAAGTAAGGAAGTAAGGAAGTAAGGAAGTAAGGAAGTAAGGAAGTAAGGAAGTAAGGGTGTATATCGCATGCAAACATCTTATTTGAGACAATCAATTTTAAACTTGACAGCAACACACAACTTTTGTGATATCTTTGATAATGAAAAAGTAATCAAATTAAAATCATTGCACTTGATATGCTCTGGTGCAAACAAGTTTCTTGTTTGATTCAATCGGTTTTTTTTTTCAGTGTACGTATATACTCGTACAACATAAACGTAACGCATAATATTTCTACCTACGCAATCCAGTTTCACATTATCATACCGTTTTCTTTTCGGTTATTTTATGACCTTTTCACTCCAAATTGAGATACAGCGATCGTATTTACTTAGGACGGATTGATAGGCAAGAAATATCTCACACTTATCAAATTCAGTAAAATTAACAATAAAATGTCCATTTCACGTTTTTCATATTTTTATGATGGTTCCAATGTATTTGGTGATTATTTTTTTATTAATTTAAATAATTAAAAGTATGGATAACACGACTATATGAAGTCGTGTTCATAGAATTTCTAAAAAAATAACACACCCACCTACAGCCACCATCTCGCAAAAAAAACACACACTCGGCACTCAAATTCCTTATTCAAATAAGCCGTTAGACATTTAAAAACTCACCCGTTCGATGGAAATATGACGTCGCCTGAAAAAATCCGAAATCCCACACAGGTACATTGCACCTCACACCGCACTTGGCACTAATCCGTTTCACTTTAAACGATTGACAGTGAAAAAAAGATAAATCTGTTGACCGATAACTATGATTTAAAATGTTCGCAGGGTAGGCGGTCACTGACTGCGCACTGACGATGTTCAGAGGGCAATAGAATATCACCAATTCATCTTTGACATCTCAATATTCTTGTGACATCGAAATAAGGTGCATCTTCGCTCGGAGAGCGACTTGATTCGTAATGGTACATCTATACAGGGCGTTTCGAAATACGTTCGTTCGCTTTTATAAATATGTTGTTGACATTTTTCGGTGGATATCTGTTAATAGTTGGGTCGGCTATTAAGATTGTTTGCTCTGAGCATTTAGGTATATTTTGATTTTAAATTCTTGTTGTGGAGTTTTTATCATACTTGGTTTTAAAGTTTACCAGATTTTTTATTTCGGAAAACATGTTGAATTTTATTTAATAATTAAGTTACTATTCTTCCTACATAATATGCCTAAAAAAATGTCGGGCATTTTCGTGTTTTGTTATAATAAATATCAAAGAAAATAGAGGGAGTAGTCTCAACATTTTCTTGGGCTGACTATACACGCTCGTACTCGTAGTTCTGTGAGTTTCTATAATTTCATAGATTTTATACATTCTTATGACGTATTATGGTTAAAAGAGGTCTGTGGTTAAAACCAATTAACCTAAGTGTTTTAAGTAAGGGAATGTTAAATACAATTAATTCGTTATTTAACTAAGTATAAGTACAGTTTACACAAACTACCTAATTAGTATTTTATCTTAAATATCGTATAACAATCCATCCAATCATCATCCGAAACAGTTCCACATTCCACCCAACTTTCAAAACAATTATTATTGTTAAAACTTTTTAATTTCTTCTCGCTCAACACAAAAATAAAATAAAACTAAAAACATATATTTTACAGACCTCGACACAAAAAACATAATATTTTCTTCTGTTTCCGCGATTATTACTCATTGAAATAAAACAATTTAACGGATTATATCGCGTATATTATCTCATTTTAGTTCCCGACGTTTCGGAAGCTTTCCAGCTTTCCATGGTCACGGGTGGACTGAGAAAAGATGTATTTTCCTCTGTCAAAGTTACAATTTGTGCAAACTACCCATTTTTTGAAAAAACACAAATAAAGGTGTACATACATGCCAGATGGGCCTAAGCTGTAAAGACATTTACACATGTGCCAGAAGGGCTTAATTATTTTATTCTAATAATTTACCAAGCAGCATTTCACAAATGAGGCGTACTGAGGAGAAAAGAACAAAAAACATATTTTCCTTATTATCATTATTAATAAAACGTACTAATGTAAAATATATAGGTGTATTTCGTTTAATTGTACTTTATTTTTATACTACTAAGGTGGCAAACAAGCGAACGGCCTGCCTGATTTTAAGCAGTCACGGCAGCTTGTGAACGCTTGCAACTAAATTGCGTACGTCACGTGCGTGTAAATAAATTAATCAAATTTTTCGAAGTTACTTATTTAAAAAAAATTGTGTCTACGTAGAATTTAATATTTCTATTAATATTAGTACATCCTGTTGTATATATATTATTGTTAGGGTTTCTGCACACTCGACACGCGCGAGGATACCGCGTCTCGACTTGTCATGTCCGACGCTCGAACTGCCCACTGTGTCACCATGTTACTTCTTCAGTCGGCAGAGTCGCTATAGCTTGACAAGTTGTTTCGTGACACTCCCATGGTCTGCGGGCGACGGGGGGAAAGACAGCGGGGGCGGGCAGGGGCGTGTTTTGTAATTTTGCGTCCTGGGCCAATAAGTTTCGCCGCCACAGAAATTAAGGCGAAGGGGAGGGCAAATGACCTTGCTCAATCCGATACACTGCGGCGGCGTGATGTGCGCCATCTAGGCAGAACGCAGTGCAATAGCTCGATTATGCAATGACTAGTTGTCCGTCATTCGATCGGCAAAAACCGTAAGATGGTGCGATTTTTGTATATATTTTTATTTGTTATTTACTCGAATGGTAGTAAGCTATAAGGCTAGGTTAAAATGGGTTTCCTATTTATTGTTATTATTTTATTATATATCATACAGCACCAAATAGCTTGCAACATCCAAAGCGCCATATACATAATATCGCCACACATCTTTGTGCCCATAGTAATCAAATATAGTAACCGGCAAAGTGCGAGTTGGACTCGCGCACCGTGGGTTGCTACGCTGCCCCTGGCTATTTGCTGGCCCCCTTGGCCCTAGGGTAAATACTACCCTGGAGGCGGGTATGACTCTGCCGCGAGCACACTTCTTACTCGCCCCCGCTGTCTTTCCCCCCATTGCCCGCAGCTCATGGGGGTGTCAGGAAAGAACTTGCCAAGCTATAGTGTCGTGCACTGATACGCATCTTGCATATTATCATCATCATATCAGCCAGAAGACGTTCATTGCCGGACAAGGCATCCCCATGAATCTCCACAACGAACGCTTTTGTGACACCCTCATTCAACAGCTTCCTACAGTTGACCTAGTCATTGGTTCACTTTGTTGGGGACCTTTCCTCGCTACTGCGTCGGGTATATCTTTTTAGGGTTCCGTAACTAAAATGACAAAAACGGAATCCTTATAGTTTCGTCATGTCTGTATGTCACATGTATTTTTCTACAAAAACTACAAGATGAAATTTGGTGTCGGTATAAGCCACTACTTAGAGTAGGTACTTAGTATGGTACTTAATTAATAAAAATTGATATTAGTAGCACTTTATAACATGTAACAGAACCTGAAATAAACTTCATAAATTACTTTCAATGATAATAATTTTCAACATGATCGGATAAACCGTTTTTGAGTTATTGCCGAAAAACTGCTCTTCACAGCAAAAGGAAAGTCAGTGCCGTGGAGATACGCTCTTTTACTAGTGCACATTTTCATATCATATTCTTCATCTGTTATGCATTTTTTTTTTGTATGAACGGCTGCGGAACCCTACACTGAGCATGGTCGGACATACTCTGGGCCAGTTTTATTCATATCGTATTTCTTTCATCTATATTGCATTTCTTTGTTTTATAGTACCTAAGGTAGGGAATCTTACACGAGCATGGTCTGACGCGTCATTCTATTGCCTCCATATTAATTGGTTGTCAATAAATCGTTATAGTGCTCAATTTATCCGCCTGAATACATAAGTTTGTAATGTCACTAGTGTTATGTACACGTGATAGAAATTTTTAGCTGATTTAGAAATTGTACACGTCGCAAAATGTGGATAAGTAGACAGTTCTTAATAAAAACGTACTTACTACTTCTGTTTGAAATTACGTAGCACTTTTTCTTTTCCATCTTCCTCGTATAATATCGTTCAGGGTAAAAGTCAAGATCACAATACAATAACTCTTTATTTACTCCAGTCATTTTACGGTTTTGCAAAACACTAAACATTAAACATAGACCTTCCCCAATTCACGCCATACCATAAGGCGCCAAAATATGTCAAGCAATATAAACCGTCGCAAAAATAATCTGTTCATGGGATTGTATGACACGTGTTGTGGTTTTAATGGTCCATTTCATACAAATCACTGAAAATATATTTTTCTACTCGTGAACTATATAATCTCTTAATAAGAAATTATACTAAAAAGGCATTCTTTTTTAGATTGGACCATATACACTCTATACTCTATGGTTTTTATTATTTGTCACTGAACTTTAATACCGACATTATACAACTCCGCACAGAAATATAACGAATTTCAAAAAAAGAACGCACAGTTTTTGCAATTTTTTTTTGTTACCTATGTTTCATTTACTGTAGTTTATGGGTTAATCGTGGAAAAAAGTATTGTACACAATAGTTATATAAATAGCTTTTTAAGTCTCGTACTTTAATTAGGCCAGTCAACAACAGACTGAAAAAGCATACATTATATAACGATTGCATAAAATACTATTAATATAACGGGACAATTTAACACAAATCAAACTGGTCTCAATGAGGCTTGTGTTATGTTATGAGTCGGTACAATATCACGATTATTATTAAATAAATACATACAAAACATCCAAGACTCAGGGACAAATATTTATACTCATCACACAAATATTTGCCCATACCGGGATCAGAACCCAGGACCATCAGCTTCGCAGGAACGGTCACTCCCGCTGAGCGAAACAGGTTGTTAAATGAAGCGTGATTATATTTTCCTGGCCGCGTTCGAGCGGCCTTAGAACCGCCTCGAACCTGCGGGAACCAAACTGAACTAATTGTTACAATTACTAGCGCAAGCGAACAATTGATGTGCATTAATCATTCATTACATGTTGTTGAGTTTAGAACAAACCAGGAACCAATGTCAATACGAGTATGTTATTAGCTGTGGAAGTATCTAAAAACATTGTAAGAATATGTACCATGTTCTGCTATAGTATAAAAATCCCAGGCTGTGAAGTACCTAGTTTTTAGGGACCGAAACCAAAATAGAAAAAACGGAATCCTTATAGTTTCGTCATGTCAATCCGTCTGTCCAGCATTTCTACCGGAGGCTGTTAAGGGGTTTAAGGTACAGCTCTGAATAACCTTCGATCCGTAGATCATCGCTTTTCGGTGTTGTATAGTCTCATCATGTTTACAGCGATCGTCTTTACCGAATATGACAACTGTTCCAGTTTATCTTCACGTCACCGCGAAACCAAGATAAACACCATCAAACTTTGTTATGTTTACGACGAAAGACCAAGTTCTGCTTAATTTCTTTAAAAAATACTCGTTTTTTAAAGAAAATGCTTGCTTAGCGAGTTAGGTCTTTTTAAAATGAACAATAATGCGTAGTATTTTCTTCTGTTTCCGCGATTATTACTCATTGAAATAAAACAATTTAACGGATTATATCGCACCCGTGTCCACCCGTGACCATGGAGAGCTGGAAAGCTTCCGAAACGTCGGGAACTAAAATGAGATAATATACGCGATATAATCCGTTAAATTGTTTTATTTCAATTAGGCAAAGGTTTTGAGTCTATTAAAGGTTTATTGAGAGAATAGATACGCAATCTTTATTTTTATAGACCTGTATAAAAATCCTTCATAAAATATTCTTGAAAATACAAAGATCCAAATAATGAAAAAATTTCAAGACTCCGACCGGATTTGAACCCAGTGCTTTGTACCTTGCCGGGGCGCACGCTCTGCCAATTGAGCTACAGAGCCCAGTCAGCTTGTCTTCAAACTTTGACACTACTTGTTACAAGATCTTTGTATTTTAAACCAGCTTTTTGCCGTCATATTTTCAAGTATATAGATTCTTATCTTAGTGATGAAATTCACTTTAAAAATCACGAAGTGTCACTAGAGCAAGCCACGAAAGAAGACTTCTTTCTTCCTACCACTAGTAAAGTAGGTATGGAAACTTAATGGAAAGTGTGGATTTCGGCGCGTGTATGAAAAGGTGATTTATTGCGTCTGGAGGTTAGTTTATCATAAACCTTCAGTTTCATTGTTATCCGATTTTTTTATAGAGCATATGCCGATAAGTCGTAGGCGTTCGAATAATAAAATACCCCATAAATAAGCCACAACGTGATAAACTACGTTTTGCATCGCAAACCGTGGTTTCCTAAACAATGAACATATGCGCCGCTTATAAATGAGTTTGTTATAAATTTGAAATGAAAATAATTTTTGCCGTTTGCGTGATTAATGTGGCATGGGTATTTAGCGAGCAAAGTTTTAATTATGAGAAAATTAATAAGTTTGGTTTAGGGAGACGCATAATGTGAGTAAGTGTTTGTATTTAAAAAGGACCGAGAAACCTCGAACCGAAATACGAATGTTGCTTATGCACTGGTTTTCGAACCTTTTATACGATAATGGGAGAGCCCAAGAGAGGACTTTGGGATTTACTTGAGCGCGGCAGTTTAACTTAAGGGTAGTGATACCCACCTTTCAATCTGTTGAGTACCTCCATTGCCCAAAATACTCAAACGCGTCAAGTTTAAGGTAAGATGGGTTGCTGAAAACTATCTAATCATATAATCTTCAAAATCCACTAGCCCCCCACGAGTCACAAAGCTCTCGATTAAATCCCCTTTTAGCATCATGGGCTCTGCTACGAAGAGTAGTTTTATATATTCTGCCATACTCGAGCACTCAGTTAATAGATAGACTACAAGCTTTTCTTATCGTACTCACAAAAGCATTGAATGCTTAGTACCCCAAAAAACAATTGAGCGGTCCGCTTTTTTTTTGTCTCGAACTAATTGAGCTGTGCAATGAGCTTCTTACAGAATTATTTTCGCTTTAACACGTGGTTCCTCAAGAAGCGAGTAAACGGGCAACCACAGATACAGATATACAATCTATATCTGTGTGGGCAACGTACAGGCACCATCTGCTGTTCCACATATCTATGGCCGAAGATGCCTATGGCTATTTCTCATTTGCCCGTTTGCCAGGGGCGTATTTTGAAATTGACACCCTGGGCCAATAAGTTTCGCCGCCCCAGAAGTTAACGAAAAAAATAGCCAAGTGCGATTTGATCTCGCGCACCGATAGTTGCTACACCGCCCCCTTGGCTCTAGGGTAAATACGCTCCTGCCGTTTGCCACTGTGACTTAAAAAAGTTTACGCTCGGCGATCTTTTACCGTCCTTCTTAAACTAAATAAAAAGTCGCAAGTTTTAAAGTACGATGCGCAGTTAGGGAAACTGAAACACGTACCTTAAAGTTCTTATTGTCATTATGACACGTGTTTCAATTTTCCTTACTGTACTACATAACCTCATAAATGATATTTCTGACTATGTTAACTGATATTCAAGGACGCCTTTAATGTGGAGCCTCATGTACTCGTACATGACGCTCCGGCCTTCGGGCAGTCAATAATTAGAGACATCGCTGGACTCAATTATCTATCGGGGCCCTCGTGAGGTTGAGGCCCTGTGCACGTGCTCCTTGTGACATTTGCTAGATTTCTTTAGGTAGGTACTTATTTTATGTTACATAACATATATGTATATTTCCAGCCAACGCGTCCGTCCATGGAAACCAAACTTTCCACCAATGTTTGACACCGACCCCCACCCGAGTCCTCTCCCCCGCCCCAAGATGAGCAACGTGTACCAGCCCTCCGTCTACCACAACCTGCGCCAAGGGAAGCATACCAAAGGGGAGAAGCGAGTGTTCAACAACCGGTTCGATTATCCAGAAAGGATTGAAGGCCAACAGGTGTTTTTTAATGGGGAATTTCCTTGCGTAGTAAGTTTGTGTTTACCTAGTACGAGTATATCAAGTTCTACTAACTTGACTTAGCTTACTGGTCAGGCTGAAGGGCTACTTGTGATTTAGAGGCCAGGAGTTGATTACAAGTGCAGTTCGCTTTTTAATATGTTGGAAAGAGATTTCCGCTAATACAAGTTAGATATAAGCGTTTATGAAACAGGCCCCTGCTATTGTACTCTCCAGACTATTCTCTAATGTCCTTTATTTCCTACACCCGCTTATAAGTACTATCCAGTCACCAACTAGATCCAACCAGGATCAAGGTGCCTCAGACGTTTTAGGGGTATTTCAATTCAATTCAATTTTATTTCGTGCACAACATGGTATTGTAAGTTGTTACAGCTAAAAAGTTCAACATGTACCCTGCTAGGGTGAAGCAAAGTCTTAGAGATAACTTAACCTAATTATATAATAAAATAAACTATTTATTTAACATTTCCATAGATATGTAACCTTACCTATATCTTAGGTTTATCCATATTTTTCAAAGCACTGAACAAAAACATTATACTTTATATATTTATATTTATATTATCTATTACATATTCATATATTCTTTAAGAGTATAAACAGCATGGGACAGTAGATAGCTACTCTTTTAGCTTTCTAACAAAAGTTTTATAGTTGTCTTCAGCTGATACATTACTCGGTAGCTTATTATATATTTTTATCGACATGCAATGTGGTCTCTTTAACTTAATTTTGAGTTTGACAATTGTGGCTTGTACCAGTTGGTTTCTCGGTCGGTTTCATATTGTCCTTGAATAAAACATTGAATAAGTTTTATATATGTACTAATATAATGAAATGAAATAATAATTAAATAATGAAATAATGATATTCATTCTGTAAGTAGGCCGCAACGGCACTTTTACAAGTCTGACTCTACGGCGTTTCCCAAGAGGAGACCACTGAGGAGAAGAAAGCCGAAACATATTCAACAGACAGTCATTTTTTCTTAATAAGTCTTATATCTATTACAATATTTGTACTTAGCCTATCCTAAATATATGTTTTGAGTATAAACTCAATGCGTAGTTCTTCAAGAAAACATATCAAAACTTACAAAAGTAAAAAAATATATATATAGAATATAAACAAATGCACATAGCAGATGTCAAGCACCGTCGGTGTAATAGGTCTGCAGTCTGTGAACATGTCATTGACAAACCAAACCACTCAATTAAGTTTGATAAACCTTCTATCCTTGCCAAAGAAAAAAGATATTTTCCCAGGATGCTACGCGAGGCTATTGAGATTAAAAAGCATCCTAATTTCAATAGAGAAGATGGATTGTCACTACCACCTGCTTGGGATCCTGTAATACATCTCATCAAGGAACAAGCGAGACACAGGACTGCAAAACCTTAATTTCCGAACGGTGTAAAATATCTTATCTGTTTAAAGTAGTTTAATAGTCTCTGTTTTTAAAATATTATAATTAGTAATGAGGTAGCCTGGGAGTTTTTCTTTGCAGCGTTTCTTTTCTCCTCAGTACGCCTCATTTGTGAAATGCTGCTTGGTAAATTATTAGAATAAAATAATTAAGCCCTTCTGGCACATGTGTAACTGTCTTTACAGCTTAGGCCCATCTGGCATGTATGTACACCTTTATTTGTGTTTTTTTCAAAAAAATTGGTAGTTTGCACAAATTGTAACTTTGACAGAGGAAAATACATCTTTTCTCAGTCCTCCCGTGACCATGGAAAGCTGGAAAGCTTCCGAAACGTCGGGAACTAAAATGAGATAATATACGCGATATAATCCGTTAAATTGTTTTATTTCAAGCTAAATAATGTTTTTTTTTATATTTAATACAACTGACATACGTTTTATATGCCACCTTATAAGAACTGTGTCCCGGTAAAAGTAAATTATTTGGTTTCTGTTTAGGGCCATGCATTTTTGTGTGTTAAATAGTCCTCTACCCTATAATATGCCTACTCTTTTAAGTACTTTTTGAGAGCTGGAAACGGTAATTTTAAAGCATCATCTGGTAGCTTGTTATAAAAATGTATACATTGGCCTACGAATATTTGGCTACTTTACGAACGCGGAACTTTCTAATGGCGATTTTGTTTTTATTTCTAGTATTAAAATTGTGGATATCTGAATTCTTAGTAAAAGACTCTAGGTTAATGACATGAATAATATTCTCATAAATATATTGGGACGGTACGGTTAATATGTTGAAGTGTTTAAAAAGTTATCTTAAGGAGTCACGGGAATTCAGGTTATGTATAGAATGAATCGCTCTTTTTTGTAACACAAATACAGTCTGTAGGTCTGCTGATTGGCCCCAAACCAGAATACCGTATGACATGATACTATGAAAATAATTATGATAAACTAAGCGAGCAGTATCAACATTTGTCAATTGTCTAATTTTTCTAATACCGTAAGCTGCTGAACTTAATTTACCTGCAAGTAAGTAATGGGGACTCCATTGCAAGTTCTTGTCCAATGGAGTCTCCATTTAGCAGTACAGTACAGTATAATCTTTACCATACAATTATATATATCCCAACAACGACTGGCTACGTGACGCGTCCTGCGTCCTTCCTCCTGCCGCCCCACCGCATAATATACTATTGCATATGCACTAAGATATGAGTTGACGGGGCATACCTGTCCCTATAACGTCCAGGGCCAGATTTAGGAGTTTGGAGGCCCTGGGGCAATAAATGAGTGGAAGCCCCTGCACATAAAATATTTGTGTGGAACTATGGACCCCTCACTTGTGGAGGCCCTAGGGCTGCAGTCCCGGTGGCCCTCCCCTAAATCTAGCCCAAATAACGTCCCATGCAAACCAGGAGCACAATTCAATTTAAAGTAACCCTGTTATTTTGAATTTTATTGTTACTATGTTTTATGAGATATCTTTTATATTTATATATTTTATTGTTAGATATCTCGGTACGTAGGTAAAGGTGTACCTACTAATTTCGCCAATGAACCGCACTCGGTTGTAGTTCATTTGATAAAAAAATTCACCACGAGCCTAATAACCACCCGTTTAATTTTGACCAAGAATCCAAGGAGAACTATTGAGCTTCGTGGAAAGATATAAATAGAAAGTAGGTACTTATATTAGGCAGCCCAGAAGCACTAGGGTACACTATACACTTAGGACAATAAGCGCTAATGCGGCAATCTTTTCGGGACGGCAATTTTTTTCGTCATCAAAATTGAGTGCTTCTCACTGGCTGTAGCGATCGATACCCATATTTTTTTTCCAGCTGAGCCGGCTGGCGGTAGAGACGGACTGGTGTCTGCCGACGCTGATGCGCGGTGGTGTGGAGTACCGGCACTTCACCGTGCTGGTGCGCGCCGGGCCCGGCACCCGGATGAAGGGCCGCGTGCGTGCATGGTGTCGGAACTCTTCGGACTTCTACATACCTGGGGCTGATTGGTAGGTAACTAAAATAAAAATAAAAACTAATATAAAAAAATTATTAAAAAAAACCGGCCCTGGGTATCAAGTGCAAGCATACGTGAAATTGCTAATAAACTAGGTATATTACTTGAATTGTGTTTTATTGCAAAAAATAAGTCGTCTCTTTCTAATACTCTTGTGCGAGTTATGATGTTAAATGAAAATCCAAATAGCTCATGCCGTAGGAAGTAAGAATAATATAGAAACATAGAAAGTTGACATAATCGTCGGAGTAAACCCTTATGATGGTTGGGTGTAACCTAAGATAAGCTCCTGAAGTGCAACATAACAACAATATTGCCTAAGAATAACAATATCGATGACCGTGAGAGGGGTCAATATGGTAAGTCTAGAAATAAATATTTAACTCGTATTGCCGCCAACTCAGAGGCGTTTTTCATCCTGATTGCTAATATTGCTATAACTCCTAACAGTTATAAAGTCGATTTTCGAATCCAAATTATTGATGTGAGACTATTTATCTATATAAGATATTTACATCTCTTATCACACCCCAATTTGTACTTAATTTCATAAAAAAAATTTCGACACGTATAAATTCAATGCATGATATCGAAAATACTCTTCAATGCTGTCAAAACGTTAATCGCTTTGCTGTGGGAATTAATTTTTAGACTTTTAGGTTTTCTTCGCATTTTTCAATATCGTTTTGTTTTTAAAACTATGAATATGATAGCTCTACATCTTCTGTAAACTCCTACATCTCATAATTATCTCCTTCATTCATATTTATCACCATGGATGGTATGTTTTCGCCACCGACTTTTAAATTTCGTGTTTGGCAATAAAACCCTTACTAAAACCATGAATATTTTTAATTTCAGGTCCTTCTGCTAAGAAATCTAACTCACTCGAAACCCTGGTCATACAAAATATAACAAATGTTAACGAATTAAAGGCGAAATTAAACGATATTATCAAAGTAGGAAAAAACTACGAATACGACGTCTCGAACTGTCTTACAGCCTTACTGAAGAACAGTGACCATGATATCGTGATACTAGCAGTACATGCTATTTCTGAGCTAGCGAAATGTGAAGATAAACGGGAAACATTAGCAAAGAAAGAGGTAATAGAACCAATATTAGACATGCTAAGGAAAGAAGTGACCGCAGACAGAATCGAGCTGGTCAAACAGAGCTGTAGAGCGCTTGGAAACTTGTGCTGTGACAGCGATACATCCCGAAAGCTACTACTTGACCAAGAAGGTGTTATTGTTTTAACAAAATTGCTTAATACAACGTTGGGCGACAACACAAATGTTTTAAGCGAAATAAAGATCTTTACATGCAAAACGCTTCTAAACTATGGTATAGGTGGTCAGCAGTTTACAGAGTCAATAGTGGAGAGTGGTCTGATTGATCTGATGAGGAAGATTTTGGCTACGGAGCTGGATAATGAAGATATGAATGATGACATGGTGTCCACTGTTTTGCTTGTTCTCGGTGTTGTGAATGATAATACTCCGGAGATTCTGTTTGATGAGGAAGTCAATGTGCAGGTGCTAAATGTTCTGAAGGAGACCACAAATATTGAGATATCAGAGCTGTGTTTGGACCATTTGCATTCTCAGGCTGAACATGGTAAGTAGTTATCTTTGAAAGTAAATAAAGTGGATGGTATATAAATTATGTGGGCATCAAATTAAACAGCATTATTATTGGTTTTTTTTATTATCTTCTGATCTTCACTCACTTGCTCAAAGGTTAACTGGAAGAGATCCCTAATAGGGTAATAAGTTTGCCTTTGTAGTTTTACCTTTTATGTTGATTGTATTTGTAAGTGGTTATTATGTATAGTAAATAAATAAATAAATATTACAGGACAATTTGTAAAGTCTACATAAATACATATTATATTGAAATAAAACAATTTAACGGATTATATCGCGTATATTATCTCATTTTAGTTCCCGACGTTTCGGAAGCTTTGCGGCTTTCCATGGTCACGGGAGGACTAATCGCTGAAACAGAAGAAAATATTACATATTATATTGATGGCAAAAAGCGGAAAAAATTTAACCGCCAATAGCCAATAGATTTGGTTGGTGGTTACAGCATTTTCCACTCTTGCCTTCAATATATTAAAGCTAATCAATTATATTTTTAGGTTTTGTTTTGATGTCCTGTTAAAAACTAGGTATTTCCTTTTAATTATTATTTACATCAGATTCAACTGTAAAGAAATGGGATGGTATGAGGGTAAAGGCATTAAGGTCTGCCATTTGTATTTAATGTATTGTGCAATAAATGAATAAATAACTGTCAAAAAAATTTGAGCAGACATCAGAATATTGAATAAATTGAACAATCAAGCAGACTGCAACTCTTTTTTTTTTAATATAATATAGGCAAGCATTTTTTGGTAAGCCCGGCATGCTTATTTTTTGCAAGTTCAAGTGATTCAAGTTTTATAACTTTCTTACACTATTATTTTATAGAGAATTCTATTCCTTAGCTTGGCTGTCCAAATAGCGATAAAGCGTTTTGTGCAAGTCGGTGAGAATAGAATCAGTACATACATACAAGGAACTATCTTTAACTCTCCGAAATGTATCATAAACTTTGCAACTATACCTCCCTCCAACCAGAGACCAATAACCAATATAAATTTTAATTGAAATATCTTAGCATAATCTTATCTATTTAGTACTGATATGATATTTTGAAATTGTTTTTGTCAACCTAAGGCACCCCAGAAGTCTCTGCACTTCTGAGGGGCCTTTATTAGCCTGCGCCATGCCTTCCTATCTTCAGCTACAGTTCTGGTCTGCTCCAGCTTAGTCCGTTGCGCTGCGAGCCGTTCGCAGCTCACTCATCAGCTACGCCATGAGTGTACAGGACATTGTGGTTTTTTAAATTGACGCGTTATAATATATAAAAATGTGTAAAATAAGCCTAATACCAACCAGTGTTCAATCCCTACCTCCAACAGAGAGGGGTATCAATGAAAATCTTGGCATGCTTTCCAAATCAAGAGGGTCTGGTTAAATTCTTGATTTTTTATTTCTTTGTTGTTTCTAGATTCAGTAAAAACCCTCCTCGCAAAACAAGAGGGAGTGCAGTCGGTGTGCTCCCGGTTAGAGAAGCTGGTGCTGCGGCAGGCGGCGCGGGAGCTGCAGGCTGACGACTCCGACGTGGAAGCGCTGGTCAAGCAGGCCTGCGACCTGGTCGTCATCGTGCTGACGGGAGGTGAGTTAAGTGTCTGTAGCGACAAGACAGAGGCCAGTTGGGGTGCTCCCTGCTGGAGTAGACTCCGAGGTGGAAGCGCTGGTCAAGCAGGCCTGCGACCTGGTCGTCATCGTGCTGACGGGAGGTGAGTTAAGTGTCTGTAGCGATAAGACAGAGGCCAGTTGGGGTGCTCCCTGCTGGAGTAGACTCCGAGGTGGAAGCGCTGGTCAAGCAGGCCTGCGACCTGGTCGTCATCGTGCTGACGGGAGGTGGGTTGAGTGTCTGGAGCGCTAAGACAGAGGCCAGCTGGGGTGATCCCTGCTGGATTAGACTCCGAGATGGAGGCGCTGGTCAAGCAGATTTGGGACCTGGTCGTCATCGTGCTGACGGGAGGTGGGTTGAGTGTCTGGAGCGCTAAGACAGAGGCCAGCTGGGGTGATCCCTGCTGGAGTAGACTCCGAGGTGGAGGCGCTGGTCAAGCAGATTTGGGACCTGGTCGTCATCGTGTTGACGGGAGGTGGGCCAAGAGTCCAGAGCGACATGATAGAGTGCAGCTGGTGTGCTACCTAGTGCCTCCCTTTTAATAAGAGCTGAGACAGTCCGACGTTTTTACGCATTTATTTGCAGATTTAACTTAGAAAATAAAATTTGGTTTGCAGATGAAGCTATGCATCTCCTGTACAACAACGGGCAAGGCGCAGTGTACCAGACCATGGTGCGGTGGCTGCAGGCCAGCAACCCGCACCTGCTGGCGACCGCCGTGCTCGCCATGGGCAACTTCGCGCGCCAGGACGACTACTGCGCCCGCATGATGGACACCCAGATCTTCGAGCAGCTGCTCGGTGAGTCCAGCACTGCTGCAGCAGCAACCCCCACCTGCTGGCGACAGCCAACCGAACACAATCTTCTCTAAAAAAATACTCTTTTCACTTCTCCTGCTCAAAAAGTACGCCATATTAGCTTCACGAAGCGAGTCTAAAATAGTACATTTAGCCCCTATGGTTTAAAAGAAAGCCATATAATCCCATACAAATCTCTATGACACTGAAAAAAAAAACTTGCGGCCAGCTACATACTTCTTACTAATAATTATTTGTAAAAACAAACAAACCAACCTGATCAGATTGGTCAATCTTTCTGATAGAATTGCTCAAACTGTACTTTTAGTTTTTCATGAAATATACAATTTTAATGTTGTCTTTTTTATTTTCTCGCAGTCGAGGTGAAAAGCAGAGTGTTGAACACGTGGCTAAAAGCCATTATGACACTTAGACATATCTTATTATTAATCACTTAGTGTCATAATGGCTTATTTTAGCCTCTTGTCAAACAATCTACTATTAGTGCATGCGATCTACCAACTATGCGTTTTCGTAGTCGCCGTCATTTTTAAGTTATAAAATTTCAGCGCTACGAGTAAATCACTGCCAGTTTTTCTGATATTGACTAGAGTTACATTTATCTGTTGGTCAACTCTCGTTGGTACCAAAACGCGCATGCATATTTAGAATAGTTACCTCGCTTTAAACTTGGATTTTGTAGGAAGCTCGCGTTCTATGTTTTATTTTCTCTCACTGTATATAATGGCAAGAAAATGATGACTATTCGTACGTTTGCTAGTGTACAATAAAGGACGACTCGTTGCAGACATATTCGAGGAGCAGCACAAGCTGAGTGTGCAGCTCCGACGGGAGGCGGTACCCGGCGGGGACGCGGCCACGCCCACCAAGCTGCAGCACGCGGCGCTGGCCGCGCTGCGGAACCTCACCGTGCTGCCCGCCAACAAGAAGCTCGCGGCCGACAGGGGCAGGTGGGTACATACTGAACAGTTGCGGGGGCGGCCCCGCCGGGGACGCGGCCGCGCTGCGGAACCTCACCGTGCTGCCCGCCAACAAGAAGCTCGCGGCCGACAGGGGCAGGTGGGTACATACTGAACAGTTGCGGGGGCGGCCCCGCCGGGGACGCGGCCGCGCTGCGGAACCTCACCGTGCTGCCCGCCAACAAGAAGCTCGCGGCCGACAGGGGCAGGTGGGTACATACTGAACAGTTGCGGGGGCGGCCCCGCCGGGGACGCGGCCGCGCTGCGGAACCTCACCGTGCTGCCCGCCAACAAGAAGCTCGCGGCCGACAGGGGCAGGTGGGTACATACTGAACAGTTGCGGGGGCGGCCCCGCCGGGGACGCGGCCGCGCTGCGGAACCTCACCGTGCTGCCCGCCAACAAGAAGCTCGCGGCCGACAGGGGCAGGTGGGTACATACTGAACAGTTGCGGGGGCGGCCCCGCCGGGGACGCGGCCGCGCTGCGGAACCTCACCGTGCTGCCCGCCAACAAGAAGCTCGCGGCCGACAGGGGCAGGTGGGTACATACTGAACAGTTGCGGGGGCGGCCCCGCCGGGGACGCGGCCGCGCTGCGGAACCTCACCGTGCTGCCCGCCAACAAGAAGCTCGCGGCCGACAGGGGCAGGTGGGTACATACTGAACAGTTGCGGGGGCGGCCCCGCCGGGGACGCGGCCGCGCTGCGGAACCTCACCGTGCTGCCCGCCAACAAGAAGCTCGCGGCCGACAGGGGCAGGTGGGTACATACTGAACAGTTGCGGGGGCGGCCCCGCCCGCCAAGCTGCAGCTAAATCAGTATGAACTTCTGCTACCCCGAAAGCGAATTTTAAAGCTCCGACAAAAAAAGAGGACTTTTATACTTAATCATGCCATAAGTTCTGTTCTGTCACATAAACTTTGATCAATCCAATGATTGTTCCGCTCTTCAATGGCTAAAGCACTACTCATGCTGGCGACAATTGTGAATAAATCGCTTGACCCTAACAGTCGCTCCAACCAGCTCGTCGAAAGAGCTATATCGTTCTAGGAGCCCCGCAGTGTCCGACACTGCAGCCGTCTCGATCGGGTAGATCTTCAAACCCGATAATGGAGTCCCAATGATACAACTGATAGGCCAGTGTATCTCCGATTCCAACGGCCCTTCTGGCTTCAACCACGTAATTTAACGAATATAATGTTTGTCTTCAGGGCGGCTCCAGTGATGCTGAGTGCGTTACCGCACGTGGAGGACCACCACGTCGCCTACAAGCTGCTCGCCGCGCTGCGCATGCTGGTCGACGGACAGGGTGAGGACACGTGCTTGTTTCTCGTCAGGGCGGGAAGGGATGCTGAGTGCGCACGTGGAGATTTATGTGTCATTAAAGTTACACGCATCCGAAGAACAGGCGTCGATCGTATTTGTTTTACTCGACTTTGAACTGGACAGTTGTGGCTAAAGGCTGATCGTAGTTTCACATTCGTATGTATATCGCAGAGAGCGTGGCGCGGCTGCTGGGCGCGGACCGCCGGGCGCTGGCGGCCGTCGCGCGCTGGGGCGCCGCGGGGGAGCACGCGGGGGCGGCGGGGGAGGCGCCGCGCCTGCTGGCCTGGAGCGTGAGGCAGCCCGCGCATGCGCACTGGCGGCACTATGTCGAGGTGAGCACGCTGGCCTGGAGCGTGAGGCAGCCCGCGCATGCGCACTGGCGGCACTATGTCGAGGTGAGCACGCTGGCCTGGAGCGTGAGGCAGCCCGCGCATGCGCACTGGCGGCACTATGTCGAGGTGAGCACGCTGGCCTGGAGCGTGAGGCAGCCCGCGCATGCGCACTGGCGGCACTATGTCGAGGTGAGCACGCTGGCCTGGAGCGTGAGGCAGCCCGCGCATGCGCACTGGCGGCACTATGTCGAGGTGAGCACGCTGGCCTGGAGCGTGAGGCAGCCCGCGCATGCGCACTGGCGGCACTATGTCGAGGTGAGCACGCTGGCCTGGAGCGTGAGGCAGCCCGCGCATGCGCACTGGCGGCACTATGTCGAGGTGAGCACGCTGGCCTGGAGCGTGAGGCAGCCCGCGCATGCGCACTGGCGGCACTATGTCGAGGTGAGCACGCTGGCCTGGAGCGTGAGGCAGCCCGCGCATGCGCACTGGCGGCACTATGTCGAGGTGAGCACGCTGGCCTGGAGCGTGAGGCAGCCCGCGCATGCGCACTGGCGGCACTATGTCGAGGTGAGCACGCTGGCCTCGAGCGTGAGGCAGCCCGCGCATGCGCACTGGCGGCACTATGTCGAGGTGAGCACGCTGGCCTCGAGCGTGAGGCAGCCCGCGCATGCGCACTGGCGGCACTATGTCGAGGTGAGCACGCTGGCCTGGAGCGTGAGGCAGCCCGCGCATGCGCACTGGGGGCACTATGTCGAGGTGAGCACGCTGGCCTGGAGCGTGAGGCAGCCCGCGCATGCGCACTGGCGGCACTATGTCGAGGTGAGCACGCTGGCCTCGAGCGTGAGGCAGCCCGCGCATGCGCACTGGCGGCACTATGTCGAGGTGAGCACGCTGGCCTCGAGCGTGAGGCAGCCCGCGCATGCGCACTGGCGGCACTATGTCGAGGTGAGCACGCTGGCCTCGAGCGTGAGGCAGCCCGCGCATGCGCACTGGCGGCACTATGTCGAGGTGAGCACGCTGGCCTGGAGCGTGAGGCAGCCCGCGCATGCGCACTGGCGGCACTATGTCGAGGTGAGCACGCTGGCCTGGAGCGTGAGGCAGCCCGCGCATGCGCACTGGGGGCACTATGTCGAGGTGAGCACGCTGGCCTGGAGCGTGAGGCAGCCCGCGCATGCGCACTGGGGGCACTATGTCGAGGTGAGCACGCTGGCCTGGAGCGTGAGGCAGCCCGCGCATGCGCACTGGGGGCACTATGTCGAGGTGAGCACGCTGGCCTGGAGCGTGAGGCAGCCCGCGCATGCGCACTGGCGGCACTATGTCGAGGTGAGCACGCTGGCCTGGAGCGTGAGGCAGCCCGCGCATGCGCACTGGGGGCACTATGTCGAGGTGAGCACGCTGGCCTGGAGCGTGAGGCAGCCCGCGCATGCGCACTGGGGGCACTATGTCGAGGTGAGCACGCTGGCCTGGAGCGTGAGGCAGCCCGCGCATGCGCACTGGCGGCACTATGTCGAGGTGAGCACGCTGGCCTGGAGCGTGAGGCAGCCCGCGCATGCGCACTGGGGGCACTATGTCGAGGTGAGCACGCTGGCCTGGAGCGTGGGGCAGCCCGCGCATGCGCACTGGCGGCACTATGTCGAGGTGAGCACGCTGGCCTGGAGCGTGAGGCAGCCCGCGCATGCGCACTGGGGGCACTATGTCGAGGTGAGCACGCTGGCCTCGAGCGTGAGGCAGCCCGCGCATGCGCACTGGCGGCACTATGTCGAGGTGAGCACGCTGGCCTGGAGCGTGCAGAAGCGGAAATCAATTATAAAGATGTAGTTAAATACATATTTTTCAGCTTATATGACGACGACAGTCAACTTTATGCGTAACAAGATACTCCTGACGTCCATAAGCTACGGCTTCACATCAGGCAAGCCGCACGCTTATTAGCTAGGTACCGTAGTAGTATATAAAAAATCTGATGGCAATATCGGAATCAAACAATTCCAAATGAAGACGATCTAATATTAATATTATTATCTTATCTCTTCAGGTCGACGGCTGCATCTCCTGCCTAACAAACATGCTAGTGGCGTCCCACTCAGTCATGCAGAACGAGGCTATCCTCGCTCTCACTCTCCTCGCCATACACTCGCTCAAGAACACACCCGACGAAAACTTCGACTACGAACAGAACTTCACCTCCCAACTGTTGAAATCAGAAATTGGTAAGCATATCTCAGTCCTAATAGACACCAACTGCGCGAAAATGCCTATTGAAGTTGTCGAGAATTTACTTGCGTTTTTGGATGTAACTTGCAAGGTGAATCAATTAGTTCTTGATTACAAGAATACGAAGGTTCAGGAATCGCTCCAAAAGCTGAAGGAGTCGAGGAGTGATTTAAGCGATGATTTGAAGAGTTGTCTTTTGAATGTCGTGGCGGTGATATCGGACAAGGCGGAGTAGGGGCCGTTTTCATGTAAACAATCGGATTCTGATAATTTTGAAGAAAACTATATTTGAAAAGCTTTTGTTTATTTTGAATATTTTAGATTTAAATTTTGCATTGGATTTTGAACCTCTTCTTTATTGTAAACTTAGATGGAATGCAAATGTCTTTTAACAACGCAATATGGCATAGATATCTTATTCATTGAATTCGATGCTATTTAAGCGAGATCTTTTCAATGCTAAGGAATTATTTTTTTATTATTTACGTCTTGACAAACTTATTGGTTTTTATTAAAAACCGATTACTTATGAAAATGTCAGTTTTCTTCAACTAATGAAGATTCTAAATAATTTCAGGCACATAACTTATTTTAATTTATTTCAGTTTTGTCAAAAAAATACATTTATATACCCTGCCATACAGATATTTATGTCTGAATATACATAACTAAGCGATTTCTTCAGTTCATGGGTCATGGTGTTGATAACACTTATTTTAATGAAATATTTCACAATTTGCCTAAACAACAAATGCTACCAAAGCAAATCTTTCGTTATAACGTGTTTAAAAGGCACTATTAGCTAAGTTTATTAATGTTTATATACCGCAAGAAATCTAGTCATATTGTTTAAATGTTTTATAGTGTTACTCCTATATTCCACTTATATTTTTGAACAGCATTTACACCTGTTTAATTGTTATCAGCCCGAGACTAACAAAATAATTAGATAGTTATTGTTCTATATATTTCTGTTTCTGTGTTTAAAGACTCGACATCAAAATGGTAATAAACTCAAACGGGATCTACGTTATGTCGATATATTCTCTCAAAAAATCTAAGATAATTGAGAATGTGTATGATTTTTTTTTGCTATCTGCATTTAGGCTGAATATTTAGTACGCTTACATAAACAGCATTGCGTAACGCTTTAAAAGTTACAACATAAACCTGAATCAGTTATAAAAAAGGCCCAATATGTGAAGTATAGTTTAAAACTATTGTTGTAAAAATAAATGATTCACTTGTGCAGAAAATGTAATTAATTTCAATTTAAATTTATTTAAAAACGATGGTATAAAATGTATTCTAAACTTTATTATACACCCTATAATACTAAGAAAACCTAACATATAAGATAAGAAACAATTACGTTACGTAAGTATAGTATAGTTTAATATTCCATTTTGGAAACTATTTACCACTATATTTTATCTTCTCTCGCATTTCAATTTACTATTGATAATATTTATTCAATAATCTGCTTATAGTGATAATTAATCTGTATTTGAATTTACGAGTTTAAGTATAAAATCTATATAGGATTTATTCTAATATCAAGGACACTGATACCTATTATTCCACCGGATAAGCTGTCCAATACATTTGACACCTAATATTGTGTACGAATTTGAAGCGCCCCCCGCGGTCAGCGAGTGTCTCATTGAACTAATTTTGACGTTAACTCCAAGGAGGTCATATCAATAACTTCGATGCCGATATTCAAATAAGCGATTTTCTATGGAAATATGTAAATAATATGTACTTATTTATTTTATGTTACTTGGTTTAAATTAACCAATAATTAAAACATTCAAATAGTGTTATTTTTTTTTCATACAAACAAAAATTGTGGAAGTCAACTTCTGCAAGTTTTATTACTAGTATAATTCCACCCTTGAGACTGACAAATTGTCAGTTAGATGACGCATTTTACAATATCTGCGCCGTGTGTGATGGACTTTAGAATAATATTTCTAGTCATCTCCACCCAGAGACACAAACTTAGATGTAATAACGAACGATTTATATATAAGTTACATACGTCGACTTGCGGACATCACTAATTTTAGTTCCATGTACACTCGTATCTGCCTACCAGTGCCTACAGCGCCAAAATGGCGATAATCAAATACGTTACAAAATAAGTCGACAGCTGCCAGCCAGTCCAGTGGTAATATAAAGAGGTCAGTGATCAAGTAGCACACAAGCTGAATAATTTTTTACAGTCGTAAGTAAACGTAAACGATTCTAAAGCGCCCAAACTCGGTAGGATTACCTTCCGAGGTTTGGCGCTTTAGAATCGTCTCGGTGAGTATGTTGGTGGATTTTTAAAGAAAATTACAGTTGGCAATAAAAGCTTTGTCACAAAAAAGTTTTTTTTTTTTTGCAGACTTATTTTTTAAATACTTATAATAGGTCTGTCGAGTTAGACCTCAGCTGGTGTGCTACTTAAGACGTTCGGTTTTTAAGAGCTTAAATTTATTTTCATACAAGTGAAGTTAATGCCAATAGGCATTTTCAGTTACTAATTTAGAAATTTGTCAATACTGTTTGTTGTAATGGGACAGGTTTTACACAGATTGTGTCAAAATACCGATAGCTGCTTAAGTACAAGTTCTAAGAAACAAATATTTGAAAGGTGCATAAAGTGCCTGAATACGAATATGAATTTTGTCAATAACAGTTCGGAATAGGTGATACTTTATATTGCAATAACTTGACTAACTAAAAAAGCTGTGAAATTATAATACCTACCACGTTGCCATAGTGTAAAATACGAGTACATACAGTAGGCCGACACCTTTGGTGTTTGCGTAAATGACAATGACATGTCCCGAGATACTAAACTAATACGGACTATGTAGCTCGGGCTCTCCCCACCCGCGTCTCGCCCCTTGCACCCCGCACGATGCTGTCTAAACGGCTTCGTCGGATGACTGTATTGTTTTCTAGACTGTGACATTCCTATGAATTCCGTATTGCCAACGGATGACTTCAAATTTGCCGCATTTTTTGTGACACATTTCGTTTGACAGACTCTAGTCTCAAAATAAGTTACACGGGAAATTTATATACTTTGATGAAATTAGTAAAAACTGTTAGAACTTGTTATATAACAGCTGCAGACAAAAGTGCCATATTTGTATGACAGGAGAGTTCATTATTCTTTACAGCTAGATGCATCTGGGTGAATCAACTTTTTCTTATTGTTATTATGTCCCGTAAATCAGGAGACAATAGTGACAGAATACGGTACATGCATGATTTTTTTATCGCTTTTCTTAACAAAATATCAAAATACCGCAAACACTATTACAAAAAGTGAAATTAAAATTAAATGCAGCTCAAAATACGCATGATATAGGCATTTTCATCCACTAATTAGACAGGGATTTGACAGAGGTCCGACATGAACTGTTACGTCATAGTGCACTCCCGCCATGTAAATTCTGTTTTGCTAAAAAGAGATAGCATGAAATGTTTGATGGTTTATATCTTGGTAATTTTTTTCTACTGTTTGTTAAATGAATGAGCTTTTAAGCAAAAACAAAAGATCATGCATATTCCCTGTTACTTCGAAAATCTCTAATAATCTAGGCTATTTAACTTACTGACGAGATGGGCTCTTGAAGATTGACCTATATGGGTTAGAAAACAAATATATTTTTTGCCTTTATATAGTTTAAATTCATTGTTTTAAAGAGTGGCTCATAAGGCGTAACCATGGCGACAAGGTAATTAAGTATAGTCAAGGGCACCAATATGTATACACCTCAAAGTTTCAAAAATATGTATACAGGTCTTAGTAATATGGCAAGCGAAATCATTGCCTATTTTTAAAAGTAAGTTGAAAGATCATTATTTATCAGTCCCATAATTTCTACTTTTTAATTCTGCTATTGGTTTTCTTATCAGTTTGATGTCAACGGTATCATAGTTTTCTTTCTTCTGTTGTATATATTTATGTATATATATATTGTATATATAGTCGTATATATGTATTTTTATGTTTTTATTTATTTTTGTATTATTTATAATCTTATCTCACCACCTGCTCATTCCCAGCTATTCTGTGTCATTTCCGCTACCCACAGGTTGTCTGGAAGAGATCGCTCTTTAGCGATAAGACCGCCTATTTTCTACCATATTTTATGTTAAGGCTCTATTGTATTGTTTATGTTGTTGGTGTGCAATAAAGAATTGTTGTATTGTGTTGTATTTTTGTAATATAATATGTGTATGTTACATATTTTGGGAACAATGTGTGGATATTTATCTTTGCCCTTGACTAAATACTACATAAAAAAGTAGATTGACTCACCTGTCTCAATAAAACCATAATACGTAGACTCGTAAATTTAATTGCAACATGGTTATGTCATACAGTCAGCAACAAAAATATTTATATTTTCTCCTATTTCGTTTTTTGCAACGGTAAAAAATGTATTATTTTTGTTTTTCGCTGACTGTACACTACACCAGCAACACTGTAGAATACTCAAAAGTACAATATTATGAAATAATACATTGCGTAGGTATCTAGTGAGTATATTGCTTCATATAACACTAATTTCAATTATTATTGTATTTAAGTCTAGTGATAAAATTATTATTAATTCGTTTTAGGAAAAATCGCGACTCTTCTGTGATGATGGTGAACATTAGCACATCGAGAAAAGTACATAAAAGTGTTGTACACACAAACATTTTTGGTTCATCTCTCAATTTCTTTATATGTGGATTATTTGCCTTCGAGTCTCAAGCAAACATATGTACCTAATTAATTATAATGCTTTTGCAAGAGGCGCGATTTTAGCAAAACGTGAATGAATTCACTATTGTTGAACAAAGGTTACGCTATAATATCCCTTCACAATAATCATCCCCTTAGTAGTCCCACTACGTAACCAAGTTACGTAACCATTTACGAATTGAAAAAGAAACCTATTTCGAAACTAGTTGTGAACAGATAAATAATATTTTAAATTAGAAAACCACCGTGAAACTTACACAAACTTAGATTACAATAGTGGTTAGTCAGGTAAAATATCTAGTACTGCTCGACTTTTAATTTAATTTAAATAAATTATAAAAATATTAGTTACAAAGCGAGGTTTGTAATTCCCATATCTTAACTAGTTACTATTAGGAACCGTACGTAACTTAGTCGCCATAGAACAAAATTATTTCCCATTTCGTAACTGGTTACGAAACTCTATACATAGTAGGACTAAGGGTTGTCACCGATGTCTAGGATTACACGTATTAAATATTCGTGGCTGCAAACTGTATCGGAACAAAGTGTTATTCATTCTCAGCTTGCTTAGTTGTAAGGTTTAGGAATCCCGATAGTGCACTTATAGTTTGAAATGAAGCTTGGATATACACTAGTTATTTAATAACTTAGTCACTCCTCATTAATGTAATGGTAATGTAATGAGGTTAGGTTGCGCACCACGTTATAATGTTTATAATAGTGTGAGAAATTTCTACTAGAGTCTGGCTAAGGGAAAATTAGACTGGAAACAACCGCGAAATTCTAAAATGTAGTTGCGGTGTGCCTTTATGCGGTAGGGTTAAATAAATTTATTGCTTTTGACATTAATTATTAAGTTAATAGTTAATGAGAAAAACTTCCAAAGTTAAGTCACGCGTAACGTTCGGTAAAACTCACATTATGGCCAGGTGAAGACGTAAAATTGTGTACTCCCCACAGGCAGTAAAAAAGTAAGCCCTCTATCGCATATTTACAACCCTTGCCTGCGGCTCAGGTCACAAAAACCTGAGATTCCGCGCTTTCTTTTTTTTACAGTCGTAAGTAATGTACTATTATATCTAGCTCATACAGGCACACCGCGGCTGCATTTTTAAATTTCTCTTTTGATTCCAGTCTCGTCTTTCATTAGACAGACGCTATTATAGTTTATTTAGTAAGTTTTTGTTTGTGAAAACGTATATTTTAAAAAGAAACCAAATCAGTTGAGTCTATCCGATCGAATATCTCTATAGCGATCCCGCGGCGCTCCAATTAACACATTCCCTGCCAGTGACACCACCACACAAACGTTTGTGATCAAAACATTCTTACTCCTATGCCGGTGACACGCTTGCGTCATTTTATGTACGAGCCTTTTTAATATAAAAAAAAATCAAGTAAATGCACAGTAAAGTTGTATATGTCGACACTACACACGTTTGTGATCATTTTGTTTACTCCTATGCCTATTCAAAATCTCATTTCGGCGGCATAGCGTAAGGGCTTAGTGGATCGTTGCTGGCGTCGCACGTTTTAAAGCCGGAGTTGGCATTCGTTGGGTTAGACGAAAGTCTAAGACATTAGTTTCGGTTCTTCCGTCGTACTCATCCCAACTTTGGAGCCCCGGCTAGGCGGGACTTATAAAGGTGGCATTTCGAGATGGGCTGCACACCGCAACCGCCTTTCCACAGCACACAAATTTAACCTACCTAACTATTAAGGTTCAATTTGGATTACAGCAGGACGTGCAGTTGCGGTATGCAGCCCATCTCGGAATGCCACCTTAAGAGCATTTAGCTACCTAAATGAAATATAATATTATTAGTTGAATAAAGTTAGGTTTCAAACGGGTTTAATTAAGAGAACAGTGTTCATTAATCATTGAACCAGTCCGATTGACGGTTAACAAGTTAACCTTTCACTACTAAAGTTATTGATAAATAAATACATAAAAGTACAACTGGTAAGACGAAGTTATGAAAAAATAGGTCATTGAATTAGAACACAAAATTCCATGCATGGCGTGAAGAACTTGATGAGTCGAAATATGCATTTAAAGAAATTTGAACTTTGAACATTAGTTTTATGGTTTAATTTTGTTCAGACTTTACTGACGACTTATCAAGTTCTTCACGCCATGCACGGAATTATTCCTACCATTGTAACCTGTTAGTCATAAATTGATAATGATTAACATTTACGCTATGTCGTAGTCGATAACCAAGAATTTGCGGTTACAAGGCCTTTAACACATTTACTGCCAAGAACGTTCGCGTGCGCTCTGCTCGTAGACGCGTAGCCGATACCATGCGTTTCCCCGTACGTAGAGGAAAGAGCGTAGCGGTACGAAAAACTTAGCAGCGAATATGTTACGTTTTTGCAATAATATCATTTTATCAATATTTAATTAACGATGACATTTTTTTCTACTACGGCGACGGGGAAAATTACATAGTTAAGTTGTCCAGAATGTTTGTTCCTGGGTTTTGAATACGGAATGCAATCGGTTAATAGATTTGTATGATACCTTCGGTTGCAGTTACAACTCGGTTTTTCCCATACTAAAAATAACCGTTTGCATTTCGTAGTTTGGAATGATTTCGATAAGGTCAGGTATAAGGGAAACATTAATTTATGTCGTGGGGAAAGAGAATCAATGCAATTGGCAACTCTATTTCCATTGACCATTACAACGTTTATTTTACCCCGGTGTTTCTCTTACCATTCTTACCCCACCTGACCTTATACATATTTATCTATATTAGTAAGTATACATATTGTCGCCTGGTACCCTTAGCAGAAGCTCTGCTTAGTTTGGGACGAGGTCGTTTTGTATAAGATTACCCCTGATATATGTTTTTATTTAGTTAGTGGTATTTAAAATAAAAAAAACTTCATTATTGTGATTTCACTATTTACTAACACTCAATGGATGAGCTTCACAAAGTTTTTATTCTTATAAAAGCACCTTTATTGATGTAGTTATTGGACCAACCTCTCTAGTATTAGGTATCGCAACAATTCGAACGATTGCTTCAACTTTTTGCCAAATTTTGACGCCTAACATTCCCAAATTGATATTAAAGGCTTGTGTTGTCAGGTCACGCATTATAGATCTAGTTTCCTGCTGAAATAAAACCATTCTAAAATTATTTATTGTTTTCTTTAACCCGTTCATCGCCCAAAATGCTCCGTCGATGATAAATTGGGCTTGCTGCTTGACGTCTGTGGCGAAGTTTTTACACATCGTTGCACATTTAACAATTTTACGATTTTAATAGGGAAGATGCATTTTTATTTTTCAATACTAATCGAACCGGTTTCTTATGACCAAGGAATGTATATATGATAACCTTTGAATGGCTCGCAGAGGCTCTCTAGGTAACAGTCACCTTGCGATTGGCCAATACTCACTCTCAATGACAAGCAAAAAGTCATTTTGCGTCGCAATGTCTAAAAAATATAAATTGTTTTTTTTTCACTTTTTTAGGATCAATTTGATGTTTCTACGTTTTGTTTATGATGATAAGACTAGCTTCCCTAGAATGAAACATCCGAATGCGCGGGACCGTGAAATAAAACACACCTTATTACAAAACACGTTTTATTAATAAAATCACAGACAATAAAAATATCATTTCAACTTGATATAAAATTTTAATGTTGCTCAGTGGAAGTGCTAGGTAAACTATCATTTTTTAAACTAAATGGTGTCATCAAAAGTGATGGGGTGGTCACCCTGTATCATGGTGGAGTGGGTAGTGAGCGTCATGCGGAACTTGAGCTCCTCGTCAGATACCAAGTGATGCTGTTCGATGGGTTGCCGGTTGCCGCATCCGGCCACTACAAAAAAAAATGATACTGTTGAAAAACTATGGTACCATAGGGTAGTTTTTCCTGGGTTAAAATAATCCATACTAATATTGTAAATGCGAAAATGTGTCTGTCTGTCTGTCTGTTACCTTTTCACGCTAAACAACTAGAACTTAAATATTATCGTCATCCAGTACCCATAACACAAGTCTTATTATATACTAGAAGATACCCGCAACTTCGTTCGCGGAGGAGAAAAAGTCATAACCCGTCGTTTTTTCTTCAGCGTAGTCGGGTAAAAAGTATCCTATAACCATCTGGAGTTACCCAGCTACCCGTGTACCATAAATTATGGAAATCTGTGTAGCCGATTTTGCGTGATGAAGCCACAACGCCATACATAAAATCCAAAAAAAATGATTTTCGTTTTAGTGACCTCCAAATAGTCCATAACAATAATTTTTTTGAAAATATCTTCGATGTACAGACATTTAATTTTTACAACTTTATAATAGTATAGATATAGATATTCAGTGATTCTAAGATTTGAGGCTGCTACTTTGTGCATATAACTAATCAGAATCCATACTAATATTATAAATGCGAAAGTGTGTCTGTCTGTCTGTCTGTCTGTTATCTCTTCACGCTTAAAGCGCTGAATCGATTTGGATGAAATTTGGTATGGAGATAATTTGAGTCCTGGGGAAGGACATAGGCTACTTTTTATCCCGGAAAAATACCCTCATCCGCGATAAACGAATTTAAGGCGGACGAAGTCGCGGGCAGAGCTAGTTTAAATTTATTTTCCGTTTCTTAGAAATACGTCAAAGATTCGTTTCTGACCCTTTCTTTTTACCAAAAAAACTAAAGTGCTCTTAATTACTTGACTTTCTGTATTGGCTGTTTAAATGTGTTTTCTAGGGATGTTTAACATGTCAATAGTCTTAACGTGAGCGACTAGTTGTTATTCTGGTGGAGTCCTACAATTTTGATCACTTGGTTTCCGTAAATGGCCAGATCGGGGACCTTACCTGGACACTTGGTTCTCCGGTTGACGCTGAGAAGCTGCATGATGGAGGCGCGATCGTAGACATGACTGCACAGGCTGTTCCGCACCGGGTCCTCAATGGGCCTCTTGGTTACAGGGTCAATCTGAACAAGCAACAATGATCTTTTTAAATGCTTTTTACACTTTTGTTTATTGTCATTTCAAAGAATTTCAAAATCTCTAGGTAAATTTCTAGAGGATGCATTTAGACCTCCATAGAGGCACCAGCTTTTTTTGTTAAAGTAGACCCCTAATGAACAAATATGATGCAATTATATTTACTCGAATCCAATTCAAATTGTTTAATCTGTAAGTAGGCCACAAGGGCACTTTTACAAGTCTGACTCTACGGCATTTCCCAAGAGGAGAAAACTCAACAGTCAGTCATTTTTTCAAAATAATTCTTAACTATTACAATATTATCTTAATTATACTTAAAACTTTCACAATTGTGTTACAACTAATTTATAATTGGTACATGCAGAGATGTACAGATTCTCCAGATCAATGTTAATCCATAATAATATTATAAATGCGAAAGTGTGTCTGTCTGTCTTTCTGTTACCTCTTCACGCTTGAACCGAATTGGATGAAATTTGGTATGGAGATAGTTTGAGTCCCGGGGAAGGACATAGGCTACTTTTAATCCCGGAAAAATACCCTTATCCGCGATAAACGAATTTAAGGCGGACGAAGTCGCGGGCAGAAGCTAGTATAAAATATAATCTACTGAAGTATAACCACTTTAATTTAGGATAATTATACATACCAGTCTATTATCAGATTGAGTAATAGCTAAATCAGACTCATCCAAATTATCTGGAAAAAAAAGAATTTATAAAGAAACCACTAATATGCCTAGCATGCTAATTTGTACAGTCAAGGGCAAAAATGTACACACCAACTTTACTGTCATAGTAATAAAGTTAGGTTAAGTTTACTTATCTTTGCCCTAGACCAGGGGTCAGCAACCTTTTAAGTCTGAAGAGTCAAAAATTACAATTAACAAAATTTCAAAGTTTTTAATAGGCCACAATTTTTTTTCTTGCCAACAATAAATAGTACTTTTTGATAAAAAAAGGAATCTATAGAGCCGCATCTTCCCATCCAAAGAGCTGAATGTGGCTCGCGAGCCACAGGTTGCCGACCCCTGACCTAGACTGTAACACGTAATATAAAATATCATATTATAAATATTATCATTATAAAATATTAATAACACATATTTACAGGTGATTCAAAAACTCGATCAAAAAAATCATTACAAGGACTCTCCCAGTATAGAGCCCGTCTGCGGCATCATCCCCAGCACGCCGCGTTACCCCTTTGTAATGCGAGGCTTAATCTTTGGGCGAAATAGGAGCCCGCTCTGATATCGCCTGAGGATCCGACAATAATATTATAAATACAAAAACTAAATAATTAAACATCTTTATACCCTGTCTGGACTTAAATCAGTAGCTTGTATGCCATGCCGGATTGAAAAACTCTGTACTGACTAAGCTGGAGTCCAATCCGCAATTCTCCAACTTGTATCACTGTTTATTTAACTGCATTTTTGCTTTATTACTGGCTTTTTTAAGTTTTAGAGAGAGAGTAGACTCACATTCAAAATTGTGATAGTTGTAAAAACACCATGGTTCATGTAAAACTAATACATATTAAATACTATGACAATTTAGTAAATATGGCAACTAGGCATAGTAAAAAAATCATAATTTTCATTATCTCTTTTAGTTTAGGTGAAATCCCGTGAACCAACTAATTTGACCAAAGTGAACAACTCACTTCTAGTTTCCCGCATGCCTCGTTCTATCCTCTTGTTCATGTCCACCATGAATGGATGCTTGGTCACGTTAAGCCGCTTATTTGTCATTTGATCGAGGTGAGCATTGAACTTCTCTTGTAGATTGTCCACATTTGACGCGTCTGTTTCTTTCTGTAAATGACATAGGTAATATTTATTGTTAAGATGAGATGAACTGTATTCTACTCATACTATGTGTCTTTAACCCCTCCTATACTTAGACACGGATTCATGCAGAGCATTGCAACTGTATGTTAAAATGTCATTTGCCTTAAATTTTATTGGCAAATGAATATACTAACAAAGAAGTAATTCATTAATTCATGAGCTACTCTTTTGTTCGGTGAAGTAATCACCACTCTTCCCTAGACAGTGCCCACTTTCTCCTTCACTTGATTAAAATAAATTAATCTTGCTTTTCCTCAACAAAGAAGTAATGTCTACTAATTTGCAATGCAAAGTGCCCTTGACTGTACCAGTTGGAAGTTTTTGCTATTTATTTTATTTATTCAACACACCAATAAAGTACAAGGCTTTACATTTACTTTACACTAAAACTAGGAGCACTTCTAGCCCGCACCTCAATAATAGATTTGCAACAGCATTTACAAATATTGGACAGTTACTTAAATTTGATATAAATGTAACATAACAAGTCAAATCTTTCTTATATTACATACTATGATCCTTACAATAAAGCAAACTATGAAAAGGAACTATTCCGTACCACAAGCTTGCGAAAGCAGTCTATGCCTCCAGCAACAAATACTATCAGATTGTTCACCAGTTTTATGTATCAGTTATATGTAAACCAGTATTGAATAAGTGACCAAAATTGTATAATGTGAAATGAAATAATGATCTTTATTCTGTAATTAGGCTGCAAGGGCACTTTTACAAGTCTGACCTCTACGGCATTTCCCAAGAGGAGACCACTGAGGAGAAGAAAGCCGAAACAAACTCAACAGTCAGTCATTTTCTCGAAATAACTCATATCTATTACAATATTTGTACTTAGCCTATCCTAAATATATGTTTTGAGTATAAACTCAATGCGTAGTTCTTCAAGAAAACATATCAACACTTAGAAAAGTAAAAAAAATATAGAATATAAAAAGCAAAATAATGATTTTTTTTTTAAAACAAATTACATGTTTGATATGCCACCTTATAAGAACCTTGTCCCGCTAAAAGTAAATTATTTGGTTTCTGTTTTGGGCCATGCGTTTTTGTCTATTAAATAGTCCTCTACCCTATAATATGCCTTTGCCATTAGGGACTCTTTTAAGTAATTTTTGAGAGCTGGAAACGGTAGTTTTAAAGCATCATCTGGTAGCTTATTATAAAAATGTATACATTGGCCTACGAATGATTTGGCTACTTTACGAACGCGGAACTTCCTAATATCGATTTTGTTTTTATTTGTAAGTTTGTGAAGACTCAATAACATATTAAGTAAGGATTTAGACGAAACTTTAAAAAATAAATAGATCAAACCATGGATTAAAACATAGAGTACATCATTCCCAGTAACGCGAGCAGAGCCACTGGTAATTGCTAGTAGGTTTTTAGAAACGTACGTACTCTCGCTTTCTCCAAAGCTTGTATGGCGACTTCTTCCTGAGCTTCCAACACGCAGTAGTCCTCCACATACGCCTTTAGTTTCGCGAACTCTGCTTCTTTTTCCTCGTCCAAATATTTGGAAATATTATCAGAGCACAGATAGAGACTCGTCATGCACTGCTTTCTGAGATCGGCGAGGTCTGTTTCTGTCATTGTAAAATAATAAGGTTCTTACACAAGTAGTAATTTAATAAACAATCTATTAAAATTTAAATTCTCCAAAACTAATAATCACACGAGTAAACAAATGGGTCAACAAATTCTGCTATGCTGCCCGCCGCCACTTGGTCTATTTGTCAGTTTGATTGACATAAGAAATTGTTAAAAAAAAGGTTGAGCTGTTTGAGACATAAATAAAACGGTCGTAATTCTTACTTATAAATAAATTTTATAAAAAGAAAAATAAACTCATCTTTTATTTCGGTTTAAGGAGAAAGGTTCGGGGATGCGTATGCTGCCAAAGCCGTTATTATTGTCGCAATAAAAAATGGAGAACATTAAATTTTTTTTACCCCCTAATTTTATCGAACTATCTAATAATATTTGCAAAATTACGAGTAACGTATTTTATATTGTTAAATTATTTTTAATTTTAGCCACTTATTTTATAAAAACTAAACTACCTCATTCTATAAGGGCCTAAGCGCAATTCAAGGAAGAAAATATTCTGCATCTGTGGGCTCATTGTGACAAGTGTGAAAAGCGTTACAATTCAATTTCAATCACCGTGAATCTCATACCAGTTGTAAAAAAATCACTGTGATTTTGTTACCCACGACTAACCCCTGACTTGCCACGTTAATAGTACATTACTGCAGACGCCGGGAAAGAAGGGCTTCGGATAGTGATACGAAGCCGACAAGCACTTTTCACGGCCAGAGGCATGTATAGTGCTTTTCTCAAACATATGCAATGAAATAAAAAAATAAACCACTCAAAAAACTACATGACAAAAGTTTTTGAAAATTTCCCTTCAATTCCTTCATAATGTTTTTTTTTTACGGAAGTCGTCCGTATTTCGTGTGTGTAGTGTTCGAGTAGACCCTATTAGGGCCATTAGTTATACACTTTACTTATACTTTACTTTACTTATAGTTTATTATACACAACCTTGATAATAAGACTCTTAATTTCTATAGTAAATAAAATAAATGCAGATGATTTTAAATATTGTCTATGGTCTCTGGTGACTTCCGCATAGACCATATTTTAAATTTATTCATTAATATAGTTATGAACCATACAGATTTGTGTTCTTAATAGCAGTTCGTGAGTAATAGGCATTAACGCGGATATTTTTGGTAAAATATCCATTCAGCCACTAGAAAAAAATATATAGGTAATTCAGCTGTTTAGCCTGTTCATGAAACAGACGCCATGTTTACATTAAAATAAAAAAAAATACTTCCCGGCCTAGGCCTTCAATATTGTATGAAATTCCTTTACAGTTCTCTCAGGTTGTTCCGCCCGAAACGGGATACTTTGAAGCCTGTTTCAACGCATGCAATGACGACATTTCATTGCATGTTTGAGAAAAGTAACTTACTCTAATGTATTCAGATCATTTTAACAATTTTACCGTGATTTTATTACACTTGTTGCTCACATAACCTAAGTGAATTTGTAACCTTCCGTCGTGACCAGTCACAATTGTACTTTTCTAAATCACTATTGTTAGGGTCGTACTGGGACGTAAATGATAGTGGACTGTATTTCTAAATAGGCTGGTTTATTTTCCGTCTTAATGTACAATTATTGAGTCCCGGGCAAACACTTCTAATTACGAATCAGAGAGTCGTTCGTTGCTGGTGAAGGTATTGATGATCGAGTGTCGATGCCGCGTCGCCGCGGGGTCGCCGCGCCGTCCGCACCGACGACGTCGCACTGCCTTGTCCCCCGCTCGTCTCCTCCCGGGCGTAAATCAGCTGGAGCTTAACAACTATGAATTTTTATTGTTTATAGTTATTCGCAAATTAAAAAAAAATTAGCTAGTTAGAGACATGGCTATAATTTTCGTTTAATGTCTATGTTTACTCATACAAATTGTGAAAATTTAAAAAATTTCGTTTGGTAAACTTCGAAGATAAAGGGAGGGTTGTGTTTTTTTACATTTTCCTTACTAAAAAAATTGTTACTATACCTACCCTACTTGACCCAGTAGTTAGAATTTCATTCCCCCCCCCCCCCCCCCCTCATATTCGTCGTTTTTTTAGAAAATAGAAATATATTTTAAATATTTCCTGTGCAATATATGTGGGCTGACCATGTTTATAAATATTCCAATTAGATAGCGTAAGTAGTTTTTAAGATATGGCGCTCTAATAGTTGGACTAAGAGTCGCACCATAAGGGTTCCTTATGCACCTTTTTGGTATGGAACCCTAATAAAAACTCGGTATTATAAAATAAATAAATAAATATATTACAATCCTTCGTTTTTCTTCTGTAGCTTATGCATCTATGTATATAGTTATAAGTATGAAGTTTGCGCGTTATAATGTCACAATGCAATAAACACACTTCTATCCCGTAGCTCGTTGTTATGTAAATCAAATATTTAATCGTATTCAAAATTATTTTTCTTGCATTATTGTAGGTTTTTTTGGACATTATTATGGCATTTTCTTTTACAACCATGAAATATTTAGTCTTATTTTTTTACCGACTCTTAAAAAAGGAGGAGGTTCTCAATTCGTCGGGGACCTTTTTTTTTCTTTGTTTACATTTGGTGACATGCGATAACTTCAAACGTATTGTCAATTAATTAAAAAAAGAACCGACTTCAAAATAAACTAAAAAGCCATAAATAATGTTTTATGTACGGTACGGATCACATTTGAATCACCTTTTGAAATCGGTGCCAAACCATTCATATTACTATTAAGAACCGCGGCGGCGAGCCTTTAGTTATTATCTACCTACATATATATATATTTAGTCATAGTAATTCGTATTTTTGTTGAATAAAGAACTTTATTTACTTCGGGTTTGGCACAGACTTCAAAAGGTGATTCAAATGTGATCCGTACCGTACATAAAATAATTTTTATGGCTTTTTAGTTTATTTTGAAGCCGGTTCTTTTTTCATTTAAATTTTTTTATTTTTTGCTTTTTAGTGATGGATTTTAGTAGTGATGTAAAGTATTTTTTAGAGTCCAGAATGGGAAGATTGAGGAAGCACTTGGCACGCATCTCGAGTCTTTGGAAGTAAGAAATGTAAAAGTTGGTTTGTTTATTGTACCTTACATCATCAGCTCAGCATGAAATGATGAAAAACAGAGGAAAACAACTGATAAATTTAGAAAAATATATACAAAACATTGTTAGTGCCTTATATTTGAGTTTCTCTCGATTTCCCTGGTATTCCATCATCTAATCCTGACTTGGTGATAAGGAGACTACTTCAGGGACACACTAAAAAGAATATGACTAACAGTTTTAACGTATCTACCTATAATAGATGATTCTTTTAAGAATTATCCTCTAACCCTTAACTATTAAGGAGTTGTACCTTCCGTCATCAGCTCAGCATGATGAGATGATGACTACCATATGCAAATACTTATATAGCTTAGGAAAATATATAAAAAACGTTATAAGTGCCTATAAAATTTGAGGATTGCCCTCGATTTCCCTGGGATCCCATCATGAGATCCCAACTTGGTGGCAATGCGACCACCTCGGGAGTATATCCTTTCAAATAAAAAAAGGATTTTAAAAATCGGTCCACAATTGGACGAGTAATCGGTGAACATACATAAAAAAAAATACAAACTATCGCACATATAACCTTCTCCTTTTTTGGAAGTCGGTTAAAAATACATATGTCATTAAAATAAATTAGTACCACTGAAAATCTGCAACAGTGCGAGATCCCTAAAGCAACTTGTCCATTACTACCAGTAGACGTTTCTTGGCTGATAATTATGAATAGGGTAATATGAAACAACATTACTGATTAAATACAATTTATTAAAAACACGGTTCTGTAACGATAATCAAATTAATTAAAGATAGGCACTTAACATAAATATTTTATTCTTACTAATCTTATATCACCTAATCCTATCTATATATTTTGATTATTTTAGTATAATTAACAAGCTGTCAATGTATGTATATTTAAATGAACTTGTTATGTATGAGTATATAAAATAATTCATACAAAATAAATAACCTAGCAAATAAGCCAATTAAATACAACACTATCATTACTTTTTTCAATTCCTTCACCAATATTTACCGGTAATCGGATTCAGTGAGGCGAGGGCTAACTCACAAACGTGAATGAAGGACAGCGGGGTCAACGCTACGATACTGTCCGAAGAGTTCACAGTGGCCATCCTTTCGATGGCTGATGTGATCTCTTCGTCCGTATTAGAGAGCACATTCTTAAGACGCCAGGTAAGCATACCGACATCTTTGGAAGCGGATTCTGGGGATAGCATCCTCTGAAGGATTGGGGATTATCGAAACGTAGCTCTTGTGGTGTGACTATTATTCAATCTCTGAACTGTGTGACCCGCGACGCCATAATGCACGTATTAAGTCCACTGGCTCCATACAAAACGATCTGACAATGTCACAATTCAACTGTCACGGGAACGCGACCCCTAAGTGGGAGCATGGCCCCACTTTCTGGCCCCACTGTCTTCTCCCCTTAGACTACAAAAACAGACACTCGGAACTCAAATGGCCAAGTGAGTTCAGAGTCTTTTTATAAATTTATCTTGCATATTGTGTTGTGGGCACTAAGTGCCTCACACGGTGACCCCCACGTGCCCCAAGGCACTGGCGAGAGCCTTGAGGTGCGGCCGCATGTCGGCCTGCGAGAGCCCGCGTCGCGCCGCGATCACTTTGAACGCGTTCAGGTATTCCAGCTCGGAGAACTTGGCGCCTTTCTCTCGGATCGATGCTATTATTTCCTGAGGGCCAACGGGATTATTATTAGTAACTTTCTAGACTACTGTAGTCTACTTCTTTACGTATTAAAACAAAAATAAACAAAAAAACCACGTGACTTGTGTCAATCTAGGTAATATTTTGTATCTGTGGTACGATGCCAAAAAAATCGCATAATGTACCATACAATACGTAATAATTAATATTTATATGTTAATTATTACGTATTGTAAGTTGCTGTGTTATTTAAGAAAAAATAATCTTAATAAGTATCCCTTTCTATCGGTATCGTATTTTTTTATTTTTTATTTGGTGGGTTCGATTCCTGATTAAGGCAGGTCATTTTTCAAAAATCTTTGAATGCAGTTCCAATTATATTTTAAAAATAAAATGAATTCTCCTTTCAGTAAATCCCTCCATGTGGCAAAGTTTTGGGAGGCCCTGTATAGTATAATAAATATACAATAGATTAAGTATGCGTAGTATTGCGGCGAGGCAGTGCCGCAGCGTGGCCAGCGTGGTGCCGGCGAACAACGGGTCCGAGTCGGTCACTGCCCGCCACACTACACTCCGTGCGACATCGTCACCGACTCACCTCCGGCTGCGGCGTGGCGTTCAGCAGTCTGCTGTACTCGTGCGCGCGCTGCAAGCCCGCGTGCGGCAGCGCGAGCGCGGCGAGGCAGTGCCGCAGCGTGGCCAGCGTGGTGCCGGCGAACAACGGGTCCGAGTCGGTCACTGCCCGCCACACTACACTCCGTGCGACATCGTCACCGACTCACCTCCGGCTGCGGCGTGGCGTTCAGCAGTCTGCTGTACTCGTGCGCGCGCTGCAAGCCCGCGTGCGGCAGCGCGAGCGCGGCGAGGCAGTGCCGCAGCGTGGCCAGCGTGGTGCCGGCGAACAACGGGTCCGAGTCGGTCACTGCCCGCCACACTACACTCCGTGCGACATCGTCACCGACTCACCTCCGGCTGCGGCGTGGCGTTCAGCAGTCTGCTGTACTCGTGCGCGCGCTGCAAGCCCGCGTGCGGCAGCGCGAGCGCGGCGAGGCAGTGCCGCAGCGTGGCCAGCGTGGTGCCGGCGAACAACAGGTCCGAGTCCGCGCACTGCCAGCGCCACACCACTCCCGCCGACATCATCTCGCCGATGCCGTTGAAGATGTACTGCAATGGAATGTCGAGTCGTTCAGGGTTGCCACGGAATAATAAAAACAAGGGAAGCGGCGTACGACCCGTTTAATAAGAGAACCGATGTCGCCAAAACGCACACTATCACAATAACACAAACAGATAAATCTTTAAGCTGATTGGTCAACGTTTCTTGTGCAAAACGAAGTAAAAAACTTTTAGTTGGTAATATAATTAAAACCTTATGCCTATGGTATAATATCCGAATTAGGGCATACGTTTTAGGACTTACGACTAATCGAATTCGATTATTATCACTTGAGTGAGAGAGCAACGCTGCCCTACCAGGCAAAATAACAATATGTTTCATTCACTTTATATGGCACATATGCTTTTTCGGTTATTAGGGCAGAACGCCACTTGGCGTCGAATAGAGACACTAATTGCAAGAGATATTACTTAAAGCCATCTAGCGTCGAGTAGCCAAACTAAGTAGTATTTAGGGATGTGCCATACTTTTTTATATCAACAATATCGATAAGACTGCCCTGGCTGCAAATGAACTATGCGTTGTGTAAGTAAGATACAGGTAAGTATGCCGGGTGAAAATTGTTAATACCACTTGAAGGGAAAGTTCTTTAAATAACGGAGACAGCAAATATCGCTAAAAGGAAACATTCCTTTTTTTTAAATAAAAAAACTGCATTCAAAGGTTTTTAAAAATAGTGTATTAAGAGGATCTTGAACCGCTTATTCTAAACACGGTTTAGAAGTCTAAAACTAGGTTGGAAGCCTGCTTGTGTGGTATAAATAAAAAAAAAACAGCCAACCATTATCTAAAAATAACGACGTTTTTTGTATGGGAGCCTCCTTAAATATTTTTTTTTATTATGTTTTTATTATTTTGTTTGGCTATCACGGTTCATAAGATATAGCCTGGTGACCGACGGTCGGACGAACGGACAGCGAAGTTTTAGTAATAGGGTCCAGAACCCCTGTGAAAAAAAACTTTGTTATGCGGGTAAATGAGTGTACAGTGTACACATTTTCTGTTTGTGAACGTTCAGAAAAGTTCTAGATATACGTTCAAACCATGCAGATGCACATTTATCTACCCAAGTTATTCCGCATTTGTGTTGTAAAACTATCGTAAAATTCGGATTATCGATATCGATACATTATAAATTAAGATTACACCCTGGCACTAAATGAGTAGCGCGAAACTAATGCAATCTTCTAGAATGTTTATTAACTATTATGACAGATAAAATTCGATCTTATTACACTTTGATAAGATTGATTCTTGTATTGTACAATGCCAAAAAATGAGGAGCGAAAAGAAAATTTACATAAAAAAATAATTTTAATTCAATAACAATTACCGATTATAGGAAATGCCACAATTAGCTAGATTTTTTGTCCGGCTAGTATTTTTGCCCACCAAAATGGAGCAATACGGCAGATTTGCCCGTGTTATTCAAACTTATTGAAAATGGCTTGTGTGTCATGCATAAGCGGCGGCGGCGTACTGAGCGCGGTTGAGCACTGCAGTGCCTATCGATGGCGCACGTGCCACGCCTACTTTAGGCTTCTACTGTTTTTTCTGTTCTGTTAGGGGGGCCGATTTTGCGATTATCTATTTATTAAAACGAGATTAATTAATAACGTTTTTAGAGTGGGCTTAATATTGGTCATGGTCGTGGAAGGCGAGCAGCGCATGCGCGAGGCGCAGGTAGTGGCGGCACTAGAGGGACGGGTGTACTCACGGCGCGGCGGGCGGGTGCCATGCAGGCCTGCGCGTGGTCGTGGAAGGCGAGCAGCGCATGCGCGAGGCGCAGGTAGTGGCGGCACTAGAGGGACGGGTGTACTCACGGCGCGGCGGGCGGGTGCCATGCAGGCCTGCGCGTGGTCGTGGAAGGCGAGCAGCGCATGCGCGAGGCGCAGGTAGTGGCGGCACTAGAGGGACGGGTGTACTCACGGCGCGGCGGGCGGGTGCCATGCAGGCCTGCGCGTGGTCGTGGAAGGCGAGCAGCGCATGCGCGAGGCGCAGGTAGTGGCGGCACTAGAGGGACGGGTGTACTCACGGCGCGGCGGGCGGGTGCCATGCAGGCCTGCGCGTGGTCGTGGAAGGCGAGCAGCGCATGCGCGAGGCGCAGGTAGTGGCGGCACTAGAGGGACGGGTGTACTCACGGCGCGGCGGGCGGGTGCCATGCAGGCCTGCGCGTGGTCGTGGAAGGCGAGCAGCGCATGCGCGAGGCGCAGGTAGTGGCGGCACTAGAGGGACGGGTGTACTCACGGCGCGGCGGGCGGGTGCCATGCAGGCCTGCGCGTGGTCGTGGAAGGCGAGCAGCGCATGCGCGAGGCGCAGGTAGTGGCGGCACTAGAGGGACGGGTGTACTCACGGCGCGGCGGGCGGGTGCCATGCAGGCCTGCGCGTGGTCGTGGAAGGCGAGCAGCGCATGCGCGAGGCGCAGGTAGTGGCGGCACTAGAGGGACGGGTGTACTCACGGCGCGGCGGGCGGGTGCCATGCAGGCCTGCGCGTGGTCGTGGAAGGCGAGCAGCGCATGCGCGAGGCGCAGGTAGTGGCGGCACTAGAGGGACGGGTGTACTCACGGCGCGGCGGGCGGGTGCCATGCAGGCCTGCGCGTGGTCGTGGAAGGCGAGCAGCGCATGCGCGAGGCGCAGGTAGTGGCGGCACTAGAGGGACGGGTGTACTCACGGCGCGGCGGGCGGGTGCCATGCAGGCCTGCGCGTGGTCGTGGAAGGCGAGCAGCGCATGCGCGAGGCGCAGGTAGTGGCGGCACTAGAGGGACGGGTGTACTCACGGCGCGGCGGGCGGGCGCCATGCAGGCCTGCGCGTGGTCGTGGAAGGCGAGCAGCGCATGCGCGAGGCGCAGGTAGTGGCGGCACTAGAGGGACGGGTGTACTCACGGCGCGGCGGGCGGGTGCCATGCAGGCCTGCGCGTGGTCGTGGAAGGCGAGCAGCGCATGCGCGAGGCGCAGGTAGTGGCGGCACTAGAGGGACGGGTGTACTCACGGCGCGGCGGGCGGGTGCCATGCAGGCCTGCGCGTGGTCGTGGAAGGCGAGCAGCGCATGCGCGAGGCGCAGGTAGTGGCGGCACTAGAGGGACGGGTGTACTCACGGCGCGGCGGGCGGGCGCCATGCAGGCCTGCGCGTGGTCGTGGAAGGCGAGCAGCGCATGCGCGAGGCGCAGGTAGTGGCGGCACTAGAGGGACGGGTGTACTCACGGCGCGGCGGGCGGGTGCCATGCAGGCCTGCGCGTGGTCGTGGAAGGCGAGCAGCGCATGCGCGAGGCGCAGGTAGTGGCGGCACTAGAGGGACGGGTGTACTCACGGCGCGGCGGGCGGGCGCCATGCAGGCCTGCGCGTGGTCGTGGAAGGCGAGCAGCGCATGCGCGAGGCGCAGGTAGTGTCGGCACTAGAGGGACGGGTGTACTCACGGCGCGGCGGGCGGGTGCCATGCAGGCCTGCGCGTGGTCGTGGAAGGCGAGCAGCGCATGCGCGAGGCGCAGGTAGTGGCGGCACTAGAGGGACGGGTGTACTCACGGCGCGGCGGGCGGGTGCCATGCAGGCCTGCGCGTGGTCGTGGAAGGCGAGCAGCGCATGCGCGAGGCGCAGGTAGTGGCGGCACTAGAGGGACGGGTGTACTCACGGCGCGGCGGGCGGGCGCCATGCAGGCCTGCGCGTGGTCGTGGAAGGCGAGCAGCGCATGCGCGAGGCGCCCCGCGCCGCCCGCCTCGTCCTCGTCCGCGCCCAGGCGCGCCGCTGGCTGGCCCAGGTAGTGGAAGCAATGAATCCGCATCTACAACCGAACATGACATAAACGGAATCATGATTTTTCTGTATTTAGTTTAAGCTCAGACAGTCTGAAGTTCTATATTCAGAGTTCGGCGTTCCAGTAACCGTCGACTGCTCGAGAGTTCCGACGCATACGAGCGACGTTTCTGCGTGCTTACAGCGATAATGCTACCAACTTCATCAGACCTGACAGATTCTGGCACGAAAAAGAAGAGAGGTCATTGAACATACAAAGGCACGCTGGCAACTCTAATTGAATGACGCTTCAGTGCTCCAATATGGCGATGTGCTCGCGGATCTTGTCCGTGAGCGACCGACCGTACAGTCCGCTAGAGGACGAGAAGTATGCTACTATGCATACTCTTCGCCAACCGGGCGAGATGACCATGGCACCGTCATGTTGCGTCATGGAATTGTCGCTGAATCTTCACACGCTGCATGATATGGAACGGCACAAACCATGATGGTCTAGCAGAATGTGATTAACTAGGTTAAAATAGGATAAGTTAGATTGTATAGATATAAAGCTAGAGTCGGTAGATATGGAGTAAGTTTCAGTAACATGCCATAGGCTAGGAAATATACATGCTCCGACCCTGGTTACCTCATAGCATGAGGCCATTCAGGATTTGTTTGTAAGGGATTCCCTGTGCAGGTAGGGACCATTGTACGCTAGGTAGGAGTAGTTTTGTGTAGTGCACTACGCTTCCTGCGTCCTCCCCGGGACGGCGGGATATGTGAAGGTTTCAATCCTTCACGATGAATACTTGACAGGCCGTATGTAAAAGTAGTATATATTTAATTATGAATGACAGCTCTCTCGTTCCAGCTTTATGGCATTAGGTTTAAGTCTTAAGACAGACGTGGAATACAAAACATCAAACCCATACCAGCGCACTTTTATTTTATACCACCACCAACTGCTACATCCCCACAGCTCGTTACCTCGAGGTGCAGGAAGAGCAGGCACTTGTGCGAGATCTCGTCGAAGATCATGGCGGCGGAGGCGATGTCCTCGCGGATCTTGTCCGTGAGCCGGATGGAGCCGCCGGCCGCCGGAGCCGTGAGTAGCGATGGTAGAGTGCGGATGTTCGTGGCCAGCCAGTCCTGGGGGAAAATAGTAGATTGTTTGACAAGGGGCTAAAATAAGCCATTATGACACAAAGTGATTATTTCGACGAGCTCACGAAATGAGCGAGGACAAATATGTCTGAGTGTCATAATGGCTTTTAGCCACGTGTTAAACACTCTGCTTCTCACTTCGACTGCGAGAAAATATAAAAAGACTTAACATTAAATTTGTATATTTCATGAAAAACTAAAAGTACAGTTTGAGCAATTCTATCAGAAAGTTGGCCGATCTGATCAGGTTCATAGTTCATAGTTCGTTATTTGCCATCATGTACATTAACGCATGCAACTTAATGCTAGGTACAGTACAGGAACCCTGTTAGGGCAAAGCAAATTCTTAAATGATTAAATTATGACATTAATTGAATTTATGTTACATGCATCAATTTATGTTGGTTGGTTAGTTTGTTTTTAATTATTCGTAAGGAGTATGTAGCTGGACGCAAGTTTTTTTTCAGTGTCATAGAAATTTGTATGGGATTATATGGCTTTCTTTGAAACCCTAGGGGCTAAATGTACTATTTTAGTCTCGCTTCGCGAAGCAAATATGACGTGCTATTTGAGCAAGAGAAGTGAAAAAATATTTTGATGAACTATCTTTTCTCTTGACTACTCAATAGCTTGTTCTACCACCCATATAAACTGGATAATAAAATGCTCTGGGTAGCCATTACCAAAGTTCATCAACGTGAGGGCACGTTGATGAATTACCAGAAGAACGATAAAAAGTAAAGATAATAAACCTAGGTCTCCGCCACTATAGCCTTACATTTTATTCGATCTTGAGCTGTATCACATCACCTCGTCTGCGTCAGTCACATTGATCCACTTCCACTACATCTTTCCAGCGATACTTGAGGCGAAGAGACAACAAATATATTTTTTATACCACATTTAGCTAATATAAGATCACTATCTTTCAGCTTTTATAGGTGTCAGCGACTTTGCAACTTTATACATTTATGATAAAGTAACTACTACATGTAATTCATATTTAGCGGTAACATAATAGTTTACCGCTACATAAACGAATAAAACTTGAACAACGACAACCTAGGTGTATGTATACCACCATTAAAATAGAGTTTCAAATAGAGTGTTCTTTATTCTTATAAATACAAAGATCTAAATAATGAAATAATTCATCTAGACACAAAAAATATTAACTGAAACGTTTATTATAAATAGGGACTCACCATGGACTCGCACAGCAGCGCGAGATCGGCGAGAGCGTTGATGTCTCCGATGATCTCGCGGCGAGACACAGCGCCGTCGCCGAGACTTGAGCCGAGAATCTCGGCCTCACGCTCGTAAGCTTGTTTGAGCTCCTGTCGATAGTTGGAAAAATTTGCCTCTGTGATTCTGATAACGTGTTCCTGGATAAACTAACATCAGTTTTTATTGAGAAACGAAGTAGCACGCCATTGTCACTACACTACAAAACGGGGCTTAATCGCGTATACATATGATACCCGCCTCTCCAGCTCCTTCAAGACTGTGGACGTAATTAAAAAAATCATATTTATACGCGATTAAACCCTAATTTGTTCAGTTGTGATAATGAGTGAAGATCGTGTAAGTTTAAATCAATAGCCCGTCAATTTTAATGACAAGTCAGAAAGTTCTTTGGTCCAATGTTAGGAGGCTTGTGCACTAACACGATTGTGAACTAGGGTATCGATTAATAAATTATGATGAATCGCAATTCATTAGAATTTCGCCCCGTCGCCCGCCGACGATTGGAGTGTCACGGACGAATTAGCTCAGCTATAGCGCTGTATTCGTTCGTTACTCACCTGTTCGTTTTTCTCCCCACTGTCCGGCTCCACGGTGGCTTTCCAGTTGGGCAGCGACTGCAGGAACCGCACGATGTCGTCGTCGGCGAGCCACTTGGCGGCTCTGGCCGGCGCAGCCGGGGTGAGCCGCGTGTGTGCCGCACGAGCTAATTGTAAATTAGAAATATGAATGAAGAGATTTATGTTTTATTGTAAAACTTGAAAATCTAAATGTTATGTACACGTTTAACAATAACTAAATAATAAAATTGTTTTGTTTGTTAAACTAACATACAACACGGTGTGTGGGCTACTGTGTGTGTGTTACCTTGCACGGCGAGCGCGGCCAGCGCGGCGGACAGCATGCGCGGCGCCGCACGCGGTGTACACACGGTGTGTGGGCTACTGTGTGTGTGTTACCTTGCACGGCGAGCGCGGCCAGCGCGGCGGACAGCGCGCGCAGCGCATGCGCGGCGCCGCACGCGGTGTACACACGGTGTGTGGGCTACTGTGTGTGTGTTACCTTGCACGGCGAGCGCGGCCAGCGCGGCGGACAGCATGCGCGGCGCCGCACGCGGTGTACACACGGTGTGTGGGCTACTGTGTGTGTGTTACCTTGCACGGCGAGCGCGGCCAGCGCGGCGGACAGCGCGCGCAGCGCATGCGCGGCGCCGCACGCGGTGTACACACGGTGTGTGGGCTACTGTGTGTGTGTTACCTTGCACGGCGAGCGCGGCCAGCGCGGCGGACAGCATGCGCGGCGCCGCACGCGGTGTACACACGGTGTGTGGGCTACTGTGTGTGTGTTACCTTGCACGGCGAGCGCGGCCAGCGCGGCGGACAGCGCGCGCAGCGCATGCGCGGCGCCGCACGCGGTGTACACACGGTGTGTGGGCTACTGTGTGTGTGTTACCTTGCACGGCGAGCGCGGCCAGCGCGGCGGACAGCATGCGCGGCGCCGCACGCGGTGTACACACGGTGTGTGGGCTACTGTGTGTGTGTTACCTTGCACGGCGAGCGCGGCCAGCGCGGCGGACAGCGCGCGCAGCGCATGCGCGGCGCCGCACGCGGTGTACACACGGTGTGTGGGCTACTGTGTGTGTGTTACCTTGCACGGCGAGCGCGGCCAGCGCGGCGGACAGCATGCGCGGCGCCGCACGCGGTGTACACACGGTGTGTGGGCTACTGTGTGTGTGTTACCTTGCACGGCGAGCGCGGCCAGCGCGGCGGACAGCATGCGCGGCGCCGCACGCGGTGTACACACGGTGTGTGGGCTACTGTGTGTGTGTTACCTTGCACGGCGAGCGCGGCCAGCGCGGCGGACAGCATGCGCGGCGCCGCACGCGGTGTACACACGGTGTGTGGGCTACTGTGTGTGTGTTACCTTGCACGGCGAGCGCGGCCAGCGCGGCGGACAGCATGCGCGGCGCCGCACGCGGTGTACACACGGTGTGTGGGCTACTGTGTGTGTGTTACCTTGCACGGCGAGCGCGGCCAGCGCGGCGGACAGCATGCGCGGCGCCGCACGCGGTGTACACACGGTGTGTGGGCTACTGTGTGTGTGTTACCTTGCACGGCGAGCGCGGCCAGCGCGGCGGACAGCGCGCGCAGCGCATGCGCGGCGCCGCACGCGGTGTACACACGGTGTGTGGGCTACTGTGTGTGTGTTACCTTGCACGGCGAGCGCGGCCAGCGCGGCGGACAGCATGCGCGGCGCCGCACGCGGTGTACACACGGTGTGTGGGCTACTGTGTGTGTGTTACCTTGCACGGCGAGCGCGGCCAGCGCGGCGGACAGCGCGCGCAGCGCATGCGCGGCGCCGCACGCGGTGTACACACGGTGTGTGGGCTACTGTGTGTGTGTTACCTTGCACGGCGAGCGCGGCCAGCGCGGCGGACAGCATGCGCGGCGCCGCACGCGGTGTACACACGGTGTGTGGGCTACTGTGTGTGTGTTACCTTGCACGGCGAGCGCGGCCAGCGCGGCGGACAGCATGCGCGGCGCCGCACGCGGTGTACACACGGTGTGTGGGCTACTGTGTGTGTGTTACCTTGCACGGCGAGCGCGGCCAGCGCGGCGGACAGCATGCGCGGCGCCGCACGCGGTGTACACACGGTGTGTGGGCTACTGTGTGTGTGTTACCTTGCACGGCGAGCGCGGCCAGCGCGGCGGACAGCATGCGCGGCGCCGCACGCGGTGTACACACGGTGTGTGGGCTACTGTGTGTGTGTTACCTTGCACGGCGAGCGCGGCCAGCGCGGCGGACAGCATGCGCGGCGCCGCACGCGGTGTACACACGGTGTGTGGGCTACTGTGTGTGTGTTACCTTGCACGGCGAGCGCGGCCAGCGCGGCGGACAGCGCGCGCAGCGCATGCGCGGCGCCGCACGCGGTGTACACACGGTGTGTGGGCTACTGTGTGTGTGTTACCTTGCACGGCGAGCGCGGCCAGCGCGGCGGACAGCATGCGCGGCGCCGCACGCGGTGTACACACGGTGTGTGGGCTACTGTGTGTGTGTTACCTTGCACGGCGAGCGCGGCCAGCGCGGCGGACAGCATGCGCGGCGCCGCACGCGGTGTACACACGGTGTGTGGGCTACTGTGTGTGTGTTACCTTGCACGGCGAGCGCGGCCAGCGCGGCGGACAGCGCGCGCAGCGCATGCGCGGCGCCGCACGCGGTGTACACACGGTGTGTGGGCTACTGTGTGTGTGTTACCTTGCACGGCGAGCGCGGCCAGCGCGGCGGACAGCATGCGCGGCGCCGCACGCGGTGTACACACGGTGTGTGGGCTACTGTGTGTGTGTTACCTTGCACGGCGAGCGCGGCCAGCGCGGCGGACAGCGCGCGCAGCGCATGCGCGGCGCCGCACGCGGTGTACACACGGTGTGTGGGCTACTGTGTGTGTGTTACCTTGCACGGCGAGCGCGGCCAGCGCGGCGGACAGCATGCGCGGCGCCGCACGCGGTGTACACACGGTGTGTGGGCTACTGTGTGTGTGTTACCTTGCACGGCGAGCGCGGCCAGCGCGGCGGACAGCGCGCGCAGCGCATGCGCGGCGCCGCACGCGGTGTACACACGGTGTGTGGGCTACTGTGTGTGTGTTACCTTGCACGGCGAGCGCGGCCAGCGCGGCGGACAGCATGCGCGGCGCCGCACGCGGTGTACACACGGTGTGTGGGCTACTGTGTGTGTGTTACCTTGCACGGCGAGCGCGGCCAGCGCGGCGGACAGCGCGCGCAGCGCATGCGCGGCGCCGCACGCGGTGTACACACGGTGTGTGGGCTACTGTGTGTGTGTTACCTTGCACGGCGAGCGCGGCCAGCGCGGCGGACAGCATGCGCGGCGCCGCACGCGGTGTACACACGGTGTGTGGGCTACTGTGTGTGTGTTACCTTGCACGGCGAGCGCGGCCAGCGCGGCGGACAGCGCGCGCAGCGCATGCGCGGCGCCGCACGCGGTGTACACACGGTGTGTGGGCTACTGTGTGTGTGTTACCTTGCACGGCGAGCGCGGCCAGCGCGGCGGACAGCATGCGCGGCGCCGCACGCGGTGTACACACGGTGTGTGGGCTACTGTGTGTGTGTTACCTTGCACGGCGAGCGCGGCCAGCGCGGCGGACAGCATGCGCGGCGCCGCACGCGGTGTACACACGGTGTGTGGGCTACTGTGTGTGTGTTACCTTGCACGGCGAGCGCGGCCAGCGCGGCGGACAGCATGCGCGGCGCCGCACGCGGTGTACACACGGTGTGTGGGCTACTGTGTGTGTGTTACCTTGCACGGCGAGCGCGGCCAGCGCGGCGGACAGCATGCGCGGCGCCGCACGCGGTGTACACACGGTGTGTGGGCTACTGTGTGTGTGTTACCTTGCACGGCGAGCGCGGCCAGCGCGGCGGACAGCGCGCGCAGCGCATGCGCGGCGCCGCACGCGGTGTACACACGGTGTGTGGGCTACTGTGTGTGTGTTACCTTGCACGGCGAGCGCGGCCAGCGCGGCGGACAGCATGCGCGGCGCCGCACGCGGTGTACACACGGTGTGTGGGCTACTGTGTGTGTGTTACCTTGCACGGCGAGCGCGGCCAGCGCGGCGGACAGCGCGCGCAGCGCATGCGCGGCGCCGCACGCGGTGTACACACGGTGTGTGGGCTACTGTGTGTGTGTTACCTTGCACGGCGAGCGCGGCCAGCGCGGCGGACAGCATGCGCGGCGCCGCACGCGGTGTACACACGGTGTGTGGGCTACTGTGTGTGTGTTACCTTGCACGGCGAGCGCGGCCAGCGCGGCGGACAGCATGCGCGGCGCCGCACGCGGTGTACACACGGTGTGTGGGCTACTGTGTGTGTGTTACCTTGCACGGCGAGCGCGGCCAGCGCGGCGGACAGCATGCGCGGCGCCGCACGCGGTGTACACACGGTGTGTGGGCTACTGTGTGTGTGTTACCTTGCACGGCGAGCGCGGCCAGCGCGGCGGACAGCATGCGCGGCGCCGCACGCGGTGTACACACGGTGTGTGGGCTACTGTGTGTGTGTTACCTTGCACGGCGAGCGCGGCCAGCGCGGCGGACAGCGCGCGCAGCGCATGCGCGGCGCCGCACGCGGTGTACACACGGTGTGTGGGCTACTGTGTGTGTGTTACCTTGCACGGCGAGCGCGGCCAGCGCGGCGGACAGCATGCGCGGCGCCGCACGCGGTGTACACACGGTGTGTGGGCTACTGTGTGTGTGTTACCTTGCACGGCGAGCGCGGCCAGCGCGGCGGACAGCGCGCGCAGCGCATGCGCGGCGCCGCACGCGGTGTACACACGGTGTGTGGGCTACTGTGTGTGTGTTACCTTGCACGGCGAGCGCGGCCAGCGCGGCGGACAGCATGCGCGGCGCCGCACGCGGTGTACACACGGTGTGTGGGCTACTGTGTGTGTGTTACCTTGCACGGCGAGCGCGGCCAGCGCGGCGGACAGCGCGCGCAGCGCATGCGCGGCGCCGCACGCGGTGTACACACGGTGTGTGGGCTACTGTGTGTGTGTTACCTTGCACGGCGAGCGCGGCCAGCGCGGCGGACAGCATGCGCGGCGCCGCACGCGGTGTACACACGGTGTGTGGGCTACTGTGTGTGTGTTACCTTGCACGGCGAGCGCGGCCAGCGCGGCGGACAGCATGCGCGGCGCCGCACGCGGTGTACACACGGTGTGTGGGCTACTGTGTGTGTGTTACCTTGCACGGCGAGCGCGGCCAGCGCGGCGGACAGCATGCGCGGCGCCGCACGCGGTGTACACACGGTGTGTGGGCTACTGTGTGTGTGTTACCTTGCACGGCGAGCGCGGCCAGCGCGGCGGACAGCATGCGCGGCGCCGCACGCGGTGTACACACGGTGTGTGGGCTACTGTGTGTGTGTTACCTTGCACGGCGAGCGCGGCCAGCGCGGCGGACAGCATGCGCGGCGCCGCACGCGGTGTACACACGGTGTGTGGGCTACTGTGTGTGTGTTACCTTGCACGGCGAGCGCGGCCAGCGCGGCGGACAGCATGCGCGGCGCCGCACGCGGTGTACACACGGTGTGTGGGCTACTGTGTGTGTGTTACCTTGCACGGCGAGCGCGGCCAGCGCGGCGGTCAGCATGCGCGGCGCCGCACGCGGTGTACACACGGTGTGTGGGCTACTGTGTGTGTGTTACCTTGCACGGCGAGCGCGGCCAGCGCGGCGGACAGCATGCGCGGCGCCGCACGCGGTGTACACACGGTGTGTGGGCTACTGTGTGTGTGTTACCTTGCACGGCGAGCGCGGCCAGCGCGGCGGACAGCATGCGCGGCGCCGCACGCGGTGTACACACGGTGTGTGGGCTACTGTGTGTGTGTTACCTTGCACGGCGAGCGCGGCCAGCGCGGCGGACAGCATGCGCGGCGCCGCACGCGGTGTACACACGGTGTGTGGGCTACTGTGTGTGTGTTACCTTGCACGGCGAGCGCGGCCAGCGCGGCGGACAGCATGCGCGGCGCCGCACGCGGTGTACACACGGTGTGTGGGCTACTGTGTGTGTGTTACCTTGCACGGCGAGCGCGGCCAGCGCGGCGGACAGCATGCGCGGCGCCGCACGCGGTGTACACACGGTGTGTGGGCTACTGTGTGTGTGTTACCTTGCACGGCGAGCGCGGCCAGCGCGGCGGACAGCATGCGCGGCGCCGCACGCGGTGTACACACGGTGTGTGGGCTACTGTGTGTGTGTTACCTTGCACGGCGAGCGCGGCCAGCGCGGCGGACAGCATGCGCGGCGCCGCACGCGGTGTACACACGGTGTGTGGGCTACTGTGTGTGTGTTACCTTGCACGGCGAGCGCGGCCAGCGCGGCGGACAGCATGCGCGGCGCCGCACGCGGTGTACACACGGTGTGTGGGCTACTGTGTGTGTGTTACCTTGCACGGCGAGCGCGGCCAGCGCGGCGGACAGCATGCGCGGCGCCGCACGCGGTGTACACACGGTGTGTGGGCTACTGTGTGTGTGTTACCTTGCACGGCGAGCGCGGCCAGCGCGGCGGACAGCGCGCGCAGCGCATGCGCGGCGCCGCACGCGGTGTACACACGGTGTGTGGGCTACTGTGTGTGTGTTACCTTGCACGGCGAGCGCGGCCAGCGCGGCGGACAGCATGCGCGGCGCCGCACGCGGTGTACACACGGTGTGTGGGCTACTGTGTGTGTGTTACCTTGCACGGCGAGCGCGGCCAGCGCGGCGGACAGCATGCGCGGCGCCGCACGCGGTGTACACACGGTGTGTGGGCTACTGTGTGTGTGTTACCTTGCACGGCGAGCGCGGCCAGCGCGGCGGACAGCGCGCGCAGCGCATGCGCGGCGCCGCACGCGGTGTACACACGGTGTGTGGGCTACTGTGTGTGTGTTACCTTGCACGGCGAGCGCGGCCAGCGCGGCGGACAGCGCGCGCAGCGCATGCGCGGCGCCGCACGCGGTGTACACACGGTGTGTGGGCTACTGTGTGTGTGTTACCTTGCACGGCGAGCGCGGCCAGCGCGGCGGACAGCATGCGCGGCGCCGCACGCGGTGTACACACGGTGTGTGGGCTACTGTGTGTGTGTTACCTTGCACGGCGAGCGCGGCCAGCGCGGCGGACAGCATGCGCGGCGCCGCACGCGGTGTACACACGGTGTGTGGGCTACTGTGTGTGTGTTACCTTGCACGGCGAGCGCGGCCAGCGCGGCGGACAGCGCGCGCAGCGCATGCGCGGCGCCGCACGCGGTGTACACACGGTGTGTGGGCTACTGTGTGTGTGTTACCTTGCACGGCGAGCGCGGCCAGCGCGGCGGACAGCATGCGCGGCGCCGCACGCGGTGTACACACGGTGTGTGGGCTACTGTGTGTGTGTTACCTTGCACGGCGAGCGCGGCCAGCGCGGCGGACAGCATGCGCGGCGCCGCACGCGGTGTACACACGGTGTGTGGGCTACTGTGTGTGTGTTACCTTGCACGGCGAGCGCGGCCAGCGCGGCGGACAGCGCGCGCAGCGCATGCGCGGCGCCGCACGCGGTGTACACACGGTGTGTGGGCTACTGTGTGTGTGTTACCTTGCACGGCGAGCGCGGCCAGCGCGGCGGACAGCGCGCGCAGCGCATGCGCGGCGCCGCACGCGGTGTACACACGGTGTGTGGGCTACTGTGTGTGTGTTACCTTGCACGGCGAGCGCGGCCAGCGCGGCGGACAGCATGCGCGGCGCCGCACGCGGTGTACACACGGTGTGTGGGCTACTGTGTGTGTGTTACCTTGCACGGCGAGCGCGGCCAGCGCGGCGGACAGCATGCGCGGCGCCGCACGCGGTGTACACACGGTGTGTGGGCTACTGTGTGTGTGTTACCTTGCACGGCGAGCGCGGCCAGCGCGGCGGACAGCATGCGCGGCGCCGCACGCGGTGTACACACGGTGTGTGGGCTACTGTGTGTGTGTTACCTTGCACGGCGAGCGCGGCCAGCGCGGCGGACAGCGCGCGCAGCGCATGCGCGGCGCCGCACGCGGTGTACACACGGTGTGTGGGCTACTGTGTGTGTGTTACCTTGCACGGCGAGCGCGGCCAGCGCGGCGGACAGCATGCGCGGCGCCGCACGCGGTGTACACACGGTGTGTGGGCTACTGTGTGTGTGTTACCTTGCACGGCGAGCGCGGCCAGCGCGGCGGACAGCATGCGCGGCGCCGCACGCGGTGTACACACGGTGTGTGGGCTACTGTGTGTGTGTTACCTTGCACGGCGAGCGCGGCCAGCGCGGCGGACAGCGCGCGCAGCGCATGCGCGGCGCCGCACGCGGTGTACACACGGTGTGTGGGCTACTGTGTGTGTGTTACCTTGCACGGCGAGCGCGGCCAGCGCGGCGGACAGCGCGCGCAGCGCATGCGCGGCGCCGCACGCGGTGTACACACGGTGTGTGGGCTACTGTGTGTGTGTTACCTTGCACGGCGAGCGCGGCCAGCGCGGCGGACAGCATGCGCGGCGCCGCACGCGGTGTACACACGGTGTGTGGGCTACTGTGTGTGTGTTACCTTGCACGGCGAGCGCGGCCAGCGCGGCGGACAGCATGCGCGGCGCCGCACGCGGTGTACACACGGTGTGTGGGCTACTGTGTGTGTGTTACCTTGCACGGCGAGCGCGGCCAGCGCGGCGGACAGCATGCGCGGCGCCGCACGCGGTGTACACACGGTGTGTGGGCTACTGTGTGTGTGTTACCTTGCACGGCGAGCGCGGCCAGCGCGGCGGACAGCATGCGCGGCGCCGCACGCGGTGTACACACGGTGTGTGGGCTACTGTGTGTGTGTTACCTTGCACGGCGAGCGCGGCCAGCGCGGCGGACAGCATGCGCGGCGCCGCACGCGGTGTACACACGGTGTGTGGGCTACTGTGTGTGTGTTACCTTGCACGGCGAGCGCGGCCAGCGCGGCGGACAGCATGCGCGGCGCCGCACGCGGTGTACACACGGTGTGTGGGCTACTGTGTGTGTGTTACCTTGCACGGCGAGCGCGGCCAGCGCGGCGGACAGCATGCGCGGCGCCGCACGCGGTGTACACACGGTGTGTGGGCTACTGTGTGTGTGTTACCTTGCACGGCGAGCGCGGCCAGCGCGGCGGACAGCATGCGCGGCGCCGCACGCGGTGTACACACGGTGTGTGGGCTACTGTGTGTGTGTTACCTTGCACGGCGAGCGCGGCCAGCGCGGCGGACAGCATGCGCGGCGCCGCACGCGGTGTACACACGGTGTGTGGGCTACTGTGTGTGTGTTACCTTGCACGGCGAGCGCGGCCAGCGCGGCGGACAGCATGCGCGGCGCCGCACGCGGTGTACACACGGTGTGTGGGCTACTGTGTGTGTGTTACCTTGCACGGCGAGCGCGGCCAGCGCGGCGGACAGCATGCGCGGCGCCGCACGCGGTGTACACACGGTGTGTGGGCTACTGTGTGTGTGTTACCTTGCACGGCGAGCGCGGCCAGCGCGGCGGACAGCATGCGCGGCGCCGCACGCGGTGTACACACGGTGTGTGGGCTACTGTGTGTGTGTTACCTTGCACGGCGAGCGCGGCCAGCGCGGCGGACAGCGCGCGCAGCGCATGCGCGGCGCCGCACGCGGTGTACACACGGTGTGTGGGCTACTGTGTGTGTGTTACCTTGCACGGCGAGCGCGGCCAGCGCGGCGGACAGCATGCGCGGCGCCGCACGCGGTGTACACACGGTGTGTGGGCTACTGTGTGTGTGTTACCTTGCACGGCGAGCGCGGCCAGCGCGGCGGACAGCGCGCGCAGCGCATGCGCGGCGCCGCACGCCCCGCAGCGGCGCGCGGCACGTGCCGCGTGCGCGACGGCCGCCCAGCCGCCCGAGCAGCACGCGAAGATTACGCGGTGGCTGTACACACAAAGCGTGTACGGTTACTGTGCCTAAAGGCCCCAATACACTATTCGCTTCGATGCTTCGACGAAGCGCTCGCCAAAGTTAGCCGAAGTTCGAAGTACGCGGCTAACCACTCGGGTAACATTACGAATTTCAGTTCGAACGTTTGAACTTTGAGAAGTTTCGAGTCCTTTGACTCGACGCCAAAACCAAGAACGATCGGAAGTCGAACGGGCGAGTTCAAGTTCGTCTCTACATTATATATACCTATCGTATTCGACTAACCTCGAGCAACTTTCCGAGTAGTGTATTGGTGACTTAACAAATTCTCTGGACATTTCAGGATTTTTACGCTCATGTCAAGATTGCGGCCTAGCTTTAAAAACATCAGGATTTTTGAATAAAAAATTACAGTCGACATGAAAAGTGATGAATTAGCGTCACTTTTAACAAGACCTTTGGACTATTTTATGAAAATCTTTACATTACACTGACAATGCAAAGTCCCATCTTGCGAGGCAGGCATAGCTTAGTGCAGGTGACGCGGGCTATTTCTTTATGTTACATTAAAAAACAGTGTTACATCAAATATGCCAAGTATGTCAAGGAAAACCTTTTTTTGTTTACAATTTTGGTCACTGTATAACATGTGCTACATATATTAACCATAGCCTATTTCCGTCCTTTTGCTTTAGGCAACTTTCGGACCAGTCTTGGATCTCACAGTGTCGTCCCTAAAATATGTATAAGAACACTAGGGTAGACTTATTGGTTGTGTCACTAAATAAATTTAAGAAGTTCCTTAAGAACTATGATTTAATATCATAGAGTTAGTGTACGGGCACTTGTCTACACGTACATTGCTTGATAGGTATCTTGATATTTGGTTTGGAACACGAAAGTCTGTTTTCTTGATAAATTCGATTTATTTTACTTGATAGGTGTGCACACTTATAATTAGCGAACGTGAACTGATTTATTGACTAGCGGAAAGCTATACAAAGTAAAATGCTGATGATGCAAATGATAATATGACGCATGTGCGATGTACTCGTACATATTCCGGGGCGAGAAGAGATGAGATAAAAATATAGATGTGATACAAAAAATAGATTAAAATTACAATGAATTAAAAGTTACTACTTTAAAATTAGGAGACGTGGCTTTATCTGTTCGAGAAGTATTTTTTGTTTCGCTGCCTCCTGAGTCGTTGTGTTGGCTAGTTCCGGCGGCTGCGGGAGCGCGCGGGTGGGCGCGGGGCGCGGGCGGGTCGGGGCCGGCCGCGGGCTCGGGGGCGGCCGGAGACGGCGTCGGCGGCACTCTCCACTTAACTCGACGTATTATGAAGCATAATGCTACTGCTCCGATCACTCCAAGTATCACGTATATCATGGCATAATGATGAATGTCGTGGTACTCGTACGATATCTTCTCCGATGTGATCTCGACTTTTTTCAATTTTTAGATTTTTTCTCCGAGCTTTGCTGTTTCTTTTTGTAAATCTTCCGATTCATTTTTCGCTTGAATATGCGGGATGCTGATGTTGATGACGTGATTTATGGGAGCGATAACAGGATTGTATAATTCAGGTTTTATTTTAATTTCCGACCAGTGAGGTTTGTGCGGGAAAATTGTGAAATTATCTGTCTTGATAATGCAGCCGTGACCTATGTTAATCAGTCCGGCGTTCGTCAACTGATGAGCGGTTACTTGATCCGCGCATAGTGTCCGAACCTGACACCGCTCGCAACAGAAGTAAATGTAAGTATTTAATGCGTTACTTTCTTGCCAGTCGTTTTTACATGATGCGTTGACCGTTTTGAATTCTGAGTTTTCCCTCTTGCAAAAACTGTTATCGTCTTTCAATTGATAGACAGGTTTCTTGATGTTACAAAAATAAGCGTCGGATACTATTGCGCATGTATTGACGTCATATTGCGACATGGGTATGTAGGTATCTTTCTTCATGTTGATAGAAACGTAGTCGGATACGGGTAAAATAACCATACATTTTCTACCGATTTTCTTGGGTACCGGGATTATCTTCAGAAGTTCATAGGTATCTCTACTGATAAGGGGTACCCTTAACTCGAAGATGAGGAAGTTTTCCATCATCCTTGTCTTCACTTTCAACAGGTCAAATATCTTGCACAGGTCAGAGTGTAAGTTATCAATTGGCAAAGACACATCTCTTGGTAGTGTGCTTGCTATTGTACTTAGCTCGTTAATAAGTTGTTCCGGAGTCAGCAGGTGTAAGTTGAAACGTCCATGATAAATATCAGTGATGGTGTCCAATAATACGTTTTGGATTCCCTTTAAGTTATAAAGCATGTTACTAGCTATAGTGGCTCCTATGTTGAAGTCATTAATAATGTTGTTTGTTTGGACTTTATCTTGTAAATTCTTGATTGCGTCGTCTAAATTGTTCATTCGTTGATGTATCATTTTATGCTGTTGATTCATAGTTTCTTCTGTGCGTTTGAGTAAGTTATATTCTGCTTCTACGATGGATGTTTGATTTTTCCAAAGAGTGGCCATATGTTTCGCGTCGTCTCGTAAAAGTGAAATATCTTTCTGATATTGTTCGGCGAACCTTTCATCTAGTACGCCAAAGAGACTGTTAGCGATGTAACCGACACCGTCGATAAGGCCGCGTCGCTGACGTGGCGCGGGTCGCGTGCTCGAGTGCTGACTGAGTAACATCTGGTTGTAGTACTCAAGTTCGGAGAATCCGTGACGTAGTTGTAGTGATATTATGTCACAATGTACTTGAGTTTTTATCGTTTCGCATGTATTTTTAAGAAATTTTGTATACTTTTGGAATGCGTTCATTGCTTCCCAATACGGCTCCATGTTATAATAAACGATGAGTTTCCATTCGTCTCGAATTAGCGTCATGTCTGCCATTTTATCGAAGTAAAGACCTTGTGTTTCACGGAATGGTATAATGTTGACGTCTCACTGGCCACTTGAAAGGCATGATAAAAATAACATCAGTGCGGCAAACGTTGATGATAGTGTATATTTGGCTTTGATTGTGTTCGTTTTTTGAGGTGTTCTGCGTAGATTTTCCTTGTTGTCATCTTTACCACGTGAAGGCTGTTCTTGATTCGTTTCATCTTCATTGTGCTCTGACAGGAGCGACAGCTTTGCTATCGGACGTTTTAGGGTTCCACTTTTCGTTCTTAGTGTCACCACACGCACATATTGATCTTGTCCTGGGTGTAACTCTATAACCCTGCCCATAGTCCACTTGCCGGGTGGTAGGTTGTCATCATGAATGAGCACAACGTCGTTAATATTGATATTAGGATGCGGTTTTCTCCACTTGCTTCTTGTGTTTAACTGTGTTAAATATTCCGTGCGCCATCTTTTCCACAGATTTTGAAGTATTTTTTGAGTGAGTTGCCATCTTGTCCGTAGATCACTTTCCGTTTCTATCAATGTTAGAGTGGGTCCACTATTTAGAAAATGAGCCGGCGTTAAGTAATTAATATCGTTCGGGTCTTTAGACAATGCACAGAGTGGGCGCGAGTTGAGGCAACCCTCAATCTGAGCTAAGAGAGTGTTAAATTCCTCATATGTAAGCTTCTGCTCACCGATAACTCGTTTAAGATGGAATTTAAATGCGCGCACAGCACTTTCCCACAACCCTCCAGCTGTGGGCCATGCGGGGGCGTTGAAGTGCCAAGTGATCTCCATGTCTGATATTTGCGCCATAAAGTCTTCATTCATGATGTGTTGGATTTCTTGATATTGTTCTTGCAGTACCCTGCTTGCCCCGAGGAAATTCCGTCCTTGGTCTGAATATACGTGCAACGGCGCTCCTCTTCGAGCAGACATCCGGCGGAGAGCTGCTATGAAACCTGAGGTAGTCAGATCGGACACCAATTATAAATGGACAGCTTTCGTTGCCATGCAGACAAACACACACACATATCCTTTGGTGGTCTTGATACCACGACCCTTGCTAGCCTTTAGGAACACGTGACCAGTGAAATCGACACCAGTGTAAGCAAATGGGCGAGACGGATTGCTTCTTGCTGCAGGTAAGTCTCCCATAACTTGCTCTTGCAGACTTGCTTTTTGCTTCTTACAGCTTACACATCGTCGAATATACAGCTTTGTTGCGTTGTTCCCACCAATAATCCAATATTTGTATCTGATGAAGTTGAGAGTAATACGGGCTCCATCATGAAGTACGATCTTATGTGCATAATCTATAATAAGTTCCGTCAAACGGTGTCTGTGCGGCAAAATTATTGGATGCTTCATGTCATACGATATATATGCATGTCTTAGTCTGCCTTTGACGCGGAGAATGCCTTCTTCGTCAATAAATGGACATAAATCTGAGATATTATTCTTAGACGAGACTGTGCCACTCCTCTTCAGGTCTTGTAGTTCATCTTGAAATTCATTATTTTGGACCCGTTTGATGATCATATTTTTTGCGTTTCGCAGTTCCGATATTGTAAGAAAGTTGTCAGTTTTTCTATCTTGTTTTTTAGTTATGAATCGACGAACCCATGCCATAACATGTACGAGTTTTGTAAACGAACTGTATTTGTTGATTAAGCTATCAACAATACTATCTCCGGTTTCGTTGTTTACGACCGCATTAACTTGTATCCGTATGTTTTTCTGTTCTTCATCTGTGGTGTATGTTCTGGCTGTGTCTTGTTCCTCTGGTTTGAATGTGGATAACCAGGTAGGTCCTTGCCACCACAGATGATGTTGGCTTAATTGCGACGCAGTGAGGCCTCTGCTTGCGCAATCTGCGGGATTTTCCGCCGACTTCACGTAACGCCAGCATTCCGATGGTATTATTTCTGTGGTTTGTCGCACCCTGTTGGCGACAAAGGTCTTCCAGCGACTCGGGTCCCCTTGCAGCCACCCCAAGACAGCTGTAGAGTCTACCCAACCATAGACCTTGATATTATGGTTGGCTAAACATTCCTTGACCTTGACCATCAAGTTGCCAAGTAAGAGAGCACCACACAACTCTAGTTTTGGTAACGATATCGTCTTGTTATTCGGTACCAGTCTTGATTTTGCTGCTAACAGAATAATATTCGATTGCTCCTGAATGTTGATTCTGCAATAAATGCAACAAGCATATGTTTGAAGTGTTGCGTCACTGAAGCCGTAAAGGTGAATTTCGCTTGAAGCATCCGTGCCGAGCCATCGCGGTATTTTATATTTATTTATGTTGCTATTTAGGTCTTGCTTGATTTTTATCCACTCTGTGTTGATGTCATTAGGAATCTTGTCATCCCATTGTAGAGAACTTTCTTTCCATAGCTTCTGCAATAGCAGCTTCAATTTGGTGGAAACTGGGGTAAGCCACCCCACGGGGTCAAATAATTTTGAAATGTCTGATAGCAGTTGGCGTTTCGTAGTGCCCTTGTTGGTACCAGGTGATTTTTTTAATTTTTGAATGAAAGTGGAATATATCTTGTGCGGGATCCCAGTTCAACCCTAACGTCTTTCTTGATTCCGCCTCCTTGAAAATGTAATTAGTTTCAGCCACTGTATCTTCACCGATCTTTTGAACAAATCCGTGATGAATTTATCAAGAAAACAGACTCGTGTTCCAAACCAAATATCAAGATACCTATCAAGCAATGTACGTGTAGACAAGTGCCCGTACATTAATGGTCCTTCGAACCTTCTAGGGTTAAGTGTTTTTGTGTTTATTTCGTTTGGTTGCGAATCGGCTTGGTCGGCTTCCCACCAGCGGGTTCCACCGACTTAGTTGAGAAGGCGCATAAATCAGGCGGACGAATACGATAAACACTAAACCAGGACTAGCAGGACAGTCCCCTTTGAGAAAGTACATTAACAGTACTTAATATCAAGTCATCGAGTAAGACAACAAGGTTTGCTCAAACTGCACCAAGGCATCAAATCAAGATTAAAGCATCAAGGCTTATTTACTACTATCCTCAGCAAGCAAGACGCGAACAATACAAGGAACTCAAGCAAGTTAAGTGAACACGACACAAGTCAGTAAATTAAGGTGAGAAAACACGTCTCACACACAAGAAAATAAAAGTTATCAAGATCCTCACTAATAGCAAGTTTATTTTGTTTCTATTCGTTAACAAGAACGTATAATATGGAGGAATTGTATCAAAGTCAGCTTCAGCTACAAGGCGCTATACGACAACTGAAAATTAACTTCAAGAAAGATGGTCCAGATCGCAAGACTCCAGAACACATCAAGAGGAGACTACAAAGTTTAGAATTACATTGGCAGGAGTTTAGTAAAAATGACGAGCAGATACGTGACTTTAGAGATCCTGCTCATGACTACTTCTTCAAGAACTGCTACGATGAGACGCAGAAATTATATTTGGATACAAGAGACTTTATTCAAAAATCGACACAACCCGCGCCCGCAAGCAGCTATCCTGTACCACCGTCCAGGCAACCGCCCATAAACCAACCACCAGGGCCCTCCAATTCAGACGTATTTACATCCGGAGATAACCCAGAGCAAGACTCTGCGAAGGCTGATCAAGGGTTTACCTCCCGGGGAAACCATAGCAAGCTAGATGAAATGTTACGTAAACAAAGTAGCAACTTTAAGGCGTTATCTCGAACACTAACAAATATGAACCTGGAGGGCGTAGAAGAGAAATGGGAGCTCGAAGATTTGCTCAAGTCCCTAGGCTCCCGTTGGGCTGCCATCGATTCGCTGCACTGGGAAATCGACAGTGAACTCGATGGAAGTGATGAGCACTACGAAAAAACTTTCACAAAATACGAAAATGACTTCGCAACGATGAAGAAGAAAATTAACAGCAAGTTGTGGTCGACATCGCATAGGGAACAAGCAACCCCACGTTTAGATATTCCAATATTTCATGGCCACTACCAACAATGGGTGTCGTTCAAAGACCTTTTCACAGAAGCAATACATAGAAATACATGTTTATCGAATGCACAAAAAATGCAGTTTCTGAAGAGCAAGATTAAAGGCGAACCAGAGCGCCTTATACAACACCTACCCATCAGCTCTGATAATTACGTCACATGCTGGGAAATATTAAACCATCGATACAATAACAAGAAACTTATTTTTACGACTCATATTAATACCGTCATGAGCCTGCCGGTAATACAACACGTCGCATCGAGTCATCTCAAGAGACTTCATGACGTAACTATTGAAAGTCTAAATGGTATCAAGAATTTAGGCGTCAATATTGACACGTGGGATCCGACATTAGTCCATTTATTAACACAAAAATTAGATGCCGAAACCCATAATGACTACATGGCGTCATTAAAACAGCCCCGAGATCTGCCATCGTTAAAGGAGTTTTTGTCGTTTCTGGAAGGCAAATTTACAGCTATGGAATCGTCACGGCGCAAGCAAGAAGCCGTTGTAAACAAGCCTAGTTTTAATGCGCCGTCGACATCCAACAATCAGCTCAAAACAAGCCGTTTCAAACAATATTTCACAAGCAACAAGGCTACGTCGAGTAAAACTTCCTACGGGTACCAGCGGAAGTGTCCGGTCTGCCAGAATGACCATGGAATATACTTCTGTACAGAGTTCAAAGAAATGGCACCGGGACTTAAACGAACAACAATTGCGAAACTCAATCTTTGCAATAATTGTCTATATAATCATAATGGAAAACCTTGTAATACTGTAAAACGTTGTCAAGAACGCAATGGGTATCATAATACACTATTGCACGACGTATTTCGCAATCAAAATGCGCACGGAAGCCAAACACGTCAACAAGGAACTGGGTCACACGTGGCGCAACAAAATGACGGCGATGAACAACCAAAAATACTCTTAGCCACAGCTATGATCAAGGTCCTGGGAGCTGATGGGGCACCCCGCACCATGCGAGCCCTTATAGATCAGGGATCTCAAATTTGCCTGATTTCGGAGAACGCGGCCCAACAATTAGGGTTGCCACGTCACAAATGTAAGGGCGTGATCACAGGAGTCGGCACTAATGACAACATTTGTAAAGGGATGATGAACTTAAATTGTCTATCGTCAGACCAGGAGTACTCATTTAATACCGACGCGTTCATCGTGAAAAGTTTAACAAGAAACTTGCCAAATTCAACGTTTTCGAAACCAACATGGGACCTTTTAAATACCATACCTCTTGCGGATCCAAAATTCTACATCAGCAACTCGATCGACCTGTTATTAGGAGCAGAGGTATATGCAAATATTATCATGGAAGGCATTCACAAGAATAATGACATACCCTTTATTGCTCAACAAACTCGTCTGGGATATATTTTATCCGGCGAAGTACAGCAAGGGTTCCATTGTAATATGGTGTTAAATAATATTGAAGACATACAGAAATTTTGGACAATACAGGACATCCCCGAAAATACGCCCTATACCTGCGAAGAAGATGAATGTATCATGTTTTATCGATCAACAACAACAAGGCTGCCAAATGGAAGATATCAAGTAAGAATACCCTTCAAAGATACAAGTTTGAAGAGATTGGGAAATTCTAAAAACAAAGCCGTAATGCAATTCCGACAATTAGAAAACAAATTCATCAAGAATGGACAAATTGCGCAACAATATAAATCGTATATACATGAATACCTATCTCGGTCATATGAAACCAGCGCCGATAGCACAACAGAACAAAACACGAGAGTGCTATCTACCTCACCATTGCGTCATAAGAAACGACTCTATTACAACGGCATTAAGGGTGGTTTTTAATGGGTCCGCATTGACGTCAACGGGTGTAAGTCTTAATGATCTTATGCACAAGGGCCCAAATCTTCAAAAGGACCTCTTATCTTTAATTTTAAAATGGAGACAGCATCGAATCTGTTTTATTGCCGATTTGGAAAAAATGTTTCGCCAAATACGGATTCATGAAGAAGACCAAAGTTTACAGAAGATTATTTGGAGAGACTCGCCACACGAAATATTACAAGAATACCAACTAACCACAGTTACATACGGATTCAAAGCCGCTCCCTTTCTAGCTATGATGACTCTAAAGCAGCTTGCACATGACGAAAGATCGAACTACCCTGAAGCCGCACATGTACTGGAGGAGTGTTTTTACATGGATGATCTCCTTCACGGGTCCCATTCCGTCGAATCAGCTATAAAATTGCAGCAAGAATTGCAACAGCTTCTGCAGTCAGGAGGCTTTTTTCTGAGAAAATGGATGTCGAATCATCACGGATTTGTTCAAAAGATCCGGTTCGAAGGACCATTAATGTACGGGCACTTGTCTACACGTACATTGCTTGATAGGTATCTTGATATTTGGTTTGGAACACGAAAGTCTGTTTTCTTGATAAATTCGATTTATTTTACTTGATAGGTGTGCACACTTATAATTAGCGAACGTGAACTGATTTATTGACTAGCGGAAAGCTATACAAAGTAAAATGCTGATGATGCAAATGATAATATGACGCATGTGCGATGTACTCGTACAGTTAGTATAATATTATCTGTAGTGTAATAAATACTAACAGTCACTTCACATTCTTTAGCTAGCTTATAGGAAGGGCATGCTGTGTTTGCCTGTAATTGGATAAAAATGATTAGGGATTTCGAGTATTAATTAGATCATTTCATATTACTGAGTGTGATTTTTGAGAAACGAGCCTTATGGCGTACAATAGTTATGGTAAATGAGTGATATGTCAAAAGTGTTTGGGCAAAGTTGTAATTGCATTTGTTTTTAGGAAAAACGTTTTTAGCGATGGAGACTCATGAAAGATATGTAACGAGATGTAGTATGAGGCTACAAGTAATTCATGTTTACGCAGTAACATAATAGTTTACGACATAGAAACGAGTAATGCTTGTACAGCGCAACCTAAATGTATAAATACAAAATATCTATTAAAATAAAGGTTCTTACTTTCACTCTTCAACTGGGCTTCTCATTCAAAATCCCTACCCAAATCATTTGATATTTCATGGCGACCTTGCCTTCCGAACCGAGAAGGAAACTTTAAGCATTATTAAAAACGCAGTCAGAACAAGGAAGAACCAAGAAGAAGCCCTGCAAACAGTTCACAGCCATCGAAGCACCAACCAAGAACCAAGAAGTCAGCAAAAGGAACCTGAACAGAAAAAGTCTTCTAATATGGGCAGCGCACCACTTTACCTCGAGCACCAGCCACACAACCGGAACCTCCAGCAGCACCACGGCCGCAGGAGCAGCGAACAGTGACAAGGCAGCCACTACTAGAGCGCGGCCAAGGAAGAGCAGAGCCACCACACGTGCCGCTACGCCAACCCTGGTATACTAGCCGCCACCAGGACACCAGAGCTCCGCCCGAAGGACGGGGGAGGATGGCGCCGAAGCAATTATAAACAGGTTCCGCGTTTCATAACGTCATTTAAATAATTTGTATTTCGCTTTTCATAATGACATATATATTTCTTTTTTGTTTTTAAATGCCATCCCATAGCACCCCGGGGGTAAAGGGATCTTTCGGGGGAGCTGTAGTATGAGGCTTCAAGTAATTCATGTTTACGCAGTAACATAGTAGTTGACTGCGACATAGAAACGAGTAATGCTTGTACAGCGCAACCTAAATGTATAAATACAAAATTTTTAAAATGAGAGTGTAACTACGTTTGTATGGAGAACCGAGCTTGAGAGCGACTATTAATAAAATGATCAAAAATGGTAAGTAATTTTGAATTTTCATTATAACTCACTTCATCAGTGACCGGAGAAGGCTGACATCGTCCAAGATAGGTAAATGCAAAGGAAAGATAGAGAGAAACGCTTAAATACACTAACGGTCGATTTTACCAATATTTAATTTACACGAGAGTGGCTACTCCAGTATAACTTTTCGTTTCACCACGCTAGTCTACGGATAGCTTACTCTCGCATAGTTACTCTGTAACGAATGAATGTAATGAAATCGTAATGCACCCAAGTAATATAGACAGTTTGCCCGATGCTTTAGCAATGGTGCTGCGTATTTAACCCCAGACAAAGAAGAGGGGTGTTATAAGTTTAACGTGTCTGTGATTCTGTGTATTTGTCTGTGGCATCGTAGCGCCCATACGGATGGACCGATTTGAGTGCGGTTTTTTGTGTCACAAATCAGGGGGCACGGCAGTGCCCTCGCCAAGTCGAGCGCGAAGTAAACAAAGCCGTACCATCCTTTACTGGAACCATTTCGCCGCATTTTCAGGCCCCTATTTGAGAACCTCTGGATAAGACCAGAACGCAGAAATTTTCGTCATCCAGTAAGCTATAATCACATAGTTAAAATCCAAAATTTCAAGTCTGTAGGTCATTTAGTTCCGAAGTTAAGCGAAAGCAAAGTTTCGCATTTATGACACTCACTCACTCATGATCATCAGAATAGAACTAATACTTCCCATAAACTCAGAGAGCTGAAATTTGGTACAGAGTTAGGGTTTAATGGTCACATAAAGGGAAAACTATAAAACTAGGATAATCGAAGATCTGGAGTACCTGGTGACCCTGATTAGAAAACACAAGAGCCCAAACAAACTATTAGAGATCGACATACCGCCTTTACAAAAAATATTCAACTTGGTGGGCCGCTTCATTTGATGTCAAAAATCGAAGGTCTATGCCCACGTTTCTATTCTACAAAAAGAAGTGAAATCCCACCAAAAACATTCTGTAAAAAACAAGCCAAGTCTCGATGAAGCTGCTTGTTTATCTCTAAAAAGTAATGAAATCTAGACAAAGTCGTGCTAAGTCTAAGGTTCTTTATTGCGATTTTTTTATTATTATAGTTAATGTTGTGTGACTTGGCCGTTGAAGGGTTCACAAGGGTACAAAACCAGGTGCTCCATGACACCGTTCGACGGTGGTTCGATGGTGATAGGATATAGGATAGTTTTTTACAGAATGTTTTTGGTGGGATAATTTTATCCCGAGTGTTCTTAGCTTTGTTTGATGAAAATTGGAGCACTTGTCTCCAAGATATTCCGCTTTTAGTGGAACAAGTAACCGGAGCTCAGCCAACATTGAAGCTAGGAACTCCAAATTTTGTTGGTATGTTTTTTGTGTCGGAGTTTTTTTCTTTAGTCATTTATAATTAATTCGGGCAATACGTTACAAAGTAAGGAATTCACTTGATAGTGACAGTGACAATACTAATCTACGACTAATACTGTATTCAGCCGAAATCGGCGGTATAATTTCTTATATAGAAAGTTTCTCCATAGGTTAAATATTGGTGAAACGTAAAATAAGTATACTCACGAGTAATTAATTATTTATTATTGGAATAAAATGTAAACTACGTTAGTGAAATTGACCCTAAATTGAGTAAGGAAGAGTCTTCAGATAAGCCACGGCATATTATCCTGTCGTTTTCTTCATAACACAAATTTTCACTAAAAAGGTCCAATCTAGTAGTAATGTCGCCATCATCATCATCATCATATCAGGACAAGAACGTCCACTGCTGGACAAAGGTCTCCCCCAAGAATTTCCATAACGACCGGTCATGCACAGCCCATTCCAACGGTTTCCCACGATCTGCATCAGATCATCGATCCTACTATGTTGGGGACCTTCCTACGCCGCTATGCACCACGAAGTAGTGTAGTCTAATACAACTTTAAATCATACTTTTTGATTTTCTTTGTTCGAATGTAAGAGCGATTTTAAGCAAGATAATTACACATACAAAGTCAATATCCTGAAAAAAAAATGATGCAGTCTTATTTGGAAAAGACCCAATGTGTCTCCATAAATCGTCTATTGACAACCAAAACTCACTAACCAAGAAATACTTACTCATATCTCAGAACCGATGTCGTACCGAGATGCGACGTTTTGATACAGATATTTTAGTGAGTTGTGGTTGTCAGCTGATGAAACTTTTATTTACGATACAAGAGTAGTAAGTAGTTCATCACATATTCGCACATGTATAGCCTTTTACAAAGCATATACTCTGAAAGTGCCTCTCTGCATACATGCATATCATATCATTAGTGCTCTAAAATGCGTTCAGAAACCGTAGGAAATGACCAGCATTATTACAACCAATTTTACTATGAGAACTTTCTTGTCTGTGGTAATAGGTAATGTATATTTCAGTATAGATTTTTATAACGTTATGAGTTTAAATTTGGAACAGCTGTCAAAACTCAAATAGATCTCTATTCTAGTATCCATAGATTATTAAAACAGTTATCGATATGAAACGTCAATTCAGTATGTTTTTTATACAAACCGCACGACATGAGATCTCAAGTGATATAAGAATAAGGACTTTATTCGTTTGTCTATGATTTAAAAAAAATACATTCGTTTTGACGGAGGACCGAATTGCCGCCATTAATGTTGCCATTTATTTGTTGATTTTTTGCTGTTACGAAAGTAGAATTGTGAAAAGTTGTTTTTAATTTACATTTAAGTTGAAAATATGAGTAGAAGTGACTCCGAGAACTATATGAACACTCCGCCGGATATAGTAAATGCAGCCACGATTGCAACAAATAACTTATTGTCAGAAAAATCGATAGCCAAATTTAGTACTAGTAAAGAAGTATAAAGATTTTTTAGATTGGAGAATGAAAAAACGCCCGAATTTATGTGAATAAGTAAAGTCTTTCCTGCCGTATTTGTTCAAATTTATTTTTATTGCATTATTTTGATATCTATGGCCTATTGATATTTTACAGGTAGCACTAGTAACAATGCAGGTCATTTCCCTACGGCTATTTCTGAACCCATCTTAGAGTACTTATGATATGTGTGTAGATAAAGTAGTGTATGCATCTGTACATAATTAGGCCTTAAAACACTCGTGTGATCCTGTTATGAAACTCGCTAACGCTCGTTTCATAAAACCACACTCGTGTTTTAAGGCCTCTCATTATGTAGCAGTTGCATAAACTACAATTACAGCACTCGTGCGGTACATACAAAGTGGCACATTCCAAGCACATGCACTACAATAATGTTTGCGAACCACTCGCGCTCACCCCGCACTGGCGGGCTCGGGCGCCGCGCGCTCGCGCCACGCCGCGGGCTTCATGGCCGTCTCTATAGCAGCCCTCGCCGAGCTCGCCAGCCGCTCGCTCTCCCCGGAGCGGACGTAGTCCGTGATGAACGCTCGCAGCGAACATTCGCCGCCGCTGGAATCGAATTATGCGTGAGCTCTTGACGAGAAATTCGTTGACAAATACCAAGTGGCGTGGTGTTTAAGTTTACCTTTAGTTTCATACCTAAACGAATAGGGTATAAGCATAGATCTAGAACCTTGTTTCGGCAAAAATCCTACGTTTGTGTAACGAATAAAATAAAATGGCGTTTGTACTAATCTATACTTTGTTCGTCCTTTTCCTAAATAGTAAACCACATTGTAACCTAAAAGTATACCTTTTTTGAATTAGTTTCCATTTTTTCGTCAATAAAGTAACAGGAATTAATATTTTTAGTGCCACGTTCCCAAACTTCACATATTACATTTACTTCCTTGAGAGAAAACAGCTGGTATTGGCATTACATGCATATTTTCAGGTTAGAATGCTATTTACTATTTAGGTCAAGTAAGGATGATTAGAGTATAGGTATATAAAGTTGTATTTTTTTTATTGTAGGTTTAAAAAAAAAGGTGGCTATTTGAAGGTTACTGAAACGCAACATTTTTTTTGAATTTTTTTGTATGTTTGTATGTGTCTTTGCGCCTTCGGAATACTGTTTACCCGACGCTGAGGTAAAAAAAGAGAGTTATGACTTTTATCTCTTAGACGAACAAAGATACATATTTAAATGACGGTTACTGTTCTACTTAAGTTCTAGTTACACTCAACATATTTCGGTCCAATCAGAACACCTTATTTATAGTCAAGTTCGTTGCAACCTGCTTTATATAATTCTGTGTCAGAAGGAACTTTTCTAGTTAAAATAAAGGATACTCACACGACAGGTTCGATGTCAGCTGTGAGCGCGTGCAGCGTCGGCAGCAACACGTGGAGGTGCGCGGGGTCGGGGCGGCACACCAGCGGGTAGCGCCGCGCCGCCACGCCTACCGTGGGGACCACGCCCACTGGAAACCACAACCACTAGCTAGGTTACGATACCCGCTACAGGACCAACGTTATTACTACATACTGTAGCGAAGACTACCAAATTCACATGCAAAACCTCCTTGTCTTCAATTCAGCGACTCTAGTGATTCCGTCGTTGCCTGGATAGAGCTGGATGACGCGTCCCAAGGACCATATAGTAGAGCGGGCGCTTCTTGGCGAAATAGTCCGCGATCAGCTAGTGTTGTTAAACGACGAGTCTTGAAGACTTTCAAAACTTAAAGACTCACAAAACTTGAAGGTTCAAGCTTTCAAGACTTAAGCGTTGAAGGTTTGAGCTCAAAAACGGTTCAGAACCTTAACGACTCAAGCCTTTTATGAGGTCTTAATAGTGAGTCTGTACGACTCCTGCTTCATAGAGAGCTCTAGCTTTAAAAACTTGGGCCTATTGAAAACTCAAGCCCCCGAACCTCCGTTAAGAGCTCAAACAATGAGCGGAGAGTTCTAGACTCATAAAATTGATCTGCAGTCGAATAAAAAATCTTTAACTTTACGTTTAGAGATATTGTTTATCCACTCTAATTGATATTTTACAAACAAAAATGAGATAACGTCCGAATATATTTTTTCTCTTGTCCCCTATATCACAAAAATTGATATAATATTTTTCAATTCTAATGACCTCGGGATTACGCTGTTAAAACATGTAGGTAGTCTGTCAGCAACAGTGCCTCACCGTTCAGCTTGAACAGCTTGTCGCGCCGCCGCTGCGGGCGCTTCTTGGCGAAGTAGTCCGCGATGCGCAGCACGTTGCTCGCGTCGGTAGTACCGCTGGAGCGAGCGGTACTAGTGTCACGCTCTACCTGTAGGTAGTCTGTCAGCAACAGTGCCTCACCGTTCAGCTTGAACAGCTTGTCGCGCCGCCGCTGCGGGCGCTTCTTGGCGAAGTAGTCCGCGATGCGCAGCACGTTGCTCGCGTCGGTAGTACCGCTGGAGCGAGCGGTACTAGTGCCACGCTCTACCTATAGGTAGTCTGTCAGCAACAGTGCCTCACCGTTCAGCTTGAACAGCTTGTCGCGCCGCCGCTGCGGGCGCTTCTTGGCGAAGTAGTCCGCGATGCGCAGCACGTTGCTCCCGTCGGTAGTACCGCTGGAGTGAGCGGTACTAGTGTCACGCTCTACCTGTAGGTAGTCTGTCAGCAACAGTGCCTCACCGTTCAGCTTGAACAGCTTGTCGCGCCGCCGCTGCGGGCGCTTCTTGGCGAAGTAGTCCGCGATGCGCAGCACGTTGCTCGCGTCGGTAGTACCGCTGGAGCGAGCGGTACTAGTGTCACGCTCTACCTGTAGGTAGTCTGTCAGCAACAGTGCCTCACCGTTCAGCTTGAACAGCTTGTCGCGCCGCCGCTGCGGGCGCTTCTTGGCGAAGTAGTCCGCGATGCGCAGCACGTTGCTCGCGTCGGTAGTACCGCTGGAGCGAGCGGTACTAGTGTCACGCTCTACCTGTAGGTAGTCTGTCAGCAACAGTGCCTCACCGTTCAGCTTGAACAGCTTGTCGCGCCGCCGCTGCGGGCGCTTCTTGGCGAAGTAGTCCGCGATGCGCAGCACGTTGCTCGCGTCGGTAGTACCGCTGGAGCGAGCGGTACTAGTGCCACGCTCTACCTATAGGTAGTCTGTCAGCAACAGTGCCTCACCGTTCAGCTTGAACAGCTTGTCGCGCCGCCGCTGCGGGCGCTTCTTGGCGAAGTAGTCCGCGATGCGCAGCACGTTGCTCCCGTCGGTAGTACCGCTGGAGCGAGCGGTACTAGTGTCACGCTCTACCTGTAGGTAGTCTGTCAGCAACAGTGCCTCACCGTTCAGCTTGAACAGCTTGTCGCGCCGCCGCTGCGGGCGCTTCTTGGCGAAGTAGTCCGCGATGCGCAGCACGTTGCTCGCGTCGGTAGTACCGCTGGAGCGAGCGGTACTAGTGTCACGCTCTACCTGTAGGTAGTCTGTCAGCAACAGTGCCTCACCGTTCAGCTTGAACAGCTTGTCGCGCCGCCGCTGCGGGCGCTTCTTGGCGAAGTAGTCCGCGATGCGCAGCACGTTGCTCGCGTCGGTAGTACCGCTGGAGCGAGCGGTACTAGTGTCACGCTCTACCTGTAGGTAGTCTGTCAGCAACAGTGCCTCACCGTTCAGCTTGAACAGCTTGTCGCGCCGCCGCTGCGGGCGCTTCTTGGCGAAGTAGTCCGCGATGCGCAGCACGTTGCTCGCGTCGGTAGTACCGCTGGAGCGAGCGGTACTAGTGTCACGCTCTACCTGTAGGTAGTCTGTCAGCAACAGTGCCTCACCGTTCAGCTTGAACAGCTTGTCGCGCCGCCGCTGCGGGCGCTTCTTGGCGAAGTAGTCCGCGATGCTCAGCACGTTGCTCGCGTCGGTAGTACCGCTGGAGCGAGCGGTACTAGTGTCACGCTCTACCTGTAGGTAGTCTGTCAGCAACAGTGCCTCACCGTTCAGCTTGAACAGCTTGTCGCGCCGCCGCTGCGGGCGCTTCTTGGCGAAGTAGTCCGCGATGCGCAGCACGTTGCTCGCGTCGGTAGTACCGCTGGAGCGAGCAGCTGCCAAAGTCACGCTTTCGATTTGAAGGTAGTCTGTTAGAAGCAGTTGCAGCTGAAACAATGTTACATAAATTGCAGAGCACTATTAAAAAACATAGCGTACCAAAATTTGAATCATACACTTATTATAAATACAAGACGTAGAGTTGGGTTCTGAACTGGGGCTCACTCGACGTGAATAATTGAACTGCGCTAATCACTCGCACGATAATCAAATGAATATGGTCATATTTATTTTTGTTTCTTTTGATTTTTGTTTATGAAAATTAAGAAAATAATGTATATTTTAAATAAATCAATTTTAACGGATTATATCGCGTATATTATTTAATTTGAGGTCCCGACGTGTCGGAAGCTTTTCAGCTTTCCATGTTCACGGGTTGACTGAGAAAAGATATACACAGAGGAAAATATTTCTTTTCTCAGTCAAAGCTAAAAAGCTTCCGACACGTCGGGAACTCAAATTAGTAGAGTAATAATCGCGGAAACAAGAGAAAGTGTAATGTCTATTTTGTTTTTCAATTACATTAGTCAAATTATGTTGCAGTGTTTTGTTTTATTTATAAAAAAAAATGCGCTTTTTCGTCAAGTCGTGGGCGATTTAATATGTATAAAGTCGTCATTATTCGCTATCGCCATCGGAATCGTTTTCTGTGTCATCGTATTTACATATGTAAGGCAAACAGCGCGCTTGATAAAGTTGTCACATATACCAGTGATCGTTATCAACGTGCAATTTTCGTGGCAAAGTGTATGGTTGACAGAAAAAGCGAATATGATCACTTATTTATTTCCTAGTTTTACACAATCACTCTAAAAGAAATACTTTCCTACATAGGATTACATTTCTAGATAATAAATGTATACTGAACAAAACCTTTTCCGCCCTAAATATTTTTAAAACAATATACGTCAAAATGACATCGGGCGCCAATAAAAGTTGCGTGCACCACCTTCCCGTGACTTCTGTCAACGTCGAAAGGTCATTTAGTTATTTAAAATGGATTTTTTCCAATCGTCCTTAACGACTGACGGCAAACTCTGTTGAATAAATTTTAGTAGTTTATTCAGCATAATTGCAGAAGTGATAGTACATATGTATATAAATGTAATAATTTGTGAAATATAATAATATTTAAAATACTTGAGTATTTGTTTTTTGTCAACCATACTTTGCCACCAATTCAGCATGTTGTTAACGATCACTGCATATAACTGTCACATGAATGTATGCTGATGCTGCAATCGTTGAAGCATTTGCAAATCCATGAAGTTCTAAAATGCTTTTATACTGTACTTACCTTTTGCAGTTCTTCTGAGCGAAGCGATTCGTCCCACGTGATTTTATAATAACACTATTTTTGTATGAAAAATTCGGTTTCAATAGCGTAACTGATACGCGACTTTTTGTCATGCGACAATAATTGTCTGTCTCTTTCCTTTCAATGCAATGCGAGAAGAGCGGGGTGGTACGAGCGTAGTCGCGGAGTGTTGTGCTAGACCAGCCGGTAAGTATCTTTTTATGTTTCATTACTTCTAACTGTTCTAAGGATAATAGGCTCATTTTAGTAATGCATGTATGATGAGAAATTTTCATTTAGCTTGAAAGTGCACTGAACTAGCGAACGTTTAAATCCTCAACCTTGTAGTCACATACCATCAACTGATACTGGGGTTCATAGCTGGTCAGTTTATGAATACAAAACAGTATACAATAAATTATGTATCACGCATACCTCAAAGCATTTTCCACTACCTAAATTGCTACTGAGTAACACTTAAGTACACTTACGACTTGCTGTACCGCGCTCCAGTAGTTTATCTCGGTGTGCAGGCACGAGTCGGAGATGCGGTGCTTCTGTAGCGCCGCACGCCATAACTTCAGCAATCTATAAAAACACAATCATTATATTAAGTTAAAAATACAACCGAGAATCTGGTTAAAATCGCAGGAAATTGTTGGAATGGCGCGGAACTGCCCCCCCAGCGCGCACACGAGCCGCAGCGGACGCGAGTTGTCCGCCGCGTCCTCCGTGTCCGCTCCGTCCGCACAGTCTCCTCACCTCTTGTTCCTGTCGGCTATGGCGCGGAACTGCCCCCCCAGCGCGGACACGAGCCGCAGCGGACGCGAGTTGTCCGCCGCGTCCTCCGTGTCCGCTCCGTCCGCACAGTCTCCTCACCTCTTGTTCCTGTCGGCTATGGCGCGGAACTGCCCCCCCAGCGCGCACACGAGCCGCAGGGGGCGCGAGTAGTCCGCCGCGTCCTCCGTGTCCGCTTCGTCCGCACAGTCTCCTCACCTCTTGTTCCTGTCGGCTATGGCGCGGAACTGCCCCCCCAGCGCGCACACGAGCCGCAGGGGGCGCGAGTAGTCCGCCGCGTCCTCCGTGTCCGCTTCGTCCGCACAGTCTCCTCACCTCTTGTTCCTGTCGGCTATGGCGCGGAACTGCCCCCCCAGCGCGCACACGAGCCGCAGGGGGCGCGAGTAGTCCGCCGCGTCCTCCGTGTCCGCTTCGTCCGCACAGTCTCCTCACCTCTTGTTCCTGTCGGCTATGGCGCGGAACTGCCCCCCAGCGCGCACACGAGCCGCAGGGGGCGCGAGTTGTCCGCCGCGTCCTCCGTGTACGCTCCGTCCGCACAGTCTCCTCACCTCTTGTTCCTGTCGGCTATGGCGCGGAACTGCCCCCCCAGCGCGCACACGAGCCGCAGGGGGCGCGAGTTGTCCGCCGCGTCCTCCGTGTACGCTCCGTCCGCACAGTCTCCTCACCTCTTGTTCCTGTCGGCTATGGCGCGGAACTGCCCCCCCAGCGCGCACACGAGCCGCAGCGGACGCGAGTTGTCCGCCGCGTCCTCCGTGTCCGCTACGTCCGCAGCGTCCGCGCCGTCCGCGTCCGGACCCACGTCCGGCTCCACGTCACCCTCCTCGATGATCCGCCGAGACACGCATTCGATTACGCTGAGTAGCTCATCTTGGATTTGGACTTTGAATCTCTGTAACGATTGACGTATTTTTTTCAACAAACTATTTTGCGATGAAATCAAATAGAACATAAAAAAATGACATTGAATTTTTCGAAAATATACCGATTTCATATAAAAATAATCACTTTCGAAAGTTCCTCATTGTGAAAGAGCGTAGATGAGTCGCAACGTAGAAAATTATACAGAATCAGTATTTATTCAAGCGGATGTAGTATATAAATTATACTGCTGTTCTTCTTGTACGCTGTGACTATGTCATATCGACTAAATGACGTCATGTACAGGATTGCATGCTTCCTTAACACTTTCTCGAATATCATCAAAACGAATTACGATATAAAAATGTTTTTGGATTCCTTGATATAAAAAAATGAGTGTCGATTTAATATTAGTTGGAAATTTGTAATATTATCAATTAACGCATCATCATTAGCCGAAAGCTGTCTATCGCATGATATAGTCCCCCCCCCTAAAAATACCGTATCTATGAAAATCATGTGTTAGCAGAGCCCTACTCCTAAGCAAAATTTAAGCAGTGTGGGGCTATTTTATAATGGATACTGACATACATAGACTGACATAAACATTAAGATTTTCAGATTTATTATTTAGGAGCTATCTTCATAACAAAATTCAAGTTTCAAGGACAACTGGAAGTACTCTATAGGTTTAGCATGGACGGCGACTGGATGGAAACACCTTTTTTAATTACTGTACTTTGGATTGAGCTTGATTTTTTTACAGCTTCAAGTGAACGGAACATAAATATTTGTTGTTAATTTCAATTGATTGTTGTCTTGACAGACAGACAGACGAACAGGCAGACGGACAACAAATTGATCCCATAAGGGTTTAGTTTCTTTCTTTTGAGGTACGGAACCCTAAAAAACACTATCTTGTCCGGTCTTGAGTATATCAAATTGCTAAAATGTGAGTAGGTCGCTGTAATTCTAAAGATTTGATGTATTCCTCAGTAGCTTCCTAGAGTTGATCCAACACCCTGAACGCTTCGAACTCTGGAGTAATATGTTTTGCAAGTACGCGGCTGTTACTTCATCGCTCTTTGTTAATTCTTGAAGAAATTTAAATGGCCACAATCATCGACTATATACACCCACCTCAGTAGCTTCTTTCAGCTCATCCAAAACTTTGAGCGCCCAAGCAAGATCACGACAGTAGTCTCAAAAGTATTGTCTTCCTCGCTGAGGGACATTTCGAACTCAGGAGTTATGTCTTGCAAGTAGGCGTCTGTTACTTCTTCGCTCTTCGTTAACTCTGGACGTTAACACGACAGAACAGTAGTACCACAAATATAAGTTACAACGATGTACCTGCGCAGAAAACATTTTTTGAAAACAGATTAACCAATTATAAGTCAGCGCGTTTGCGCGGGTGAAATCTTCAACATCTATTGGCCGAAACTTTTGCGCCCGCCATTTTGTCTTGCGCCGCGTCAGTCGCCATTAGCGAGAGAGCACGAGTTCACCTGTCATTGCATATGTACCGTACGTATAGTGCAACAAGGTATTTATTGAAATAGTCACACGTTCGGTCTCATTCGGTACTTAGCACTCGTCGGCGTGGCCGAAAATTGCCGATGTAACTTATATTCGTGGCATTACTGTAGTCTCAAAAGTATCGTCTTCCTCCCTGAGCGACGCTTCGAGCGGAGTCTTGCAAATACGCCTTTGTTACTTCTTCGCTCTTCGTTAACTCTGGAAGACATTTCAATGGCCACAATAATCACCAATATACACCTACCTCAGTAGCTTCTTTCAGCTGATCCAACACCCCGAGCGCTTCAAGCGAGATCATGACAGTGGTCTCAAAAGTATTGTCTTCCTCCCTGAGCGACGCTTCGAGCGGAGTCTTGCAAATACGCCTTTGTTACTTCTTCGCTCTTCGTTAACTCTGGAAGACATTTCAATGGCCACAATGATCAACAATATACACCTACCTCAGTAGCTTCTTTCAGCTGATCCAACACCCCGAGCGCTTCAAGCGAGATCATGACAGTGGTCTCAAAAGTATTGTCTTCCTCCCTGAGCGACGCTTCGAGCGGAGTCTTGCAAATACGCCTTTGTTACTTCTTCGCTCTTCGTTAACTCTGGAAGACATTTCAATGGCCACAATGATCAACAATATACACCTACCTCAGTAGCTTCTTTCAGCTGATCCAACACCCCGAGCGCTTCAAGCGAGATCATGACAGTGGTCTCAAAAGTATTGTCTTCCTCCCTGAGCGACGCTTCGAGCGGAGTCTTGCAAATACGCCTTTGTTACTTCTTCGCTCTTCGTTAACTCTGGAAGACATTTCAATGGCCACAATGATCAACAATATACACCTACCTCAGTAGCTTCTTTCAGCTGATCCAACACCCCGAGCGCTTCAAGCGAGATCATGACAGTGGTCTCGAAAGTATTGTCTTCCTCGCTGAGCGACGCTTCGAGCGGAGTCTTGCAAATACGCCTTTGTTACTTCTTCGCTCTTCGTTAACTCTGGAAGACATTTCAATGGCCACAATGATCAACAATATACACCTACCTCAGTAGCTTTTTTCAGCTGATCCAACACCCCGAGCGCTTCAAGCGAGATCATGACAGTGGTCTCAAAAGTATTGTCTTCCTCCCTGAGCGACGCTTCGAGCGGAGTCTTGCAAATACGCCTTTGTTACTTCTTCGCTCTTCGTTAACTCTGGAAGACATTTCAATGGCCACAATGATCAACAATATACACCTACCTCAGTAGCTTCTTTCAGCTGATCCAACACCCCGAGCGCTTCAAGCGAGATCATGACAGTGGTCTCAAAAGTATTGTCTTCCTCCCTGAGCGACGCTTCGAGCGGAGTCTTGCAAATACGCCTTTGTTACTTCTTCGCTCTTCGTTAACTCTGGAAGACATTTCAATGGCCACAATGATCAACAATATACACCTACCTCAGTAGCTTCTTTCAGCTGATCCAACACCCCGAGCGCTTCAAGCGAGATCATGACAGTGGTCTCAAAAGTATTGTCTTCCTCCCTGAGCGATGCTTCGAGCGGAGTCTTGCAAATACGCCTTTGTTACTTCTTCGCTCTTCGTTAACTCTGGAAGACATTTCAATGGCCACAATGATCAACAATATACACCTACCTCAGAAGCTTCTTTCAGCTGATCCAACACCCCGAGCGCTTCAAGCGAGATCATGACAGTGGTCTCAAAAGTATTGTCTTCCTCCCTGAGCGACGCTTCGAGCGGAGTCTTGCAAATACGCCTTTGTTACTTCTTCGCTCTTCGTTAACTCTGGAAGACATTTCAATGGCCACAATGATCAACAATATACACCTACCTCAGTAGCTTCTTTCAGCTGATCCAACACCCCGAGCGCTTCAAGCGAGATCATGACAGTGGTCTCAAAAGTATTGTCTTCCTCCCTGAGCGACGCTTCGAGCGGAGTCTTGCAAATACGCCTTTGTTACTTCTTCGCTCTTCGTTAACTCTGGAAGACATTTCAATGGCCACAATGATCAACAATATACACCTACCTCAGAAGCTTCTTTCAGCTGATCCAACACCCCGAGCGCTTCAAGCGAGATCATGACAGTGGTCTCAAAAGTATTGTCTTCCTCCCTGAGCGACGCTTCGAGCGGAGTCTTGCAAATACGCCTTTGTTACTTCTTCGCTCTTCGTTAACTCTGGAAGACATTTCAATGGCCACAATGATCAACAATATACACCTACCTCAGTAGCTTCTTTCAGCTGATCCAACACCCCGAGCGCTTCAAGCGAGATCATGACAGTGGTCTCAAAAGTATTGTCTTCCTCCCTGAGCGACGCTTCGAGCGGAGTCTTGCAAATACGCCTTTGTTACTTCTTCGCTCTTCGTTAACCCTGGAAGACATTTCAATGGCCACAATGATCAACAATATACACCTACCTCAGAAGCTTCTTTCAGCTGATCCAACACCCCGAGCGCTTCAAGCGAGATCATGACAGTGGTCTCAAAAGTATTGTCTTCCTCCCTGAGCGACGCTTCGAGCGGAGTCTTGCAAATACGCCTTTGTTACTTCTTCGCTCTTCGTTAACTCTGGAAGACATTTCAATGGCCGCAATGATCAACAATATACACCTACCTCAGTAGCTTTTTTCAGCTGATCCAACACCCCGAGCGCTTCAAGCGAGATCATGACAGTGGTCTCAAAAGTATTGTCTTCCTCCCTGAGCGACGCTTCGAGCGGAGTCTTGCAAATACGCCTTTGTTACTTCTTCGCTCTTCGTTAACTCTGGAAGACATTTCAATGGCCACAATGATCAACAATATACACCTACCTCAGTAGCTTCTTTCAGCTGATCCAACACCCCGAGCGCTTCAAGCGAGATCATGACAGTGGTCTCAAAAGTATTGTCTTCCTCGCTGAGCGACGCTTCGAGCGGAGTCTTGCAAATACGCCTTTGTTACTTCTTCGCTCTTCGTTAACTCTGGAAGACATTTCAATGGCCACAATGATCAACAATATACACCTACCTCAGTAGCTTCTTTCAGCTGATCCAACACCCCGAGCGCTTCAAGCGAGATCATGACAGTGGTCTCAAAAGTATTGTCTTCCTCCCTGAGCGACGCTTCGAGCGGAGTCTTGCAAATACGCCTTTGTTACTTCTTCGCTCTTCGTTAACTATGGAAGACATTTCAATGGCCACAATGATCAACAATATACACCTACCTCAGTAGCTTCTTTCAGCTGATCCAACACCCCGAGCGCTTCAAGCGAGATCATGACAGTGGTCTCAAAAGTATTGTCTTCCTCGCTGAGCGACGCTTCGAGCGGAGTCTTGCAAATACGCCTTTGTTACTTCTTCGCTCTTCGTTAACTCTGGAAGACATTTCAATGGCCACAATGATCAACAATATACACCTACCTCAGTAGCTTCTTTCAGCTGATCCAACACCCCGAGCGCTTCAAGCGAGATCATGACAGTGGTCTCAAAAGTATTGTCTTCCTCCCTGAGCGACGCTTCGAGCGGAGTCTTGCAAATACGCCTTTGTTACTTCTTCGCTCTTCGTTAACTCTGGAAGACATTTCAATGGCCACAATGATCAACAATATACACCTACCTCAGTAGCTTCTTTCAGCTGATCCAACACCCCGAGCGCTTCAAGCGAGATCATGACAGTGGTCTCAAAAGTATTGTCTTCCTCGCTGAGCGATGCTTCGAGCGGAGTCTTGCAAATACGCCTTTGTTACTTCTTCGCTCTTCGTTAACTCTGGAAGACATTTCAATGGCCACAATGATCAACAATATACACCTACCTCAGTAGCTTCTTTCAGCTGATCCAACACCCCGAGCGCTTCAAGCGAGATCATGACAGTGGTCTCAAAAGTATTGTCTTCCTCCCTGAGCGACGCTTCGAGCGGAGTCTTGCAAATACGCCTTTGTTACTTCTTCGCTCTTCGTTAACTCTGGAAGACATTTCAATGGCCACAATGATCAACAATATACACCTACCTCAGTAGCTTCTTTCAGCTGATCCAACACCCCGAGCGCTTCAAGCGAGATCATGACAGTGGTCTCAAAAGTATTGTCTTCCTCCCTGAGCGACGCTTCGAGCGGAGTCTTGCAAATACGCCTTTGTTACTTCTTCGCTCTTCGTTAACTCTGGAAGACATTTCAATGGCCACAATGATCAACAATATACACCTACCTCAGTAGCTTCTTTCAGCTGATCCAACACCCCGAGCGCTTCAAGCGAGATCATGACAGTGGTCTCAAAAGTATTGTCTTCCTCCCTGAGCGACGCTTCGAGCGGAGTCTTGCAAATACGCCTTTGTTACTTCTTCGCTCTTCGTTAACTCTGGAAGACATTTCAATGGCCACAATGATCAACAATATACACCTACCTCAGTAGCTTCTTTCAGCTGATCCAACACCCCGAGCGCTTCAAGCGAGATCATGACAGTGGTCTCAAAAGTATTGTCTTCCTCCCTGAGCGACGCTTCGAGCGGAGTCTTGCAAATACGCCTTTGTTACTTCTTCGCTCTTCGTTAACTCTGGAAGACATTTCAATGGCCACAATGATCAACAATATACACCTACCTCAGTAGCTTCTTTCAGCTGATCCAACACCCCGAGCGCTTCAAGCGAGATCATGACAGTGGTCTCAAAAGTATTGTCTTCCTCCCTGAGCGACGCTTCGAGCGGAGTCTTGCAAATACGCCTTTGTTACTTCTTCGCTCTTCGTTAACTCTGGAAGACATTTCAATGGCCACAATGATCAACAATATACACCTACCTCAGTAGCTTCTTTCAGCTGATCCAACACCCCGAGCGCTTCAAGCGAGATCATGACAGTGGTCTCAAAAGTATTGTCTTCCTCGCTGAGCGACGCTTCGAGCGGAGTCTTGCAAATACGCCTTTGTTACTTCTTCGCTCTTCGTTAACTCTGGAAGACATTTCAATGGCCACAATGATCAACAATATACACCTACCTCAGTAGCTTCTTTCAGCTGATCCAACACCCCGAGCGCTTCAAGCGAGATCATGACAGTGGTCTCAAAAGTATTGTCTTCCTCCCTGAGCGACGCTTCGAGCGGAGTCTTGCAAATACGCCTTTGTTACTTCTTCGCTCTTCGTTAACTCTGGAAGACATTTCAATGGCCACAATGATCAACAATATACACCTACCTCAGTAGCTTCTTTCAGCTGATCCAACACCCCGAGCGCTTCAAGCGAGATCATGACAGTGGTCTCAAAAGTATTGTCTTCCTCCCTGAGCGACGCTTCGAGCGGAGTCTTGCAAATACGCCTTTGTTACTTCTTCGCTCTTCGTTAACTCTGGAAGACATTTCAATGGCCACAATGATCAACAATATACACCTACCTCAGTAGCTTCTTTCAGCTGATCCAACACCCCGAGCGCTTCAAGCGAGATCATGACAGTGGTCTCAAAAGTATTGTCTTCCTCCCTGAGCGACGCTTCGAGCGGAGTCTTGCAAATACGCCTTTGTTACTTCTTCGCTCTTCGTTAACTCTGGAAGACATTTCAATGGCCACAATGATCAACAATATACACCTACCTCAGAAGCTTCTTTCAGCTGATCCAACACCCCGAGCGCTTCAAGCGAGATCATGACAGTGGTCTCAAAAGTATTGTCTTCCTCCCTGAGCGACGCTTCGAGCGGAGTCTTGCAAATACGCCTTTGTTACTTCTTCGCTCTTCGTTAACTCTGGAAGACATTTCAATGGCCACAATGATCAACAATATACACCTACCTCAGTAGCTTCTTTCAGCTGATCCAACACCCCGAGCGCTTCAAGCGAGATCATGACAGTGGTCTCAAAAGTATTGTCTTCCTCCCTGAGCGACGCTTCGAGCGGAGTCTTGCAAATACGCCTTTGTTACTTCTTCGCTCTTCGTTAACTCTGGAAGACATTTCAATGGCCACAATGATCAACAATATACACCTACCTCAGTAGCTTCTTTCAGCTGATCCAACACCCCGAGCGCTTCAAGCGAGATCATGACAGTGGTCTCAAACGTTTTGTCTTCGTCGCTGAGCGACGCTTCGAACTCCGGAGTGATGTCTTGTAAGTAGGCGTCAGTTACTTCTTCGCTCTTCGTCAACTCTGGGAGATATTTCATCGGGTTAAAACAGCGGTCGAAATACATACAGAACAAAACCGAACTTCATCGTTTATAATCAAGGACCATTACTGGCATCAATTTAATGTCTCGCCTTAGTACAGGCGTGACAGAGGAGATAATACCACCAGAATTTTCGCCCCCGCGACGGCTATGACAGCTACCTTATCGAAATATCGATACCCTTAGAGAACAATCGTACTAACTGTTTGAGAAAAAGGCTTGTAATTAGTACGTTAGTGCACAACTACATGAAGTTGAAATTTCATGGGAAAAAACACTGTAATTAGTACGAGTGGGAACTAGGGTATCGACATATGCTCTAGAAAACACTGCCAACCAAAAGTCAAGTAATGAAATATTAACGTACCAAAGTGTCTCCTTATCATAGCTTGAAGTATCAAGAGAAAGGTGTCACGTCATTCTGGTGGGATTAACCCCTGAGTTATCGAAAACCGTTGCAGGATCTATTCTACTAGCTCGCCTTCTCACTCGCGACAACACTCACCGGCCAGTAGCAGCGCGGTGCGACGGCGGGCGGAGACACGGCGCGACAGCGGCGCCGCCTCGCCGTACAGGGCCGCCGACAACCGGCGTAGGATCACCTCCACTAGCTCGCGTTTCTTGCCCTGTGGAAATAGACTGTAATAAGGCGTTGGTCTCAGGCTAAATCGACACGTTTGGCTCTGATGGGTGCACAAGGAACTACGAAGCTAACGGTCCAGGGTTCGAGACCGTAAATCTTCCACTGCTGGCGTGCATGTAGGTACTCATCCAACGATTTCCTGCCATCTTAAGCAGATAGTCGGGGGCAAATTTAAGTACAACACAAAAAAGGTTGTTGCGCTCCGACACTAGCACGCTAGAGCGAGTCCCCCCTACCTCCAGGTGCAGCCTGGTCGCGTTGAGCGCGTGCACGTGCGAGAGCGTGGTGCCGGCCGTGTGCAGCGCGGCGACACTAGCACGCTAGAGCGAGTCCCCCCTACCTCCAGGTGCAGCCTGGTCGCGTTGAGCGCGTGCACGTGCGAGAGCGCGGTGCCGGCCATGTGCAGCGCGGCGACACTAGCACGCTAGAGCGAGTCCCCCCTACCTCCAGGTGCAGCCTGGTCGTGTTGAGCGCGTGCACGTGCGAGAGCGTGGTGCCGGCCGTGTGCAGCGCGGCGACACTAGCACGCTAGAGCGAGTCCCCCCTACCTCCAGGTGCAGCCTGGTCGCGTTGAGCGCGTGCACGTGCGAGAGCGTGGTGCCGGCCATGTGCAGCGCGGCGACACTAGCACGCTAGAGCGAGTCCCCCCTACCTCCAGGTGCAGCCTGGTCGTGTTGAGCGCGTGCACGTGCGAGAGCGTGGTGCCGGCCGTGTGCAGCGCGGCGACACTAGCACGCTAGAGCGAGTCCCCCCTACCTCCAGGTGCAGCCTGGTCGTGTTGAGCGCGTGCACGTGCGAGAGCGTGGTGCCGGCCGTGTGCAGCGCGGCGACACTAGCACGCTAGAGCGAGTCCCCCCTACCTCCAGGTGCAGCCTGGTCGTGTTGAGCGCGTGCACGTGCGAGAGCGTGGTGCCGGCCGTGTGCAGCGCGGCGACACTAGCACGCTAGAGCGAGTCCCCCCTACCTCCAGGTGCAGCCTGGTCGTGTTGAGCGCGTGCACGTGCGAGAGCGTGGTGCCGGCCGTGTGCAGCGCGGCGACACTAGCACGCTAGAGCGAGTCCCCCCTACCTCCAGGTGCAGCCTGGTCGTGTTGAGCGCGTGCACGTGCGAGAGCGTGGTGCCGGCCGTGTGCAGCGCGGCGACACTAGCACGCTAGAGCGAGTCCCCCCTACCTCCAGGTGCAGCCTGGTCGCGTTGAGCGCGTGCACGTGCGAGAGCGTGGTGCCGGCCGTGTGCAGCGCGGCGACACTAGCACGCTAGAGCGAGTCCCCCCTACCTCCAGGTGCAGCCTGGTCGTGTTGAGCGCGTGCACGTGCGAGAGCGTGGTGCCGGCCGTGTGCAGCGCGGCGACACTAGCACGCTAGAGCGAGTCCCCCCTACCTCCAGGTGCAGCCTGGTCGTGTTGAGCGCGTGCACGTGCGAGAGCGTGGTGCCGGCCGTGTGCAGCGCAGCGACACTAGCACGCTAGAGCGAGTCCCCCCTACCTCCAGGTGCAGCCTGGTCGTGTTGAGCGCGTGCACGTGCGAGAGCGTGGTGCCGGCCGTGTGCAGCGCGGCGACACTAGCACGCTAGAGCGAGTCCCCCCTACCTCCAGGTGCAGCCTGGTCGTGTTGAGCGCGTGCACGTGCGAGAGCGTGGAGCCGGCCGTGTGCAGCGCGGCGACACTAGCACGCTAGAGCGAGTCCCCCCTACCTCCAGGTGCAGCCTGGTCGTGTTGAGCGCGTGCACGCGCGAGAGCGTGGTGCCGGCCGTGTGCAGCGCGGCGACACTAGCACGCTAGAGCGAGTCCCCCCTACCTCCAGGTGCAGCCTGGTCGTGTTGAGCGCGTGCACGTGCGAGAGCGTGGTGCCGGCCGTGTGCAGCGCGGCGACACTAGCACGCTAGAGCGAGTCCCCCCTACCTCCAGGTGCAGCCTGGTCGTGTTGAGCGCGTGCACGCGCGAGAGCGTGGTGCCGGCCGTGTGCAGCGCGGCGACACTAGCACGCTAGAGCGAGTCCCCCCTACCTCCAGGTGCAGCCTGGTCGTGTTGAGCGCGTGCACGTGCGAGAGCGTGGTGCCGGCCGTGTGCAGCGCGGCGACACTAGCACGCTAGAGCGAGTCCCCCCTACCTCCAGGTGCAGCCTGGTCGTGTTGAGCGCGTGCACGTGCGAGAGCGTGGAGCCGGCCGTGTGCAGCGCGGCGACACTAGCACGCTAGAGCGAGTCCCCCCTACCTCCAGGTGCAGCCTGGTCGTGTTGAGCGCGTGCACGTGCGAGAGCGTGGAGCCGGCCGTGTGCAGCGCGGCGACACTAGCACGCTAGAGCGAGTCCCCCCTACCTCCAGGTGCAGCCTGGTCGTGTTGAGCGCGTGCACGTGCGAGAGCGTGGTGCCGGCCGTGTGCAGCGCGGCGACACTAGCACGCTAGAGCGAGTCCCCCCTACCTCCAGGTGCAGCCTGGTCGTGTTGAGCGCGTGCACGTGCGAGAGCGTGGTGCCGGCCGTGTGCAGCGCGGCGACACTAGCACGCTAGAGCGAGTCCCCCCTACCTCCAGGTGCAGCCTGGTCGTGTTGAGCGCGTGCACGCGCGAGAGCGTGGTGCCGGCCGTGTGCAGCGCGGCGACACTAGCACGCTAGAGCGAGTCCCCCCTACCTCCAGGTGCAGCCTGGTCGTGTTGAGCGCGTGCACGTGCGAGAGCGTGGTGCCGGCCGTGTGCAGCGCGGCGACACTAGCACGCTAGAGCGAGTCCCCCCTACCTCCAGGTGCAGCCTGGTCGTGTTGAGCGCGTGCACGTGCGAGAGCGTGGTGCCGGCCGTGTGCAGCGCGGCGACACTAGCACGCTAGAGCGAGTCCCCCCTACCTCCAGGTGCAGCCTGGTCGTGTTGAGCGCGTGCACGTGCGAGAGCGTGGAGCCGGCCGTGTGCAGCGCGGCGACACTAGCACGCTAGAGCGAGTCCCCCCTACCTCCAGGTGCAGCCTGGTCGTGTTGAGCGCGTGCACGTGCGAGAGCGTGGAGCCGGCCGTGTGCAGCGCGGCGACACTAGCACGCTAGAGCGAGTCCCCCCTACCTCCAGGTGCAGCCTGGTCGTGTTGAGCGCGTGCACGTGCGAGAGCGTGGTGCCGGCCGTGTGCAGCGCGGCGACACTAGCACGCTAGAGTGAGTCCCCCCTACCTCCAGGTGCAGCCTGGTCGTGTTGAGCGCGTGCACGTGCGAGAGCGTGGTGCCGGCCGTGTGCAGCGCGGCGACACTAGCACGCTAGAGCGAGTCCCCCCTACCTCCAGGTGCAGCCTGGTCGTGTTGAGCGCGTGCACGTGCGAGAGCGTGGAGCCGGCCGTGTGCAGCGCGGCGACACTAGCACGCTAGAGCGAGTCCCCCCTACCTCCAGGTGCAGCCTGGTCGTGTTGAGCGCGTGCACGTGCGAGAGCGTGGAGCCGGCCGTGTGCAGCGCGGCGACACTAGCACGCTAGAGCGAGTCCCCCCTACCTCCAGGTGCAGCCTGGTCGTGTTGAGCGCGTGCACGTGCGAGAGCGTGGTGCCGGCCGTGTGCAGCGCGGCGACACTAGCACGCTAGAGCGAGTCCCCCCTACCTCCAGGTGCAGCCTGGTCGTGTTGAGCGCGTGCACGTGCGAGAGCGTGGTGCCGGCCGTGTGCAGCGCGGCGACACTAGCACGCTAGAGCGAGTCCCCCCTACCTCCAGGTGCAGCCTGGTCGCGTTGAGCGCGTGCACGTGCGAGAGCGTGGAGCCGGCCGTGTGCAGCGCGGCGACACTAGCACGCTAGAGCGAGTCCCCCCTACCTCCAGGTGCAGCCTGGTCGTGTTGAGCGCGTGCACGTGCGAGAGCGTGGTGCCGGCCGTGTGCAGCGCGGCGACACTAGCACGCTAGAGCGAGTCCCCCCTACCTCCAGGTGCAGCCTGGTCGTGTTGAGCGCGTGCACGTGCGAGAGCGTGGTGCTGGCCGTGTGCAGCGCGGCGACACTAGCACGCTAGAGCGAGTCCCCCCTACCTCCAGGTGCAGCCTGGTCGTGTTGAGCGCGTGCACGTGCGAGAGCGTGGTGCCGGCCGTGTGCAGCGCGGCGACACTAGCACGCTAGAGCGAGTCCTCCCTACCTCCAGGTGCAGCCTGGTCGTGTTGAGCGCGTGCACGTGCGAGAGCGTGGTGCCGGCCGTGTGCAGCGCGGCGACACTAGCACGCTAGAGCGAGTCCCCCCTACCTCCAGGTGCAGCCTGGTCGTGTTGAGCGCGTGCACGTGCGAGAGCGTGGTGCCGGCCGTGTGCAGCGCGGCGACACTAGCACGCTAGAGCGAGTCCCCCCTACCTCCAGGTGCAGCCTGGTCGTGTTGAGCGCGTGCACGTGCGAGAGCGTGGTGCCGGCCGTGTGCAGCGCGGCGACACTAGCACGCTAGAGCGAGTCCCCCCTACCTCCAGGTGCAGCCTGGTCGTGTTGAGCGCGTGCACGTGCGAGAGCGTGGTGCCGGCCGTGTGCAGCGCGGCGACACTAGCACGCTAGAGCGAGTCCCCCCTACCTCCAGGTGCAGCCTGGTCGTGTTGAGCGCGTGCACGTGCGAGAGCGTGGTGCCGGCCGTGTGCAGCGCGGCGACACTAGCACGCTAGAGCGAGTCCCCCCTACCTCCAGGTGCAGCCTGGTCGTGTTGAGCGCGTGCACGTGCGAGAGCGTGGTGCCGGCCGTGTGCAGCGCGGCGACACTAGCACGCTAGAGCGAGTCCCCCCTACCTCCAGGTGCAGCCTGGTCGTGTTGAGCGCGTGCACGTGCGAGAGCGTGGTGCCGGCCGTGTGCAGCGCGGCGACACTAGCACGCTAGAGCGAGTCCCCCCTACCTCCAGGTGCAGCCTGGTCGTGTTGAGCGCGTGCACGTGCGAGAGCGTGGTGCCGGCCGTGTGCAGCGCGGCGACACTAGCACGCTAGAGCGAGTCCCCCCTACCTCCAGGTGCAGCCTGGTCGTGTTGAGCGCGTGCACGTGCGAGAGCGTGGTGCCGGCCGTGTGCAGCGCGGCGACACTAGCACGCTAGAGCGAGTCCCCCCTACCTCCAGGTGCAGCCTGGTCGTGTTGAGCGCGTGCACGTGCGAGAGCGTGGAGCCGGCCGTGTGCAGCGCGGCGACACTAGCACGCTAGAGCGAGTCCCCCCTACCTCCAGGTGCAGCCTGGTCGTGTTGAGCGCGTGCACGTGCGAGAGCGTGGTGCCGGCCGTGTGCAGCGCGGCGACACTAGCACGCTAGAGCGAGTCCCCCCTACCTCCAGGTGCAGCCTGGTCGTGTTGAGCGCGTGCACGTGCGAGAGCGTGGTGCCGGCCGTGTGCAGCGCGGCGACACTAGCACGCTAGAGCGAGTCCCCCCTACCTCCAGGTGCAGCCTGGTCGTGTTGAGCGCGTGCACGTGCGAGAGCGTGGTGCCGGCCGTGTGCAGCGCGGCGACACTAGCACGCTAGAGCGAGTCCCCCCTACCTCCAGGTGCAGCCTGGTCGTGTTGAGCGCGTGCACGTGCGAGAGCGTGGTGCCGGCCGTGTGCAGCGCGGCGACACTAGCACGCTAGAGCGAGTCCCCCCTACCTCCAGGTGCAGCCTGGTCGTGTTGAGCGCGTGCACGTGCGAGAGCGTGGTGCCGGCCGTGTGCAGCGCGGTGCGCAGCGAGTGTGCGCAGGCCAGCACGCGCCCCGCCGCCAGGTAGTCACGGATATCGCGCTCCGACACCACCACACGCTCGCTGGAATGAACCATCGTAAAATTATCACTGCATTAGAAGTACTAGAGAGGAGGGAAGCTGTTAAACTATATAGAAACAGTTATGATATGACCGTTGGAGACACTGTAAAATATATATGTAACAGGTTACAGCACACAACACTCACATGACGGTGAGCATGTGCAGCGCGTGGTGGTGCGTGCGCGCGTCCTGCCACAGGCGACGCAGCTCGTCGCGGCGCACGCGCAGCAGCCCGCGGCACGCGCTCAGTCGCGCGCTGGCCGCGTCGGTGCGCTGTCCCCAGCACGTCAGAGCCGCTTGCACGCTGCTGAATTTCTGAAGAAGGGTCAACGTTGGAAGGTTGCTAGGTAAAAAGGTAATATACGCGAATAAATCCATTTACATTGTTTTATTTACATGACTGATAATCTGTGTAGGATCGGCCTAGAATAGTACTACTTCATTTCATCCTGTGGGTGTCGTAAGAGGTGGCGACTAAGGGATATACCAGAGGTGGAGCAGCAGCGGCCACCATCTAACTAAAATGGCCAACCCGCCTGCAAAGCGTGAAGATTACGGCATAGTCCCCTTAATAACAACAAAACAAAAATATAGATCTCCAAGAATTATCCTGTTCAGACCACGGATGGATTCGATACGATATTCAGGTAAAAACACTTGAGGCCATCCCTAGACGGATGGAGGATAGGATGCGTGGGTACGCAGCGCAAATCGTACCGAGTATGCTAAACGACTCGATCGAGCTTTGTCGCAAGCGGAAGTTCCAAATAAAATAGAGAGTACTGAAGAAATTGAAAAACAGGTAGGCCTCCTTAGAGACACTATAATGGATAGCTACCACCACGCATGTCCTCTATCAACCCCCGCAGGTTAGCTGCGGAAACAAAGCTAACTGGTAACCTGAGCTGGAGGGACTCAGGAAAAAGATAAGGAAACAACTTAACACAGCCATGAACACGGGTGCAGACCAGGACTGGGACAATTATAAGACCACCAAGTCTAAGTACAAAGTAGTCGAGCTCGTGGCGTGACTTTGGCACTAACATTGAGACCTGCACACAGGCCAACAGGGTAAGGAAGGTCCTCTCCAACCAACCGACTGCAACCTTAGGACAGCTACATAAGCGAGACAACACACTCACCAGTTGACTAGAAGAGGCGGAACGTACGGTGGTGCAGACGCACTTCCCTGGTTGCATAATATCGCCGCTAGTCAGGTGGACGGATGAGGAGACGACTCCGTCAGTGGAGGAGTGGCAACTAACGCACGAGGTAATCACCCCACAGAAAGTGCAGTGGGTTATCAACAGCTTTGACTCTTTTAAATCACCAGGAGTCGGCGGTATCTTCCCGGCCCTGCTTAAATGGGGTGGTGAGCTACTCACCGAGAAACTGACGATCGTTCTGTCTGCCTGCTTAACACACAGGTATGTGCCGAAGCGATGGAGAGAAGTCAAGGTCATTTTCATACCCAAACCAGGTAAAAGCGACTACTCAGATCCCAAATCCTTTAGACCCATAAGCAGAACCTCTTTCATGCTAATAACCCTCGAAAGTTTATGCGACAGGGAATTGAGGGATAAGGTGTAACCAGGGGCACCTTTACACCTATACAAACATGCCTAAGGCCAATGCAAGTGTTTAGAATCAGCACTCCATGCAGTAGTTTGAAAGATAGAGGTAGCGATCAAAAACAAGTCTATGTTTCTAGGCACTTTTATTGATATCGAGGGAGCATAGCATATCAGCAGCACTGATAAGACACGGAGTAAGTTCTGTTATGGTCGAATGGATAAACAACATGTTGAGCAAGAGCGTCATCAGACTCGAAACTGGCGAGACACAGCAGGCAGCTCAAGGGCTCTCGCCACTTCTGTGGAACTTGGTGGTGAACGACTTTATCGCGACACAAAACAACAATCACTCCTACACAGTAGCATATGCTGATGACATTTGCCCTGAGCACACCTACCGAGTAGTGGCGAGAGAGTCACTAGATCCCCAATCTGTTTACTAGGCCGAGTTCCTCATGTACTGGACTCGCCACTGTATTCGTTAGGCGTAATCAATGCTATAGTGATACTGACGAGCGGCAATCACACAGGTACGGTATGTGACATTACTCACTCTGCACTGGCTATCTTGGAACTCTGGTGCAAAATATCAACGAATTGACGGTCAATCCAAGGAGACTGCACTGGTAATGTTCACTAACAAACGCTATACAGAGTTCCAATTATCTACAGAGGCTGAGTATCTAGGGGTAATACTGGTCAGAAAGCTAATTGGAGCACCCATTTAAGTGTGACGGGTGAAATTTTGTTGTTTAAACTAAACTATGTAATTTTTGTATGTTATTTACAGATTTCAAACACAATGTAAAATTGTTTATGAATAAATTATATGATATGATATGAATCAACTAAATTGACAAAGCTACAGTCGCTTTCTGGCAATGTCGTAGAATGGTAGGTAAAACTTGGGGGCTGAATCCTAAGATCACACTATGGCTATACCAGGCAGTGATTTGCTCAATGGTAACCTACGGTACAGTAGTATGGTGACTGACCACAAACGAAACTATCAACCGTTGAAGCCAAACTAGAACGACTCTAGAGGTTGGCATGTATGGCGGCCACGGGTTGCGTGAGGACCACATCCACTGCAGCCCTGGAAGTAATACTAGGCCTGCCGCCGCTGCATCTCTTGGTTAAATAAGAGGCGGTAGCTACGGCGGTACATCTTAAAAAACTGAACCTCTGGAAAGCAGCTAGGGTTCCGCATAAGTAACCGCAGATTGAAGCAGCAACCGATAGGATACTCAAGCAATTCGTCTCCAACAAATAATACAAAATACAACTGTATGAGGATCTTGGGGAAGGTCTCAACGCAAGGGACCTGAGAACCTACTCAGACGGGTCCAAAACAAGGTCAGGCACTGGCTCTGGAGCATTCTCAGAGGACCTAAACATACGCATTTCGATGCCATTAGGAGCTCACAACACAGTCTTCCAGGCAGAATTCCCTGAAGCCGTCTGAAACATCAAGGGTCTGCTAGGCTTCCTGGTAGAGCTGGGTTGGCAAGAGTAGTGCCACCAACCCATCATGCAAAAAAGGTGCATCATAGATGTCGAGCCGTGGAAAACCAGCCAAAGTATACCTATACCTAGACCTCTAGTCCCCAACGGCCCTGTTATTCCTGGCCAAGGCAGCAGTCATGGTCACAATATAGGGATATCAGAAGTCCGAAAAAGGGAGGGAGCACAATAATCTTCAGACCTCTTAATTGAATGAATCTTGAAGATTATGACCTGCTCTATTAAGAACCTACTCTTTCAGTAAGAATTCAGATATCCACAATTTTAATATTAAAAATAAAATTAAAATTGCCATTAGAAGCTTCACATTTTGTAAAGCAGGCAAATCATTTGTAGGCCAAATGGTAATAAGTTACCAGATGATGCTTTAAAATTACCATTTCCAGCTGTCAAAATATACTTACAAAAGTGAAATGGCAAAGGCATATAATAGGGTAGAGGACTATTTAACAAAATATACATGGCCCTAAGTAAAAAGCAAATAACTTACTTTTACCAGGACATGGTTCTTTTAAGAAGGCATATCCAATGTACATATGTTGTTTTACACAATCATATCTTCCTTTTTTTCTTTTATTATATTTTTACTTTTATAAGTTCATATAAGTACAGGTCTTTTCACAAGAGTTGGCGATACAAAATCCACGCCAGCTCTTGTGAAATAACCTATACATATCAATATGTTTTCTTGGAGAACTAAGCATTGAGTTTATTATTAAAAAGATATATTTAAGATAGGCTAAGTATTAATATTGTAATAGTCAAGAATTATGTTGAAAAAATGACTGTCTGATGCATTTGTTTCGGTATTATTCTCAACAGTAGTCTTCTCTTAGGAAATGCCGGTAGACTCAGACTAGTAAGTGCCCTTGCAGCCTACTTACAGAATAAAGACCATTATTTCGTTATCTATCTCTGACATTTGTATGTATCATCATACCTGCATGACTTCCATGATTTCCTGTGCATGGGCAGCAACCAGCTCATCCAACCTCGCATCACTCTTCTTATACTCCTTCTCTAGCTTTGCTCGCTCTTTTTCACGTTGCTCATTAGTCTCACTGGCCGACAAAGTCCGAATAACAGACATCAGAAGTCCACTCTGTAAGAAAAATACGCATACATATTTTCCATTTGCAACTTAAGTACAGGTGATATCGCGTTCATTACCGTTTCTTTTCCTTGTTTCACCCCTCTTGGGGGTTTTGTAGGAGGTGGTGACGACATTATTTCCTTAACTAAAAAGCTAGCAGAAGAAAAATAAAAATATTTTCTCCGCCCCGTTTGTTGAATGATTACTGTTGACGTTGAATTGACGTTTTAGAAGCACATTTTTCTACTCAAAACTTAGTGACCAAAGAAAATAAGTACGTTTAAACTTCAAGCTACTTAAGCCATAATTAAAACGGCTGCCTAAAAAGCGCAATGAAGCGCAGTGGTAAATAAATAAAGAAATAAAAGGAAATATCTTTATTTCCACAACTTGGGTCCATAGTTTGTTACTACACATGAAAAAGATTAAACACTATGTTAGTATACCTATTATTAGTAGCCACAGACTAATAAGAGATACTACATGTTAGTAGCTACAAATATTACAGCACTGGTGGTAGGTGTTACTCCGAACATGAATATCGTTTTTCAGAGTAGCCCCTCGGGTCAATGAGTCAAATAATGTTATACCTGGCGACACTGCAGACGAGCTGTCATGCATGTTCATATCTGTCTTTGTTAAAATTTTGCCGTTTACGTTTGAAATACACTGGCCGAATACTTTGTGATTATTTGAGTTAAAATTGCATCACTGTTGGGCTGTTTACGCTTAAATTTGTATGTTACGTGGTAATAAGTGATAATGGATTACTCCACCATCAGTAACAAGACAAGCTGCACAGAAATCGAGGACATAACCAATGGAGATCTTACCGAGAAGTACTTCTCTCTAAAAAAGCAGTACGACAACCTATCCAGCAATTTTGATGTCACAAAACAGGAGCTGCACGAAGCAACTAGAAACTACAATACAGCTTTAGACGTGCAAAAGTATTTAACGGGTGAATTAGAGTCTCATCAAGCTGAGGAGGTGCGTCGCAGAAATGAGTTGAATTCGCGGATAACTAAGCTGAATGAAGACATTTCGGCGTTACGGGAGGAACGTACTGAACTGACTGAGAGCCATGCTAAGGAAGTTAAGCAGTTTGAGGCTGAAATTCGGCGTTTAAAAGAAGAGAATGCGTTTAAAGAGGATCGGCAGACACCAGAGCGGGACACAGGGGAGTTGGATGAAGCCAGGGCCGCGTTGTCGGCGGCACTGGCCGAGGCTGCGGTGGCCAAGGCCGCGTTAGAGGAGACCAAGGCTGAGATAGCATCATGGAGGCTAAGGTAAGTTAGTCAGCCAGTATAATTCATTGTCATAGCTCAAATTCTATCTTCGTTTTTTTCTGAACCACTGATTGATTATACTGAGTAATCACTCTTTATATTTGAATCTTACGAAGTTTTATGAATGGAAAAATATATTTTGTATTTAAAGGTACATTTGGTGTCCACAATGATCTATTTATATAAATATTGTGATAGCCTTGTTAAGCTATTCAAAATATTTTTTATATGAACTGAAAACATCTTTAAATTGTTGTAACCTTACAATTAAATGGTGAGAGTGTGATGCCCCCAGAGATGAGATTTACTCTGATTGACACTAATTTAAAATATAATTAGAGTTGTACTTTTATAAATGGTCAGTTTTATGGAGCCCAAAAAATAAAGCTCATTACATTTAAATTGTCATCATTTCTCCAACAAATTAAATAATTCTTCTTATTCTGTAGTTCTTTTTTTTGGATTGTTTGTATGTGTATTTTGTATGGATGAAGCCACAACAACGGCTTCATTACACTAAATCACCTAAACGGATTTAAACTATTTTTGGTACATAGGTAGCTGGGTATCTACAGATGGTTATAGGATACTTTTTACTCGACTACGCTGAAGAGAGAAAGAAGGTGTATGAGTTTTTTCTTCCATTGCACCTTCTTGTTACCACTAAAATCTGACTTAATCGGATTTGATGTCATATTTATATTATTCTGGTGGAGACCTCTGAGATGTGTTACAAAGCCCAAGGGCTCTTCGGAGCACATTTAGACAATTTCTGTTCTACACATAGGATTGCCGCTGTCTGTTGCTACTAAGCATCAGGGGCCTGGGCCAGATCTAGGGGCAAACCAGGGTACAATACAATAACTTTATTGCACACCTCACAAAACAGAGTACAGAAAAATACATTCAAGGAGAGGTAAACAACAGGCGATCTTATAGCTAAACAGCAATCTCTTCCAGACTATCTTTGAGTAGTGCCCTGGGTGCTATTTTCGAAGGGTGCCAAATTCAGTAATATAAAGTAGTTTTTTTTTTACAAAACACCTCACGCCTGATCAATAAAATGTTTACAAGAGCTATCTCTAAATAGATTTAAAAATGAATTAATCAAGCTACTCAATGAAAAATGTTATTATAATGTGAAGGATTTCCTCTCTCATGATATCTTACAATAATATCTGAGATATTTGCATGCTAGTATGTAAGTACAAATAGCAGAATAAGCTACCTATTGTCACATAACATATAATGACACTAATGTACCTACTTATGCTTTGCAAATGAATATCTATCTATCTAATAAACAAAATATTTGTTGGTCCAGGTCGGAGGAGCTGGTCACGGAAATGGGTCAGATGCGCGAGGCCGCTGAGCACCGCAGGGACGAGCTGCGCGCGGCCGCGGAGCGCGAGGCGGCCGCGCTGGCCGACCTCGCCGAGGCGCGCGCCCTGCTGCACCACTGCAACGACTCGCAGGGGCCCGAGCATGGTGGGTACACAATGTGAGCCAGTGTGTGTGTCCACCAGGTTGAAGCCGCTGGTGTTGGAGAAGGGTCAGTGTCCCGGAGTAATGACACACAGGAGGCCCAACATGGTACAGTCAGCTGCAAAAGATAAACCCCATTATTATTATTTTTTAATAATAACAATGATTTATTTCCATTTAAACTTTGGTGGTAAATACAAGGTGTGGTAGAGTCCTTCTATTAGGTTTATTCAACCTGTATCAGGAGGCCTCACTCTTCCAATTATCAGTGTTCAACAATACAAATACAAAATGATTTAGTGTTTGAATGTGAGTGATTATAAAAGGTGGCATGGTTAGTATTTGATTTCATCACAATCAGCCAGAATTTGGCGTACAATTCTTTGACTCAATATGCATGTCATTAAAAGCAATGAAAAAAATAATCAAAATATAGCAATGTCAAACTAAAAGTAAATATTGAGAAGTATAAAAATAAATAAGTAATGAGTCAATGTCATGCATATAAAAAAATTATAAACAAACAATCACAATAATAATTCATTCTTAAATGTCAAGATAATGCATGTTAAAAAAAATAGGATAGAAATTCATTAGGCATTGTTTGTTCCAAAGTGTTCATTAACAGAGTAGAACATTCTTTGTAAACACCACTTAAATAATTTGGTTTTGGTTATTAATAATACTAACATTAAAATGGATATGAACTACTTATGTTTTATGTTTTTACATTTACCTATTTGTTTATTTATTTCTTAGCCTTTTATTATCAGGCAGTCAGTTGCAACTGATGATATCTATATCCAATTTATCTATAGTCTTAATTTGCTGTTCAGTGGTATGCTCGTCCAATTTATTTTTGAAGGTATTGACATAAGGTGCAGAAATTACATCCTCTGGTAGCTTGTTCTATGCGCTCACAACCCTGTTGCTCAGAAAGTGTGTGTATGGGTTATTGTGTGATCAGACCATTAGTCAGTTTAAAAATATCTTTGCTAGATTACCTGACAATAGAGTTGAAAGAAGATATATTTTTTTCTTCTGTTTCCGCGATTATTACTCATTGAAATAAAACAATTTAACGGATTATATCGCGTATATTATCTCATTTTAGTTCCCGACGTTTCGGAAGCTTTCCAGCTTTCCATGGTCACGGGAGGACTGGTCCTCCGAAACGTCGGGAACTAAAATGAGATAATATACGCGATATAATCCGTTAAATTGTTTTATTTCAAGATATATTTTGCTTATAAAGAAAATATAATCCATAAAAAAAAAACTTTGTTTCCAGACAACTTGGGTCCATCGGGCTTAGGAGCATGGTTCTGCTAACACAGGATTTATATAAATACGGCCGATTTTAGAGTATATTTTGTGGGGAGTCCTCGGTGCGCGAGTCCGACTTGCACTTGGCCGGTTTCTTAATATTCTACGCACTATTGTAATTAAGTTTCTTTGTCAAAGGCTCCAACTGTCTCCATGTCTCTCATTTACGTACTTTTGGTCATAATTAAACAAGGACCATTAAACAAGAGGACTGTCAATTGCCGTACTTTCGATTGTGCCTGAAACGAAATATTCAGACAAAAACTAGATGGCGCTTAAAAACTAAACATTGAACGCTCATTGAAACATAGAAAAGTAACAATTAGTTTGTAAACAGCTAATTATAAATGAATCGTAACATTTAAATAATGTGCTATTCAAGCATGCAAAGTTGTGGAATTCTCAATAATAATTCTTATACATTGTATGGAGATTGAGAATCCTCTTATAGTCTTGAATGGTCCATGTAATTAAAGATTGCGCATGATTGAGTCACACAAATCCATTAATTTCTTGCGTTTTCTCATTGCAGCGGTGAAAGGCAACTCCATTTTTGCAGAAGTAGAAGACAAGAGACAAGAGATGGTCAAAAACCTGATACAGATGAAACAAACCAATGCTAGAGTGAGTATATTTTTGAAATTTTTGTATGGATTTATTGAATAAATAATCATAAATAATCAGGGACAATTTTAGACAAATAGACGTTGTCCCTAACTAAGCAAAGCTTGTACTATGGGTTAAGGTGCGTTCACATTTGTATCATTTGCCCGATCAGATCTTCGTCGCGTGGCATGATCGCGTGTCACGATCATGCGTTTGGACGTTGCGCCGATCCGATCGCTCGAAATCCATGTTGCTACGCGTATCACACACTTAGATCGGACAAGCGGGGCGTGATCGCCGCGCCGATAGTGAGCGTCCAAGCAGCGCGATACGCAATGCCACGCCACGGTTATCGGATACGAGCAAATGATACAAGTGTGGACGCACCTTTAGGCGACGATATATAAAATACATTATAATCCGTAATAGTGCACTTGCTAAGAGACATTATCAATTCTTGGCTCCGTATATTTATAATAAATTGTTGAAAGATGCTAATGTTAGCGAACTAAGTAGAGTTTGGCAAACAAAACTTGATATTAAAAATATGCGGCAAATTTGAAAACATCATGACCTGGCAATACGGAATGCATAGAATCGAATTAGGTTTTATAATTGACAGCTTTTTAAATATGTAAAATTGTTGTCATATAAAGAATTCTTTTTCAAGGTCAATATCATGTTTCTCTGGCCTAACTCTAACAATGACATAAAAACTAAAATTAAAAGCAGACTTAACTATGCAGAAGTTGAAGAATTGATGAGTGTAATATCATGAATACACACATGCACACTCACACACACAGACACACACTCACACACAAACACACACACACACACACACACACACACACACACACACACACACACACACACACGCACACACACACACACACACACACACACACACTGCTAATTACACACTGCTAGCTGTATCTACTTATTTAAATAAATATAAGTCTAATATTGTAACTTTTATATAAATAAATAAATAAATAAATAAATATTACGGGACAATTTTTACACAAATCGCTCTAGTCCCATGGTAAGCTCAATAAGGCTTGTGTTATGGGTACTAGACGACGATATATTTAATAGATATATTACATATATACATAGAGAACATCCAAGACTCAGGAACAAATATTTATGCTCATCACACAAATATTTGCCCTTACCGGGATTTGAACCCAGGACCTCAGCTTCGCAGGCAACATTACTCCCACTGAGCCAAACCGGTCGTCAAAATTATATTATATATTATTATATATTATTATTATATACTTAAATTGGGAAGGAACTGGCCCTCAAGGCACAGGGAAACCTATTTTGAGAGTCAGGGTATTGTTAAAATGTATGTACCTTGAAGTTACAATAAAGAATTATTGTTATACTTAAATACATAGAAAAGATCCAAGACCCAGGAACAAACATTCGTGTTCATCACTCAAACATTTGCCCTGGCCGGGATTCGCACCCGGGACCGCCAGCTTCGTATGCCGTTGTGCAACCATCTGAGCCAAACGTATCGTCTAATAAACATGATGACTGGGTATGAAAATCAAACTTCTAATTCGTCCGTCAGCTAGAAAATAAAAAAACATTGGACACGTATTTTTTGCTTTTTCATAATAATAAAAAAATACTCGGGATAAATCCCATTGAAGTTTAGTGGGGTTCGTGACGTCACTCCTAAGTAAGATTTGTACTTAGAAGTGACGTCACGCGACATTTTAACTCAATTTATCGCTTTTATTTTTTGATTGTGTAAAAAAGTGTCCGATATTTTTTATTAATCTACAAGGCTGGCTAATTATTAAAATTGAGTCATCATCTCTATTACAACTGTTGGTTTCCAGCTAAGGAGAGATCTGGCCAATAAGCAGTCAGAAGTCGATGCGCTCTTACACGAGAAGCAGACTATCTGGGAGCAGCAGGCCGGCGCTGCCGCTCACTACGACAGGGAACTTATTGGTATGTCTTCATTATATTATTACAAACTTATAAGAAATCGTACAACAAATGTTCTTTTTTCAATCATGAAATGAAATATTGAGGCTGCGAAGTATGACGTTTCAGGTGCGGCTAGGACAAGAGGTCGTTAATGGAATTTCATACAAATCATACAGGCCTAGGCCGGCAAAGTCCTCTTTTTTAATTTCCATTCTACATAAATTTGTGGCACAGGCATGACAAACTGCCACTATGCGTATTAAAAAATAGAACTTAGATTTTTTTGTTGTTAATTTCATTGCACTTGAAAAAAGCACTATACATTAGAGATGGGCGGTGGGTAAATACCCAAGGTGTTAATCGGGTATTTACCCGGTATTTACCCAATCTACCGGGTATTCACACGTTTCTACCCTATTTGCTGAGTATAAACTATTTGTACTATATTTATTAAAAATATGATTGAATTAGGGGTAGAAATGTTACAAAATAGGTATAATCCATTGTTAGGAAGATTTGCGTCGATCTAGATTTCGTATGGATCCCGACTGTTTAAAATCGCTATGTTCCACATTAGAATTTATTATTTGTTTTATGTGAGTATCGATTATGAATCATGAAATATTTTTTCATTATAACTTAACACATTTCTAGGGTACCGGACTCGTTTTTTATTTTTTTTTATGTTTACTCATAAATATTACATTTAATAAAAATATATTTATAATAAATGTCTTTTTAGTTGATTACCAGTTACCACATTGAATTATTCACTTACTAGCTTCTGCCCGCGACTTCATCCGCCTTAAATAATATTTTTTCGCGATAAAAGTGGTCTATGTCTTTCCCTGGGACTCAAACTATCTACATACCACATTTCATCCAAATCGGTTCAGCGGCTTAATCGTGAAGAGGTAACAGACAGACAGACACACTTTATCTATTTGCGAACTTTTCTTTATTCAATTCTAACACCGTGTTTAGTTTTAAAGCACCACCTAGTTTTTGCCAGAATAGCTCCTTGCGATCGGAACACGATCCAAAGTATGGCAATTGTCAGTCCTCTTGTTTGAATGCTCCTTGGCCAATAAAAGCTAGTCACACAAATTTAATGAAATGAATGATACGACAAACTCTAATTTCTCCCTCTTTAGTTCATGTATCTTTCATCAACGTTTTTCATTCAACCGCGACTATCCTTTGTGGTGATATACGAGTACGAGCAGTGCCGTAACCAGCCTTTTATGCGCCCTGTGCAGGCTTCTATAAATGCGTCCGTGAAAAATATTCTGTTTGTGGTCCTGGTAATTTCTGCGCCCCTTCAGGTTCTGCGCCCTGTGCCTGGGCACCGCTGGCACCGCCCTATTTACGGTTCTGTATACGAGTAAGAACACCAACTTATGTGTTAATGCACTTTGTGAAGAATCGAATACATACCTTCACCAGCTTTGAAGTTTCTTAATAGGGAATATGCATGATTTTTTATTTTTGGTTGATTAAATAAAAGCTCATTAATGTAACAGTAGACAAAAATATTTTTAAGGACGATGAATAACTATAAAAATAACCAAGATATAAGTCTACAAACATTTGATTCTATCTCTTTCTAGCAAAACAGAATTGAATATGGAGTTTATATGACCGGAGTGTACGTAACAGTACAAGTCGGACCTCTGTCAAATCGCTGTCTAATTAGTTGTTTAAAATGCCTATATCATGCGTATTTCTTGGCCGATTTTAATTTTAAAATCACTTATTGTAATCGTTTTTACGGTACTTTGATATTTTTTTAAGAAAAACGATAATACAATTTCATGCATGTACAGTCAGGGAATTTAAAGGTATGTCACTTTTGAACCTTAATACCATTACATACAGTCGAAAAGTGACAAACCTTTAAATTCCCTGACCGTACCCTATTGTACGAACTTCTTGCTGTTTCGCCTAATGTTTGACTGGCAACGAATGTTTCATTCATTTCATTTACATTGTGTGTGAAGTAGGCACATAGATTAAAGCTAGACATTGTTAAGGACACAAATTAAAAATAAGAATTAGTTACGAGTACACTAGGCCATTAAACATATCAAAAAAAATATTATAGCAATGAAAACGTCATGTCGTAATAAATAATATCTCTTAATAAAACAAATAATAAATAAACGAATTAAAAAAATATTATCAGGAGTTATCTAATGTAATTATGTCAGCATTGTTCAAATAAATAAATTATTCAATTTTTAAGTTAATAGATTAGAATGTCGATTAAGTCGAGTTATAATTGTTAGAAGGTTGACTGATATCATTCATTACTCATGTAATCCTCAATGCAATAAAAGGATTTCTCTAAGAGGTACTGCTTGAGCCTTGCATTGAACATTTTACTATTTGTTATTGTTTTCAATTCCATTGGCAACCTGTTGAAAAGACGCACGGATTGGTAGTGTGCCGCATGTTTCACAACGTTCAGTCTGGGGACAATGTTGCAGGGAATGTCCTTACGTCTTGTTGCAAATCGATGTTCTCTTTCTTTCGTGTTCTCCCATTTATTTAGGTGCTTCACAAAATCTATGAGTAGCACGAGAATATAAAGACATGCCACAGTTAAGATGTTGAGATCAAGGAAGTGTGCTCTGTCTGAGGGATTCGAACGATAATGCGTATGGCTCTTTTTTGCAAATTGAAAGCGGAATCAATATTATAATTATAGCTGTTGCCCCATAGTTTTATGCTATACCGCAACTTGGCTCCAACTAAAGCATGGTAAACCATCTTGAGCTGCCTTATCTGTAACACATCCCTCAGGCTGCGAAGAGCATAGCAAGCAGAGCTTATTGAGTTACTTAGAGCCTGAATTTCATGTTTCCAATTTAAAAGCGCGTCAATATGGATTCCCAAAAATTTTACAGTATTCGTTTGTTAAATTTTCTCTCCATTGAGTCTTACGACTAAGCTGTCCGAGTTTCTACTAGTGGCTTTGAATATATTTTAATATAAATTATTGACTTCAAACCATTTGTTAGAAACTACCAGAGCAGCATTCACCCTGTCATTCAGCTGAGGCGTATTGTCTGCTGAGATTACCGCATTAGTTTCATCTGCGAAAACAAATAGGTTAGGTAGTGCATGGTACTGAGCGAGTTACGTGATTAAAAAGGTCGTTTAGGGGCACTGTGAATAATAGAGGTCCAATTATTGATCCTTGGGGGACGCCTCGATTAATAATTATCATTTTAGACCGGACCTCAGCTTCAGTACCGTTTACCTCCGACTTCAGTTCGATGAACTGTTTTCTGTTGGTGAGATAGGATTTAAATAATTTTAGTACATCATCTCTAATTCCAGAATGCTCCAATTTACTTAATATAATGTTATGTTCTATAGTGTCAAACGCCAAGCTGAGGTCCAAGAAAACCCCCGCTACTTTTTTTATGTCATTTAGCTGGGTGACAACATCGTGAATCAATGTGTCAATTGCTTCACTCGTTCCAATACTTTTTTGGTACCCAAATTGACGGCCGTTTTGTATATTGTTACGAACAAGGTGCTTTTGCAATCGAGTCTTCATAAGTTTTTCAATTTTTTTTGATAAAACTGGTAGCAAAGAAATTGGTCTGTAATTCGTCGGATCACTTTGTTTGCCTTTTTTATGTATAGGCAATATTTTGGCGATTTTCAACTGATCTGGGAAAACACTTAAATCATAGCAGTCATTATAGAAAGTAGCAAGCGGCTCGGATAGCAGGTCCACGTTGTAATTCTATGTGTATTAACGTCAATGCTTATTTACGGTCTATCCGTGTGGTAATGTTTACAAATATAATGTTACAGACAGCTACTCGGAGCGTATATCGCAGCTGGAAGACTTGTGCGAGCGACAGCGCAGAGAGCTAGCACGCTGGTTCCGCTCGCTGCGAGAAGCCTCGCCGCCGGCAGCGCCCGCGCCCGGCTGGCTGCCCGCCGTGCTCGACCACCTCAAGTGAGTCACTAGTGTAATATCGCTGCGAAATCACACTCTCTGCTCTGACCGTTTGGGTGGGTTGTTGTAACCAGCACGCCGGGTTTGACGCTCCGGCCTCGGCGTTACGCGTATGCTTGGCCTTCGGCTGCGCAACGTTGACGCACTATTCCGCCGATACCCGGAGCGCATACCGCAACTGAAGGAACGGGCGAGCGAGAACGCTGTCAACTCTCGCATGGGTCCCGTTCTCTGGCCGGCAGCACGCTCGGCCTGTTGTAACGTCGGCATGTGGTCCCCAGATGCGAGTGCGAGCGGCTGCGGGCCGAGGTGCTGTCGCTGGGCGCGGCGCAGCTGGCGAGCGCGGCCAGCGTGCGTGACCTGCGCCGCAAGCTGGCCGTGCTGGCCGCCGGGGCCAAGTCGCCCGAGCCCGCCGAGTGCAAGGACCAGGAGGAAGTCCCCGTGTACAAGACCGTGCAGGCCAAGAGACTCACGCCGGAGGAGGTTAAGAAGAAAGTCTCCTTCAATTAGAATGATTGAGATCATTCTACAAAAAATATTATTGTACATTTTTTTTTACAATATTTTTCCCAAAAACTAGCAAAATAGCTAAAACGGAAACTGACGTCACACAGTTCATCCAATATTGCCACTATAAAAATAGTCCTTTTCCGGTTATCCGTTTGACATCTTTCGACGCATGACACTATTGACAGTTAATTTCATATGCCCGGCTTATACGGCTAATTACAGTACATTTACTGCATTTTAATCGAAAATATCAATGCTGCATTTGCCGTACCGTATAAGGCAGGTATATAGGCTCACCAACACATACTCATCTTTTTGTTTTTTTCTAAGCCACAGAAAAATCTGTTATTGTTTTCTGACAATAAGGAGGCTTATTCCTCCCTATAAACAAAATTTCAAGATTTTTGGAATTTTTCATCCATTCCCCATTATCTCTTAATTAGCTAATTTTATTTTCACGATTTCATGGTTAAAACCCCATAGTAAAAGTTGCTCAGTGTGACCCTCCCCATTATGTCTGTCCTTTCCCCTCGTGACCCCAAAATCGTCCAGTATAATTCGTCTAAATAATATAAATAAAAATATCAAAAATTACCCAATTAAGAGTCCGCAGCAAGCTCGGCCGAATTTCACCTTCCCATACAAACGGAGTTTCGTTCTCATTTTAAAACTACGTGTTGGATTGTAACAAAACTTTGCATACACAATGACATGAGATATATCTAGGCCGGAAATTAGTTTATATGGCTCCACTTTATAAAACAAACGAAATACAGTAAAAATAAGTTTTGTATGAAAAACTTAAATTCGCTGTGTTTTTTTTACTATGGTATCTGAAGCTACATAAACTAATTACAGGCCTGCATATACCTTAACTTATTCTAAGTACAAAGTTTCAGAACAAAATAGCCAGTCGTTTTAAAATAAGAGTGTAACTACGTTTGTATGGAGAACCAAGCTTGCTGCGGACTCTTAAGTACAGAATGCAACTGTGATCCAAATTATCAATACTGTTCATGTGTATAAGTTGAATGCCATCTATTTCGCATATTTTTGTACGTTCGAAATGTATTTGGCATAACAAGTCTCGCATAATTGATTGGCGCCGAATGTTATTTTCGCATAAATTCTATTGCGCAGAAGGCGCCAATTTTCCGAATCGTATTTTGTTCGAATATTGTATTCGCTTAATACTGACTTGGCCGAGTTTAATTACAAATAAACTAGTTTATTATATTTATAAGTTGACATAGTTTCGTTAGTCCGAAACCTTGACCACAACCATGTCTGAAACGAAAGTAAACAGGGAAATAAAGAAACGCATTAAAAAAACTGGACCATTCCACCTTCAGCCTAATTAGATTAATTAGTTTACTTGAGTCCTTCGTCTTCTTGTAGTGCCGCTCCAACTAGTGAAGGTTGGCAGTCAGCTCCGCATATTTATCTTGGTCTTTGGCGAGGTTGAAAAGCTCCGTTTCACTTGTGATTCCAGTCCATTCTCGGATGTTTCGCAGCCACGATTTCTTCCTGCGCCCGACAGCTCTCCTCTCTCTCTGAGTCCTTCAGAATAGAAATAGAAGCCCCGTAAAGCGGCGCATCGTTGACATGCACACATCCCTCAGCATAAAAAAATCATTCCAAATTTCCAAACCATTCTTCAAAATTTCCCAGGATTGAAAAAAAAACTTATTGATTAAGTAGGCGAAATTAGATTATGCAAGAGTAACATTCTGCGTAATTAATTTACGCGAATGCGAATTTATGTAATTTTGCATTTGGAATTAGCATGTTATCCATAAAAAATATTGTGCCAAGAATGGCAATGCGTAATACGTATATGCGAAGATTGGTTATGCGAATTAAGTTTATGCTCAATTACAATTATGTATATACTGATTATGCGATGAAGAGTTATGACAAAATAGCATAAAAAAGGGTATCCGTATATTTTTAACAATAAAACAAAGACGGCAAAGTAATAAATGTGTACAAAGGCGAACTTCCCTTTAAGTGAACTCTTCCAGTTAACCTTAGAGCAAATGAGAAGAAGAATAAACATCAATGCAGATAGACAAACCAATAAGTTAATACTTCATATCTTATTGGACCAAAGGAGGGAACTTTTACTGTATCTCATTTGTGACGTCATTATCTATCACAATATTCCACCATACAATATAGTCAAGCGCAGTAAGTCCGAGATCTCACAAGAAACTCACGCCGGAGGAGGTTAAGAAGGAAGTCTCCTTCAATAAGAGCACAAAAAATCTCAATAGGTGTCGCTTTACCAGTAGTATAAACATTGTAATAAAGCATTCTAACTATAGTCCTATGCAAAGTTAAGTGATCCATGATATTATATATCGATACCCTTTTTGTATATGATCTTTTTATAGTCGTAAAGAGATAAAAAAAAATATTAAAATGGTTTGATCACATGGTCCATTATAATTTAGGCGTGCTCAAGATAAGAGAAGATAGGCTATTTCTAGGCGGGCATGATAAATCCTCAGCCGCATTGTCACTTAACAACAGGTGAAATTGTAGTATCAATAAAAAAAGAAAATAAAAACGTAGGTACCGTCGATTGGGGTTACTTTGATCGACGGGGTAACATTGATCACTCATTTTTAATCCATAAGAAATTTGTTTGTAAACGCGTTTATGAGATTTTATAGGTAAGGATGACAACCTCGTTAAAAAAAACATCTTTGACGCGATCAGAAATACACTCCTTCTAGTTTAAAAATTAATGATCAATGTTACCCCGTTGATCAAAGTAACCCCAATTGACGGTAATAATTTTCACCATGCCTATATGGAGCCATGGTCATTCAGGGTAAGCAGTGCCTTTGTGCCTATATGGATTGCACGCCACTAAGTGCTGATAACACCCTGTTTTAAGCTTAGAGCGTTTAACGAATGCAGATGACAAGCCGTGTCATTACCGAACAAATTTTTCATGCATTTATAGCGGGGGGTGAGGTAAACACGTACAGCACACTACGGAAATATTTCTATTTCTACAAACGCACAGAATTAAAAGAAATTATCTACAAACAAAATAACACCCACACACTGACAATATACCGTATAAAGTAACCGGAGATTTCGCGACTACTTTGGCAAAGGGGAATGTGTTCGTATGGCATCTTCATTAGTTAAATGCCCTTAGCGCATTTTAAGTAATATGTGCCTTAATTACGTTACGTATTAAATAAGATCAACAATTTTTTGTAATATAATGTAATAACTATTTGTAACAATGTAATTGAATTACGTTAGCGGTTACCCAAGTTGTGATATTCTTGTACTCTCGGAATGGATCGAAACATGTCCAGTACTCGATTTTTACGCAGGGATCGAATACCGGTAATTTTGCCATACAGAATAACCGGTATTTAATTTCGGTATCTCACTTATTATTAGCGATTTTTGTATTTCAATGAGCTGAATCCAAAGTTAATAATGATTACCTGAATACTATTTAACAAACAATTTAAAGTATCGAGAGTTTGGTAAGTTATATCATGTTAAATTAATACCGATAACGATCCCCGTTTTTACGTCGTGAATAACCGCTTATGTAATCGAAATATGTCTGAGTCTAGTTCTCTAATCAAAATTATGTAATTGATTTACACGTATGAGTATGAATACACATATTTAAAATACTTAATAAATGTTTATTTATAATGTTCAACCCAAGGCAGTTTTTCCCATACATTTCTGCGTAACGAATTACCCCAAGGGGCTCCAAGCGGAAATGTACGGTTTTTCATGGTTTTTGTTGTGTATCTACTCCCTGGAACGACGAAAATAACTTGCGAACCTTGGTATTATGATAGTTCAGTTTTTATTTAAGGCGAAGGGGTGGGAAAATCACTGAAATCGAGGTGTTTTTGTGCAATTTTATTGATATTATATGTAGCATGTAGAGATCTGAAAAGTAACTCTTCAGGACACATATATACTTAATTATGAGTTGATAGAGTAAGTTCGTTCCTATCTGATGTAACTAGGCCTAAAAACTATATTTAAGAGCAGGTTTTAAAAAATCTTCTACATCTTTTTTTCCGCCTGTAAGCAATTCTACATTACCAAATTTTGCACGTGTACTTTAAAAACTTTGGTCTACTAACTGATAGGAAACAACTTAGTCTAATTTGTGTAATACGGAGTTTAGACCCAAAATCAACTTTCGCCTACGACATTTCTACGAAGTCAACGTACTAAATATTAGATCAGTGTAAAAGCGTAGGCGCTTTAGCAGTGAAATCGACGTTGCGTGCTCGCGATACGCTACGGCGGCGCGGCGTGCGCTTACGCTGTTGCCAGCTCGCTTCCATCTATCTATCCATAGCGATAATGTTTTTGAATTCATTCCGTCAACTGATTGCGTTGTTATGTTTTGAAGTGTTCTATTCTACGATTTAGTACCAGTATAATAGGGATGATGACTAAATTTTAAAAATTAGTCCGTCTTGTAGAATAATAAAAATATTGGACACGGATTTTTCTTTTTTTACTTATTCGATAAATAAAGACGATACATTGAGTCAAAATGTCGCGTGACGTCACTCTTAAGTACAAATTTTACTTAGGAGTGGTTTATTTCGGGGATTTGTCATGTTGTTCTGTATGTTATTGTTTGTGTTATTTGACATTGATCTTGGTGTTTTGTGCGGCGCGGCGTGAGTCGTTCCGTGCGACGTAGTTGCTTGGAGATTCTTGAGTCCCTAACACTTGGGAACAAGAACGGTGGCGGTGGTGATGGTAGTGATGGTGGTGGTGGTGGTGATGGTGGTGATGATGGTAGTGATGGTGATGGTATGGTAGTGGTGGTGTTGATGGTGATGTTGGTGGTGATGGTGTTGTTGATGATGGTGGTGGATGGTAGCGGTGGTTGTGGTGGTGGTGATGGTGGTGATAGTGATGATAATGATGGTGGTGGATGGTAGTGGTACCATCACCATAACCATCACCATCGCCACCATTATCACCATCAACACCATTACCACCACCACCATCATCATCATCATGACCACCATCACCACCACTACCACCACCACCATCATCCACTACCATCCACCACTGTCACCATCATCACCATCATCACCACCACCACCATCATCATCATCACCACCATCATCATCACCACCATCACCACCACTACCACCACCACCATCATCCTCTACCATCCACCACTGTCACCATCATCACCATCATCACCACCACCACCACCACCATCACCGCCACTACCACCACCACCATCATCCTCTACCATCCACCACTGTCACCATCATCACCATCATCACCACCACCACCACCACCACCACCATCATCATCATCATTATCATCATCATCATCATCACCATCATCACCACCATCATCACCATCAACGCCACCACCACCACCATCATCATCATCATCACCACCGTCACCACCACCACCATCATCCACTACCATCCACCACCGTCACCATCACCAGCATCCCAATCATCACCATCACCACCATCCCAATCATCACCATTACCATCACCACCATCATCATCATCATCACCACCACCATCCACCACCACCATACACCAATGATCATCCAATCCTGTATACCAGTAGATACCCCCAGGGTCCATCAGAATCTGGAAAATGGTTGACAGTCCGGAAGGTTTTTATATCCTTCCGAATCCGTAATTTAAAATAGGCACAAACAAAAATCTTTCTATTGACACAACACATAATTTCAGCAAGCAGCAAGGTCAAAAAAACAAACTGGAATAAAGTAGCCTCAAAACAAGCGCCACCGTACTGCAAAAGGAGTCGATAGTTCACAACTAGTCAATGCGCGATACGACAAGTCGAGAGAGAGCATCTAATATGTACTAGATGGCGCGCGCGCTCGAAGTATTATGTTTGGGCCGAACGAGCAAGGTCATTTCCCAATCTCTTAGTCTTAATACTGTATCGCATTCGGAAATTTGAATATAATTTCATGTATTTATAGAAGGTGCGCTTAGCAACTTCGTTGTGGAGGAGAAAAAAAATACAACTCTGAGCGTAATCGGATAAAAAGTATCCTAAGACCATCTGGAGATACCTGGCTACCCGTGTACCAAAAATAGTTTGAAATCCGTTTAGCCGATTTGATGCCGCAACGATACAAAAAATCAAAAAATATATATTTCCATTCAGTGACCTCCAAATATTCCGTCAAAATATATTTTTTTAATATCTTCAATGTACAGACATTTCATTTTTTCAACTTTATATAGTATAGAATAGATTATGATTTTTATAGAGGTCTATAAGAATAAGGGTAGCGTATGATGTCTCCCAATAAACCTTTAAAAGATTCAAAACCTATGCCTAATTGTTCATTATGAAAACAGTATTTATATTGTTTTGGACGGGCGACATAAATCGGTGTGGATTAACTCATTATTTTACAAGAAGATGCCCGCAACTTCGTTCGCGAAAGAGAAAAATGTCATAACCCTCGTTTTTACTTCAGTGTAGTCGGGTAAAAAGTATCCTATAACCATCTGTTGGATACCCAGCTACCCGGGTACCAAATAGTTAAAAGCTGTTTAGCCGATTTGGTGTGATGAAGCCACAACAACACATACGAACATACATATACGAACTCCACCACGTCATCAGCCACGGCGGTGTAAATGGTAAGAGTCAGATTTGTACCCCATTCCTCTCTGTTCCGCGCCGCCTCCCGCCAATCGGGTGTTTCAAGGCCACACAGATCCTTCTGCGCCTCTTAGCGCTATCTTGGACGGCCAGTCGGCGTTTTCCACTCGGTTGCCCCTGACACACCTTGACGGCTCGATCGTCTCCCATCCCCAAGTGACCCAGCCAGCGGAGACGTGTGGCTTTGATCTCCCAGATCCTTATTCTTCCGTTGTGTCCAGCTTCCATCCTTATCCCTAATCGGCCCCAGAATAGGCTCATGTCCTAAAAAAATATAATTAGTCCGACAGTTTGATTATCAGAAAATATTGGACATGTATTTTTTCTTTTGTCAATTAAACAAAAAACTATGAAGATATAGCCCGTTAAAATTTCCCGTGACGTCACGCCGTGCGACCGTTTAACGCACGGCGTGACGTCAAGCACCCCCACTTCCAAACGATGACTCGCTTTATCTTTGTCTTTTTTTGTTTGATTGACAATAGAAAAAATACGTGTTTATTATTTTTTGATAATCTAACTGGCAGACTAATTAGTACAATTTTTTTACCCAGGAAACTACCAGCAGTTTTAATGATGTCTGACGGTCGGATATGGCTACCAAATATGGTGAAAACAATGGAGTTTTGGTTGTGAAAAGTGATCTATTAAAGAGTGTAAGATGATGATGATTATAAGTTTTCGCCGTGCCTGGGAGACTAGGTCTTGGCTGTATATGCGGATCGGATTTTCGATACAAGGAAAGAAGCATAAAACAAGACATTTATTTGCACTAGGCATAGCCTGTCTCGCGAGTAACCAAAATCCATACTAATATTCTAAATGCGAAAGTGTTTGTCTGTCTGTTACCTCTTCACGCTTAAACCGCTGAACCATTTTAGATGGAATTTGATGCGGAGATAGTATGAGTCCCGGGGAAGGACATAGGCTACTTTTTATCCCGGAAAATACTTTTATCCGCGATAAAGAAATTGAAGGCAGACGAAGTCGCGGGCAGAAGCTAGTAGTCTCATATATATGGCTACCTATCTTGGTGGAAACAATGGATGTGAAAAGTGAACTATTAAAGAGAGTAAGATGATGATGATAATAAGTTTTCGCCGTACCTGGGAGAGTAGGTCTTGGCTGTATATGCGGATGGAGTTTTACACTAGGCACGCATAGCCTGTCTCGCGTGTAACCAAAATAAATAATTTACAAATTATAAACAGGAATGATAATGATATTTTGCGTATTTGGATATGTATGATATGTATGTCCGTGTGTGTATGTAAATACTATACTTAACTATACTCAGAATTATTTAACTACTCTTAGATTGCTTTCATACACATGTAACGCTTAAACTGCTGAACCAATTTAGATGAAATTTGGCATGGAGATAGATTGAGACTCTAGAAAGGGCATAGGACAGTTATAATCCCGGAAAATGCACGGTTCTAGATAAAGGTTTCAAGATAAATTACATAGAAGGCCACGAGGGTGAAGCCGCAGTTAAATCTTATTATTTATTATTATTATTCTGAGCCAGTTATGTCCCACTGCTGGGCAAAGGCCTCCCTCTTCTTCCAATGTTGTCTGCTCTAGGCGGTTTTTGGCCATTCCTTAAGAAAGGAGTCTAGTTCATCCCGCCATCGCGGTTGAGGTCTGCCGCGTCTCCGTTTAAAGCTATCGGGTCTCTCTGGCGATCTTGGCCCACAGCTCAAGTGGCAAACATGACCAGCCCAGTCCCACTTTAACCTGGCCGTCTTCCGAGCTACGATTCTTTGAGTTTGGAAGCGCAGCGTGGTGTTCCGGACACGATCCCTAGTAAAATCTTAGTAAGTAATAAATAAAAGAGGTTCTGTCAGAGGTACTCAGATTGAAACCTAAAAATGTAAGTTGAGTCGGGCCGCGGAGCGTTTCAAACACAGCACTTTTATGAAACGATTTTTTTACATCATACGTGACGAAATTCGATGAATTTTTTTAGTAGCGATAGAAAATAATGCCTTGCCTACCTTATGCCTAAAACTCCGATGCCTTTGTCAATTTTATTCACCAGTAATTTGTTTCATAAAAGTATCGGCGGTCGAAACACTCCGCGGCCCGACCGGCCCCTGTATTGACTAACGCGTTTGACGCTCGAAATCAGAATCAAGTGTCATGATTTTGTATAGGCTATGACAGTTGATTCCGATACCAAGTGTCAAAATTTCGTTAGGCAATAACCCCGCCGATTTCCTCCCATTTCCATCGAAGACGGTTAGAAAATAAGAAAAAGATGTCTAGGTCATCACATCAAATGCACGGCATTACCCGCGCATTGTCAACACGGCATTGTCATTGTCGGCTAAGGCCGACACAAAGGGCGTTTCCTGAGGGTCGGACCCTCGCGCCATCGGCCGCATCAATCAAAAAGCACTAATGAGGGGGGAATTAATCGAAATGAGATCGGACTAGAGTTAAAGTCGCGATAACGAATTTGGGGTTCTTTGGTTCATTTCCAATATTATCACATTCTTTGTTCTACTTTCGATCACATTATGTTAATTATTTTTACAAATAGAGACTCAAATGAAAAATTACCAGTCGATGAAAAAAAAGTTAAATTGTAGAATAAACCAATGTTAACCTTTTGACTGCCACAGTCGGCAAATCAAATCATAGATTATTCGTGCCACTGACGCCATCGTCGGCATAAGCAGACCAAATTTCAAGGCTCAAGAACTCCGAATATAATAATATACGGTCATTTGTAGCGTATACTTTGTAGGGAACCCTCGGTGCGTGAGTTCGACTTGCACTTGGCCGGTATTTTTATGTTATAGGGGGCAAACGAGCAGATCACAAATGTACGAGTGTAATGCTACGCTAGCGGGGCACTTCAGCTTGAAAAACTCACATAGAGTCTGCTGACAACTGTGCGTTTTTCTAGAAATTTCCTGCCTCGTACGACTGAACTGTGGAATAAATTGCCACCTGCAGTATTTCCGGACCGATGCGACCTCAAGCCTTCCGTACCTGAAAGGCCGGCAACGCACTTGTGACTCCTCCGGTTATGCAAGCGTCTCTGGGCGACGGTGATCGCTTACCATCAGGCGACCCGTCTGGCTCGTTTGCCTCTTTTGTCATAAAAAAAAGATGAACAAAGATGATACAATCAATCAATTTGGTGTTTAAAGTACTACTCAGTTCTGAACTTGTGATCCCTAGTCTTTTACGAGTACTTCCTATCCACTAACTCGATCATTATTGCCCAAACAATGTCAACTAAATACAATTCAAATCGCTTTGGGCTTATAACTACTAAATTGCATTTTACCTCTTTATCAATATTTCCAGAACACTCAAAACTTCTTGGCCTCAAAATAACTAAATTGTAGAATGCCTAATTTTTTTTCTTATAACCCTGGAATCTTATTATGCCTGAATTTCAAAATAGCTTAGTCTCATAATGCCTAAATGTCAAAACACTCATGGCAAAACAACATATTCTGTATTTATTATCCAACTGTCATTCGAAAGAAGGAATTGTGCATTTCAATCTGTAGGTATTTAGAACACCCATAGCAAGCTTTGCTTAGTTTGGGACTAGGTCGATTTGAGCAAGATTGTCCCCGATATTTATTTACGTACGAGTTATAACGAAATATCGATATTACATCCTGAATTTAGTACGGAACCCTCTAGTCGCATTACAAAAGCGATTGTCAATTTAGGGAAGCGTGGAAGATGAATCAAACGCCGGCATTGTTGCGGGGAGTTCAATAACAATATTTCACATGCTGTAGATTGAAACATTATAGATCGCGATCTTGTTCCAGCACCCGTATGTGTATTGAAGTATTGGACCGTCTGGGCCTTCGTGTTGCGACTGCTACACGAGTTGACAGCTAAGAACTAAGCTTGGGCATTACTAGTTCAAATTGTACGATTATAGGAAATTTAAATTGAGTTTGATAAACATAAAACTCCAATACTTACGTTCTGTTGACGTAAAAAAAGTAAACGGAATTTAAATTTTATTCTTGATTGAAACAAATTTTGTTTTCACCTCACTAGCTAGGAAAAGTTTCGTTTCCAGCGCCAAATGTGCGTGGAAAAGTTCATTTTATCCGCTAGCGTGGAAAAGTAATTTGAAGTTCGAATTTATATTTTTTTAATATTTTCTTCTGTTTCCGCGATTATTACTCATTGAAATAAAACAATTTAATGGAAATGCTGCTTGGTAAATTATTAGAATAAAATAATTAAGCCCTTCTGGCACATGTGTAACTGTCTTTACAGCTTAGGCCCATCTGGCATGTATGTACACCTTTATTTGTGTTTTTTCAAAAAAATAGGTAGTTTGCACAAATTGTAACTTTGATAGAGGAAAATACATCTTTTCTCAGTCCTCCCGTGACCATGGAAAGCTGGAAAGCTTCTGAAACGTCGGGAACTAAAATGAGATACTCGTAATATACGCGATATAATCCGTTATATTTTTTTGTTTTGTTTTCTTATGAGTTTGTTTCGTAGGTTCATTATCACTAGTTTTAATTGAAAAATAATACATTTTTAATAATTAATTTTATAATTTTTCGTACATATAACATTTTCCTAATCCTCGCTGTAGTGAGGTGAACAGTGGTGTGTTTCGCACGGCTGCAAAATTGTTTGGCTTCTCGTGCCTTAGAAGCCTTCTTACGCTCAGGAATCTATATTTGAACGACTCGCACCGCTCGTGGTTCAATTTTAGATTCCTTCGCTTACTCGGCTCTCAACCGCACCAAATAACAACTTTGCAGCCTTGCGTAAAAAATAACTATATTTCTAATTTACTTGAACAATACCCCAATATGGGTAGTGTCCAAGTAAAGAAAGTTTAATAGTTTATCAACCCGATTATATTTAAATAGCGTGTAACCTATCAGTTTTGTAACGAAACATCGGCCGATGTTTCGTTACAAATTAGTCATTAACACCTTCGCAACCGACATTTTCGTAGCGCTCTACGCTCGTAGCCAATAGCCATAAACTTGCTACGAGCCGAGCGGGCTCGCGGTCGTGAATGTGTTAATTGACAATCACCAAGACTCTGTGTTCTTACCTTCAGCTTTACAGCACCCGCATTCACGGGGTAAGCGTCGGGAACTCAAATGAGATAATATACCGTAAACCAACTTAATTCTTGGTCTATACTAATGGGCGGAGAAAAAGCAGAATGTTTGGGCAAAAGTTGAGTTTTTTTGCGGGAACGAGTATTCTAGAATGACTAGAATAATAAATAATAATAAATAAATAAATAAATATTATAGGACAATTTTACACAAATCGAACTAGTCCCATGGTAAGCTCAATAAGGCTTGTGTTATAGCTACGTACTAGACGACGATATATGTAATAGATAAATTACTTATATATATAGAAAACATCCAAGACTCAGAAACAAATATTTATGCTCATCACACAAATATTTGCCATTACCGGGATTTGAACCCAGGACCTCAGCTTTGCAGGCAACGTTACTCCCACTGAGCTAAACCGGTCGCCGAATAAGTATGTTGTCATGTGTTTAACCAGCCCTAAACGCAGAAAACTGAGAGGAGATCGCACAAGATAGAGCGCAGTGGCACCAACTTGTGTCGGAGGCCAAGATCCACTTGGGGCCACAAGAATAAGTAAAACTAATTTATACAATATAGTTTTAAATTACTCAACTATGGTCCAAGCGAAAAATCTAAAATTTTCTTAAATTATATAATTTATTATCAATATTACTGGAAAATTATAACCATATGTCTGTGTTATTATTTTTTAATCACCAACTTTTTTAATAACCTGGTGTGGTTAAGTTTGCCCCTCATTTGTATGTGAGGCTATAGATACTACAGGCAAACTTAACTCAACCGGCCAGTTAAGTCAGAATAAGTGAAAGTCTGTACGAAACCCTCGGTGCGCGAGTCAGACTCGCACTTGACCGGTTTTTGTTTTTCATGAAATCAGGCGGTACAATGAATTCGAAAAAAGCCAGCGTGTTGCGAAGCATCGCTCCATCGATTTCTCCTATACTAGAAACTTATACCAGCGGCGCGTACAATGAATTCGAAAAAAGCCAGCGTATTGCGAAGCATGACTCCATAGATTTGTCTTATAAGGTACTAGAAACCAGTGCATACCATCGTTAACACTCCACCAGCTCCCTCTAAAGCCATTATCAGTCGAATTAGGCCGCATTTATCTCTGAATGCAATCCCACGGTCCCATATTATCGAGTAAGAGGTAAGTGGCTCGCGCTACTGGGTTGGCTCGGGTTTGCTTACTAATATTTTTACAAGGTTTTATTTAATTTGCAATCTTTGTATACCTTTCCTACGTTGGGTTCAAATCTTGCAAGTTATTACACACTTTCCGGTTTCCGATTGAGCTAAAATTTGGCATACTTATGTAAGTTCAGGGATAATTCAATATTATGATGCCATCGAGCTGATCTGATGCCATCATCAGATTCCTATGACCACTTCATGGTTATGGAGCCAGGTGGTCATAGGAACTCAGTAATAAAATAATGCAATCCTACCGAGTCATAGCGTCAACTTCTCAGTGTGTCGATCCTAAAGTTTGAGCTCTTTATGATAAATGAGTGGTTGACGGATGTTCAAAGTACAGTCAGCAATAAAAGCTTGTCACAAAAATGAATTTTTTGACTGAAAATTATTATCTATTTATATGAAATACTTTCCGTATTTACTGACACGTTCGCTTCCATACATTGTTGTAGAAACCGGAGGTGTTGCGGCGACACTTGCAGCTGTCTGCGGTCGGCTACGAACTTGTACCTAAAAAGTGTTATTCTTGTGACAACTGCAGGCGACAGCGATAGCGTCAAGGCGACACCATACATATAAATAGGTGTCTGGGTATTTCTATCAGTCGACTATTGTCTAAATTAGTATCTCAGACAGAGGTGGTGCTCAAGTAATGTGAGCATATTTGAATCGACACTGAGGTGTCCTTCTGAAAACTCGTGTTAAACTTTCATTTTGTCTTGGTATAACTAGATCCGTGGTACATAATCCAGGTCGCAGGTCAAAATATATTGGTCCGTCAAGCAGCTTGTCGAAAGAGGCTTATTACGAATAGTTGGTACGTGTTTACGGGTCGCATTACACATATATTCTCGAATACTATATATGTATATATTTTTAAAGTTATCTATATATAATATTCAAACGAGCAAACGGATTGATGGCAAGCGATCACGGCGACGGTCCATATTAGCAAAACAAAAAAAAATTGCTGGCGTGACTCGTCACTCTTATAAATCAGGTCTTTTGCTCTATAGGTGGTTAAGAATCCGAGTTAGCAACCGGTACTGACCCTATAACGACTCGGTCACGACATTGCGCGAATTGCAGCGCGGGAAGCGTTTTATCTGTTCATTGCGCGGTCGAGACGCGCAACGCACTGTGGCTAGTTGGGATCACACGCAATGAATTAGTAAAACCGTTGCCGCTGCCGCCGCCGCTCGATGTCGCGGCCAGGCCGTAAAGCTACATAATGCTAGTTTTGCAAGCTAAGAATGCGTACTATTGGACGGGCAGACATTTTTCTTTCTATATGCGTACGATTAGCGGTAAGTAAGTGCCTCTTTCATCGAGCGTTTATTGCAGGGCTTCACAGTAGAAAGATAATATGCAGTACGACATTAAAACGTCAATGTTTGAAGGGTAACAGCGTAATTCATCCCATTCGTTATTCGTTCAATTCGTATTTCGTCTCATTATATATTCGCAAAACGAATGAAACGAACTTAGAATTTAACTGAAAACGAATGAGACTAATTACGAATGTGACCAACATCGAAAGTATGCAAAAATATTTAGGCGTATAATTGAACTAGCTTTTGCCCGCCACTTCGTCCGCGTATAGCTCGAATTTCAAAAAAAATCCTCGCGCGCGCCTTGCGTCTCTACATAAGTACATCTCTAACGGAATATGTGTTTCAATTCTCGTATTCCTACCGTCCGCAGTTTAGGCTATGCATTTTCTGTCAATAGTTAAGTCACGTTACTTTTTTATATACCTACCTGTAATGTGAAAAAAAAGATGGAATTGGACAATTGAGATTTAACTATTGATAATATTGAATACAAGGTAGTATTGCAGTACCTATTTATATACCACATTAACAAATCCGACCAAGCAGCGTGAAGAGCTTACTCTTACGCAAGCCACGTAAAACTGGCCGTGCGAGAAGCAGTCCCTCCTAAGATCTATTCCTGCGGTTTTCAGTGACTGACCCTGAGACTTATTGATCGTGAAACAGACCTTAAGGGGGAAATGCAGCCTTTTAAATTCGAATAGGTATTCCGAGGGTATAAGTCGTATCCGGGTATACATACGTACACAGATTCACCTCGAGCACAGCCAGTAATCACGATGGCTTCTATAACGTTTTTATGAAAGGCTTTGATACGCACCCTGGTTCCATTGCAAAACTTCGGCTGATTGAGATTTCGCAGCAACATTACTCGAGCACCCACTTTTAAGATAAGTATGTGAGAAGGTAGGCCGGGTGGGTTAAGTGCATTTAAAAACTCTACACGATAGTTTATGGCATCATCCGTGTTCACTACAGAGTCTACAGACTTGTATTCGTATTCTGAACCTTTGAACGACTTCAATAAAATATTATTAATACCGGAAGCCTGGTTGTTCTTAGGTGTCAGAATCGCTCATTCACACAACCACTCCATGGACTTGCTGTGTAGATTTTGAACATCTGGGTAAATTTGAGAGATGTCAACGGTCCGCACAACTAAGGCGAAATCCGATGGCATTGTAATCCTTCCCTCAGTTTCGAGATATCCTAGCGTTTACAACTAACGCCATCCAGTTACGCAAACAGGAACTAATTCATATAATAAATAATTGCTTTGAAACCAATAGTCATATTGGTTTCAAAGAAATTATTTCTTTATAATTTCTTCGGAATAAAAATTTCAGAGTTAACAAAAAGTGATGATTTTCCATTTATTGTAAAAAAGAACCCGTTTTATGTATCTATCTTATTTACAAAACCATACTTTTGTAGAGTCTGGCTATGATATCTTTACCCCACTAATTTTAATTGTTTTATCTGTGCATTGGTATATGAAAACACTGAATATGGGGTACTAAATAGTCTTGATACTTGTGTATTATCCACAACCTATAAACAAAGTGCAAATAACATTTTAGTATTAAGTATATTTAGCAAATATATTATTAAAAAAGACATTACCTACTGCTATGCCTCTGCAGTAATATATTATAATTCACCTACACCAAGAAACTGCTATCTAATAATGTGGTAACTACATGGAACATGACTACTTATTTCTAGCATTCTAATATTAGAAAATCATTAATTTCTACCACTCATAACAGATATTCTCTTCAGATATTGTCTTTTGCTAGTGACATTAACAAATTGCGATTCTCTCCTCAATTGCAAAATTGTTCGAGTCCATTATAAACAAGCAGGTTGCCTCACAAACAAAGCCCTATCTCTGTGACTCACAACACGGTTTTAGGCTAAACGATCTGTTGAGACGAACCTTCTAACCCTGGTAGACTCCATCTCTGAGCATTTGGATCAAGGAATACAGGTAGACGTGTTGTACTTTGACTTTAAAAAAGCCTTTGATCGCGTGGATAATGACATACTACTGAGCAAGTTATGTAACATCGGCTTCTCGCCAAAACTGCTTCAGTTTTTTGCCAGTTATCTACGCGACAGGCAGCAGTACGTGCAACACGGCTGCTTTGTTTCCAATCCCTACCACACTCGCTCCGGAGTAAGCCAGGGCTCAATCCTGGGTCCTTTTCTGTTCGGCATTATGATTAATGACTTGGCGTCTCTGCCTAGATATGCCCGTCTTCTTCTTTACGCTGATGACTTAAAGCTCATCTATGGCGTGCAGCAACTATCAGACAGTGAATCGCTCCAAGAAGATGTCGACCGGATCTACCAATGGAGCTTGTCTAATAAACTTCCTTTTTACACTGAGAAGTTTTCCGTAATGTCCTTCAGCCGTGCTCGTAGTTCCTTATCCTTCAATTACATACTTGGTGTGGAATCTCTAAAACGTGTAAACACTGTTAAAGACCTTGGTGTTACATTTGATTCACATCTTGATTTCCACGTCCATATGAAAACCCTAACTACCGACTGCTACCGGAGATTGGGTTTTGTTATCCGCAATGCCCGCGAATTTGACAACACCTTCGCCATTAGGGTCATGTACATCGCTCTAGTTAGGAGCAAACTGGAGGCAGCGTCTATAGTATGGAACCCCCACGAGGTTACTTACACCCTGTTATTGGAAAAAATCCAAAAAGCGTTTTTGCGTTTTTTATATAAAAAAACCTATGGATGTTATCCTTTTTTTTACCCGACAAAATTCTTGCTTGGCTCCCTGGGTTTTAACTCATTAGAAGCAAGGCGTAATTATGCACTCGTGACTGGGGCATGCCGAATATTGCGTGGGGATTCAGACTGTCCTCAACTGGTCTCGCAACTGGTTCGCATCTTCGTGCCTTCTCTGTCGCAGTCAAAATTTAATTTTAGACCACGTGATCGCGACCTATTGGCAGTTCCCAAAACGCGCACTGTAGCGTACCGGAAATCGCCGTTAGTTCGCGCTTTACAGTATCTGAACGCGCTTCTCAGATCAGCACCTGACTGCGATGTTTTTGCAAGCAGTTGGAAGATGATTTGTGATGAATGTAAGAGGTTATGTGAGGCGATGGATGATCGTATGTCTTCTGTTACCTATTAATATTGTTATTGCTGTATTGTATAAAACAATTTAATGTTAGTATTTAAGATTAACATTGTATGCATTTCACAGCGCCTTGGTATCTCACTGTTAAGCTGTGTAATCTGCTTGAAATAAATAAATAAATAAATAAATCTTCTATTTTTTCAGGTTTATTTAGAACGAGTTTCATTTTCCTCTTAAGATCATCATTTAAACCAGCTGTAATTTAATAGGAATAATAAATAAGACACTAACACCACAAAATATTATTCTTAGTGCACTTAAGAGGCTGCTAAAAGCTAAATGGCTTCACTTGAACATTATTCTAACAAAAACCATATTGGTGTTATTCAAAAGTACTAAGATTGGTTAATCAGCCAAAGACTAAATGCAATGTAAACATTGCCGCTTTTCAGCGATAATTGCTTCTTGCTGTTGCTTTATAGCATCAAAGTTAATGATCATGCGGAAAAGCAGTTCCCGCTGACCACTTTTATATGGCTATCCCACAGTTAAACCTTTATTTTTTAATAAACCAACGCACGTAAAGATAAATTGTTTCTTAAGACGCATAAACAACTTGACGTCTGTGACAGATACAAAACATTGCCATATTCAGTTTTTATATATTTGACAGTTCATTTGCTTGGAAGAGATAAAATGGTCCGACTCTAACAAAATGTTTATCATTCAGAGATGATCGCAAGTCCATAATGTACAACGGGCTATTATCCGGCTATATTAAGATATACTCTTATTTCTATGATACGTCAAATACGGAAGGTGTGTTCTTTGCTTAATCGTTTAGGTAGTATTACTGTTGCAAGTTTACCAATTGTTTATTCATTATTTAGAAATGAAAATGTCACAACATTTCTATTCCATTTATTGTTAAAAAAACCATTTTATGAATGAATATCCTCGAAAATTGTAGCCTATATCCTATTCTGATATCTAAGCTACATTACTGAAGAGTTTTACGAAAATCTGTTGAGTTTTTGCGCAATAGTGGAACGTACATACATACTTTCACGTTTATAATATAGTAAGGATGAGTACAAAATCGAAAAGGAATTGAGTTTTAGGAAGACCGTGGCGAAAAACGTAAGACTTATTTAGAATGAGACACGCTATAGAATGAGACTTCGGAAGATAGAGACATATAGCGAATAAGACGGACAAAGAATGTGTGACGAATATAGATGAGATGAAATAGGAATTGAACGATAAACAAATGGGACAAATTACGCTATAATACCGTTTAAATTAACGCTTACGAGAGCGAATGGTGCATGAATAAGCTAATAAGGTAGACTACGCAAGACTAGATTCACAATTTTGAAATGCTTCTGATGTTGTTCAGGCTAAGCGATAAGTAGTATATATATTATAATCAGACATCCGTCTGTCTCACACTCACGTACTTGTCGGAAATAAACGGGTGCTTTGTCATTTATCTATCACTTGATAAACACTAACCATCATGTCCCTAGGTGCTTGAGTTTCGGCAGGGTGAGAAACGAATTAATTGCCTGCAAATCTTACTAGGTATAGCGATAACTTCTCCATTATTCATTGTGTCGACTGGAACAACTCCTAGAAATGCCTATTTGTAAACCACGCCCAAACGTACTGCGGGGTCGCTCTCGCCCCGCGAAGGGAGAGTGCGAGACGCATGATAACGATGTGAGCGGAATACAGAGCCCTCTATCGTTAACTTGATCAACTACCGCAACCATGTAGTAGTTTACGACGAATGGTACCATTTTTGAAAACAATGGCACAGGTGGCGTCTGTATCAAACACTAAAAATGACGTGACTAATAGATACATAAAAATAAATAAGGTTAGACAGTCAGTTTTTAAATGTATTCCTATGATACTTCAAAAATTGTTAAAAGAGTACTTATTTAACTCTCGTAGTTGTGAACTTTGAATAGTGATGATGATACTACGACATGACGGGTTCTTTAAAAACATCATAGAAGGAAAAATTTAAGGGAAGGTAGAAAGAGGAAGACCCAGGTGCACCTACTTTGCACAAGCAAAGGAAAAAGTAAACGTCAGGTCGTACTAAGAAGTAAAGTCTCTAGCTGAAGCCAGAGAAAAGTGGCAGTTACTCCACTGACAAGAGCGTAGCTCTTAAGTGAAATGATGATGATGATGATACTGCTGCACGCTCTGTGTTCTGTTTCAGTCCAGTGCAATAGAGTGGGCTGTCGATTGCCAATAGAAACTAATTTTATCCTCGTTTAGAGCGCCGCTGGAAATTGTACAATTATTTCTCCAAGCCGCCGCTTAAGTGCATTACGCCTCTGGAATATTTACCACTTACTGCGGGTAGCTAAGGAAAAAAAAAAGTACCTATCTATTAGGGAAAGCAGGTAAATTTCCTGCAGAAATACATTTCTGCAGCGGAAATTATCTCGCGTAGCGCAGAATACAGTCGCAATAATTTTAACTTTCCCTCGGTTCAGACTGACTTGATAAGTCACATCTACAGTCAGAATCAAATTATCTGTAGCATCCAAAGCGCCTAATATATCGCAACATATTTATTCTTATAGGCATAAACATACGTGTCAATATTTGGCGGTTTTAATTGCTACTGAAAAAAAACAGGATCCAAGGTTAGATTATATGCAAGCGATTTCTAGCAAAACTGTTTCCATTTTAATCACTGGTATCATGTGTGCGTTGTAATTGTTTCCCCTTACGTACAGTATGTTGCCAGTGATTAAAATATTATCTACCGTTTTGCTGAAAATCGCTTTCATACGATCTTACCTTTGATCCGGGTGTACCTTATTTGCTGCTGACTTTTTTAGGTCTATCTGTGGCATTTTTTTATGCGTTGTAGTTTCTCATGTTATTTAGCTGATCTGGTCTTTGCCGTGGTTCGTAGGAGCTATATTTAATGAGGTGACCATAACGCTGTTTGCGGTGGAGAAAACTCATAAACCCTGTTTTTTCTTCAGCGTAGTCGGATAAAAAGTATCCTATAACCACGTGGATAATAGCTATCCGTGTACGGAAAATAGCTGAAATCCGTTTAGCCGATTTGGCGTGATGAAGCCACAACGATACATTTTTTTTCGTATAAGTGATTTACAAATAGTCCGTTACAAAGTTTTATGATGATATCTTCAATGTACAGACATTTTTACAACTTTATAAAGGTGAGCTAGTCAACAATGTATGAACATTTAATGACTTAATTACATAGACACGTTTAAGTACTGTTAATTGTTAAGAGAAAGAGAAAATATTGTTTCTGTCGCGATTATCGCTCTCGGTCACTTAACTCGGTATCTTAACACGTTCACCAGTCCAGTGCACCATATATGGGTCACGACGAACTGTCTCCACAAGTTCGTGACCCACATATGGGTCACTATTATAGGAACGATCAGGTAGGCACTCATTAGTATAATAATTATATTTTCGTTTCGTTCTACTTTGTTTTTTTATTGTTTTGCTTCCCACATTGGACGAATTAGATTTCCTTGGTCTTACGAGGAAATTGAAGCATTTTGTATGGTAATTAACCTGAGTAACTGTAGCTGATAGTCACATAAAGGTGCGTCCACACTTGTATCATTTGCTCGTATCCGATCACCGTGCCGTAGCATGACTGCGTATCGCGCTGCTTGGACGCTTACTGTCGGCGCGCCGATAATGCCGCACTCTTCCGATACAAGTGTGTGATACGCGTAGCAAATGGATTTCGAGTGATCGGATCGGCGCAACGTCCAAACGCGTGATCGTGACACGCGATCATGCTACGCGACGATGATCTGATACGGGCAAATGATACAAATGTGGACGCACCTTAATGTATAGCTGAAAAACTTAATACCGTACGGCATGTATGTAGTAGAGCACAAAATTTATATGAAACTGTGTCATTTGTGTACTGAGGATCGTTAAATTGTCTATACAGACATGTTACTGATACATAAAAGAAGGGTCTTACTTGCTTAGGTTTTTCAAGTATAGGAGACACTGGGTAAGGTCTCACGACGGCTATAACAGATAACAGAACGAACAGATAAGTTAATCGACCAGTGTCGTAAGATCGCGATAGCTTTATCTAGGAAGGAGATATAGCTCTCGCTATCTTTCGACACCGGTTCATAGTCCATTATGGCCGCTGCGACAACCGACCCGTGACACAACCTTATCCGGTCTTCCCTACGCTAAAATACATGTAAAACAAAAACTGATCCATTACTGACCTGATACACATTATTGAAGAAAGCTCTACCTTTACGAGGATAAACTGGGGATGAAAGGCTCTTCTAAAAATAATTCTTTGAAACTAAGTGGATGAAACAAGCAGCAGCCTCAAGTTTACTGCAGATTGCTTGTCCCGACACAGATAAACCCGCGTGGTTATTGCTCAGATAAGGAACTATAAAAATATGGACAATTTGGCGATGCAATACCGGTGTTCCGTGTTGACTTGAATAAAATTGGTATGTTGATAACTTTTTTCAGTGGTGTATGTTACAGAACGTCCCCTCAGTACTTAATAAAAACATTGGTGTAAAAACTACTTCAATCTCATAAAAACTTACCGACGTACATATGTTAAATCACATTTTTACTTTCCCAATAACGCACCTCATCACGAATAGACAGGTACAGAAATCAACCTCATGTATGTACTTCACTTTTCATACCTACGCTCGGAAGTCGGTCTAGGGTTGTCAACTATTGGCTTATGCACGAAAAACTATCGTGGTACTGGCTTTTTCGAGGAGTATCATTTGAAAAGTGTAATGGAGTTTATACTTGAGCATTCATTTGAAAATCATAATTACACTGTACATTTGCATCGGTTGTTGTTGTTTGTACTTACCTGTTTTGGGACCATATGATAAAAGCCTAGGAACGTCTGACAGCACACGTTCCTTCCTTGTATGGGGAAATTAAGAACTTTGTTCTGCAGCTATGTTAAAACTTTCGTGTATACTGTAGAAACGGTTTCATAACAAAAGTTACTAAACATCAGGGGTTCAATGGTGTTATTAGTTATTAATATTTTCACACCTTAAAAATGAAACTTTCATTTATTTTGAAATCCAAAATGAACGTCTCCGAAATCTGCACCCAAAAGCAAATGAAACAAAAAATAATCCTTGTCTAGTAATAAATCACACCGTCTTATTAGTCAATTTTATGTTAACCAATCACGACCGTGATCGGGCCATTTATTGTTGTTCCAAACAAAGTATCTATTGAATTTGTCTGCTTGGTAGCTACATTCATAAAAGTCTGCTTTGAATTGTAGGCACATGTATACGCAATTATGAGATCTGGAATGAAACCATCTATCGCTACATTATTACACAGCCGTGTCGAAATAATACATTATGATACGAGTGTGCTATGTTGGTTATTATTATTACATTCGAGGCTATCATGCAACCCGGGTCGTAGACGACGGCTGTATAAAGTTGAGAGTGTAATGACCAATACACACAAGTTTCACACGTTTTTCAACGCACTTGTGAGGGAAAAAAGCAAAACAAAATCGTTTTTTACTTTCAAGTACCTTAATGCAATTTTATCCTGGTTATACTTGGTCAAACAATCCCTTAGTCCGAAAGTTTTACATTAATCCGTCGTCAGTACCTCAAATTTACGTACGCATTTACAAGTTATTGTCATTTATTTTTAGAAAATAATCATAAAATAAAACTTGGTCACGGGTGGACTGTCCACCCGTCACCATGGAAAGCTGAAAAGCTTCCGAAACGTTGGGAACTAAAATGAGATAATATACGCGATATAATCCGTTAAATTGTTTTATTACAATGAGTAATAATCGCGGAAACAGAAGAAAATATTAAATAATCATAATTTAATATATACTGCCTGTCCTTACCTATGGTGCCCAGACCTGGTCGCTTACCGAATTTCAAAAGACCAAATTGAAGGTTTGTCAGAGAGCCATGGAGCGCAGTATACTCGGTGTGAAAAAGATCCACCGGATCCGGAACACAACGCTTCGCTCAAAAACACGCATTGCCGATGTTGGTGTAAAGACCGCCAGGCTTAAATGGGACTGGGCAGGCCACGTATGCCGTATGCATCCACTGAGGTGGGCTAAGATAGCCACGGATTGGAGGCCTCAGGACGGGCACCGGCGTCGCGGTCTTCCTAAGAGGAGATGGCGGGATGACTTGGATGCATATCTCAGCGACTGGCCGGACGTTGCTTTGGCCTTTGCCCTGCAGTGGGACACTAGATAGGCTATAAAAATAATAATAATACAATGTGAAACTTATCTGTGAATGTCAAATTAAATCAAAATGGCGCGTAAGGCAATGACATACATGCGCGCGTAAGAGCGATGAAGCACAGGCTAAGTCTTCAATCAGCCAAACATTAATAATTATGTACTGAATAATTATATCAATTGAATACAATTAAATACAAATAAATTTTGTTCAGAAAAATAATTAACTTAGTGCAATTGATTGTATTTTATTTATAACTTTAAAATAACCTTTACTGTTTCTTGTACATAAAAACTCTTTGCTGACGTTTAAAGAAAACTGTAATGAAAAGACACTATTTAGTGCAAATTTTGTAATGTTTAAAAAAACACGCGTGTTTAATGGAGTGAATTACAGCCATAAAAACGGTGTAATAAGAGCTTATTTACGAGCAAGTGTATTGAAAAGTTAATTAATGTGCAAACTATTTTAGAAATGCATTTCAACTTCAGAAACTGTTTTCAACGATCCCCGAATACAATCTTAGCGGATTCTGCCACAACGAATGACACCACCTGTCTGTCTTCATATTGTTTTTGCGCAGTTTAATGTGGCAATAACTCTAGTCAATAAAATCCTTTAAACGGAATAACTATATCAAATTCCTTGTGGAAACTTTGTCAGTTCTGCTGTGACGAATAAAAAAAATATAAGTTACGAACGAGCGTGCATTTTCTGTGCGGCGTCAAGGCAAATGTATTAACGTGCTGGAAATTAAGATGTGAGCGTCTGCGATTTTCTTTAACAAATATAATATTTTTCTTCTATATGCTCTAAAATACTGCAGGACCCAGGACCCCAGGATCCTAGGATACATTCAGAGAAATGATAGCACTTAGAGTGTTTAAAAGAATGCCTTTTTGGTACATTATAAAAACACACATGTTTGTGTTACATGTCAGGCCACATGCAGGACGACGACAGTTGTGAGTCTAGCAATTCCTGGATACGCTGGAGCTACAGCAGTAGATACACCACGTCACATATGTAAGTTTTTAGTCAGGATCTGGTGGTCCTCTGGAGAGTGCCGGAGACCTGGGGTAAGTCAGCTACAGCAAATAAATCACGACACAGATTTATGTTTTGGGTCAGACTTAAAAATATTATTTATTTCGATTCAGTAACCTTCAAATAGTCCGTTTTACGATGCATGGAGCATGCATTATATTCTTGTAGCAGCTAGCGTCCAACCTCCGCTAAAAATGTCCCGTGCATTCTAATTGCATCCTAAATGTTACTTTTGTCAGGACAACCACGGAGCATGCACCAAATTCTTATAGCCCTTTCTGTCTTGTGGCTTGTACGCAACCTCCGCAAAAGATGTCCCGCGTATTCTAATTGCATCCTACATGTTACTTTTGTCAGGACAACCACGGAGCATGCACCAAATTCTTATAGCCCTTTCTGTCTTGTGGCTTGTACGAGTACGCAACCTCCGCAAAAGATGTCCCGCGTATTCTAATTGCATCCTAAATGTTACTTTTGTCAGGACAACCACGGAGCATGCACCAAATTCTTATAGCCCTTTCTGTCTTGTGGCTTGTACGCAACCTCCGCAAAAGATGTCCCGCGTATTCTAATTGCATCCTACATGTTACTTTTGTCAGGACAACCACGGAGCATGCACCAAATTCTTATAGCCCTTTCTGTCTTGTGGCTTGTACGCAACCTCCGCTAAAGATGTCCCGCGTATTCTAATTGCATCCTACATGTTACTTTTGTCAGGACAACCACGGAGCATGCACCAAATTCTTATAGCCCTTTCTGTCTTGTGGCTTGTACGCAACCTCCGCTAAAGATGTCCCGCGTATTCTAATTGCATCCTAAATGTTACTTTTGTCAGGACAACCACGGAGCATGCACCAAATTCTTATAGCCTTTTCTGTCTTGTGGCTTGTACGTAACCTCCGCTAAAGATGTCCCGCGTATTCTAATTGCATCCTACATGTTACTTTTGTCAGGACAACCATGGAGCAACCACCATATTTTTATAACTCTCTCTATCTTGTAGCTTGCTCCCAAGCTCCGCTAAAGATGTCTCGCGCCTTCTAATTGCATTTATTTGCGCATCCGAGGTGACGGCGTGCATGTGTGTGTTGAATTAGCGACGTGTGCTGCGGGGTTCCGCGCATGTACACGATACAAACCATATATTTATAATCTATAGGTACTTACTATTATATAGAGTTGTAGAAATTAAATGTGGTGTACATTGATGATATTTTTGTAAAAATCAATGATATTAAGCTATTTATATATATTTTTAACTTGATTCGTGGAGGACCGGAGGAGTTTAGTTTTTTTGCTTCAGAGTACAGTAGTGCGATAAAAAGTATCCTAAAACCATCCTCGGAACTAAACTATCAAAAAACTATCCTTGTATATAAAACATATTTAAATCCACCCAGACGTGATGTGGCTACATTTTTTTTTACATACATACAAAAATTAAAAATTTTGTCGTGACGTGCCCGCAAAATACATACAAAAAATGAAAATAAAAATTTCAATTCAGATATTATAACAATAACCTGTTTTATTTATTTTTCTAAAAATATTTTCAATGTGGTGGAAGACATTTTATTTTTACGACTTTATAATAGTAAGCCTTAACGACATTTGAAAATTCAATATTTTATGGGTGATTGTACGGGTGATTGAACCGACGACGACGACGACAGTCGCTATCCCTAGTCATACATATTGAAAGAATGAGCTACGCCAAGCAGTGTGTTGCTTGTCAAGCAGTCTTGTTCTTGACATAATTGATACAATTTAACGCATATTATGGCCTATTTCTTCAATACTTATAACTAGGGACTGTCAACGGCTGAAACGTCCGGGGATCACTCTTATATGTGTTCGGAACCAATCTCTGAGAACAATGTATTTAGACAAAAAATGCTTTGATATCGGTTTTGTCAACAGCATTTTGGCTTCTCCTATGTCGGATGAAGCTGAAAATGCTGTACAAGTCAGTCGATGTAGGATTACGAATTAGGACATAGGTTAGCTTTTAAGTTTATTTTTTATTGGAAATGGTTTATTTTGTACGTTGTTCTATCAGGGCGATATAGTCGCTCAGCGACAAAGCCTTTCAAATAAATGAAAACATATATTTATGTTTTTTAGTGCAGTGGGAAGAAACAGACTCAGAATGGTAACTCCTTCTCCGCTGTTTAAAATTCCCGCAGAACCCTTCCGACGATCCTGCTGTAACACTACGAGGCCTAACTCGATTCCGCTAGTACGTGAACTCGTTAATGCGAGTTGACAAATTTTATTATTGACTACTTTTTACTGGGAGTTCCTTTTTTAGTAGCAGTTGGAACGCGGAGTCGGACGGACAGACCAATTTGCATTGCGAGACTAGACTTGAATATTTAAAGGAGGACATCTGATAAAAGCTTTAACCTTTACTTTAGATTATTTATTAATAAAAAATATATATTCTCAGTCAAAAAAAGGGTTAAGTATGACTTATTATTCTCCTTATTATATTAAAAAGGGGTTAGTATTCTTCTCTGCGAACAAAGCTTTGTACTAGTAATTCATAATTTACTTAATTATAATAAAGTGGTATATTAATAAGGTCTTACATGTAGGTTGGTTCTAAAACATGAAACTTGACAGGGAAGTGCAATTTAGCAACTTCAGGGCTGTGCTTGAAGTAATAACCGTAGCAAATACTCGCAGAGTATCGTAAAATGTGCAAAGTGCTTCAAAACTTAGGATTAGCGGAGAACGTATATTAAAACGTGGGGATTATCGGGAATCGCCTCTGGAGTAGGGTGGCCAGATGTTTACTTAAACGAGGACATGTCCTCCTTTTACTAATGATGCAAGATCTGTGAGTTTCACTTTACATCATCATAATTTCAATCCGTAGGTGTCCACACAGCCTTGTAAGACAGCCTTGTAAGTAGCCTACATCTACTATACTAAGAAAAGGAACCGGATCTGCAAAATGTATTATAGTTTTAAAATTTTGACCTTTCGGTTCCGTACCAAAATGAGAAAAAAAGGAAGCCTTATGGTGCGACTCTGTCCGTCTGTCAGTCTGTCCGTCTGTCCGACTATTGGAGCACCATATCTCAAAAAGTACTTATGCTATCTATTTGAAATTTGGAAAATTTATAAACATGGTCAGCTCACATGTATTGCAAAGGAATTATATTATAAAATATAAAGTGTAGTCACTAGGTCAAGTAGGGGTTATAATATGAAAGGACTCGATCTGCACATTTTCGAACAATTTTTTGGGAGAGAAGGAAAATGTGGAAAAAATACCCCCTCCCCCCTCCCTTTTAGCCAGACTCGCACTTGACCGGTTTTTTTGTATAGGATCTTTTATGAAATAATTTGACATTGTTAAGTTTTGAGATCCGACTCTGTTACGGGATCGTCGATGTTATAAGCTGTGTTCTGTGTCTGATTGTTTTATAGTAAGAACATTAGTTTTATGTATAAAAATGTGTAAGAATCATCTTCGTTACAAATGTGTGTTTTGCTAGAAATTTCCTGTCTCGCACGACTGACTGTGGAATAAATTGTCGCCTACAGTATTTCCGGATTGATGCGACCTTCAAACCTTCAAGAGAAGAGCATACTCGCATCTGAAAGGCCGGCAACGCACTTGTGACTCCTCTGGTGTTCCAGTTGGGTGACGGTGATCGCTTACCATCAGCCGATCCGTCTTCTTGTTTGCCCCCTATAACATAAAAAAAGAAATCTATGTCAAACATTTAAAACGAATTTTATCGTTTATTAATGTAAAATGCGCCAAAGAAATATTATTTTGATACAGTACCAATTCTGAATTGCTTCTTTTTTTAAGTAATCCTTTTAGAGATCTCCTTTAAAAAAATATTACATGGAAACCCTACTCCGGTAATGCAGACTCTGCAAAGTATTTAGCTTTCCTTTGTAACTTGAAATTCGCTTATAAGTCAAGAGCTTCGATCTTATGGCTAAGCTTGTTCTAAATCCTTTCTATTTAATGCTAAACCGAAAACAGGGACGAGGCCAATTAAGGTATATTAAAGTGTTTTTAATTCGACGTAGTGTCCCACTGTTGGGCGAAGGCCTCACCTCTAGATTTCCAGTCGTCTCGATTCAAAGCGACCGTCTTAAAGTATTACGGTCACTTAAATAAAACGTAATGTTGACGGTTTATGTTTGATAACTATAATTAGCATTGAACTAATTGGGATGAGCCAATTGGGATGTACCAGTTTTTTCAAAGGTATGGCAATTCAAAAACCATTTAGAGGAATAGGTTTAATTAACCGCTTGCAATTGTCCGTTTTCCATTCGGATGAGTATATTGGTTACAATTCCTAACCAAAGTTTTCTGTGACGCAGTAATCGTCAAGACCTCGTATCTCGGTTAAGGATAGTACCGAGATACGTGGTTTGACGATAACAAAATCCTCCGAATGGACAACGGACGAAATTAGTATCTTAAATTAACCTATATTTTACTACTTTGATGTAAAATCGAGGTAAATTTCAAATCCCATTAGAGGCAAATATTTGTGAGACGAGCATAAATATTTGTTCCTCAGTCTTGGATGTTTTCTATGTATATAACTAAATAATATCTATTAAATATATCGTCGTCTTGTGTTATGGGTACCATGGGACTAGTTCGATTTGTGTAAAATTGTCCTGTAATATTTATTACTTATTCCAAAACCATTTCGTGCAATAGGTTTAACAAACCGCTTGCAATCATTAGATTTCAAATATCTAATTTCTGGGATAAGTTATTCGTGTTTTTAATTTTGACTTTTGTTTCTCTTTGCCAAACCCTACAGACGTCAGTCACTGACGTCATAATCATAATGGTCTCCATTCGAATTCTAAATTCAAATTCTAAATTCCAATTCGAAAAGGTACTAGGATTATGAATAGTTATAGATACTACTAATACGGTATCAGTTCATGTCCAACCGTGTTTATTTGTAAACAGGGAGAACATCGATGCGTACAGGGTGCTCTGAGACGTAAATAACGACTTAGCCGCCCGAGGGATCCGTCATTGCTGAGGAAAGTCAATACAGCACGCTGTGTGCACTGTCGGACAAAATAAGGGCCGACATTAGGGTATTTCGAATTTCAGGTAGGGTAAATAGTAAATGCCCTACCCGACATTTTAAATACCCTATTGTCGGCCCTTCATTTGAAATATTTCAATCCATACCTAATATTATAAATGCGAAAGTGTGTCTGTCTGTCTGTTACCTCTTCACGCTTAAACCGCTGAACTGATTTGGATGAAATTTGATATGGAGATAGATTGAGTCCCGGGATACTAGCATGAGGACATACGGTGCTTTTTATCCCGGAAAAATACCCTTATCCGCGATAAACGAATTTAAGGCGGAAGAAGTCAGTTTATCTATACCTCCACGAATGCTATTGAAAATATGTATAATAAAATATTATTCATTGAAATAAAACAATTTAACGGATTATATCGCGTATATTATCTCATTTTAGTTCCCGACGTTTCGGAAGCTTTCCAGCTTTCCATGGTCATGGTCATGGTGGTTTCCGAAACGTCGGGAACTAAAATGAGATAATATACGCGATATAATCCGTTAAATTGTTTTATTTCAATGAGTAATAATCGCGGAAACAGAAGAAAATATTAAAATATTATTTTTAATATATGTCTCATATTCCGATAAAATACAAGATAACAAGTTACATCATTTAATACATTTTTTTAAAAAGTAATCGATATATGATAAAAAACCCTGCCATAGAAAATTATGATAGCGACGGTGGAAAAGAGAAATGGGATAAGTGACAGTTTGATGGCATTTGGTAATATACTCATTTAACTCATTTTATAACGTATATAATTCCTTGTTTTGAAAACGTCGCGTATCCCATGTCTCCTTTCCACCGTTCGATTATTTTCAAACGGCTTTGCCAGGGATTTGAACTTTTAAACAAAACAGAGAAATAAAATCTCTTCTGCAGAAGAGTTACAGCTAATGCTTAAAGATCTTAGCACCGCAAGCCTTCAAGTTAGACTTAGAATGAATCGTGCTAAGACCCAAGTAATGACCAACAGCACGAAACGTAGGGTCGAAGTAGACGGGCAGATAATACACTATGTCGATGAGTACATTTACTTGGGCCAGCTAGTCTCTTTCAGCAACAGACAGGACAAAGAAGTCGAACGCCGCGTTGAAAATGCCTGGAAGAGCTACTGGTCCATGAAAGAGTTCATGAAGGGAAACCTTCCACTGTCACTGAAGCGGAAACTTATCGACATGTGTATTTTGCCTGTCCTAACCTACGGTGCCCAAACATGGTCGCTTACTGAGAGCCAAAATTCCAAGTTGAAGGTTTGCCAACGGGCCATGGGGCGCAGCATTCGAGGGGTGAAAAGGACGGACCGCGTCCGAAACACCATGCTGCGCTCCAAAACACGCATAGCTGACGTAGGTAGCAAGACAGCCAGGCTTAAGTGGGATTAGGCAGGCCACTTGGGTATGCCGTATGCATCCGGAAAGATGGGCCAGCATAGCCACTAAGTGGGTGCCTAAAGATGGACGACGCAGACGGAGCAGGCCCAAACGGAGATGGCGGGATGACCTAGACGCATTTTTCAACAACTGGCCGGAACAGGCATCAAACAGGGACCTGTGGAGATCCGAGGGAGAGGCCTCTGCCCAGCAGTGGGACACAAATACCGGCTATTAAAAAAAAAAAACAAAAAAACTAAAGGAATTTCAAACTATTTATTCGAGAGCTACGATGCCATTGACAGACAAACAAACACGGTACACACGTTAAATTTATAGGATACCTCTTTATGCTCGAAGGTTAAAAAAAATTGACTTTCAAATCCTCTAATAAAAAATGTCTTCTTTACTTTGTGATAGGAATTTTTTTTCACACAAGCACTTTATTTTTATTTATTTATTATTTTGACGCAGTAGCGTGAGAAATATCTAGCCTTTGGGAGCTTCTTTCTAGGGCTTTGGGAGCTTTGAAGTTTTCAACGAAATTTAATCCCGTCAAAACACCGTTTTTTGGCTAATAAGGTCCCCATAATAGAACCTCATAAATGTTAAAAACATCAGTTTTGCAGCTGGTAGGATAAGTACTTTTCTTTTTAATTAAAACTAGGTAATCAATTTTTTGATAAAAAGTTTTACCTTTTTAGAGTACACAGTTTTAATAAAATACAAATGGGGTAACGAAGGATCATTTATAATAAAAATTATTTATTTCAGACTACGCAATGTTCCATACGTATTTTATTAGTAACAATCAACTTAAGGACCTATGTAAGTGTTATTTAAGTCAAATTAAATACATTAACACGTTATCTGTGTAACTGAAAATTAAAAATTGACCTCACACGTGCATGCTTGTTCTTCGTGTTTATTGACTCAGTTTTTGTTGCCCATACGTGCAAGCAAATATAGACTTTCCAGCTTGTACGTGCAAATCTTGATAATCCCTTAAGTTTACACAGGGTTGTGCCCCATATATTATGCACTCACGTACCAACTGTATCTCGAAATGCCTTACATATGAGGCATGCACAGGGAACGTGTTAATTACATTAATTTGGAATTTCAACTAAAATAATTAAATTAAAACTAAAATAATGAGCTACTATTTGAGAAGTCATGAATATACATTATATTTTTAGACCTAGATGACGTCCGATTTCATTGATAGAGACTGACGACGACATTGAAGAGAACACCATTGAACTGATAAATAGGGTGCATAGCGACAGTCTTGCGTAAATTAGACATATCTCTTAAAACTACGAGTACTTAAATGATAATCTTTTTTCACAATATTCATAATGTATTAAATATTTGTGATATTGAACATTACCTATAAAAATTAAATTATGTCAATATTGCGACAGACGGAGCCCTTACATCATAAGTAGGTATCTTTTTGTAAAATCTTTCAATAATATTATATATCCAACTATGTAAGGTATCCGCGGGAATTCCGAAAGGATTTAACCAGGTATTCCTGAGGCTATTAATAGTAAAAATTAGAAATCTAGCAAAAAAAAAACCTATGTTAGTCGATTTATGTACATAAAATTGAATAACTTGCTTCTCTATGAAAATTACCTCTTGTAACAAAATGGCAACGAATTTTTTTTCCAAAAAATACTGACTTTAGTGAGTAGTAGCTATCACTTATATGTCTGTCAATAGCGATGCGAAACTTGGCAATATACAAGAAATAGTTTACATGAAAATTGATCAAATCTTTAAAAGTAATCCAGATTTCTTTGGGGTTCAAAATACATTTTTTTGCTCCTAATGCACTAGGTATGCGTCGTTAAAATTTGGCGGGTTCCTCTTGGGCATCTTGTATATTATCTTACTTTTTATTCGCATACGTCAGGTTCATAATCATAAATATAATATTACTGAGCCTTACAATCAGACTACTTAAGAAAAATATTATTAGCATAAATAATATATTATTACACAGCGAAACGAGAATACAAATGGCTTACTTTCGCAACCACCTAACACGCAGATTCATTTCTGGAAATTTAAAATTTAATTCTTCGTAATAAAGTCCATTTTCAAAAGCGTAATTGAAGTAGATTACAGTTAATCCTTTAAAAATAACTCAAGCAAAGCTAGATCGTAAATCGGAGTTAAAATTCACGCGCCATTTTGTAGTTTCAGTTGTTTATTGCGTTAGTTTTCGTCTTTCTCCGCTCTGTATCTTTATTAATTTGGAGGATTAACTGCTGCGTGTGAGTAATTAGGTATAAATGGAGGAGGACTTTAAAGTGAGATGTGACGCTTGTTTAAAACTTTGTTAATTTTGGACTTGAACTTTTTCAACTTTGTCTCGGTTTGATGTAAATTATTTGGTGACTTTGTAAACTCGCTTTGAGGTGCCACGTGTAACAATAGCATTAGAATAACTAATGGCAGTAATTTTCAAAAGCTACATTTGTGTTGGCGTCACATTTTGTCATTTTCTTTATTTTTAAATAATAATTACTGTCATACTCTGTTAGTTGCATCGATAGATATATAAATACGAAAAAAATAGATATTGAGAATTCCATTTCTTGGTAGGGAAGTTTATACATACTATAAGGGCACCTTACTTCGTTCGCTTAGGAAAAAAAGTAATAACCCTTATTTTTCTTCAGCATAGTAGAGTTAAAAGTATCCTATAACTATCTATGTATACGTGTAGCCGTGTACCAAAAAAAGTTGAAATCCATTTAGAAGATTTGGCGTGACGATGTCACAACGACACATACAAACATACAAAATTCCAAAAAAAAGTTTAGATTCAGTGACCTCCTAATAGTCCGTTACAAACATTTTTTAAAAAAATCTTCAATGTAGTGACATTTCATTTTATAACTTTATAGAAGGAGGTAGTCAAAAAAGAATCCAACTCTGCTAAATCAATTCACTTGTTTCAGAAATACACGGCGCCCGCTAGGAATTCAAAAGATTTTAACCAAGTACTTCTAAGGTCATTGGAGTAATACATGTTATTTCGACCCCAGTCAAATCCGGCTTAGTTTTGCAGATATTATCTATTTTCATGTTAACTATTTATTGTGATTACTAAAGTGCACTGAGCATTTTGAATCGCGACGTTGCCACGTTTGTTGCCAAGTTTCACCTCACTATTAACCGATTTCAAAGTACCACCATTCACTAAAGTCATCCTGTTTTGGAAAAATAATCGTTATCATTATTCAAAGGGATCATTTTCTTAAAGAACCGGAAGTTATTAAATTTTTATGTACATTAATCGACTACAAATTTTTGAAGTCAATTTTTCTTTTTGCTAAATTTAACTCGGGTGGGTCATATAACTTTTTACTCCTAATATGGCCTCAGGAATGAATGGTTAAGAGTCCCCAGCAAGCTCGGTTCTCCTTACAAACGTAGTTACGCTCTCATTTTAAAACGTCCAGCTAGTTTACTCTGAAACTTTGTACTTAGAATAACTTAAGGTATATGCAGGCCTGTAATTAGTTTATATAGCTTCAGATACCACAGTAAAAAAAATACAGTGAATTTAAATTTTTGATACAAAACTGGTTTTTGCCGTCTTACGTTTGTTTTATTAACTGGAACCATATAAACTAATGACATGAGATATATGCAAAGTTTCGTTACAATCCAACTCGTAGTTTTAAAATGAGAACGAAACTCCGTTTGTGTGAGAAGGTGGAATTCAGCCAAGCTTGCGGGGGACTCTTAAATCTTTTTACAATCTTTCGCGTTCCTTATGGGCGCCGTGTAGATATAAATGTTAGTATTTAGAGCTCTTTTTTTATTACTTTAAACTCCTTCTTTTAATTAGTCTGTGGAACTATCCCGTTTACTTCTCAGTAAGTCCAAAATTGAATTCATACGTCAATACGTCGTCACGTTTTTTTGTCCGCCACTGGCCGGCGCCTGCGTCCGCAGCTTGTAATGCTGACAAATCGGCCGTGGTCTGTGCCGCGATGATTCATGTCTGCTGGCCGTCTGCCAGACACTCCCCTTGCCGAACCTTGGCCGAATGTTTGGCCCAGTCTGCCCCGTTTGAAGTTTGGGCGAATATTGGGCGAACATTACTCACGACAAACGTGTGTCTTAGCACGTTAGCTGTCTGGCGGTAATGTATGGATGTGGATTGGGCAGTGATACAAGTGCGAGTGATTTGAGTGTGTATGGACCAGTTGTTTCAAAACGTTTGTAATACCAAGTTTCGTACTGAAATTGGAATGTAGAAAACTAAGGACAACAATCTTAATCGTCATGTCATGTCATAATTCAAATTTAAATGGCAGCATGTCTGCTGTTACCGTTATCGTTGTGCTAGGCTGTAGGGTACCACGACATCTTCGGCACCTAGTGTGTGGGGTAGGGGCTGACGTGGGCGGGCGCTACGAACAGCTATAAGGTAGTGTACAGTCAGCGTCAAATAGTCTGTAGCATCCAAAGCGCCAAATATATCGCCACACAACTGTATGCTCATAATAATAAAGATGTGTTGCGATATTTTTGGCACTTTCGATGCTACAGACTATTTGACGCTGACTGTACCTAGTCTAACACTATTTTTAACGTGTGTAAGTTTTTCATCTGTTTTCCTATATGAGATCAACCCGGTAGCCTAGAAATAAAGGCAATTTTAGTATGACCTACACTAAGCAGACGGTACATCTCAATGAAACTCTATAATAATCTTATTATTAGGAAGTTGTTATAGTGAAATGTCTGTATATCGAAGAGATTTTCAAAAACCTATTGTAACGGACTATTTGGAGGTCACTCAATGGAAAAAAAAATCTTTGGATTTTTCGTCTCTGTAAGTGTCGTTGTGGTTTCATAACCCCTAATAGGCTAAAACGATTTCAACTATTTTTGGTACACGGGTAGCTAGGTATCTCCAGATGGTTATAGGAAAACTTTAACCTGACTACACTGAACAAAAAACGAGGGATTAAGTCCTTCTCCTCCGCAACGAAGTCTGATTTTCTAGTTGTTGTATAATTTTACCTATTAGTACAAATTATATTGCCAAATTTTCGTAATTTTCTGAAAAATCACTTTCGTTTTTCAAAAACTAAACAAGTTAAATTAGAGCCGAATTTTCTTCATACAAAGAGAAATCGTAAGACCGATGAAATATAATTTAAAATATTATTTAAGAATAGCTGTTTTCCGTTAAAATATGAAATTTTAAACTAATTAAACGGTTACATTCAAGGGTCGAGTATAATTTAAATTCGACTCCGGAAACCTGCTACGTACAATTAACCGATTATTTTCCAAATCTCGTATTGCTCATTCCTCTTGTTTTTAAGAATTAACACTTATGTATACAGCTCTAACCTTCTTTTCGAATGACACAATTAAATTTAAAAGGTGGTTATGAAAGCAAGGTTAGTTGAAATTGATTCTGTCGTAACTCAATTCTATGAAGGTTTTAAATAATTTTGAAGATGATATTTGAAAGCGAGTTATGTTTTGGTCGAAATTAGAATTCATTACAAAAGAAGCCCGTCTATTATGGACGAGTTATTGTGAAGTCCTGTCGTTTTAAAATTATTATCTATTTTTTGGTCGGTGCGTGAAACAAATCGTCAGTTTTTTTGAATTTTCTATAATCTGTTTTGAACAGTCCGCTTGCGTTAAGTCTGCATCTCATTTGTATACAACGCTGTAGACACTAAGGTGCAAACTTAATGTAACCGGCCAGTTAGTTACCTAACGGTTAAGAGAAAGTTTGTACGGAACCCTCGGAGCGCGAGTCCGACTTTTACTTGGCCGTTTTTTGTTTTATACCCTTAAGTCGAACTTTATACCCTTGCGTATATCTGCGCTCATTAATATATTAATCGAATATGCCTGGACCGAAATGTCAATCCAAACAACGGTTTGAATGGGTATACATTCGATTCCAAAATGAATGTACGTTGAATTATTTGAATTGAAATTATCATTCATTAGAATGGGACGAATTAATTATTGTGATTTAGTCTACGGAGAGACATAGTCGATGTGGTTCGTGGCAATATCTATATCTATTTGTATAGATAGATATAGATATTGCCACGAACCACATCGACTATATATATTATAAAGTTGTAAAAAAAAATATATTGTTACGGACTATTTGGAAGTCACTAAATCGAAAAATATTTTTTTTTTTGGATTTATTGTATGTTTGTATGTGTCGTTGTGGCTTCATCACGCTAAATCGGCTAAACGGATTTCAACTATTTTTGGTCCACGTATAGCTGGGTATCTCCAGATGGTTATAGGATACTTTTTACCTGACTATGCTAAAGAAAAAAAAGAGGGCGCCTTCTAGTTATTGATAACTAAACGGTAGGCCACTTCATCAGCGGAGGAGGAAATAATCATAAAATCATAACCCTATTATTCCTTCAGCGTAATCGGATAAAAGTATCTTATAACCATCTGTGGATACCTAACTAACCGTGTCCAAAAAATAGTTGAAATCAGTTTAGCTTTTGACGACATGAAGCCACAATGAAACTTACAAAAATTTCGATAAAAAAAATAACTAGAAGGGGCCCGCAAGCCGGAACTTAGTTCGCGGAGGCGAAAAAGTCATTGCCCCTCTTTTTACTTGAGCGCAGTCAGGTACATCGACAAACAACACACAAAAATACAAAAAAAAATCGTTTTAATTGTATTTTTTCTAAATATCTTCAATGTACAGACATTTAATTTTTAGAGCTTCAGTATACTATAAACAATAAAATTGGGATTACATTGTATGTTATTATTATGTGAACTTAATTTGATTTATTAAAACAAACATTGTACATGATTGTACTCAGATTATCCTCAAATCGGAAAGGATAGCCTCAAAGGTAAACAGAAAATCGGAAAGTAATAAAAATAGAATAAATACCTCGTTCCGTTTTGAAAGAGAATACTTTTAAACTAAGAAGGAAAATTTGAACGCCCTCGGCGCACAACGCGTGGTAATAAAGAATCTTAGGAAATTAAATTAAAATTAGGTAAATAACCGTCTGAATTATATACCTACTCTTACAAACAATACTGATATTTTAATAAAAATATCTAGACTATTATAAAGTTGTAAAAATGAAATGTCTGTACATTGAAGTTATTTTCAACAATAATATTGTAACGGACTATTTGGAGGTCACTGGAGGAATATTTGTACGTTTGTATGTGTCGTTGTGGCTTCATCTCGCCACATCGGCCAAATAGATTTCAATAATTTTTGGTATACGGTTAGCTGGGTATCCACAGATGGTTATAGGATAATTTTCACCCGGGTACGCAGAAGCAAAAAAGAGGGTTATGACTTTTTCCTGCTCAGCGAACGAAGTTGCTGACACCTTCTAGTATGTGTGCAACTTCGTTCGCGAAAGATAAAAAAGTAATAACCCGTCTTTTTTTCTTTAGTGTAGTCGGGTTAAAAGTAACCAATAACCACCTGGAGGTACCCAGCTACCCGTGTACCAAAAATAGTTGAAACCTGTTTAGCCGATTTGGCGTGATACAGCCACAACGACACATTCGAACGTACAAACATACAAAAAATCCAAAAAATATATTTTTCGATTCAGTAGAAAAAAAATCTAGAAGATGCCCGCAACTTCGTTCGCGGAGGAGAAAAAGTCATAATCCCTTTTTTTACTTCAGCGTAGTCGGGTAAAAAGTATCCTATAACCGTCTGGAGATACCCAGCTACCCATGTACCAAAAATTTTTTAAATCTGTTTAGCCGATTTTGCGTGTTGAAGCCACAACGACACATAAAAACATCCAAAAAAACCAAAATAAACATTTATTTTTTCAGTGACCTCCGAATAGCCCGTAACAATCATTTTGTTGAAAATATCTTCAATGTCATCACAGACCTTTCATTTTTACACCTTTATAATAGCATAGATACCTATATTCATTGTACAGACATTTCATTTTTACAAGTGTTGCGAACGAACCCTTATTTTCTATATTTTATCCGTTGCGAAGCAGTGTCGAAACGTTCATACGAGGCGCAGTAAGTATGCGGGGGGCTTCTTAAAATGGGCCAATAACATTGGACCGCATACGACTTTCATCTCTACTACTAACTACTTAGCCGTTTAGTTAAATCATGCAAATCATGACACATTACTTTTTCGTACCATCTTAACCTAACCACCACTGTTTGCGACCGCGGCACTACTCTTTGTAAACCAGTCCACCTATAGTAAATATATAATACAGTCCACAATATCGAAGTTTTCATCAAATAGTCGTCGAGTACGTCTTCTCGTCAGATCATCTAGAACCGGCGGCTACACAAGTATAGACATTTCGATCTTTAAATAGGTATTTGAATGGTTGTTACCTACTTAATAAGGCGTTAACCATCGAACAAGATGAAACTTGATACAAAATAATTGACAACATACTTTAATTATGGAATGGAACCTTGAAAATTAGCCAGCGAAAGAAAATATCAAGCTTAAGTTGTTTCTGAAAAGTTTCGAACAACGAAGCTGCAGTAGAACAGGAAGTTTTCTCACAGCAGCAGTTTCTGATTGACTTGCAAAATTAATTCTACATTTCAGATCTGTTTATTTTATTTATAAAGTTAGCTAGTTTTTACTCGCTTCGTTCGCCTGGTATGTATACAGGGTGGAGCATTTAAAAGGGTACCGTAAAACCTTATGATAGTCCCAAATTTCGTCCCGTTCGCGTAAGAGAAAAAGGCATAATCCTCATCTTTTCTTGGGCATAGTCGGATACAAAGTCCTTATTCTATAACCATTAGTGAGGATGCCCAGCTACCCGTGTACCAAAAATAATTGAAATCCGTCTAGCTGTTTTGGCGTTATGAAGCTACAACGACACATACAAACGTACAAAAAATAAATAAAAATCGAATGTCTTGTATTGCCCGTATCACTATTTTTAACCGACTTCAAAAAAGGAGGAGGTTCTTTTAGCTAGGTACATAATAATCTTCATGTGCAGACATTTCATTTGTACAACTTTATAACAGACTAGCGGTCGCTCGCGACTTCGTCCGCGCGTAGATTTTAGGTAAATTCAGAGATATAAATGAGGTAAGCTTTTTCTGTCAGTCGTCCGATTCTGTTGATGTTTTAAAAAGAATACTCAGAAGATATTCAGCGACCAACGGATTTAGATTGAGAAAATGGGGATAATGAACATTATTCCATAAGAAGGCAACACTGTCACTTTTAATTTTAACGCCTGATAGACTATGAGAAGAAGAGACACAGGCAAAGTTCCCGACACTGGCCAAAATAAAATGTTCTAGAAGGTTTCTCGGCGTTTCAAAATAATAGTATTTTAAGGCAAAAAATGGTAAAGTCGGTTTACGAACGATAATTTTACGTGTTACAGTCATAAGAAAACCGGCGTCATAATTTTACTACGACACCTATTTTTTGTCTCTCCCTCCCTCTCTATTGCTCTCCCCCTCCCTCCCTCCGCATCTCTCTCACTCTCGCTCTCCCTACTTCTCTTCTTCTCTCTCTCCTTCCTCCCTCTATCCCTCCCTCACTCCCTCTCTTCGTCCGTCCTTGTCCCGTACAAACTTTCAATTCTTTTTTAATCCCCTTAGTGGATTATTTTTAATAGAAATGCTAAATCATTTGTTTTGTTTTTTAGTAAGAAACCTTTATACAAAGATTCAAGTCTATAACTTTCCAAATGAATGATTTCCATACAACGGTTCAACCCCTATTTCACCCCCTTAAGGGTTGAATTTCGAAAAATCCTTTCTTAGTACACGTCCACGTACTATAAAGAATATACTTCAAAATTTCATGCTTATATCTTTAGCGGTTTAGGCTGTGCGTTGTCTGTCAATAGGTCGGTAACGCAAGAGTTTTATAATATGTATAGATAGATAATTTACTTTCCAGACCTTAGATGGGAACTAGGACTATAGTTGGATGGTTTTACGACAATAAAGGCAACTAAAGTTCAACGATAAAACAATTTAACGGATTATATCTTGATATTATCTCATTTTAGTTCCCGACGTTTCGGAAGCTTTTCAGCTTTCCATGGTCACGGGTGGGCTGAGAAAAGATGTATTTTCCTCTGTCAAAGTTACAATTTGTGCAAACTACCCATTTTTGAAAAAAAAAACAAATAAATGTTTACATACATGCCAGATGGGCCTAAGCTATAAAGACAGTTACACATGTGCCGGAAGGGCTTAATTATTTTATTTTAATAATTTACCAAGCAGCATTTCACAAATGAGGCGTACTGAGGAGAACAGAAACGAATCGAGATCGAAACGAGAAAAGAAAAGAAAATCAATAGACTAAATTGACATTTCATAGATGTCTGTAATAGCATTCAGAAATGATTGTAATTTAAAAAAATGGTATAATTTAATGTATACGATTATGTAATAAATGTATTTTAAGTAGATATGCATCAATATATTACATCAGTTTAGCTCATATTAAAAACGTTTCGCAAGCCTGTCAACTGTCAGTTTAGCCTGTGGAATTAAAAAAAATTCTACTAGAATTTTTGCCACCACGTTAACACGTTCACAGTCCCCATACAAAATGTTTCGATTTCCTCGTACGTCCATGCTCCACATGGGTCACGGTCACGGTCTATAGGGACCCATGTGTGGGGCATGGACTTGTAAAGATATTTTCGTCGTGACCCATGTATGGGGCACTGGACTGTGAAAGTGTTAAAAAGATCTTAGGAGACCTTCATTCATTTTTCAAGTTAATTCAACGGCCATTTGCAGATTTCAACTAAAAAACCTTGAGGCTCAGCAGATCTTTGTAAAAGAACGTGCATTCTGATGCGCGAAAAATGTCAGTCTTTTTAAAATGTCTGATTTATTACAAGTCAAAGTCACTTCCAGAGCAATCAGTGTACCGGAAAAGGTAGAAAACGTAAAAATACTACGCAGCCACAATATTTGGCATATTGACGGAATGAAATTTGAACCCAACCATTTCATGAAGATGGACAGCGAATAAAAAATGCCCAGATTTTAGTGCAGTGACGCGGCAATGCAATCAACACAAAACCTGTCAAAATTTGCTTTTACGCCAAAATATTTATGGACTTTTGGAATTTCAGAAATAAATAATCCCGATTGCCACGTCGATTTCACGGGAAGAGGTAAAGGCGTAGTGGGCATTGCGGTTCACTTCTATAATATTCTTTCTTTCTAGTCGTTTCACTCTTGTCAGAGTAGTCGTGGTCTCGATGATGATGTAATCGTACACGGCAGATCTTCGTCCTCGGTCCTCTCGACTTGGGACTTGTTGGCAGCTTTTCGAGCATACTCGGTGATGCTGGTGTCTGTCACAGTTTTTATAAGTTCCGTCCATCGGGTTGGAGACCGCCCTCGAGACCTTTTGCCTTCAACATGCCCTGCGCCAGTATAATATTATAAAGTTGTACAAATTAAATGTCTGTTCATTGAAGATATTTAAAAAAAGTGATACGGACTATTTGAAGATCGAAACGAAAATTTTTTTTTTAATTTTTTTGTTTACTTGTATATGTCGTTGTGGTTTTATCACGTAAAATTGGCTAAACGGATTTCAACAATTTTTGATACACAGATAGCCGAGTATCCACAGATGGTTATAAGATTTTTTTACCCGACTATGCTGTAGAAAAAAGGAGGGGTTTGACTTTTTCCAATTCTTGAACGAAGTTTCGGGCATCTTCTAGTTTATCTATACTATTATAAAGTTGTAAAAATGAAATGTCTGTACATTGTAACAGACTATTGGGAGTTCGGACGTAATTTAAAAAAAAAAAAAAAAAAAATCAAATAACTGAATCGAAAAATTATTGTGGATTTTTTTTTATGTTTGCTTGTGTTGTTGCGGCTTCATCACGCCAAATCGGCTAAACGGATTCCTACTATTTTTGGTACACAGGTAGTTGGCCATTCACAGATGTTTATAGGATACTTTTTATCCGATTACGCTGAAGATAAAAAGAGGGTTATGACTTTTTCTCTTCCGCGGTCGAAGTTGCGGCCCACCTTCTAGTTTTGGAATAAAATTACTTTAATTTCCTATTTTATTTAAACCATGGAAACGAGAAGTCTAACAGATTTAAACCTCCGATAGTTATGCCTAATTCGAGATAAAAATACTGTCGGATGATGCTATATTTTTCGAAATATCCTGTTTTCGAAAATGACCAAGTTGAAAAATCTCTGGCAGATCTTAATGAACTTGACGTAGCCACTTTGCACGCGATAGCGGGAATGCTAACTTGCGGGCCAGCTGATATCCTTGTAAGTTACAATGGATTTTACAAAAAGTTTGGAAACAGTAACAAATATTAATTTTAATGTTTTCTTAGTCACTCTCTTAGCAAAAGGATTGGTTATAAGAAAATAAGTAGTAACCTGTAAGTAGTTGATTTATTATAAGAAAATATATAACACCGGTTAAAATACGTAAATTTTTTTGTTTTCACGGTGTATACAATAATCATAGATAGACCAAAAATAAGAGTGTAGCAGGACAGTCTTTGAAAAAATAGCCCCTAAAGAATGGAGTTTTAAAATTGACAAACGATGCCTTTAACCTTTTGACCGCTACAGTCACCAATTCCTGTCAACGGAATTTGTGATTGTCGTGCTCCAGACAGTGAGTGAGGTCAGTGAAATAGTAACCTACGTACATTCGCGTTAGATTCAACTTCGTGTTTGGAATTAAGGTGGCTTGGCGTCAGTTGCAACTTTTGCCTTTTGGCTACGGTGTGCAAAAAAAAAGTCTACAACTTTTCAATACTCTTTTCTTAACCCTCCTTTAAGACATTAACCATACGCCCATGTTCGATTTAATTCTTTAGAAATCGGACACGGGCTGCGACCGGCCGCGGCAGGGTTGTTTTTACCCGACTGCGCAACTCAAAGGAGGGTACTGTGTTTATTGTATTGCTTTCAGGACTTTAGAAGTTACGTAATATGGCACAGTTGACGTTAAAAATATGTCTATATTTTTGCATCTTATCCCATTGTAATAAGGCGAAAAGTGTACCAAGTAAATAGTGCCTACTAAAGAGCTATTTTTTTATTAATTTAGCACTGTTCCAACTTTGCTATGCAAATTAAACAAATGATACGAAGATATAGAGATGTTGGTTCATATTAGGAAAAAAATATGGTGTCCGTACCACAAGCCGAAAAAAAGAGTATAAAATGTAACACTCTGTATAGCAAATACAGGTTGTTACATTTTATATATTTTTTTTCCAAAAAAGGAAATAGGGAGCTCATATTTTTAAATAATTTCTAAGTTACAATTAATTGTATTTGTACAAAATTTTAAATTCGTCAGTTACAAAGTTTTGGAGAAAAAATTAAAACAGTTTTTAGTTGTTATTGGGTGCCGTGCGTTGAAGAGTTGTGCATGGTTTTTTTTTTAATGTTTTGGACAGATCGCCTGATGGTAAGCGATCCCCATCGCCCATCACCTGTGAGACCAAATGAGTCACTAGTGCGTTGCCGGTCTCTCAGGTGGAAGTACGCTCGTTTCTTGGTGTTTATACCCTTTAAATGCCTCGTTTGGCCATAGTTTCAAACGCCGGGCTTTGGGGGCAATTTTTCAAAGGCTTACCTGCAGGACCCTTTGGACATTAAGAGGCTTGTAAATATGGTTCACATACGGTCCTTTTGGTAAGAATACCTAAAAAGTAAATAAAAGTAGTAAATTTCCGTGTATGAAGTCCGATGGTTTTATTTGTTACATTATATTTTCCTAAGGTTTTCCTTAGCACGTTAAACAACGCTTGCTTACAAGTACAGTTTGTCACAGTTACATTTACAGTTGTAACTGTAAAAAACAAACTGCATGAAAATATGCGCATTAGAGCACAATTTAGTGTCTTTGCCGTGTTTAACCAAGACACTATTTCGCGGAACAACAAAGGAAATATTAATCTATTTAAATTAATTGAGTTAAATTCTAATAGGGTGTGACTGGCCGTCAAACGCCACCTGTCATAAATTGAACGCAATCAAAACCTTCCAAATTCGAAATTCAAAACATCTGGAAACGTGGGAGGGATCGCTAGTTGACTCCCGGTGCTCGGAGGGTACGGACGTTGCCCGCCGCCCGCCGCCCGCGAACTTCGGTATTACGAAAATAGTACGTGGTTATAATCGGTGACAGTGAAATGGTTTGAGTGGAACTGAATTGTTTAATTTGTGAAGCTTTTCGGCAGGATTTTTGCTATGTTGGTGAGTTTTTTCCCCTAATTGGAGGGTTTTGATGTGTCAGGGTTTTTTGGCTTTATTTATTGAGGGCCGGGCGGTAATTATTGGCGTTCGTTATTTTGTTAGATAATGGAGAATGTACTTACAATTTTTTCCCCGTTTCTGGGGATAATGCGGACATGTTCAGGGAGACAGGGTGATTGGAGTGGATTTTTTTCTGTTGATCGGAAATTAACAATTACTTTTCTCCTCCAGTTTTTTTATAAAAATGTCAGAAATTTTATACAGGATGACGTTTTCGATTTACGACAATTTTAAGGGAACATATTTTTCAGTTCAATATAATTAATTAGTATCTTAACTTGAACCGTTTAAGCTTTTAACGGTTATGATATCTAAGAATTATATGTATATAACTATGCTTTTTACACTAGCGTTACGAGAGTTTCAATAATTTGCCTATCAAACTTTATTAAAATGACATACCTATCAGAGTTGTCAATGTTTGGTGGAACCAAAATCATACCTAAAATTCGTTGATACAATATTTTTGGTATTACTTATGCAAAAGTGTTATTGTTTTTTAATTGAGTAAAAACATTTACTTTACTACTAGAAGGTGCCCGCGAAAGAGAAAAAAGTCATAACCCTCTTTCTTACTTCACTTCTGCATACCTAGTCGGGTAAAAAGTATCGTATCACCATCTGTAAATGCGGAACTATCCGTGTACCAAAAATAGTTGAAATCCGTTTAGCGATTTTGGCGTGATGAAGCCACAGCAACACATAGAAACATACAAAAATATTTTTTTTTTGATTCGATGCTGACCTTCAATTAGTCCGTATCACTTATTTTTTTCAATATCTACAATGTACGGACATTTCATTTTTACAACTGTATAATAGTATAGAAATCGAAGTTTACTTTGCTGCATGTACTTAAGAGTCCGCAGTAAGCTCAGCCGAATTTCAACTTCCCATACAAACGGAGTTTCGTTCTTATTTTAAAACTCCGTTTTGGATGTACCGAAAGTTACTAAATATTTTTTTTTTAAACTTCAAATTCATTTTAAATGTCGAAATATATACACATTGATATTTGCTGAAAAAGTTTTTTTTCAGTTTCGCTTACATGTATGGAGTTCTCCCTAGATTTTTTAAATTTTATTATTTAACCATCAAACTAAGTAGCAGCTTACAGAAGACACCTATACTCCAAATGTGATCAATGTAGATCTTGTAGTTTTTGAGTAAATGCTTGTGACTTACGGACGGACGGACGAACATGAAGAAACTATAAGGGTTCCGTTTTTGCCATTTTGGCTACGGAACCCTAAAAAACAAATAGCATCCATAGTTGATAAGCTAAGGGCATGTCGCCTACGATGGTATGGACATGTTATGCGGAAGGATGAAAGTGACATGACAAGAAGGATATTAGTTATGCATGTGGAGAGATGTAAGAGAGGGGGCAGACCAAGGAAAAGGATGGATTGCGCGAGACATGACATGAGCAGGAAGGATGTGAGTGACGAGATGACGGTTGATAGAGAGGTATGAAAGAACAAACTTGCTGCGCCGACCATAAATATATCGATACCTTAGTTCACACTCGTACTAAATACAGTATTTTTGCCCATGAAATTTAAATTTTACGTACATGTTGCAAGTGCAACAGTACGTTAGTACGTACTATACTCTGATTTTTAATTCGAGACCAAAATTTAGCGTCAACGGGCGCACTTTCGCTGTGATCACTGCATACTGAAATGAAATGAAATAATGAAATAATGATCTTTATAATGAAATAATGATCTTTATTCTGTAAGTAGGCCACAAGGGCACTTTTATAAGTCTGACTCTACGGCGTTTCCCAAGAGGAGACCACTGAAGAGAAGAAAGCCGAAACAAACTCAACAGTCAGTCATTTTTTCGAAATAACTCTTATATCTATTACAATATTCGTGCTTAGCCTAACCTAAATATATATTTTGAGTATAAACTCAATGCGTAGTTCTTCAAGGAAACATATCAAAACTTATAAAAGTAAAAAAAAAAAAAAACTAGAATATAAAAAAGCTAAATAGTGATTTTTATTTAAAACAACTTACATACGTTTGATATGCCACCTTATAAGAACCGTGTCCCGGTAAAAGTAAATTATTTGGTTTCGGTTTTGGGCCATGCATTTTTGTCTGTTAAATAGTCCTCTACCCTATAATAAGCCTTTGCCATTAGGGACTCTTTTAAGTACTTTTTGAGAGCTGGAAACGATAATTTCAAAGCATCATCTGGTAGCTTATTATAAAAATGTATACATTGGCCTACGAATGATTTGGCTACTTTACGAACGCGGAACTTTCTAATAGCGATTTTGTTTTTATTTCTAGTATTAAAATTGTGGATATCTAAATTCCTAGTAAAAGACTCTAGGTTCTTAATAACATAAATAATATTCTCATAAATATATTGGGACGCTACGGTTAATATGCTGGTTTAAGTGTTAGTATTTTTATCAATAAAACATACCCTAATATTACTGGTTGCACGATTTCTGATTCATGTTTTTATGAAATAATGTTTATTTGTTTAAATAATCAAGATGAGAACGGTCGGATTTTGGTCTTGAATTAAAAATGAGAGTTTAATTACATGCATTTTTCTCTAACAGTTAGTTCGATTGTGCTCTAGGGTATCGATATATCGACCGTAGATAAATGAGATAAGGACAAGCGAATGATGATGACTTGTATACTAGAAGGTACTCGCAACTTCTTTCGTGGAGGAGAAAAAGTCATAACCCCACTTTCTTCAGTGTAGTCGCGTAAATAGTATTCGATAACCATCTGGAGATACCCAGCTACTCGTGAACCAAAAATAATTGAAATCCGTTTAGCCGATTTGGCGTGATGAGGCCGCAACGACACATACAAACGTACAAAAAAAACTTTTTTTTAAATCTTTATATAAGGAGCTTTGATCACTGGAAATGAACATGCCAGCTCCAGCAGGCCTAAAGATAAATCCTAAAAAAATGGATTTAGTAACGTCCAAATAGTCCGTTACAATATAATTTTTTTTAATATCTTCAATGTACAAACATTTTTTACGACCGTTTTAGCTCAGTGGGAGTAACGTTGCCTGCGAAGCTGAGGTCTTGGGTTCAAATCCCGGTAAGGGTAAATTTGTGTGACGAGCAGACATATTTTTTCCTGAGTCTCGGATGTTTTCTATGTATGAGTAATATTATATATTAAATATATCGTCGTCTAGTACCCATAACACAAGCCTTATTGAGCTTACCATGGGACTAGTTCGATTTGTGTAGAGTTGTTCCGTAGTATTTATTTATTTTATTTACTAAATTTTTAACTTTATTCAAAAGTCAAAATTCAAGATTCAAAAATTCAAAAAAGTTTATTTGGTTTTTTACAATGTTTTTAGCTAGATATAAGGTTGGAACCTTCCATTAAGCATATAGATGCTTGTATCGGAAAGCCCCGCTCTTCCTACACTCGGTGGATAACAAAACCATTTATAATAGTAGGTATAGATAATATTGTGTTTATCTCATTTTCATATAAATATAAAGCAAATGCCGGTATCGCCTGTTCACCTTTTCGCTTATTCCGTTTACCATGCGATGGAGCTTTTGCAAAATTAATCACGTTTAGCTTCACGATGTACTTACTTTGTTCTCTATGTTTTTTTTATGTTTTTTTGTATTTATGTACACATAATAGGTTCGTGATACAATACGAAAACATTTAACATATGTAAAATCCTTTTTTAGGGTTCCGAAGCCAAAGGGTAAAACGGGACCCTATTACTAAGACTCCGCCGTCCGTCTCTCTGTCTGTCTGACAGTCTGTCAGCAGGCTGTATCTCATGAACCGTGATAGTAGTAACCATGTTGCCGCTATAAGTAACGACAAATAATAAAAACAGTATAATTTTATGTTTGTCTGTCTATGTCAATAACCAATATAAAATGATCGAACATTGCGTACATTTTGCTTAGGAGTAGGGCTCTTCTAGCACTGGAATTTCATAGATACAGCCGTTTGTAGCGTATATTTTGTACGGAACCCTTGGCGCACGAGTCCGACTCGCGATTTGCCGGTTTTTTAGTTAACGTGTCTAATTCCAGCCTCCTCTTAATATCGAGCCTCGTAAACCAAAGAAAAATCAGAAAACGTATATCACTATAATAAGTACTGCTGAATCTATAAATGGCCGACATTTATAAAGTTCCGTTTTCTTACTGTTAGTTACGCTCACAAATTGTCTTTTTTGATGAGATTTTGGTAGGCAATGAAAAATGAAATGTCTGTACATTGAAGATACAGACTAATTTCTTTTACGGGTTCTGTGGAGGTCACCGAATTGAAAAATATTATTTTTGTATTTTATGTATGTTTGTTTGTTTTTTGCTTTGTTGTGGCTTTATTACGTCAAAGCGGTTAAACAAATTTCAACTATTGCTAGTTCACGGATAGCTGGGTATCAACAGACGGTTATAGGATACTTTTTAGGGTTCCGTAGTCAAAATGGCAAAAACGGAACCTTTATAGTTTCGTCATGTCCGTCCGTCCGTCCGTATGTCACAGGCATTTTACTCAAAAACTAAATGATGTACATTGATGAAATTTGGAGTATGCGTGTCTTGTGTAAGTCGCTATTTAGTTTGATGGTTAAATAATAATATACAATAAATCCAGGGGAGGGCACTACATCCATACTCGTACACGTAAACGAAACTTAAATTTTTTTTTTTCAGCAAATATCATTGTGTTGCACATATTTCGACAGATCTTTTAAAAACATTCGCAGGGGTCTAAAAAAATTGATTTAGGGATATTTTCGGATATAATCGCTACGAAAGTAGCATATAGTGTCCTCCCGGTCGGTATGTCTAAAAAATATCATAAAAACTAAGCTTAATAAATATTTAATATTTTCTTCTGTTTCCGCGATTATTACTCATTTAAATAAAACAATGAGATAATATACGCGATATAATCCGTTAAATTGTTTTATTTAAATTAATAAATACTATCAACGAAAATTGTTTTCAACATGATCGGAATATACCGTTTTTGAGTTATTGCCGAAAAACGGTGTTTCTTAACAGAAGGACGTAGGTGCCGTGGAGATACGCTTTATTGCTAGTGTACTTTTTCATATCACATGTTTTTCACCTGTAGTGTGCATTTTTTGGTATGAACGGCTGCGGAACCCTAATGGAAAAAGACCTTTACCAAGAAACAAGTAATGTACAATAAGTACTGTGTACTATTCAATGAATTATATCAAAGTACTCTTTTATGCTATAGAAACATTTTCCAATGAGCCAAGTAAGCAGTTTATGTTTAAATTTATTCGAAGTTAGTTGCTTGATCTGATTTGGCAGATGATTAAAAATCTTTATACACATGGCACAGCAATTTCTACCCTTCATTGCCGTATGCTTTTTGGGAAGCATCAGTCTGTCAGGGTACCTAGTATTAAATTTAACAGCATCCCTTTTCATCTTAAATAAATCAGCGTGAAGTATTACAAATATACAGACCTCAAAGATATACATTGAGTACACAGTAAGCAAGCCAATTTCGATGATTGAGCTTTTACAGGATGTACGAGAAGGAATATTGGCAATTGCTCTAATGCATTGTTTTTGAGCTATAAAGGCACGATTAATATGTACAGAATTTCCCCAAATTAATATTGCATAACGTAGATTTGATGCCACAAAACCATGGTAAGCTTTTAAAGCGGTTTTTCTATCCGTTATTCGCGACTCGCCGTTGGTTGCGTAGAATCTTCAATGTACTTTATCGTCTTCGCTCCCGAACTGCTTATTAGTTACTCGTGTTCCCGTACTAACTTAAATCAAATGCTAATAATAATGAAAAGCCAAACGTTATCGGGTCGTCGACCGCGGGTAGGGGCGCTTGCCGGGTTGAAACGCCCATTCGTCTGGTCCGTTGCAGACTTTCCCTAACAAGGACATTCTTTTTTATTAAGAATGTCTTCACTTGAGTTTTTTAGACCGGAGGTTTTAACCTTTTGAACATCAACCCACAATATTAAATATTTGTGCCTGAGTCTTGGTTGTTTGCTTTGTATATTTATGTGTCAACAATAGGATTTCCGGAAAAAATCCCGTTTCTTTCCAAACGGCTCGTTTGTTTTTCGGATTTTTAACGAAAAAAAAAACAATAAGAAATTAATCCGACTGATAAGCGTAATGACGCAACTGTGACAACTGAACTGAACTGACTCCGATGTCAATGGCAAAGTAAGTCTTCTCAAAGTTATATATAAACTACCTTCAGACATCCAACAAATGAACTATATATACATAATAATATATTAACCATGAGAAAACTGTACATCTTACTAACAATCCCAAAAATACATAAAACTGTAAATTTTAGTCCATCTTTGCTAACCCGTAGGTTAAATCATATTGTAGTTCCTAGATGTTACACTAAGTCTTTGTTTGCAAAAAGACAATATTCTGCAATGTCACTGGCAATGTATAATAAAATTAATAAGGTGTTAAATATATACCCAATGAATCAATTGAACTGTAACAAGAAAGTAACAGAATGGCTGATTTCACTTACTTTCGAAGACACGGAATTGCTTCTTAATTAACTTACATTATTTGTAACCCTACTAAAATAAACGTACTGAGATAAACACACACCTACAATCTACATGCATACACACACACACACACACTCACAAACACTTATGTCTCTATCTTTGGTTGGAGCAATTAATGTTCCTTTATGTTAATGTTATATAACTATACCTACCTACTCATTAATTTATAACAACTTCAGGGAAGAGCGGAACCTCCTAACACAAGTATTGTCATATTATTACCACGAGGGACCGGTCACTATATTGTGTACCAATTAAGTATAATTTAACAAATAAACAATTTTGATTTGAAGTCTATAATCATTAAATTATAGTTACCTACCCACCAGTATTAAGAAAAATACTAAAACCTGTTTAAATCGTTTTTTTTTTCGTAAAAATCGAAAAAAAACGAGCCGTTTGGAAAGAAACGGGATCTTTTCCGGAAATTTTCAACGCCTCTCAACAAGTGTCATAATCTAGCTAGATGTCTTCGTCTAGATAGTTCTCCTAGAAGTGAGCTCTTGGATAAAACCCTCTGCATCACCCGCCATGTCAGAATGTGGGAATTGATCTCTGATTGGTCCGTTAATTGGCACTGATCACAGACCAGGTGAAAGCCAGTGTTATCATTATAATCAGCTTAATATATTATAATTAGCTTGAATTCAGAAATCATAAAAATTAGAACACCAGTGTTGTCATTTACAACCGTATATATTTTGCAAACTAGGGCAGCTTTATTAATTTTATATCAACTTTAAATCAATTAAATCATGACACAAGCCTTATTGAGCTTACCACAGGAACTTGTTCCATTTGTGTAAAACATTTTGCTTCATATTAATTGATTCATTAATAGGGTACTCTACTGACAGATCAAATCGGCGCCTTTTTATGAACGCTCCAGACAGTATGAAGTTTTGAGACAATTAATATGTCATAATGGTCTAATTGCCTCCTTAATTTTTATTTATTGATCATGTTAAAAAATGAGATAATATACGCGATATAATCCGTTAAATTGTTTTATTTCATTTTAAAGTTGTTTAAAGTATAACTATAAGTGTATGTTTTTGCGTACTTTCAAAAACGACATTTAACTATAATTTAATTGTGTATAAAATTATATCGATTACAGGAAAGTACATATGTATCCAATTCTTGGAACAAACACAACAATTCAAAATGTCCATACGAACGGTTAGTGGTGCTCTGTCAGTATTGACAGAGTTTCAAAGTGACCCCAGTCGAAGGTAATTACCAGGTTTGTTGGAATTAAAGTGACCCCAGTCAAAGGTAATTACCAGGTTACTGGAATCAAAGTGACCGCAGTCGAAGGTAATTAATTACCAGGTTACTTGGAATCAAAGTGACCTCAATCCAAGGTAATTACAAGGTATGTTGGAATAAAAGTGACCCCAGCGGAAGGTCATTACCGGGTTACTTGGAATCAAAGTGACCCCAGTTGAAGGTAATTACCAGGTTAGTTAAAATCGAAGTGACCCAGGTCGAAGGTAAATACCAGGTTTTTTGTAATCAAAGTGACACTGGTCGATGGTAATTACCGGGTATGTCCCGCGATTTCGTCAACTTATAGTCTAACTTTGCTCAAAAAATAAAAGTATAGTGACCAGTGACGTGGCGTCCACATAAGCCGATTCCCACCGCGTTGCCCAAGGAAAGGCTTATAACCACCTTTTTCTTTAAGTATGAGTTACATGAAGACGCTTCGGCTTACCTTGTATTTTTAAATAAATATAATCTTTCTTGCGCCACGCCTCTGATAGTGACAAATTTAACGACTCAACAACAAAAATACAACGCACAAACTAAATCTCCATGATTTTATAGAGGGTAACGACATACATGAGATTCTATATTTAACTAACCTTAAGGTGTGGGGTGGCAGATGAAAATACTTTGATAAAATGAGAAATCTGCACAAATAAAGGGACAGAATTTAGTTAATTCATAAAGCTTAACCATACAAAGCGTAATATGTTTTTTTTATGTAACGAGAGGCAAAAGGGCAAACGAGCCACCTGATGGAAAGTAGTCATCGTCGCCCATGGATATGTGCAACACCGGAGGAATCGCCCATATTTTGCCAACCTTTGAGAGCCCTGTTAACTCACTTCTTGAAGAATCCCATGTTATAGCGCTCTGGAAATACCTCAGGGGGAAGATTATTCCACAACTTGCAAGTGCGTGGTAAAAATTAGCGTGATGCCCGTTTATTTTTGGGATGCCAAGCATCCAGATATGATGGGGATGTACTATGTTTCTGAGGCGGGAGGTGCGATGGTAGAAACGTGACGGTGGCACCAACTCAAAAAGTTCTTCAGAACATTCCCCATTGTGCAAACGGTAGAACAAACACAGAGAGCCAACACAAACATACTTGTAATATTTCGTACCATCTATACAATATTTACTTACGTCACATATCGGAAATAAATATAGGGAGGTACATTTGTAGCGTTACCAGATGAATGATTCAATAGCCCGGAGAAAAGGCCTGATCTCTATTGAAAAATCCTGGGATTTTGTTGCAGTTTAAGAATTTTCTCTTTTAGGAAGATTATTATTAGTCTCTTTAAGTTTTTATTAAAAAGATCTTTAAAATGCAGGTACTGTATTTTATTGACAATTCAAAAAATTCTGACATTCCTAAGATTTGCAATATCCAGCCGCAATCCTGAGAAGAGTCAATAAATCCCAAAATCTCAGGATAAATCCTGATATATGGTAACCCTATACATTAGGTACATTCTTATGTCTACAATGCAGAAATCATATCCAGCATTATATTTAACTGTAACATATTATTGATGTAGTAATATTAATAAATATTACGTTTATAAACGTATCGAATATCATTGTTGCGTGACTGGGCGTACATATTGTTTTCAGGGTTCCGCAACTAAAAGGTATAAAGGGAACCCTTACGATGCGACTCTGTCTGTTTATCCGAATGTTAGACGCTATATCTCAGGAAGCTGTTATGCTATCCTTTTAGAATTTGGAATACTAATAGCAAATAATATATATATATATATATTAATTCTCTCTACTAGACCCGCAACTACGTTCGCGGAGGAGAAAAAGTCATAACCCCTCTTTTTTTTTTCAGCGTAGATGGGTAAAAAGTATCGTATACTTTCTGTGGATACCCAGCTATACCCATGTATCAAAACTAATTGAAATCCAAACATCAAAAAAATTAATAAATTATTTTTCGATTCAGTGTAATAGTTTTTTAATCAATTATCTTCAATGTAAAATATTTCATTTTTACAACTTTATAATAGTAGGTGACCATGATGAAGCCTGGTTCGCTTCTCTTTCTCGTAAGCGTGACCTGAGACACCAGCACGCAGCTCTTCCCCCTGCATCGACAGGTGCAACATTTATATATATGTCAAATATGCGGCCGAGGCTGTCGCTCTCGAATCGGCCTTTCGAGTCACGTTCGAAAGTGCCGCACTTTATTGGACACTGTTTAAATCATCTTTCATAGATGCAAGAGGCCAATGATGATGATAATATTAGGTCCCTATAGATAAGAAAAACTAGATTTTTGTGTTGTGAGTTCATTTCGTTTTGTGAGTTCATTGTGATGTAATGTTTAAAAGGGAAATATGATCATAATAAAATCTCTGCTCTATAAATTATATGTCATCCATCGCTCCACTGTTACATGAAATAAGGACTATTCACCGCACCATCATAACATTTGCGCATTGATTATAATTATCTGTAATATTGGTCCACCAACAAGAGCTCCACCGATACGATAACCTGGGGGGTTATTGCCTAACGAAATTTTGACACTTGGTATCCGAATCAACGGCCACAGCTCATACAAAATCTTACTTGATTCTGATTCCGAGCGTCAAACACGTTAGGCAATAGAGGGGCAGCTATGCTAAATTTAGGCGTCCACACTTTAGCCTGATTGTCTGTTGTTTGTCAACAACATTGTTTATCAACATGTATCAACAAACACTGTTTATCAACTTCGGTCATGCTTATCGACTACAATCCATTTAAATCATTTCGTATAGGAAGCGACACATCGTCTATACTATTATAAAGTTTGTAAAAATGAAATGTATGTACATTGAAGATATTAAAAAAAATGTTAGAGACCAAGGACCATTGAACAAGAGGACCTGAAGGACTGACCATTTCCATTTAAAAAGCCGCTCCCCGATATGTACAACGCCATCTATGTATAAGAATTATTTTTTAACATTATTCAACTTTGCAAGCGTGACACAGTATTTAAATGTTACGATTTATTTATTATTAGCTTTTTGCGAACTAATTGTTACTATTCTATGTTTCTTTATTCAATTATAACATCGTTAAATGTTTAGTTTTAAAGCGCCACCACGATCCAAAGTATGGCAACTGTCAGTCCTCTTGATGTAATGGTCCTTGATGATGAAGACTATTTTAGGGTCACACGCACAAATATTTTATTTTTTAATTGTTTATAAGTGTCGTTGTGGCTTCATCACGTCAATATGGCTGAACGGATTTCAACTATTTATGGTATACGAATAGCTGGGTTTCCACAGATTACCCTACTACGCCGAAGTAAAAATGAGGGTTATGTCTTTTTCCTCTTCCGTGAACAAAGGTCGAGCACCTTCTAGTACTAACTAAAATCTAGTTTTTATGAGCTTGGTTTTTATCGCATAGAGCCATTCTTTATTGCACGCTTAAAGTACGCTAAGCGGCACGTAGAGTACACTTGCTAGTCGATTCTGTAAACCAGGCAGGTAAAATGAGAGTGCAGTGTAATCTGTGTAATGTACGTGTAATACGTGCAATATTGTAGTTGGGTATGTTGCATCTGTAGTGTTATAAAGTTGTAAAAATGAAATGTCAGTACATTGAAGATATTAAAAAATATATATTGTAACGCACTATTTGGAGGTCACTGAAACGAAAAATCACTCCAAATTTTGTTTGTATCAATATAATTTTACAAACAATTTTAATTATGATACAAAATGTAACTTAATTCTCTCTTCATTTTAAAGTATTGAAATCTTTATATATTTTTTTAATTAAGACAAGAATTACACTTGAAATAAAACAATTATAAATCACTGCTTAAAAAATACATAAAACTAAGTATAATAAAACTTAAAGCTAAAAATGAAAACTAAAAGCTAAAAATAAAACTAAACTAAATATAAAAAGGGCCCCCGTTGCATCGTACCAAAGATACTGGCTGCATTACCTCGCTGTATGGCTAAGCTTATACGCTACGCGAGGAAGCTGCCAGCTCTTTAGTCACCTGTGGTGTCGACAAGCCGTTTCGCCAATTCCTTAAAAAGAACGCGGGCGCCTGGACCCTACGGGCCCAGGGTTTCTACACCCAATGCCACGAAATGATACTGGGAGCTGAGTATTACAATGATTTTTGAAACTTCACTTATCATTGTGATTTTCTTCAGTGTATATGTACATAAAATCCACAATCAGTGTTGTATGCTTTGTGTAGAGTAAAACCAGTCTTAAAATGAAAGCTTCTTCATTGAGTTTTCTCTAAATTTGGATGCATGCTTCATTATAAGTCGGGTAGTGGAGGGGTGTTCGGTTTAAGATTGGTTTTACTCTTACTTTGTCAAGGCTTTCAAAATAATTCTTACAGAAAAAATAACACTTAAGTTCAAAGTTGGGAGCGATCACTAGTATAGGAAAGCATCGGTAAGCGACTTAATCGGGTCGCAACCTTCCCTAAAATATGGTTGAGGGAGGCGATGGCTGAGATATGCGTCATGCAGTCTGTTCATGCTAGCAAGGGTTAACTTAATTGTATGCCTAGTAACTGCTTACCAGTGTTTACTGAACTGACGTGAGAGACTTCATCCTGTACTCGATTGAAGTTATTCATTGTATATTTAATTTAGAGACTCTTAGAGTCAGTGTACATCTCTAAGAAGCTTAGTCTACATATTTGTTTTGTTTGTTTTTTTTATTTACTCAGACGTATAGAGGATTAATTTTACCGTATTGCATGTTTACGTCAGATACCATATTATATACATCTCTAAGAAATTTAGATTAAAAAAATATAATTTTAAATGTATTAGAGGAATTAATGATTTTACAATATTAGAATGGTAGAAATATGTAGTCATGTTCCATGTAGGTACCAAATTAATAGATAGCCATTTCTTGGTGGAGGAGAACATCCATACTAATATTATAAATGCGAAAGTGTGTCTGTCTGTCTGTCTGTCTGTCTGTCTGTCTGTCTGTCTGTCTGTTACCTCTTCACGCTTAAACCGCTGAACCGATTTGGATGAAATTTGGTATGGAGATAGTTTGAGTCCCGGGGAAGGACATAGGCTACTTTTTATTCCGGAAAAATACTCTTACCCGCGATAAACGAAGTTAAAGCGGACGAAGTCGCGGGCAGAAGCTAGTAATAATATAAATATTATACTGCAGAAGTAGCGAAACATAGGATTGCCTAAGGTGTAAGTAGTTATAGACGGCCGAGCTTTAGCGATCGCCGGCTCAGCTATCTCATCAAGTAGTGGTAGGTAATAGAAGTAGGCGGGCAATTAGTGATGGTTATTCAACGTATGTAATTTTATTAGGGAAATCAGATACGTCTTTTTTAAGCGCCCATGGCGCTCCTGGGCGATAAGGAGCGACGAAAGGACGCTTGTACTGGTTAGAGAAGACAAACGTATGCTCAGCAATTGATGAACATAGGCTGCTGATAATTATAACTTTCGTATTTTTTAATGTGTACCAGACATAATACACAAGTATCAAGACTATTTAGTTCCCTATATTCAGTGTTGCCATATACCAATGCACAGATAAAACAATTAAAATTGGTGGGGTAAAGATATTATAGCCAGACTCTATTCATTTTGACCCTTAAGAGCTTATACATTTCAGTAGAATTAAATCAAATTAATTTTATTGCATGTCGACTTGTCGAGACGCGTAGAGACCTTATAAATCTCTGAGAATATTATTGGTTTATATATTATATTACTACTGTAACTAACATTGATCTGGAGAATCTGTACATCTCATCTGCTTGTACTAAATTATAAATAAGTTATAACACAATTGTAAAAGTTTTAAGTACAATTAAGATAGGCTAAGTACTAATATTGTTATAGTTAGGAATTATTTTCAAATAATGATTGACTGTTGAGTTTGTTTCGGCTTTCTTCTCACCTGTGGTCTCCTCTTGGGAAATGTTGTAGACTCAGACTTATAAAAGTGCCCTTGTGGCTTACTTACAGAATGAACTATTTGAATTTATCAATGTAGGAAATCCCTACATTTTGCTCCTTATATTCCAATGTTTGGTAACAATGTGTCGAGGCTTTTTTATCAGTTCAGGGATTACTTGTCATGCTTTTGATCCCGTTGCTATGCGGAAACAAAGATGTCTTCAGCCGTTTGTTTCCCCAAACTCGTTGGCTCTCGGCCGTGAAAACAATAGCCGTCTCGCGGTCCCCAATTTCCCAGTCCTATAGTAATATTTCAGGCAGTTTGCTTGTATAAAGACTCATATTTACCTATACAATCTTTTAAAGGTACAATTATAAAGTTGTAAAATGAAAATTTCTGTAGATGTTTCATTATAAACTAGCTTGTGCCCGCGAATTCGTCCGCCTTAAATTCGTTTATCGCGGATAATGGTATTTTTCCGGGATAAAAAGTAGCCTTTGTCCTTCCCCGGGACTCAAACTATCTCCATAACGAATGTCATCCTAATCGGTTGAGCGGTTTAAGCGTGAAGAGGTAACAGACAGACAGACGGACACACTTTCGCATTTATAATATTAGTATGGATGTTCTCCTCCACCAAGAAATTGCTATCTAATAATTTGGTACCTACATGGAACATGACTACATATTTCTACCATTATAAGTGGCTATTTGGAGGTCCATGAATCGAATATTCTATTTCTTGAACGTTCGTGTTTAAATGTGTGACTTTGCACCAATGAAGCGATCCTGACCAAGTTCCGATTAAAAACTCGTTTGTGCACCATATGCCAACAACGCATTTTGTCATAGTTCGGCCATACACAGCGCAGAGGCGACGTAACTTTTGAAAAACTGATTGTGGTTGAAGTTGAAGTAACACCGAAGGCAAAAGATCGAGGTCGTTCACCAACTTGTAATCGTCGTCGTGGCTTCATCACGCCGAAACGGCTAAACGGATTTCAACTATTTTTGGTACACTGGGAGCTGGGCATCTCCAGATGGTTATAGATCACTTTATACTCGACTAACGCTGAAGAATAAGAGGGTTGTGATTTTACTCCTCCGCTGACGAATTTGCGGGCATTTTCTAGTCTTCATTAATTATGGAGAGACTAGATACACTAAGAAAGGATTTTTCGAAAACCAGTTTCTTATGGGTTGAAACGAAGGCTGAAAGTGCGTTTGAGGATGCCCACGGAAGTCTCAGGGTGAAATCAAGGTACTCGATAATCCATCTGAAGGCTGCACAGTTCCTTTTCAAAATACTAAGCACTCACAGCGCTCCTTATTCCGCTTCATACCCGTTTCCGTCACATCGGATCCCTCACGATTGAACTCTCCGCCCTCTTGAATCAAAGAGCTGGATACAATACTCTTTTTGAACTTCGTAAGCGGCCGGTGCAAATCTGAAAGCCCTTTAGACTGGAATCATTGGATAAAAAACCGGCCAAGTGCGAGTCAGACTCGGGCCCCGAGGGTTCCATACAAAATATACTCTACAAACGGCCGTATCTATGAAAATCCAGTGTTAGCTGAGCCCTACTCCTAAAATATACGCGGTGTTCGATAATTTTATATTGATAACTGACATAGACACACAAACATAACATTTTACTGTTTTTGGTATTTATTGTTATAGCGGCAACAAAAATACATCATCTGTGAAAATTTCAACTGTCTAACTATCACGGTTCATGAGATACAGGCTGGTGACAGACGGACAGACAGACGACAGACAGACAGACAAACGGACAGCGGAGTCTTAGTAATAGGGACCCGTTTTACCCTTTGGCTACGGAACCCTAAAAACAAAATTGGTTCATGATTGTATTTTTTTGATTTGCTTGTCGCATCGATTCATAGAGGCCCGTTTCAAATATGTACCGGGGTTAACTGCGGCTGTGTGAATATTTATCAAAGGTCGAATTTTGGAAGGGATGTTTATGAAGTTAGGTCTCTGTGTGATGTCTGTTTTTTTTTCATTAATATCTGTAACTTGTTTTGTAAGAAAATAAAAGCAAAAGCGATTAATGGGTGAATTAAACGCATCTTTATGAATAAGGCAAAATGATAAAATATGCCAGTTAAGCAGGTATAAACGCTCTTAAATACATAATAAACAACTATAATAATGGCGCTATTTGGTCACCGATTTCATAAAAATAGGGAAATATAAAAAACTGTTTAATATGAACCAAAAATACGTAAAATACATTTCTTTTCAAAACACTAGAATCCGTTTTTTTACTCGTTTTTGCCGGACACGTCGTCGGCCGGATGCATTCAAAATAGACGGCGTGACTCGGCGACTCCCCAGAAGTTCGCCAGTGGTAAGGGGCTTACTCTGAAGCTAAAACCTCGAAATTCGAAGTTCGTATGCCATCATCCCGCTATTTCAAATAGAGTTTAAAACGAGAGCGAAAGGGATAGCACGATACGAACTTCAAACTCTACAAAAAGAGAGGTACAGTCGCTGCAAAAAGAGGTACAGTCGCCCGCGACGCGTAGCTCGGGCGGTTAGTCACTAAAAACGTACAAAAAATATGTCAAACAACATGGTTTTGCAGTTTTATAGTTTTCATATGATTCTTCGTTGGTGGCTCTATTTAACAAGGTTATCTGTGCAGGGTTCAAAATTAAATTGTTTAAGTATACCTATGCGGGAAATTGGGCTACATCTTGCAGTCTTAATTGCTGTCTCATAGATATGGTATAATATAAATAGCTACTTTTTCCAGTAAACATCTTGAAATACTGCTCTAATGTTTATTTGTGTGTTTGATTTGGAACGCGCGTCAACAGCGCGTATTTCGTTCCTTAGAGCAGCACGTACGTATATCACGATTGAATCGATACAATACGTTCGTCGAAGGCGCGTTTAAAAAACGTAGTGTAGGCCCATTGTCGAAGTGTTCTGTCTGTAATGTCTTTCAGTAATTATTATATTGACTGAATAAAGTGACATATGTACGAGTATTCTAGTTGAGGGGCCCTGTTGGCCGTATGCCCCGCCTCGCAAGCCCGCAACGTCACACTAATGCATTTCTCAGCGCTCTATACACAACTGTTATTGTATTCGCGAAACTCGTATCGTCGAACGCAGTGCTGACGTCCTCGTCGCTGCTATAATATGACCCCTAGATAAGTATCAACTGTTTGTATCCATAGGTCTCGCCGGTGGTTTCGTTTACATAAGCCAGTTTCGAAAAGCCGCTGACGGCCTAATATATTTGAATCTGCGATCTGGAACATGTACCACTACTTATGTGAAAATAATTTTGTAATTGTTACATTGTTAAAATCAAATTTATCTGTAATTAGCAATCCATACTATTCATACTAATATTATAAATGCGAAAGTGTGTCTGTCTGTCTGCCTGTCTGTTACCTCTTCACGCTTAAACCGCTGAACCGATTTAGATGAAATTTGATATGGAGATACTTTGAGTCCCGGGGAAGGACATAGGTTACTTTTTTTCCCGGAAAAATACTTTTATTTGCGATAAAGGAATTTAAGGCGGGCGAAGTTACGGGCAGAAGCTATAGCTACCAATAAAGTATGATTATGATTATTGCTTTTCTGGTTACAAAATCTGTCATGTTTTGGTCGTCTACGGGACAGGCTCCTTAGTGTGGGAGTCAGTGTTAGTAAAAATTAAAAGCCCTATGTGTACATTTACATAAGCCATATGAAAAAATACCTATCTAATTTGTATGACCATGTATGACCGTGTATAAGCTTCTGGACTGACCAGATCAAATCGTCATCGGGCGGACCTTAGTCACTCGAATGTCTGCAAATCGGTAGAGATGGCGAGGCATTATACGGCGAGCAACATCTGAGCTTGATAATAAAAGCCCTTGATCAAGACTGCTCTGCGAGAGTGTAACGACTGAGAAAAGTATGAATCTTAAATCTATAATAAACAAGCTTCTGCCCGCGACTTCGTCCGCCTTAAATTCGTTTATCGCGGATAAGGGTATTTTTCCGGGATAAAAAGTAGCCTATGTCCTTCCCCGGGACTCAAACTATCTCCATACCAAATTTCATCCAAAACGGTTCAGCGGTTTAAGCGTGAAGAGGTAACAGACAGACAAACAGACAGACAGACAGACAGACAGACAGACAGACAGACAGACACACTTTCGCATTTATAATATTAGTATGGATTACTTACTTCACATGTATAGTTATCATCAGGAACGAACTAAAAGCGGTTTAAGGCGAAGTGTCAGAGCGATACCTCTGTTATTCCTGCAGAGTAGCTTGTAGACTAATAGCACAAGCTTAGAGCCTAGCTTGAGACTAGATCGATCCGTGCAAGATCGTCTCCTGATATTAACTTTGGGTAGTAATTGGCGCAGTCAATTTGCTAACCGCGCATACATATATATTGAGAATCCTGGTTATCGAACTAGAAATAAACTTCGAAGTTGTCTCTAGCCAGAAATGTAACGTCATATTACCGTTGAATAGGAAATCTACGCTTAAGAATCATACATATTAACGTATTGCTAACGGGTTACGTTAGGTTATGTTTGTCCCGACCCACACAGAATCCATTTATTTTCAATTAAAAAAAAACGTTTTTACGTGTCACTTATTAAGCAAGCCATTTGAGCCCGCATTCTGTTTAAAATGCAAATAAAAAAATCATACACGTATTTACCAGACAGCTGTGCTCCAAAGAGCGTGGCAATGATGTTTCTTTTGTTTTTCATTTTGTTTGAAGCACTTGGACTTGCGCACTAGAATTATTTCAGTATTCAATTTTCTTGTTGAAATGTTTTTCATTTACAACCGCGACGTCAATTTGTTCGGGATAGTCTTTTAGTATTTATTTTCTTACTTGGTATTTGTATTAGTCTTTACTACACCTCCAGTATTCGTTTTTAGGGTTCCGTAACCAAAGGGTAGCAGCGGAACCCTCTTTTTAGGGTTCTGTAGCCAAAATGGCAAAAACGGAACCCGTATAGTTTGGTCATGTCCGTTCGTCCGTATGTCACAGGCATTTTACTCAAAAGCTATAAGATGTATATTAATGAAATTTAGAGCATAGGTGTCTTGTGTAAGCCGCTACTTAGTTTGATAGCTAAATAAAAAATATATAAATTTCTAAGGGGGGGCACTCCATACAGGTTACCGAAAGAAAAAAAAATACAGCAAATATCAATGTGTGGCACATATTTCGACAGTTCTTCAAAAACACATTGAGGTTTCTAAAAAAAAATATTTAGTGATTATTTTAGGAAATATTCGCTCCGAAAGTTGCAAAACTTGTGTCCCCGAACGGTATGTTCAAAAAATATGAAAAAGAAATCAAATATAATCAAGTCCAGTATCGTCGATTTTTTTTTTCATTTGTTTCTGATCTTTGTTTATAATTGAAATATAAAGTTTAGTAAATACTTTTAACGAAAATTATTTTCAACGTGATCATCAGACTTACCGTTTTGAAGTTATTGTGTTTAACGGATTTTAATTGTTTTTGCTACACGGGTAGCTGTGTATCTCCAGATGGTTATAGTATACTATTTATCCCACTACACTGAAGAAAAAAAGAGGGTATTGATTATTTTTTCCTCCGCTGCGGAGTTTATATTAAATTGCTTACCTGTAACGATTTTAGATCAGATTACGCAGTCGAATTTTGAGTTTTTTATTACTTCCGTTCTCGTATCGCAGTGGCTATGCTTTCCAATCATACGCCTGAATTCGACATGAGGAGCCCGTTTCACAAAAGCTTGTAACTTGTGTTGCAATATCTATGTATTAAAAAGAAACTTCCACTTGTATACAAGTTAGAAGCTTTATTGTGAAATCGACCCCTGTACTCACGATATAAGTAACATTACATTGTATTAAAAAGTACACAACAGTACACAACAGTATGTATTAAAAAGAAACTTCCACTTGTATACAAGTTAGAAGCTTTATTGTGAAATCGACCCCTGTACTCACGATATAAGTAACATTACATTGTTGAGAAAAAAAATACTGTATCTATTTGAGACTATTTAACAGTTAAAAATGCATGAGTGGAAATAGAAACCAAATAATTTACTTTTACCGGTCCACGGTTCTTATAAGATGGCATATAAAACATACGTAAGTTGTTTAAAAAAATCAAATTTCGCTTTTTTCCTTTTTTTTCTTGGACAACTACTACGGTACTTATAGTTAAAACATATTTAAAATAGGCTAAGTACAAATATTGTAATAGGTAAGACGTATTTAGAAAAAATGGATAACTGTTGAGTTTGTTTCGGCTTTCTTCTCAACAGTGCAATGGTCTCCTCTAGAGAAATGCCGTCGAGTCAGACTTGTAAAAGTGCCCTTGCTGCCTACTTACAGAATGAAGATCATTATTTCATTATACGCAAAAATTCTATTATTTATTAGGTAATAGGTATTACAGTTCAACAGTTAGAACCCTCAGTGACGGACACTCGGACGGACAGACAGTAGAGGCGAGAGAGAGGGGATTGTAGTAGGGTCTCGTTGGTAGTCTTTGTACGGAACCCTGACAATCACGGTAATTGGGAACTTTCTAGATTAATGCACGACGTGTGTGTTACAAAAGTAAAAGAAAATTACGAGAATTTTCCGAAAAAAAATCAGAGCTGCAACTGTATGCAAATCAGCCCAGGTTTGCTAGGTGTATTTAGAAATTATGCGGGTTTTTTGTCTATTTTCCACGTTCTTTTATTTGATTATTCAGTTTTTCCTTTGGCTTTGTAAATTTATTGTGCAACACGTTCATCCCCGTGATTTCCTCCGCGTAAATTTTATTTTCTATTTCACATACACTTTCACCGTCTGTTTCACCTCGCTTAGAGTTGATTATTGGAAAATAGTGTAAAGTGGAGGAAACGGAAATCAAGAAAGACATGAAGATATTTTTTTTTTTGCATTTATTAAGCTTATTGAAATAAAACAATTTAACGGATTATATCGCGTATATTATCTCATTTTAGTTCCCGACGTTTCGGAAGCTTTCCAGCTTTCCATGGTCACGGGAGGACGTTAAATTGTTTTATTTCAATGAGTAATAATCGCGGAAACAGAAGAAAATATTATTTATTAAGCTTGCTTATTGCTAGTAGCTGGTCAGACTGGTGTGATAAGTGTTTGAGGTACTGCGAGAGGATGGATGTACGGTCGTCTTCTGTGTAACTTTTATTAATGTTTATTTGTTTCATAAATATTCCTTGTGTATGTTGTACACAATTGTATCTTAGTTTCACAGTGCTTTGGTCTAACTGTAATACTGTGAAATTTCATGAATTAAATAAATAAATTAAAACGGGGGACATCAACCATTTTTGGTATAAGGGTAGCTTGAAATCCGAGGTTGGCGATATACTTTTTACCCGACTGTATTGAAGCAAAAAGAGGGTGATAATTTTTCTCCTCCGCTAACAAAGTTGCGGGCGTCTTCTAGAGTTGGCCCGGGGAGTTCAATGAGTAGAATTTTATAACTTTTGGCTTTAACATTTACCTACTTAATAAAATAGTGATTTTTATTCTGTAAGTAGGCCGCAAGGGCTCTTTTACAAGTTTGACTCTACGACGTTACCCAAGAGGAGACCACTGAGGAGAATAAAGCCGAAACAAACGCAAAGGTCAGTCATTTTCGGAAATAATTTATATCTATTACAATATTTGTACTCAGCCTATCCTAAATATATGTTTTAAGTATAAAATCAATGCATAGTTCCCCAAGAAAACATATAAAAACTTATAAAAGTAAAAAAGTATAACTCTAATCTAATAAAAATAGAAGATATAAAATCAAAATATTATGAGTTTTTATTTAAAACAACTTAAGTACGTTAGATACGCCACCTTATAAGAACCGTGTCCCGGTAAAAGTAAATTATTTGGTTTCTGTTTTGTGCCGTGCATTTTTGTCTGTTAAATAGTCCTCTACCCTATAATATGCCTTTGCTTATAATATGCAGTTGCTTATAGATATAATCCTCGTACACTTGGGTGCAAAATAAGTACCTATAAAATGTGTAGGGAATCTCTAATCAAAACATTTTATTTACACTTTAACTTGTACTTGGAGTTAGGGCGATTGTATATTACAAGGAATTTTACGGTCCGGCAGTCCGATTTTTCACAAATATAAATTTAATATTAGGCAGTAAAAAATCGGACTGCCGGACCGTAAAATTCCTTGTAGTGCACAATCGCCCTTAGTTCACTCTCGTAATATCTTCTAACACGTATAAACTTGAGTATCTTGTTTTAAAATATGTTTTATTACGAGACCAGAACAAGAAACTCCAACCAACGAAGTCCCTATGCGTGTCCCGTGTCGCACCCTTATCACTCGGCGGTGGGCCGAGCGGCAGAGCTCCAGCGAGATATTTACACGTGTTTTGATTATTTTGTAAAACGTTGCGGATATTAATATGTACGCGATACGGGTTCGTTTGCATGTTAAATGTTGAATGTTTTTGGACTTTGAACGCAGCGTTTACCCTAAAGTTGTCCAGTCAGAGCGTCGCCATGCGTCGGGTCATGTAGCAGTGCCTAATAAAATTAATTTAAATTTCGTAAAAATATTTTTTTTTTATAATTTGCGTAGTAGCCGTTTCTAGTGTCGGGGGTCTTTGTTCAGTTTGCCGATAACTTTAGCTACATTCTATTCCGAAACAAAAACAAGCAACGGTCAATGCGTAATAATTTTGCGCTGAAGCATTGACAGCCCATATAACCATTTTAGTCGCAGAAATAAAAAAAGTCTCAGCCTGCTGTAATGTGGTAACTGTTACGTCGCATGGCAAATGCTTGACTTATGGTTGTAATGTGTGTTAGCTGTTTGCACACTTCGTGACCAAATGTCATGTTTGAATTTGAGAATTTGAGATTTTTAAAATAAAGTGCCTATTTGCGTTGAAAAACATAGGATATATATTAAAGTAGGTAGTTTCCGCGGTTTCTACAGTTACTTATTAATTTCATTCTTTAATAGTATATTACTCTACTATTAAATAATAAAAATACTACTACCGGTTTCTATAGTTACTTATCATTTTCATTCTTTAATAGTTTAATACTAATACTATTAAATAATAAAAATAAACTCCATCTCGAGACAACACCCCACGAAACCCGGGCGGGTAGTGGCAAACGTCAGTGCGTATTAATTTACTGCGTGGTTCCAAAGTTGACAGGAAAATTTGAGCTTTGTTATTGTAGTACCTATTCACATTGCTAAAGCAGGGTGATGTATACTAAATATAAAATAATTGTTACAGTTTAGCCCGTATAGCAAATTTTACATGTTCACCTATGGTACATTTCTTGGTAGTAACGTTTATAGAACCCTACATTTAACAAAGTTTGACATGCTCTTGACCGGTTTTTTTTTTAATGAAGCAACATATCAAGTCTTACGCTTCCGCTCTTCTCTTGTGCCGTCGCAGGGTTAAGCAGTAACTGACCCCATTGCGCGCGAAACAAAAACCCGGTAGAACCCGGGCGGGTAGTGGCAAAGGTCAGGGCGTAATAATTCTGCCACGTTGAAACGTTGACAGGGGAATTTGAGACTTTTTAACGTATTTCCTATTATATATGTCTACATAACCCACGGTTTTATAAACGCAAACGTTGCTTTAGTAAAATATACTGTTGACTGTTCGAGAACCCTGCATTTTCAAAAATATTATTTTCTTGCGTCAAATCAACAAACATCATTTCGCCTTTACGAAATAGGAAACTCATGCATCGAAATAATTAGTTACCTACTACTTTTCATATGTAAGTGGAGTTATTACAGTTATCTCGCTTGCGCTCTTCTCTTGCGCCGCCACGCTAAGCACTAACTGACCCCGTTGCGAAACAAAAACCCGCGGAACCCGTGCGGGTAGTGGCAAAGGTCAGTGCGTAATAATTTTGCCGTGCTGAAGCGTTGACAGGGGAATTTGAGCCTTTTTAATTAAGTGCGCGTATTTGCGTAGAAAAACATGGGGTACCTAGAAAGTAAACTAGCTAGTTCCCGCAGATATACACTACTATAAATTGAGATTACTTAAAAACAAGTGCGAGTCGGACTCGCGCACCGAGGGTTCCGTACAAATGTTTACTTATCCTAACTTTATTACCCGGTACCGGTTGAGTTAAGTTTGCTCCTCATATCTAAAGCATTGAATACAAATCAGGTGCAAACTTAACGAACCGGGTTGTTCAAATAGGTTATTGCAAATAAAAAAAATATCTAGTTAGAGACATGGCTACAATTTTCGTGTAATATTTATGTTTATTAATACATATTGTGAAAATTTCAAAATTTTCGATCGGTAAATTACGGAGATAAAGGGGAGAATGGTGTTTTTTTTTACATATTTCTTAATAAAACAAAAACTAATCACAATAAAAAAATTGTTTGCAAATGTGCAGGTCAAGCCCTTTCATATGATACCCCATTTGACCCAATAGCTAGACTTTTAATTTTTACCCGCCCTCATATTCGTCGTTTTTTTAGAAAATAAAAATATGTTTAAATTTTTTCTTGTGCAATACATGTGGGCTGACCATGTTTATTCCAAATTTCAAATAGTTAGCATAAGTAGTTTTTGAGATATGGCGCTTTAATAGTCGGACAGACAGAGTCGCACCATAAGGGTTCCTTTTGTACCTTTTTGGTACGGAACCCTAAACGGACTTGAAGGTCACAGAATCAAAAAAATGTTTGAATTTTTGTATGTTACTTATTATTTTCATTCCTTAATAAAAACCGCTCCAACCTAAAGAGAAATCCTCCCGATTCACTGAAATAACTAATTAACTAACATATATATTATTAAATTTAAGTCAAAAAGTACGTGATATCGGCAACGTATGACGCAACATCATGATTTCAGCCATAGGAAGTCTGGTCACAGGCCTCCTCGATTGACTTCCACATGGGCCGGATAGAGGCGACCCGCATCCAGCGAGTCCCCGCAACCCTAACCATATGTTCCCACCTTTCCGGTACGCGGTCTCCACTCAACAACCTTACGGCCCCAACGGCCACCGGTTCTTCGAACTATGTGCCCTTCCCATTGCCACTTCTTACCCTGTTTGCGATGTCGGTAAACTTTTGGGTGACGATACTTGTCACTACTAACTACAAACTAACCGGCCGTGGAAACCACATTCTTCGGCCAGAGCTCCTTCTTCATAAACGTTGACACCTGGGTTGTTGCCACTCTCAACACAAATTAATTAAAGTTGTAGGGGGACTCCGACCGTTCGGATTTCAGACAAGAGTTGCTGCACTCGCAAATACTCAACAATCGGGTTAGCTTTCGTCAAGTAATGCAGTCGCGATCGACGCTGGAAAGCAAACACGTAGTAAACCCACACAAGGTTGAATTTTTTCATCGTATTTTTCTGCGTCGATAGGTGAATCCACGTGCCGATATGATGAAAAATGGGGGAAAAAGGAACAAGAATTTTTCTTGTTTTTTTTAAAGTTTACACCGCAAACACGCAGTAAATGGCAAAAGAAACTCAATTTATTGCGCTTAGGTATCTTATGTCAAATTCACGTCGGTTACTGCGTTTTTTGTGGCCAAAAAAAATAAAGAAAATAGAATCTCATACATTTGGCGATGCGTTTACTACGTGTTTGCTTACTGTGAAAAAAAAATCAAAACGTAGTAACCTACACAATTTCCACTTGTAATAACTTGTGGTTGAATTCATTAAAATAAAATTGAAGTCCTACTAATTTTGTTTATTGTATCCAATTTTGAAAAAGTTAGCTTCATAAACAAGAAAGTTATGATTTTTTTATAAGCTATGATTATAAGAACACGGTGCCCGCGAGAAACGGGAAAGATTTTTACCACGCATTCCTACACCTCTAGCACAACTGTGATACGCGTCTCTTTGTCGCGCGACATTGATTGTCTGTGCCAATTAGGTAACCACGGCTTACAGTTTCTTTTCTTGTATGAGGAAAAGTGAATATTGTAAAAAAAGCGTTTTACTTTTATTTTTGAAAAAGCCCACTTAAGGTGCGACCACACTTGTATCATTTGCTCGTATCCGATCACCGTGGCGTGGCATGACTGTGTATCGCGCTGCTTGGACGCTTACTGTCGGCGCGCCGATTACGTCGCGCTTCTCCGATCTAAGTGTGTGATACGCGTATCAAATTATCAACATGGATTTCAAGCGATCGGTTCGGCGCAACGTCCAAACGTGATCGTGACACGCGATCATGCCACGGGACGAAGATCTGATCGGGCAAATGATACAAATGTGGACGCACCTTTAGGAAAGTGAATTTTGCCATTTTGTTCTCTTTAGAATGTAGCCATAACGTAACCCTAGAATAAGAGCATGACATAAAATGGCTACTTTTGCCGCGGTTTTAATAGCACAGTATTTTTTTTTGTTATTGTTTTGTTATTGAACGAACAGACGGATCGCCTGATGGTAAACAGTCACCGTCGCCCATACCATAAGTATGTCACGCTTAATGCTCATCCGCCGAAAACTGCGAATTTTCCGGAAAGAAGTAATAATATCATCCTCTCGAATATTGCAATCGTCATGTCATATTGACACCGTTTGTTCTATTAAAAAAACCAGATTAACAAAACGAGATACCAACAAAAAAATATTGAATTTTTAATATAAGTAAGTCATACACAGATTGTAAAACTTTAAAGGAAACGCGACCGTTCTCGTCTGATTTAGGAGACCTTACAAAAACCCCCGAACCACGGTATAATTTTACCTGTCAGTTTTATAAGGGCAGAACAATTTATTTTTTAAAGTAATTATCCTTTACTTAATTAGTGAAAAACGTTATTTACTTACGAGTATGCTTATGCAGGTATAAGATACACTAATGGTACCTACCGGAAAGTTTAGAGATTAATGGTTTCTTGGGATGTTTATTCATGTATTATTTTTGGATATAAAGGTCAATTCTTCGACATATTTCCGGTGTTTAAAATGTTGTCAACAGGATTTAATTTTAAATAGTAAAAGTAAAAATTATAAATATTTCGAGAGAGTATGAAATAAAAAAAAAAAATATTAATGTATCTGCCATTAATAGATATTATTCATTTGTCCGTGAGTTCTTGTAATTGGTTTTTCTTATTTTATCTTCATTTTATATAAGTTACGTAAAGCTGTTGCTTTTCCAAAAAAATAGCACACAAAAAAAAAAACACTTTCAATTAAGCTTTTTTAATAACTAACGGTCCGACGATGGATTGATGACCTCGTAAGGGTCTAGGGGAGTTGGTGGATGCGGTCTACGCAGGATCGCACCTTGTGGAGAGCTATAGGGGAGGCCTATGTTCTGCAGTGGACGTCCGTGGCTGATGCATAGATAGATATAATAACTAACGGTAGTCAATTGGCGGCTTATCGCTAATAAGTGGTATATTTCATAAAACAATAAGTTAAAGTAAATCTTAGACAACTAAATAAATAAAAAATATATCGCTTACCTAATACATTTTTCAAAGATAGTACCTTAAAAATGCACAGGCCAATTAGAACATTATCCTTTTCTACGTCGAGCATGTATTTTTTAACCCTTTAACTGTCTTTTGAGCCAAAGGCGGTTAAGAGGTCGAAAAATTTTGCCCATGTGTTTTCGCGACTGCGTACTTCACTGTAGAGATATAAACAAATAAATTGGTATTACGCGTAAATTACACAAATCGAACTAATCCCATGGTAAAATCAATAAGGCTTGTGTTATGAGTACTAAACGACGATATATTCAATATATATATTTACTTATATACCTAGAAAACATCCAAGACACAGTCAGGATCAAATATTTATGCTCATCACACAAATACTTGCCCTTAAAGGGATTTGAACCCAGGACCTTCAGCTTCGCAGGCAACGCTACTCCCGCTGAGCTAAACCGGTCATCTAAGTACGCAACGCGTAGTAATCTACTTTAAAATACATATAGGAATCCGGCTATTAGATTAAATTTCGAGAATGACAGCAATGACCCAATTTGGCATTCGCTTTTTACAGAAACATTGAGATGAAACAAAGTTCCGACCTGTACCAACCACTCATTTATTAAAAGCCCTCCACACGACTTGTTAATAATATATTACCATTGCCTGCGTTCTCTGTTTCACATTACTTTTTGTTTAAAAATAATTAACAGTAAAGTCAGCAGTATATACAAAGTAAGCAAAAGAAGCAGTCTTCTGAATCGTACAATCAATTATTCAATCACTTTATTTATCTTCAGTTATTCGCAGTTGAGTAGGTACGTAGCTAATTTACATATCAATATTGTTTAAAATCTGAAATCGTTAGTCTATATTATGGGTGATTATTTGAGAATTTAACCGTCTTATTTCTCTATTTGCGATATTGACCAATAAAAAGCAGCGACTTCTACAATACAACCTAAGATTGCACCACAACTCATAGGGAATTCGTCAATTTTCCACAATATTATTATTGACTAGAAGGCGCCCGCAACTTCGTTCGCGGAGGAGAAAAAGTCATAACTCCTCTTTTTCTCTTAAGCATAGTCGGGTAAAAAGTATCTTATAACGCATAGAATGGTCAGAAGTTGCGTCAATGTCACCGATTTTATGTTTTAGTGTGTGATTTTACGTTAATTTTTTCATTAGAAGATGCCCCCAACTTCGTTCGCGGAGGAGAAAAAGTCATAACCCGTCGTTTTTTATAAAATAAATGGACTTTGTTCTGTAAGGAGACCGCACGGGTACTTTGGAATGTTGGAGTCTACCAGTGCTTTCCAAGAGGAAATCAGTGTTGAGAAGAAACGAAAGAAGAAAGCAACAGTGAAGAGTAAAGTTGATCTTTTCTTGCAAAGACTCTACCACCTGCTCACCTGTCGATAAACGATGAAGTGATTTATCACAACTCTTTACTTATTTCGCATAATACTTAGATGTACTAAAATACTTTGTCATAATTCTGAAGATTTTAGGTTATTCTGTGCTTTCTGGCAATTCTAAAAAACTTAAAGGATTCAGAAATAATTATGAGTAACAATTGATCGCTATTTTTGATAAATATGCAAGCTAATATCGACCCGTTATAGAAATAAGTGCATGTCCAGATCTTTATGAACGCTTGACCTCTTTTTATTATTTTTTTCCTCCGAATTACGATCATCATCATTATTAACAATTCCTTATACAAAAGTACTTAAAGGATAACCATAGAAATTGACAAGTTTACGGATTTCATAAGACCTCGGCTTCGAAAAATAATTTCATTATTTTGTCGTGGCAACGATCATAAGCGATTTCGTGGTTTTTGTCTACCCATTGTACTATTGTGGCGAGCAACAAAGGATTTTTTCAATAAAGCCTCAGGGAGCTGTTCACACTTATTTAGTAGGTATTGATACACGGCCCAAGGCGAACAGAAGGACCTATCTGACAAGATTGCTTCACTTAATACGGACCTTTAAACAACCAGGGTGAAGTCGTGTCTCGACAAAAACCGTAATCTGTGTATTCTGTACGATAACTGCGTGAATATAAGGTGATAATTTACTAAAAATGTTATTCGTAAAAAGCGTGATTTACGCTGAAGTAACCTAAATATTTTGGGGTATGTTTTCTTTAATTTTGACGAGTATTACTTTTTATTGGGTTTTTGTTTCCACTACTTTAAGTTTAATTCTAGCTTGGTCACCATCTTCACTCGCATAGCATTTTATGCTTACTTATTAGTTTTCAGGGCAACAATGACTAGCACAGACTATCCCTCTTAAAAAAATAATTCATCTGAAGCTCCGTTCCTACGTGAAATAATGCGTTTCATGATATTTAGATGTTTCACTATTGCATAGCCTACAAATTGCTATACTTCGGGAAATAAGCTGTCACGCTCTCAAAGAAGCACCTTTCAAAGCATTTGTTAACTCCATCGAAACGGCGCTTTGATAAACATCCATAATTAAAGCCATCACCATCACAACCAAGCAAATAACTACCTATACCTACCACTATTGATCTATTATATTTTGAGAACACGTTTCGCACAGTGGGTTGCACAATGGCCTACGAAGCTGGCGGTCCCGGGTTCGAATCCCGGCCAGGGCAAGTGTTTGTGTCACGAGCAAGAATGTTTGTTCCTGGGTCTTGGATGTTTTTTATGTATTTAAGGATTATAATTTATCTTTATATTATGTATATCGTCGCCTAGTACACCCATAGTATATTAAGCTTCGCTTAGTTTGGGACTGGGTCAATTTGTGTAAGATTGACACTGTGCTATTTATTTATTTATTATTTAAGATTGAAAAAAAAAACGCGATATTAACTTTTTAATAGAATGACGCCCCGTGCCCCCATTAAGGTGAACCAACTATCTAGTTAAATCATAGGAAGGCCTAGACTGATAGGAGAGCACGATCGGACGTTATGTTCCTCTATCCAGGACCATTACAGCCAGCACATATTATTATCTTTTTTTTGGTGGAGGTTATGAGGTTTTTATAGTTCCCCTTGTTTACGCATATTTTCTTTTGTCATAATTCTATATCGCATAATCACAATAGGCATAAGCATAATTTCATTAGGCCAAATCAATTTTCGCCGAATGGGCTTTTGGGCATAAGTTTTTAATGCCGAAAATCTACTTTTCTGGCAGCAGGCATCTTCTGTTCGGGATTGCAGTTCTTACCTAACCTACTTTACAGGCAGCAGTTTTTTATTGTTAGAGGTTGAATTTGCAGCTAACTGAAATTCGGCGCCACTAAATTATGCGTATTTAGATTCGGACACATAATGATTCGGCAAGATGAACATTCGGCAAAATCAAATTATGCGAAACCTGTTCGGCGAAATCAGTTTCGGATATAAAAAAATATGCGTAATACCTAGATAGTACCCGATTATTGATGCCCGCCTTAAGATATCTTGTCATTCACTTTGGTTATTATTACCACCATCATCATAAATAATTTATTTGCGTAAATCATGGTTGGTAAATAGATAGTAAGGTAGATAACTCAGTCCCTCATGCTTTTTCACAGTGAGATGCAAAATTATAAGCTTCCATACAATTTAATATACTTTGGATTAATAGCTGCAACAAATTTCGTTTTTTTCAAGATATTCGATAACCGAGTAGAAGCATTCATTTTATAACTAATGCGAGAGTTTATTATATATAAGTTATTTGGATATCGGGTATTAAACTTGCATTATCAGTTTAAAAACGTCTCCTATTCCCTGAAGTATCTCCACAGCGACTTCGTGCGTTGCCGTCATCCGATTTTCAGCGATAATTTCCAGAACATCCGATTATAATACATCAAAAACTATCACATATTCACTCTCTCTCACTCTTCTATGTAGAAAAAAGGATAGCAAACGTGATGTTAGCTTACAGAATCTAGTTTCGAAATGAAAGTGCTCCGCTGTCGCTGTCGGGCGGAGTGGCGTCGTTCGCTTTATTAAAACCGCGCGGCGTCGCCGAACAAGGAGAAATGTGGCGTAAAGGCGGAAATTGTGGCTGGATGTGGCTTGCTCAGGTGTGGGTCAATGTTGTTTGAATAAAAAAGGCGAAGTTGACATTTGATCAAGCTTTATTCGAATTCTTCCGGCATTAATACCGAAAGTTACAATGTTTTTTCTTAGTTACGAACGCAAGTCGAATGGCCGATATTGTATCATCGCACATATTTCGTTCATCGTTTTTTAAGAGTTCCCGGCAAGCTCGGCCGAATTTCACCTTCCCATACAAACGGAGTTTCGTTCTCATTTTAAAACTACTTGTTGGATTGTGCTTTTAATTAATTTATATGGCTCCAGTTTATAACACAAGCGATATACAGCAAAAACAAGTTTTGTATGAAAAACTTAAATTCGCTGTATTTTTTTTACTATGATATCTGAAGCTACATAAACTAATTACAGGCCTGCATATACCTTTACTTTTTCTAAGTACAAAATTTCTGAGTAAACTAGCTAGTAGTTTTAAAATGAGAGCGTTACTACGTTTGTATGGAGAACCGACCTTACCGGGGACTCTTAATATCTTTCTATTTGTCCTCTCTTTTTGCCAGTCTCCTGTTTGGCAGTCCTCTCATATGAGATGTTGAGCACTTATGGAACTTTACGTCTAACGCTTAACTGAGTTTGTTCCTGTGGTATGGGAGCGGTTCTGAGGGAGGGGTGACAAGTGACGTGTCATGACGTGTCCTGTCTTCGCTATACACATATACGTCACTTTTCACCCCTTCCGCTCCCATACCCCAGGAATAGACTAAGTTATACGTAAGGCTTATTGTGTGTCGTACTCCATTTATGGGTCACTGGACTGCGGCCGTGTTTAGTAAAGAAGATTAAGCTGAATAACACGCCAGTCATTTATTACTATAGATTTCTTTGATTGCTTTTAGGTGTTGACTACTATATAATGATAAACTAACATGAGAAAAGAGGGGTTACGACGTTTTCCCTTCTACTTACGAAGTTGCGGGGACCTTCTAAATCTTAATATAAGCAAAAATTTTTAAGGTCTCTACTAAAAAAATAACCATAGTTGCCTAAAAATACTGCAAATTGTGTATTGAATAATTAAGTTCGTTGACTGAAAACGCCGGAATTGGAAATCGACGGTAAAAACATAGTCCAGTTAGTACGTGTAGGAGCAACAAAACGCCGACGAAGTTAGGGAGAGCCAACTGCTTTTGGTATGTGTGCGTGGTTACGTGTACCTACACGTGTCCATTAGCGCACGTGTGTTCGGTCGCTATTTAACCATCGCTGATTAATATGAGTAAGCAGTCACTGCAAGCATTTTGTCATTGATGTTAGCGTACAGAATCTCGAGTTTCGAAATGAGAGCGCTCCGCTGTCGCTTTCGGGCGGAGTGGTACCGTTGGCTTTATTAAAACCGCGTAGCGCCGAGAAAGGAGAAATGTGGCGTGAAGGCGAAAATTGTGGCCGGATGTGGCTTGCCCAGGTATCCATGGGACAATGTTGGTTGTAGAAAGTGGCAAAGTTGACGTTTGCTTTTAGGCTTTCATTGGAATTTTGTGTGATGTAAAATTAAAAAAGTTGTCGCGTTCATAATGCCTTTACTTTTTCTTAATGTCTTAAGTTGCTCTTTATCGAAATAAACGTCCATTGTCTACGTGTAATTGTTCTCTTCGTTTTCGTATATTCCATTGTTTTCATGTGGTACTTTACTATCATAAAATGTACACGTGTAATTGTTCTCTTCGTTTTCGTATATTCCATTGTTTTCATGTGGTACTTTACTATCATAAAATGTACACGTGTAATTGTTCTCTTCGTTTTCGTATATTCCATTGTTTTCATGTGGTACTTTACTATCATAAAATGTACACGTGTAATTGTTCTCTTCGTTTTCGTATATTCCATTGTTTTCATGTGGTACTTTACTATCATAAAATGTACACGTGTAATTGTTCTCTTCGTTTTCGTATATTCCATTGTTTTCATGTGGTACTTTACTATCATAAAATGTACACGTGTAATTGTTCTCTTCGTTTTCGTATATTCCATTGTTTTCATGTGGTACTTTACTATCATAAAATGTACACGTGTAATTGTTCTCTTCGTTTTCGTATATTCCATTGTTTTCATGTGGTACTTTACTATCATAAAATGTACACGTGTAATTGTTCTCTTCGTTTTCGTATATTCCATTGTTTTCATGTGGTACTTTACTATCATAAAATGTACACGTGTAATTGTTCTCTTCGTTTTCGTATATTCCATTGTTTTCATGTGGTACTTTACTATCATAAAATGTACACGTGTAATTGTTCTCTTCGTTTTCGTATATTCCATTGTTTTCATGTGGTACTTTACTATCATAAAATGTACACGTGTAATTGTTCTCTTCGTTTTCGTATATTCCATTGTTTTCATGTGGTACTTTACTATCATAAAATGTACACGTGTAATTGTTCTCTTCGTTTTCGTATATTCCATTGTTTTCATGTGGTACTTTACTATCATAAAATGTACACGTGTAATTGTTCTCTTCGTTTTCGTATATTCCATTGTTTTCATGTGGTACTTTACTATCATAAAATGTACTCGTATTGTTTTATCCACACATTTCTTCCATTGATTTAATTCTGTCTCGCTCTCCTTGAGGTGCGTCTACATTTGTATCAATTACCCGATCAGATCTTCGTCGCGTGGCATGATCGCAAAATAATTACTAAGGCTAGGTCAGAAGAGTTCTTTGGTACTTTGGAAGCACATCCAGGCTACGCTACGCCCGCCTCCACCCGGCGGACGATTTCCAACATGTAGACTTTAATAAAATACGGAACAAGTTTTATCATGTTATTGTAGTTCTTTTCTCGCTTCCCCGGGATATACCTCCATTTGAGCTTATAGGCTAAGATCCCATAATTTCCGTTTCGATCTCATATCAATATCTCTGGTGATGCAAGTGTCTATGGGCGACGGTGATCGCTTACCATCAGGCGACCCGTCTGCTTGTTTGCACTTTATGCCATAAAAAAAATACCATTCAGTATATTTAATGAAAGTATTACACATTATGATCATGGTCTCAATACTCTTTATAGAGCAGGTCCATATTTCGCCATTTCTCCCTTTTGGCAGATATTCTAGAGCAGCGGTGTCCGTATTTATACATACGATTTATACTACTGTGCCCTTCTTATAGTTTATAATTTTTTTAGTGATATGAGATACAACAATATGTAACGGTGTTTAAAGAAAATCTAATGTTCCAAATTTCACAAATGTAGAGCTGGTAGTTTTCGCGCTATTCATTACTTTCGATGCCCGATTTAATTGCTAGCAACTCACAGTTGCGGCCAAGTTTGCGCCGGCAACCCTATTGCGTCTTGTATAGAAAGTTATATTAAGAAAAATCGAAAAAACATATACATTCTCCCCACCCAGTAAGTGATGCCACTGATATCACAAACGTAATATCATTTATTTTTTTTAATTAATGAAATAATGATCTTTATTCTGTAAGTAGGCCACAAGGGCACTTTTACAAGTCTGACTCTACGGCATTTCCCAAGAGAAGACCACTGTAGAGAAGAAAGCCGAAACAAACTCAACAGTCAGTCATTTTTTCGAAATAACTCTTATATCTATTACAATATTCGTGCTTAGCCTAACCTAAATATATGTTTTGAGTATAAAATCAATGCGTAGTTCTTCAAGGAAACATATCAAAACTTATAAAAGTAAAAAAAAAACTAGAATATAAAAAAGCAAAATAGTGATTTTTATTTAAAACAACTTACATACGTTTGATATGCCACCTTATAAGAACCGTGTCCCGGTAAAAGTAAATTATTCGGTTTCTGTTTTGGGCCATGCATTTTTGTGTGTTAAATAGTCCTCTACCCTATAATAAGCCTTTGCCTTTAATTATTTATTCATTCATTGCATACGTGTCTATGACTAATTACATAAGTTAAACACAAACATGAACCCTGGTAGGGTGTTGCAACACTTACACAATGAAACTTACACACTATAGTTTTATTACAACATATTACACAGGTTCAAGTGATAAAAAGTATCCTTACTTCCTTATCCTTGTTCTAAATATATTAAAAACGAATTTTTATGAAACTTTCAAGTTATGTAGGTACCTTATATATCAGAATAGGACATAGACTGTAATGTACGTCAAATCTCATCCCTTTTAGAGACGAAAAAGGTGATGAAAGTTTGTATGGACAGTAAATATTTTTTCACGTTAGAAACTTCAAATCTTGGTATTATGCTTCACATTTAAATTAGTAAAATATCGAGTTTATGGGGAAAGACATAAGCTACTTTTTATCATGGAAAAATACCTTTTATCCGCGATAAACGATTCTAAGGCGTTTCCCTTCGAAATCGCGGGCGGCCGCTAGTCCTATATTATTCCTATATTTTATATTATAAATGTGAATGTTTGTCAGAATGTACGTTAAGCTGTTACGCAAAAACTACATAACTGATTTGCGTCAAATTCTGCAGTAATATAGCTTAGATATCAGAATAGGACATAGGCTCAAAAACTACATAACAGATTTGCGTCAAATTCTGCAGTAATATAGCTTAGATATCAGAATAGGACATAGGCTACAACTTTCGAGGGTATTCATTCATAAAAGAGTTCTTTTAACAATGAATGGAAAAATTAAAGGAGGATTGGAGGTATATCCCGGGGAATCGAGAAAATAATTATTATCCGTTAAATTGTTTTATTTCAATGAGTAATAATCGCGGAAACAGAAGAAAATATAATGAATGAATAAACAATTGGTAACCTAGCAACAGTTTACTACACGATTAAGCAAAGAACACACTTTCCGTATACGATGTATCATACAAATAAGAAGCCGGATAATAGCCCGTTGTACATTTTGGACTTGCGTTGCGATCATCTCTGAATGATAAACATTTTGTTACAAAAGTATGGTTCATAAATAAGATAAATATATCAGTGTAAAATTTAGTGGGACCTGGACCTATTACTAACTCATCTTCCGTTGGAACAATCTCGTACATGTTTTGAGGGAAGTGGGTCAGCGGTTTTGAGGTAACTAGACGCGAAGTTTGAGGGTCTGGTCATCTTCAAGTTTTGCTGCCGAAGTTTGGCCGGGTAGTCTTTGGTGCAAGATGGGGATAGAACCCGTTTCACTTAAGTATTTATTTGGAAATAACTTCAATGTTCAACAATGTATGTACATGTCGTTATTATTACAAGTTTATAAATAATACTAGAAGGTGCCCCGGAACTTGGTCAGCGGAGAAAAAAAGAAATAACGATCTTTTTTACTTTAGCGTAGTCGTGTAACAAGTATCCTATAATCATCTGTGTATGCCCAGCTACCCGTGTACTAAAAATAGTTGAAATCTACTTTTTGTGTTACAAATATCATGATAATAATCACAATTTTTGCAATTTATTAGTGGATCACTCCACTAACGTTATTATGATAAACAAAGATCAGAAAAATGAAAAAAAAAAATCGACGATACTGGACTTGAACCAGACCGGGGCAGCACGCTCTACCATCTAGTCGCTAACTGCTAATCGTCCATACCAGTAGTCGACGAATTTTGTCATCTGTTCTTGCTTATGGATCTCTGTATGGTGCCTCCGACTCTTTAGCCGTTAGCGCCGCCTAGTGCAGAACTATGAATGTTACTTTTAAAGAGTCGGATGCACCATACAGAGATCCATAAGCAAGAACCGATGACAAAATTCGTCGACTACTGGTATGGACGACTAGCTCAGATGGTAGAGCGTGCTGCCCCGGTCTGGCTCTAGGCACTGGTTCAAGTCCAGTATCGTCGATTTTTTTTTCATTTGTTTCTGATCTTTGTTTATAATAGTTGAAATCTGTTAAGTCGATTTGGCGTGATGAAACCACATTGACACATATAAATATACAAAAAAAATCGCTTCAGTGACCTCCAAATAGTCCGTTACAATCATCAGGTGGAGTAATTTCCAGCTTATTCTAAATTCCGTTTTGTCCTTTATTTCTTTGACGAAGCATTTATTAAAATAAAATTCCGGAACTCTTCAGATGCACACGATCATGGAGGTCTGCCCGTTTCCTTCGGTATCAGTAGTATTTTAAATCTGTCTTCTCACTTGTGGTACCAAGAGGGAGCACGATGCCGGTGTTGCCATAAGCTATCCATACTAATATTATAAATGCGAAAGTGTGTCTGTCTGTCTGTCTGTCTGTCTATCTGTCTGTCTGTCTGTTACCTCTTCACGCTTAAACCGCTGAACTGATTTAAATGAAATTTGGTATGGAGACAGTTTGAGTCCCGGGGAAGGACATAGGCTATTTTTTATCCCGGAAAAATAACCTTATCCGCGATAAACGAATTTAAGGCGGACGAAGTCGCGGGCAGAAGCTAGTACTATTATAAAGTTGTAAAAATGGAATGTCTAATTGAAGATATAAAAAAAAATGTATGGCTATTTGGACGTCACTAATAATTGAAAAAAAAATGTTTTTTTTTTTTGTATGTGGCTTCATCACGCCAAATCGGCTAAACTGAGTTCAACTATTTTTGGTACACAGGTAGCTGGGTATCCAATCCACAGATGGTTATAGGATACTTTTTACCTGATTATGCTGAAGAAAAAAATGGGTAATTATTTTTTCTCCCCACGAACGAAGAAAGTTACAATACAGGGTGTCCCAAGAAGTAGTGATATTCTGAAGCTGGGAGATAGAGGACCTAGAGGGCTATCTAAATCACCCCCATGTATATTCCGCGATTTTTCTTATTTTCGGAGTTATGACTTTTTTTTTAATTTTTCACCTATCGCCGAGTACGATGAGATTTTTATTTATGGTGACGTGAATTATTGCGGTAGATGCTTGATTTTTTTTGTGTGCTAAGCTGATAGATAGGCCAATTCAGTATGGTAACATTAACTATCGTTAGATCTTTGAATGGAATAAAAAAAAAAAATGCCAAGAATGATAAAATTACCCAATATGTTCACAACTTCAAGGGGCTTTAAAAAGATAAAATCACATTAAAAAAATACCGTTTGGCTTTTAAAAGGGACCTTTTAGTTACAATATAAAGTTAAATTAACCGATAATCAATAAAAATCATGACATTATTTTTTCTTTTATTTGCTTCATGGTTTTCCTTTTCGTTTAGGTCTTCCTCTGTTCCATATTGTTGCATAAATGTAAATAGAAAATGAAAAGGATAGTTATTTTTGTAGTCGGATATGATATTCAGTAAGTACTTATTCCAACCTAGGAAGTACAATTTGGTTTCCACATTAAATCCATAACCAAGATTTTCCTTATGAGCCCGTAAATTAACTGATTAATAATTCAAAATCAAATCCGGAATGCGAAGTTCCCGGGATAATGGGGATGACATGGGTTGGTGAGGCTGTCAAATCAATTTCTAATTTTAAGGCGTTCAGATGATCAGTGGCGGAATTCGACGAGGCATTGCGATATCAAATTTTGTACAATATCTATAGATAATCTATTAGATATACATACTATTATAAAGTCGTAAAAATGAAATGACTGTACGTTAAAGATATTTAAAAAAAATGTTTGTTACGGACTATTTGGAGGTCACTGAATAGAAATATTTTTTTTTTTGGATCTTTTGTATGTTTGTATGTGTCGTTGTGGCTTCATTACACCAAATCGGCTAGACGGATTTCAACTATTTTCGGTACACGGGTAGCTAGGTATCTCCAGATGGTTAAATAATACTTTTTACCCGACTACGCTGAATAAAAAGAGGGTTATGATTTTTTCTCCTCCGCGGACCAAGTTTGCTGAACCTTTTAGTACCTACTATAAAGTTGCAAAAATGAAATGTCAAAATGATTGAACAGGACTATTTGGATGTCACTGAATTGAAAAATATTTTTTTGGATGTTTTCAGTTCGTATGTGACGTTGTGGCTTCGTTACGTCTAAAAGGCTTAACGGATTTCAACTATTTTTGGTACTCGGGTTCCAGTATACTGGGTGATTCATGAGTCCTGAGCAGGAGTGGCAAGAGTGATGGAGGGTAACACTGAGCATCTTTTATTATAGGGCCAAACATGAAATCGTGAAAAGAAAACGGGCAAGTGCGACTCACGCACCGAAGGTTCCGTAAAAAATCTAGTGTTAGCAGAGCCCTACTCTTAGCAACATGTACGCGGTGTTCGATTATTTTAAATTGGTTACAGACAGACGGACACAAAATAATATTGTTTTTAGTATTTTTTATTATAGCGGCAACAGAACTAATAAAATTTCAACTGTCTAGCTTCCATGGTTCATGAGAAACAGCCTGGTTATAGACGGACATACAGACGGACGGACAGTGGAGTCTTAGTAATAGGGTGCCATTTTGGGTATGGAACCCTAAAAAACAGCTAATTAAGAGTTATAGCTAACTATCCAAAATGTATGGAACAGCTGTTTTTCAATGAATCAATCACATTATATGAATGAATGAATGAATGAAATCGTTTATTCACAATTAACATATGGTAACATACGATCTTAGTTTATTTACATTGCTTCCCATTATACATTCAGACTTGACAGACATGTGAAAATAATTGTAAATATTTGTCAGTGATATAAATATAAGCACTCAGTCATTAAAAATAAGATACAGTTTTATTTCAGGACTGATTAAAACTTTTGTACATATTTATAATAGGAAGTAATTCATTTATTAAGGAGTTAATATAGTGATAATAATCAGATTAATATAAGAAAAATAAAATACAATTAAAATGAGAATAAGTCAAGTTCCTTCAAATATAAACTAAATGTCTGATAATATTCAAAATGTACCTATACAATAAAAGTTCGTTAATACTGTAGAAACAATTATCAATCAATATTTTATACAACTTTGTTTTAAACTCGTATACCATATATCAATGCCTTTTCCACGTCGAATTAGTCTCTGGATCGATTTAAAACCGCTTTGTGTCAGGCGTACCGGACGCACAGCTAAAATATTATGAGCCTTGAGTCGTGAACTTGCGGAAAGTTAAATAAATGGTTTTTATGGCTGGAAACTTAGCTTTAACGCAAACAGGACTTTATTTAATGTTCAAACTTTACGCGTTTCTTGTTTGGTTTACGTTTGATTGATAACTACCTTATTTAACCCCGACGCAAAAAGTTTTGTTATCTTAGTAGTTTAATGTGTGCATCGAGTAAACGGATGACCAGATTTTCAAGGCGTCCCAGTTTTTTTCAAGGCGTGTGTGCATGTGTTTTTTTTCGCGATTAGGCTTTTCTTAGTGAAAGATGCTTCGCCGAACAATACGGGTTTATACTACTCTTATGTCTGTCTACGTAAAACGTTGTGTATACGTTTTCTTTTCAAAGTCATTTCGTTACATGCCACCGTATCTGCTGTTTTAGTTAGTATGTGTACGAGTTTTTGATTGAGCTAAAATTTTGCATACTTATGTTAATTCGGTGACAATGCACTATATGATACCGTCGAGCTGATCTGATGATGGTGCAGGAAGGTGGTCATAGGAACTCTATAATAAAATAATGCAATCCTACCGAGTTTAGGCTCTTTAAAATCGTCTCGGTGAGTAGTTGATGGATGTTCAAGGAAAAGTACAGTCAGCGATAAAAACTTGTCACAAAAATGAAATTTTTGATAAAAACTTATTTGTTGATGATCATTGATCACAGCATGATCTTTCGGTAGTCTTATCGTTGATCATGGCATATGTTTATTTTTTCGAAAATTACTTGGTTTCAGCCCCAGAACAAGCTGTTTATACCTATTAGGACACGTGACTAAAAAACACGTGGAAAACTGTCAAACATTTCTTGTTCCAAGTTTTCGGATCTAACAATACTTGAAGTTGTACAAAACTCTCAAATCCGAGGAGTATAACATTGTAACTTTACAAAATTATTTATTTTCAGCCCCAAAACAAGCTGTTTATATTTCGCACGAATACAAAAAACACGTGGAAACCAATCGAGCATTTCTTGTTCCCAGTTTTCTGATCTAACAATGCTTGTATTCGTATAAAACTCCCACGTCACTCTAGAGTAAGCAACAGTCCTCCTAAAGGTGGTGTGACAACCTCGCATCACTGGTCGCAACCTGTCATATTCGCGTTATCACCCGTCTCACTCGCACAGCATGGAATAGAAAAGGATAGGATATATGTCGTCCGACAAAATTCATAAGTTGTGCTTGAATATTGATTTCAACTTACACGATTTACACACATTATTGACGACATGTTTGGCTCAGGGGGTTGCACCTACGAAGCTGGCGGTCCCGGGTTCGAATCCCGGCCAGGGCAGGTCGCCTAGCACCCATAGTAAAAGCTTTGCTTAGTTTGGTCGATTTGTGCGAGATTGTTCCTGATTATTTATTTATTTCAATAAGTCAACCCAAGGGTTTTCCGAAAAACTCGCGCTGGTCGAGAATGTTGATATCCGTTCTCCACTTCTTTCGAGATCGTGGACGTGATCCGACGTCCGAAACGTCAAAAATTTGCCAACGCGGGGTAATGAAGTAAATTTTATTTGGACGCGATATTCATATTAAACCCCGTTTTTTTTCGTTGTGATAATTATTCAGCAGCAATCGAAACATTTCCAGCCACTTATGTTACACTTATCGTATTGCCGTCAATATTCCTTGTTTCATTATTGTAGTATTGTATTCGTCTAGCTGATCTCCGACTCATTCTGTTTGCTGTCAATTAGTGTGGCTTTTGTATCTTGCCCTATTAATTGACTTTGATCATTGTTGATGGAAACAATATCGTCGATCCTTCTTAGCCTGCATAATGGGAATACATTATACGCATTTATTTAATTTCCTTTGTATAAAAAGGTATTTTAACCTTAGGTTTCTTATGATATAGATACAGAAACCAAACCTCAAAGAAAATACTTTTATCATGCTTTGCTTATTACGCTTGCTTGTACGGAACCTTCGGTTTGCGAGACCGACTCGCACTTGGCCGGTTTTTTACAGGTTTGATCAGGCATGATCAAACCTCATGAGTCATCAGATTTGATCAGTTAACGCGGGCATGGTAGGATTGGGCCTTGAGAAAATACCTTGTGAAGTACACGTCGAGAACTATTAGTTACTACTAGTATCTGATTTTTTTTTCATGCGTAAATAAAGTAACGGGTACCGTCTGGTATTTCATAAGACTCGTAAAGGTGCATACACTAAGATAGAATTTTTAAGAATTACGATGCGGACGAAGTCATCGGTAAATTCAACTGTATACATTTTTACTTTGATTTATACAGATTAGTGAGAAAAATAAAGAAATTAAGTGTCAATGTCATCATCACTTTTTAAATTGTTTTAAATATTTAAATATTAGCGACAATGTTAAACAAATCGACCTAGTCCCTAAATAAGCAAAGCTTGTACTATGGGCACTAGGCGACGATATACATAATATGTATATATACTAATTATAATAGTTATAATACTTAAATAGATTCGTAGGCCGTTGTGCAACCCACTAAGGCACTATGCCAAACGTGTCGGCAAAAAAGCAAAATTGTATTTCTAAACCTTAGAGACCAAAGTAAAAATGTATACAATCGAGCCACCTGCACAACCGAGGTTAAAAATATATATCTAAAAAACAACACAACCTAAAAATAACGTTTATCCAGGAAAAATACAATATGAACATTACTGAGAAATTTAATGTATGTACCCAGTTGTTAAATACACGCGGAGTATCGTTAGCAGCACCAAAAACACAACACAACCTTTGAAGTGCACTGCAGGATCTCGAATACACTGAAGTTTAAACACTAAAGCCGAAGGGAAGCCATAACACTTGACATTGTGGAGTGTCGCTTAGGTGAGGAAACGGTGGGTAATGTGTTAGTAGTGACACCGCAAGTGCCGCCTTTTGTTTTCTCAAACACGTTAACCTCTTCCATGCAAAAACACCTTAGCTGTGTAAATAATTGATAGATTCAGGTGTTACTTTGCGGAATTCCATATTAGATTAATGGATTATAATTCTCTTGCTTTTCTGCGAAATAGTGCCTTGGTTAGATGTAACAGTAAATTGTGCTCACATGCGCATAGTTTCATGCAGTTTCTACAAAAAATACGCCTGCAAATGCAAAAAACCGCCACCAGACATTATAATCTTCGACACGTTTGTCGCCTCTCTACGAGGCGTCATCAGGAGATGCAGGAGATGTTGTCAGTCCGGCGTCCACCCGAGAAGACAAACCGGTGATGTTCTCTCCGCTCTCTTTTATTCAAAAAGAGAAAAAAAACTAAAATTTAATTAACAAATGATGATAAATAAAAGATTTTTATATGTTAAATTTAATATTTAAGGGATAAGCTTTAAAAAATACTTTAACATCATATCAGCCCAAGGACGTCCACTACTGGATATAGGCCTCCCCAAGGTTCTCCAAACCAACTGGTCGAGCGCTGACATCATCCAATGGTTTCCTGCAATCTTCACCGGATCATCGGCTCATCTTGTTTTGGGCCTTCCCATCCTGCGTGGTCGTTGTACGCCTTTCTCCCCCAGCGGCTATCGGTTCTACGGGCGATTTACCCCGCCGTCTGCCACTTAAGTCTAGCAACTCTTAAAGCTATGTCGACGACCTTGGTTCTTCTGCGGATCTCCTCATATCTGATTCGATCACGCAAGGAGACTCCGAGCATAGCTCGGTCCATAGCCCTTTGAGTGACTTTTGCCTTTTTTGTGCCTTTTTATGAGGTCCATTGTAAGTGACCACGTCTCACTGCCGTCATCACTGGCAACACACACTAGTTAAAAACCTTCATCTTAACACTGCGGTATTTGTGACGAGAAGATATTACGTAGCTTCCCGAAAGCTGCCTATCCTTTTTTCCTTGAAGTTGGATCTACCCAACTAGACTGTTTGTCCGAGGTATATATAGTCATCTACAACTTCGAGCGTAGAGTCTCCAACTATCAGAGTAGGGTAGGCACAGCATGAGGGTCAAAAAACACATCAATTTAAACATTAGCAAAGAGTTTTTGTAACATCCTCCCGCCTTTGGGGCGAAGACCTTCTTGGCCTTGATCATCCCCGTAGGATTTCACCAGGTTGCATTTTGGGTGGGTAGTATGTATCTGTTCTTCCATTATCCTCTTCACCAGTATATTTTTTGGTTATAACTCCTCAAGCCATTTCACAAAATTTTGCATCATTCTCCATTGACAAATTACCATTAGTCTGCCTTTAACTTAGAGTCCCTCTCCTTGCCCTTCTCATTGAGTACATTCCTGTTCTTGTTCCTTAACGATTCGATATAATATCGTAAGCATTCTGAAATGCACCATTGGTTTGCATCGTTAAAGCACGCGCGAATTGCATATGAAATTGCTACTACTGTAAAAGAGGTGCTCGCGTTGAAAATAATTTCGACAATGAATCTCGCTTCGAATGCTTTTACCGAACAAATGGTGATCTACCTGGCTTTTATTTATATGCTGCATTTTATGCACGGAACGGCCAGCTTTTTAACGGAAATCGGGTGATTTTTTCGGGTTATGTAGAAAGTTATGGCTAACGAGACGAGTTCGAAATATCTGCATGCCAGTAAAAGGCCTTTTGATATGTTAAATTGTTACATTTTGTTGGTTTTTATATGAGATACAGGATGTTTTCTCGTCGTTTAGTTTTGATTTCTCCAGAGTATACCAAATATGAGTAACAATAGCAGTACTAATGAGGCTCTCCTATTTGGTAGACAAACATTTCATAAAATAAATATGGAATTGAAATCTTCTGTTTATTTTTGTCGTTTCAGTTTTTATTTGTGTGTTTGTCGAAATGTTTTATTTCAGAAATTTTTTATTTTGATTCTATTTTTTCTCTAATGCCGTAGTTTTTAGGCATCATGGAGAATCAATTTCATGAGGTTAGTTTTACAATAATAAAAAAAGTTTCATAGAAAAATACTGGCTATAAAATGATACAATGATGATGACCAGTGATCGTAAACTAAAAATAACAAAAACCGGCCAAGAGCATGTCGGACCATGGTCAATGTAGGGTTCCGCAGCCGTTTATACAAAAAATGCACTACAGATGAAAAAAATACGATACGAAAAAAAAAACACTAACAAAAGAGCGTATCTCCCCGGCACTTACGTCTATTTCCGAAAATATATACTCAATCAAAATGTTCTTTTAGAAACCTGAAAGTGTTTTTACAAGAACTGGCGAATGATGTGCCACACATTGATATTTGATGATTTTTTTTTCAGTTTCGGTTACATGTATGGAGTGGCCCCCCCTAGAAATATATATATTTTTATTTAACTATCTTACACCAGACACCTATGTTCCAAATTTCATCAATATACATTTTATAGTTTTTGAGTAAAATGCCTGTGGCATACGGACGGACGGATGGACATGACGAAACTATAAGGGTTTCGTTTTTGCCATTTTGGCTACGGAACCCTAAAAACGGCAATCTACCATGATCGCTGCATCAAACATGCTACCCAATTTACGATCACTGATCCACTTACTATATTAAAACGTGGTCACATACGATGTGTATTATAAGAAGGTTCCAAGTCCCTCAAGGAGCAATAGAGATGCTCGGAGTTTCTTTGTGAATTCGAATCAGAAATTAATACATCCTTAGAAGAACTAGTCACCGGCATAGCTCGAAAAATTTGCAAAATTAAGGTGATAATGGTCGACGGTGCTGGGGCCGAAAAGTTCCTGAGTGGCGACCACGCAACGGACGACGCAGCGTGGCTAAGCTTACCACAAGGTGAGCTTTTGCCCTGTGAAGGTTCTTGGAGTTGGCTGGCCACGGGGTCAGTCATGGTGAACTTTCTTCGGAGGATGCCTATGTCGGACGGTTTATGGCTAATGAATGATGATCATGATACTTCTCTGAAGTAAAAAATGCTAGGAAACGTACACACTTTCACTGATACGGCGGCTTGCGTAGCTTGTAGGGTTCCGTACCTCGAAAGAAAGAACAGAACCTTTCTAGGGTCACTACGTCCGTCTGTCCGTCTGTCTGTCAAGACCCCTTTTCTCGCAGGAAGGCGTGGAGGTATCAAATTGAAATTTACATCAAATAATACTTACATTGGCGTTCTCTGAAAGCAGTAAAAAAATCAAGCTCCTAAAATCCAACGCAATCCAAAGATACAGTAAAAGACGTGTTTCTATACAGATTGCCGTCTATTGAAAACCTATAGGGTACTTCCATTTGTCCTACAAACTTGAAATGTGGTATGAAGGTAGCTTTTGTGGGTTGTGCTCCACGAAATAAATATTTAAATCTCATTTTTTTACGTCTGTCTATCTATGTCAAAAACCAATATAAAATGACCCATACCGCGTACATTTCGTTTAGGAGTAGGGCTGCTAACACTGAATTTTTTATTCATACGGCCGTTTTTTTTTGCGTAAATTTTGTACGGAACCCTCGGTGCGCGAGTCCGACTCGCACTTAGCCGGGTTTTTTGTTGCTCCACGTCTGTGATTCTTTCCGCCCGAAAACTTGTTAACTCGTGAAACCCTTCGCAAATACACAATAACTTGTTGGTGGATACACTGGATTATGCCAACGCAACATTCTGTTATAAACCTTAAATTGATTGACTAAATATACAAAGACACACAGGTACAGATACTCTATTGAAACGGTCTCCCCATTGAATGCATTTTGCCTGCGTTGGCGAAAACATTGACGAGGTGGGAGCAGGGTTGAAGAATGTCGACGCCGCACGCCCGCTAGGGTTGTCAACTTCTCATCGTATCTTCGAACTTTATAAATTGCGCCCTCTGATCCGTGGTGTGCATAGAGCTTTAGCCCGGGTAGCTACGAATTAAATGTTTTTATAACCAGGGTAAAATGTATAGATTATGGAGTGTTGAGCTACTGAGGGTAGGTAGTACCTTTGGGGCTACGTCATAAGTGAAGCAAAATGTGTCCTTCGAAAGACTATTTCCATGAGTCTAAACGCGTCTTAAGTGGACTGTATAATTTGAATAAAAGAAATTACACTCCTATTATATCAATGTAAATTGTATTTTTTTAAATAATATTAGCTTTTAGGTCTTCACTCGCTTTAGATATATAAGGTATCCTTATCCAAGACTTGGTCCATGTGTGTGCAAGCCCTGCAAGTTTACATGTGATTAAATAGCACTTGCCCACAAATCTTAACATCCAAACATATCTAGCCATTTCTTTCATTATTTTCCTGCGACCACCGAAGTCAGACCCTTTGAAACGCTCGGAGAAATACCCATCTACATACTTTCGTTTTTATTACTGTGCTGTGAGATAATTCCTGAAGTATTGGAAATATTTAGAAGAAAAAATATTATTTGAAAAGGTGGCAACCCTGCCATTTGACGTGCTTCACGAAAACGCAAATACGCTACTTTACGATAGTGTTCCGGCGTCATATTCTGAATCAAGTATTTCATTTTATTCATTTGATAAAACAGATTTTTTCGGTTTTAGGCGATAATGTGTTTACCTTCATTATGGAACTTGAAGTTGCCCGCAACTTAGTCCGCTTAATAGCTACTTTTTTCTTTGAAAACATCTTCAATGTGACGATGTTTTCAAAGACATCACATTTCATTTTACAACTTTATAATAGTATAGAAGATATTTATCTTATTATATAATACCTACGTAGACACACGAAAACGCCGAAACCCCATGAAGAAATATTCATGCTCACCGTACAAATACTAGCCTTCGCCGAGATTCGAACCGGGAGCGCCAGCTTCGTAGACCACTGTGTAACGAACTTAGCCAAACGTTTCGTCAAAATAGTCTTTATGCAGAGATACGTAGCGTGCTAAATTCACCATCGACCGTAATATAACCAGGTTGTGACACTCTGAATAACGATTACATAGTTACATTACAGAGTTACGCAACGTGCAATGGAAAGGGCTATGCTCGGGGTTTCTCTTCGCAATAGAATCAGAAATGAGGATATCCGCAGTAGAAGCAAAGTAACCGGCATAGGATTGCATCGTTGAAGTGGCAATGGGCGGGCCATGTAGCCCGGAGAATGGATGGCCGTTGGTGCAGTAAAGTCCGGGAGTGGCGACCACGCATAGGAAAGCGCAGCATAGACGGCCCCCGATTAGGTGGACGGATGACATCGTAAGGGCCGCGGGGAGTCGGTGGATGCGGTCTGCACGGGATCGCACCGTGTCGCGAGCTGTAGGCAAGGTCTATGTTCAGTAGGTGGATGTCCGTGGCTGATAGATAGAGTAACCATTTGTAATTTAAAGTTATAATGTATAGATGTACCTTTCATCTTTTTAAACCACCGACAAAAAAGAGGCGTGTTATAAGTTTAACGTGTCTGTGACTCCGTGTATCTGTCTGTGGCATCGTAGCGCCCATACGGATGAACCGATTTGAGTGTTGTTTTTTTTATGTCTTAGACAATTTTATCCCGAGTGTTCTTAGCTTTGTTTGATGAAAATCAGAGCACTCGTCTCCAAGATATTCAGCTTTTAGTGGAACAAGTCGGGGGGTTTTTAAATTCTCTATAGTTATAATTGAAGACCTATGCGGTCGGGGTTTGTAACCGGTTAACCAGTACATCTAGACCATTAGAAAGGTCCCGTGAATGAATATATTATAATTAATTGAAGTAAATTGAAATAAAAAAAAAATACCAGGGTTGGCAATTCATTATCTGCCTGCCCATGTTTCTCAGGATCGCGTCGCAAAGATTTTCAAACGAACGCTGCTAAACATTACTTAGTGTCTGAAACAATATTTCGAAGAGCGGCGACTGTGTCTTAGGTAGAATAAACTTTATTCATCTACCACAGTAACAATTGAAAAATACACCTATAAATTATACACTATTAACAATATAGGAAACCGGAATTTTTGAAAAAGTAAAAAAATCATGAGAGTAAAATCTAATGGGCCCGGAGACACTAGACTGTGTGTATTTTTCTGTTTATTGTAAAATCAGAAACGTAAAAGTTTTCAAATTTCTGAGTCAGCGTATTGATTAAATATATCTTCATATACAATGTGAAATTTTAGTGGCTGTTTTCCCGCAGCGAGATGATTTTGAACATGATACTACACAACTTTCCCCAAGGAACATAGGTCGAAATATGAAAAAAAAAATCGACTTCCCATAGAAAATATGCAATCAGCTGGAGAAAGTTGTTCAGTATCATATTCAAAATCATCTCGCTGCGGGAAAACAACCACTAAAATTTCACATTCATACCAGTTATAGTAAAGGTAGCATTTTTGGTGCAGCTCGCTGCACATGATATTGCGCTATGAATGTAGAAAATACCAATTTAAACGATTTAACGTAATTAATACTGTCGACAGTAACCCAGATACATCATTTAGATTGAAATTTGCCACACCTATGGCACTCTACCATGATTGCTGTACGAATGCTATGCTACCTATAATCACTGCCCATAACACACGTAATACCATGCCACGGAACTATTTCGATTTGTGTCAATTTGTCCCCTAATCTATATATATGTACTTAATATTATATGTATACTCGTATATTGGGAATCATGAAATAGGCGATGTTTCAGCGTAGTGTAGCAGGGAATCTGATCTTCCACTAGAAACTATTTTTTTAATAATGTAATAGTTACTATCTAATTATGCAGGATTACTACTATGAATAGTCATCCTGCATAATTCAATATCTAATCATATTAATCGTAAATCTGATCACAGGATCACGTGCACAATTTGATCAAGTTTGGTTACATTAAAAATAAATGAGAAAATTTAATTTCTTAACCACCATTCTTGAAGTATTTTATTAAGATCGGATTTACTAATGGACATGTGTGTACGATCAATTTCAAGCCAATCCAACTACTGGATTTTAAGGTGGAGATTTTACGAACAACTATGGAAACTAAGGAAAACGTTGCTATAAGTAAATTGCGCATGCGCACACACAACGCACGAGCGAGTTGAGCGACTCGATCGCAGAATCATTATTATCTTACAACACTTAAGTCCCACATTTAATTTGCAAATGGGTCCAACTACTGTCACGTCTTGGAGATTTAAAAAGTTATTTGCTCTCTTAATGGATCACGTACCGGGGACATTATACTGTGAAGTGCAAAAACGGCTTTGGGGCCCATTCGGTGGATTTTAAACTTTTAAAAGTAGGATACACTTACGCGATTCGAAACTTTGTTTACGTCGCTTGCATGCCTAATTTGCAGGATTTGTTTACTGTTCTTTTTAAATTGTTGGATATTGTGAGGTTGTTTATTTTCTTGGATTAAATTTGTATGTGTCTGGGATTAGTAGCAGTATTTTACTTTCTTTTGGTTAAAGGTTGGTTTTATTTACGTTATGATCAATTTTGCTCCAAAGCGCATAATCTGTGTCATTTATGGCATTCATATACATTATTGTAATTTTTCTTAAATAATAATCTGTTTGCGTACTTAATAATACATTCTATATAATAATATTCTCTTCTGTTTCAGCGATTATCACTCATTTAAATAAAACAATTTAAATGGATTATAATGGAAACTCAAATGAGATATACGCGATATAATCAGTTTAAATTGTTTTAATTTCAATGAGTTTAAATATTTTTTATTGCTTAATCCGTAATTTGACTTCTGTGATTTACTCTTCTAACAGAAATATTAATCACAAATAATAATATGTTATTTGTCATGTCACCTGTTTGTTAGTAAATACATCACTTTTTATATATCTACATAAGTAAAAAAAAATACTGCTTCTGTCAGAAAATGAGAAAGGAACGTTAACATATGAGTGTAGTTGCTTTTCTCTACAGGCCTATTCTGATTTGTAACTCTAGACCAAAATCTAAACGTTAACGAGTGCAGCTCGCTGTAATTACTGGATATTAATGAATAAATAATAAATAAATATCAGGGACAATCTTACACAAATCGACCTAGTTTCAAACTAAGCAAAGCTTGTACTATGGGTATTAGCGGACGATATACATAATATGTAGATAGATTATAACATTTATAATACTTAAAATACGTGGAAAACACCCAAAACCCAGGAACAATATTTCTATATTGGTTTAATTTAGATATTTCTATCATCGATAGTGTAACCAGTGATGTTAAGATAAGTTTATCTTAATATCACTGGTTACACGAGTTCTATCAAAATAATGTTCATTTGTTTGAAAAATCAAGATATTACCTGTCAGATTCTGGTCTTGAATTAAAAGGCTACTAAGCACATTAGCACAGAATATTATCTTCTGTACCCGCGAAACGAGTCCTGCAATCCCTTTTCCGGCCGAGTTGTAGTGCTTCTCTCATACAATGTAAGAAAATATTAAAATAACTACTAAAATTACTCAAGTAAATAATAGTTTATTAGGAAAAAAAAGTTTAATTTGCCCTCTTTTTATTTTTAAACATGTCACTTGTACGAGCTATTCAAGCACCATTTGTTTAACCGCACATAAATATACAGGTACTATTATAAAAATTAAATATTTGTACACTGATGATATTTCAAAAATAATAAGTGAACGATATAATTTAGACAATATTTCTGTAATATTAATTATGTAATTGTTATTAATTTGTGGTTATCAATTATAATTTATCGTGAAAAAAATAAGTGAAACGGACTATTTGGAAATCACTAAATGGAATTTTTTATTTTTTCTGTTTGTATGTGTCGTTGTGGCTTCATGCCGCCAAATAAGCGGCTTTCAACTTTTTTTGGTACACGGGTTGCTGGGTATTCACAGATGGTTATAGAACACTTTTTCATCGACTGTGCGAAAGAAAAAAAGTGGGGTTATGAGTTTTTCTTCTCCGCGAACGAAGTTGTGGGCACCTTCTAGTGCTTACTGAGTTTAGCGGTGGTTGGCCGTATGTAATTTTTCCTTCGTCAGTTTAATATTAGTAAGCCAATTTAAAAAGTTAGAGCAGCAGACAATAATGGTTTTTCATACTTGCTTTTTTGGTCTAGGCCAAGAAGTAGTAGGGAGCCATAAACAAGAAACTAACTTCGTGTCTTCATTTCGTGATCTTAACGTGTACTTTACCAAGTATGTTTGTGAAAAATAATTTGAACAGTTCAATTATATCGCGTATATACATTTCATTTGAGATTCTGACGTTTCTAGTAACTTTGATACGTAAAAAAGTTTTTAAATAGTCTTACCCCGTGAAACGTCTGGAACTAAAATGAGATAATACTTGCGATGTAATCCGTTTAAATTGTTTCATTTAAACACAGCATACCTATGCTTTGTTAAATAATGAACGATTAGCTTCCTTGGTTTTTATCATTTTCTAATCAGATTTAACTCAATCCAGGGAAATAAAGAGCCCAAGGGAAATTGAAAACCTGCGTATCGTCACAAAGCTGCAGATAATATCATAATTCAATTATATGATGAAAGTAAGGGACTGATATGAAAAGGATTATTCAAATGGTGAATGAATATGTAGAGGTAATTGATTCTGGAGGGTCAGTCCCTTAGGGATGATGAGAACGTGGTCGTTAGAAATAATAATCATTATCATGGCTTGGGTGAACACGTTGGGATCTCAAAACATGGCGTCCGCTGAAAGACGTACGCGTTACTGATTTCGGGTGCTTTTATTTTAGTAATGTAACCTACCGTTATGGTAATAAATCTAAATGGCGTGTTTCTGGCGTTGGAAATACTGCTTGAAATGTTTCGTGTAAATACGAATTACTCGATAGTAACTCTGTTTGTCCGTTACATTTCCATGCTCAAACCGCTAAGCCGATTTGGATAAAATATGGTATGAAGTGGCAATGACATTGCAACATCGCCGATAAGTTACAGGATTGCGATGGTATGACCAGGTAAAAAGCGAAGACCTTTCGACTACGTAAGAAATTTGGCACTGCAACTCTCCATCTTTGGTCGAAGATCCAGGGGTAGACCCAAATCCAGGTGGATAGATGTAGTGCTAAAGGACATGACTTAGTGTCAGGTATCTGTAGATGATGCCGAGGACGGAGGAAAGAGGAGACGAGTGCGGAAAGCTGACCCCACCACCATATGGGATACTTATAGAAAGAGAGAGAAAATTGGTATGAAGTGGCAATGGGCAGGGCATAGTTCGAAGAATCGATGGCCATTGGGGAAAAAAAAACTTGATTGGAGACCGCGTACCGGCAAGCGCAGCGTGGGAAGACCACTCGCAAGGTGGTCGGACGAGCTGGTTACGGTTACGGAGACTCGCTGGATGTGTTTTTCCTGTGGAAATCTATTGAGGACAAGTATATATATATATATATATTTATTTATTTTTTTTCTTTATTATTTAGAGGCATTCAATCCTTAAGGATTATGTCAGCCTCATTGTAACTTAACCTAAATTTCTTACAATATTATGGATTGTCAGCATACCGACTTAAATACTGTAATACAAAAAAATATACTTTTTTAGCTTCTTTTGAGTTAGGTGCAGCCAAAATGCTTTGAAATACGCCTGCACTTTTTAAGTAACTGTATTAAAAAGTAATATTAACACAAGCTACATACAAATAAAAGGTACAGGTATGTTACGGATCGGTTCGGTATGAGCGGATCAATTATTTTCACATTACATGACTGGCATATTTTTATCTTAAACATTCATACGTCATTAAGGTTCGCTCGCCGGTCTCAAAAACAATGGGAATGATGTCCACCTGCCACATCTCTCCATGTTACAGATAAACCAAATGGAGTGGGCTGAATAAGAGAGTTCAAATACTCGAGATAAAGAATTATATAAAACTAGTGGCCGCCCGTGACTTCGTCCGCCTTAGATTCGTTTATCGCGGATAGAAGGTATTTTTCCAGGATAAAAAGTAGCTTATGTCTTTCCCCAGAACTCGATATTTTATTACGAAGATTTCAAGTTCCTAGCGTAAAAAAATATTTACTGTCCATACAAACTTTCATCCCCTTTTTCGTCCCTAAAAGGGATTAAATTTAACATACATTATAGCCTATGTCCTTTTCTGATATATAAGGTACATATCTGGAAAGTTTCATAAAAATTCGTGCAGTAGTTTTTGAGATACGGTGGAAGGTACATACTTACTTTCACGTTTAAAATATAGTAAGGAAGGATAAGGACATTTTTAATCGAAATAAGTGTCAGTGGAGAAGGATACAAAATATAAACCTTTTTTTTGACAGTGTAGTCAATGTACCATTCAGCCTATTTAATGTGATGATGCCACAAAATCACAAACATACAAATAAAAGTTTTAGTGACCTATAGTCCGTATTCACTTCAATTTTTGAAAATATTTTAAATTTACACACATTAAATTTTTACAACTGTATAATAGTATATATACTGGGTAGTTCTGGGGTCATGAGCAGGAGTGACAGAGGTGGTGGGGAGGGGTCACACTGAGCAACTTTAACAATGGGGCCATCCGAGAAATCGCGAAAAACATATCAGCTGTTCCATACATTTCCGACAATTACCTATAAATTAAGTCTTAATTAGCCCCATAGTAAAACTTACTCAGTGTAACCCTCCTTATCACCCCTACTCCTGCTCATGACCCCAAAATCACCCAGTAGATATTCCTAATGAGACATTTTGTTTACATTTTCATATACCAGGCCTGAACGTTAACTGATATCTTGTCTCTTTCAGATAATTTTTATATATTTAATGACACGCGATGACATAGTTTCCCGTTTTAAAAAGTTCTTAAATCTGTGACATTTTCACGACAATTTGTTTCGGGAAAATTGGAGCGTCTTTATCCAGCACGCGAAGCAGAGTAAAATATAGTTACTGTCAACACATCGCGAACAAAATGCTCGTTTAGGATCCCTTCAAGTAAAATATAAAACCACGGAGTTGAGAACCGTAAGAGATTATTACATTGTACGTTCTGACTAACCGCTGACGTGGAAACAACTTTTCACAATTCGAACACGAACTAACTTGTCCTACCCTCGCATAGAGTTACGAGCCTTCCTGTTATAAAGCTTCTAAAAGAGTCCGCAAACCACACTAACGCAATTTTAGCGAGCTGTTGTCAGCGCAGTTTGTTACCGCACCAACCTTGTTAGTTCGAGGGCATTCCCCACTTTAACACCACTATAAAACAGTAAAAGCCAAACGTCGAACTCTTTACACGGTCATATAACAGTTCAGAACAATTGCCCACTTTTATTGCCGATGTATATTAAGCAATAATTCAAGCAGAGAATGCAAGTGTTCGGAAACTTCTAGAAACTACGACTGGAGTTTTGGAAGTTTTCAAAGTTGAACGTTTGGCTGACTCGAAGTGGCCCGGGCGTATTTCAGGGAAAATGAAGTAATTCTAAGAGAAATTTTAAGTTTCGCATCATTGGCGTTCGTCGGGAGTGGATAAGAACATTTCTTGCGGCATAAGAGACGTGTATCCTACTTAAAAACTATTCAAGTTTGTAATTTCTTGTTCGCTGCGCAGTCTCCTGTTATCTTTTTGTGCTGGTTGAAGTTTTGGGTTAGGTAAAATGTTAAAACATAAGAGTTGACTCAATTTTTGTTTGTGTCGTTGTGGCTTCATCACGCCAAAACGGCTAAACGGATTTCAACTATTTTTGGTACACAGGTAGCTGGGTACCCACAGATGGTTATATGATACTTTTTATCCGACTAAGCACGCTGAAGAAGAAAAAGGGTTATGATATTCGATAATCCTCCGCTGACCGAGTTACGGGCATCTTTTTTATGAATACATTTCTAACATTGTCAAAGGCTTGATTTAGTGCCGCTGTCCTCAAAACAACTCCATACTGATCGGCATGCTTTGGTCGATTATTTTACTTACGGCAACAAAATCAACATTATCTTCTTTCTGTTCATAATTAAGGTTATGAAGTGGGGAGGTGAGGGCCTAGGAGATCTTTGGGCAGTCGGGAGGTTTGGGCGCTACTTTGGAACTCGAGACTTGTGGAAGATACTCATTTTTTTATTTTTTTTATTTGGAGGATCTTAGGTGCTCTTTTCGTGCAAACAATCAAGCATTTGACCTGACATACGAACATTTAAGATTGAACTCATTCTTTCAATGAACAAAACAATTGCAATTCTCATTGCTTTACAACATATTTTAGATTGTGATATTTTCGTTCTTTGTAAAAAGAATCAACCCAGTCTTGTATTTCCATTACTGGATAGACAGTTGGACAGATTTAATAATGCGCGTCGCAGGCATCGCGAGCGTTTTATTTGTAGTCCCCGAGTCTGGAATAATCTGAACTAAACAACTTTAATAACATTGCCATGGAAATTACGTCACTGTTATGGTAATGACATCAATTCTGTGTAGGTATTGCGATATCGTGTTTTAAATTAAATTAATTTCTAATAATAAAAATAATAGAGTTCTTATTATGGGCTAGTGTACTGATTTTCCAAAAATATATGATATATTTTCGTAAAATCTGCTGAAATTGGCGAATCTGCTGTGCAAATGTGAATGAAAAAATGAAATAATCTATACTATTATAAAGTTGTAAGAGTCAAATGTCTGTAAAATTAAAGATATTTTAAAAACAATACATTGTAACGGACTATATCTCGAGCGATAGTGTATTTTTCAACAAATTAAAAACTATTTTGTTGGAAATGGCTTCTTATAGCATTGAAGATTTCTTTGACAAGTACAGGTTGTTGGCTCAATCACCAAATAAATAAAAATGTAATATTTTAACTATGTAACAATTATATTTATACGATATTATTATTGTAACATAACTGTGTGTATTGGAATGAATTACGACTTGTAAATGAAATTATTTACCGATAAATTTTATGAACTATGAACTGTACTCAATATATGGAGGTCACTAAATGGAAATAATATATATATTTGGTTTTTTGGATGTTTGTATGTGTCGTTGTGGCTTCATCACGCTAAATCGGCTAAACGGATTTCAACTGTATTTAGTACACGGGTAGCTAGGTATCTCCAGATAGTTATAGGATATTTTTTACCCGTGTAGTTGAAGAATAAAAGAGGGTTGTGATTTTTTTCTCCTTCGCGGACGATGCTTGCGGTCACCTTTTAGTGTTAAAATAGCCATGTTGAAGTTTTATCTATTTGTGTTAGTAATAAGGAACGTAATTTAACTGTATTAGTAAGTTTCAATGTATCATATTATTTTTCGAACACGTATTTAGCCAAAATGGTTGCACAATGGCTTACTAAGCTGGCGGTTCCCGGTTCGAATCCCGGCCATAGCAAGTAATTGTGTGATGAGTACGAATCTTTGTTCCTGGGTCTTGAATATCTTCTATTTATTTAAGTATTGCCTATATTTATCTATATAGGCTTGTATTTCGTTGCCTGGTTCCCATAGTACAAGCTGTGGTTACTTTGGAACCAGGCTGATTTGTGTAAGATTGTCCCTAATAATATTTATTTATTTTTAACGTATCTATATCGGAATCCGTATCGTTTGTCATAACGCATTTTTTTACAAAACTGTAAATTTTTCAGGATTGTTATAAAACAAATGTAACCTAACTTACTTATTGTATTTAACAAGCAGATGTCTTTAACAGTCCTTAAATATTCTAATTAGAGTTTCAGATAAAAATGCAATATGCCAAATGATGAATTCTGACAATCGAAATGATGCCAGCTGAGGGTAACCCGATTTGAACACATTGATATGAAGGTGACTTGGTCAGTAACACGTAACTAGCTAGGAGATTACGGTCCGTAGAAAAGCCAACATACACAATTGGTGCTTAGTGGGTATTATGTGCGTCTTGCTGTGCATATTCTATGTGGCGGTCTTGGAGTATCAGACGACAACAAAATGAGAAGATTTTGTAACCAAGTCCTCAAAAGTGGGGCCTTAAGATAGAAGGTCGAGTTCTCTTTTCTTTTCAATTTTACCTAAAACTTTTTAGGTGTACTACTCTCTAATAATTCCTTATTACTTGACGTGGGTCGAGTCATCCCATGTGTGAACCACCAAAAACGTTAGCATTAAATTCCCTCTCATAAACAAATAATCGTATAAACACGCCCATAGCTTCACACGGTAATATTGATAATAAAAATTCTTGATCCGACCACTGAGGCAGGAATCTGGGCCGCGCGCCTTTGCGTTCTTGGAAAGAATCTGCTATATATTTACTTTGGATTATTTTGGCAGGGCTTACAACACTTAGATATAAGGGTGCTCAGCGTTCCACATATTGGAGTCCCAATTCCTATGTGCTTACGTACTCGTTCCGTAAAATCTTTACCCAAAATGTGCAAAGGTTGGTTGTTGGTTTAAGCTAAAATACGGGAACGCAGCAACGTATCGGCATGTTTATTATATACCTCAGAAAACAGAGAACAAAAACCAATACAAATATGATTTTTCATAGAATAATTTACCCAGTGAGTATAACAATACTAAATGGGTTACTTTATCGTATATCGATTGTAAATCGCTCCATGAAAACATCAACCGTGTCCACCAATGGAGCATTGACAACAAACTTCATTTCAACCCTGAAAAGTGTTATGTTATGTCTTTTAGCCGCGCACATTATCTCATATTGGCGAATTATCTTCTAGGGATGGAACTCATTAAGCGCGTTGACACCGTTAAAGACTTGGGCGTCATATTTGACACGCACCTCAACTTTCATGATCACATGAAGACGCTGCGTACCGACTGTTACCGGAGTTTGGGATTTGTCATTTTCAATACACGTGAGTGTGACAATCCCTCTCCCTCCCCCGCTCTAGTGCATTAGTGTTTAACTTTAATACTGTGTAATTATTTTGATAAATAAATAATAAATCGTGCAAATAAGGTCGGTTCCTGAAACGTTAAAAAAGTCGCATGCAGCAGATGAAACTAACGGCCCGGCCACGACAGCGAAAGACTAGCGGCGCGGCGAGCGAATTCTCTTTTCATTGCGCGGTCCAGGCGCTCACCGCACAGCAGAGGGGTTACTCCGAAATCCGATATTCGAAGTTCGTATAGTGCCATATTGCCAGTGCGTATTGTACCAGGTAGCTGAAGTGGAACGTCGGTTAGCGCAGGCGTGGGCTGCATTCAGTGCCAAACAAATATTGTGTGGCAGAATACCCCTACATCATAAAGTCAGTCTTTGAACAATGCGTCATGCCTGTGCTCACCTATGGTACGGAAACTCTCACATAGGGTTTGCAATCCGGATATCCGAATTATCCGGATATCCGTCGAATCTAAGATCCGGATCCAACGTCTCATAGGATCCGGATATTGCGGATCTCACGAATCCGTTAATTATTGGTCATGGAACTCATAGACTGTCAAACAATTTTCGAATAAAATTTATGAATCATTTCGAACATTTTGTCACGAAAATTGTTTTGTACATTTATTTTATTTAAATTAAAATACCTCAAGCTAGGTACGATAGCGTCATAAAATAAATACAAACATTGCTTAAAAGAAACAATAGTACTTGTAACACCTAAAACTAGCTACCTAGATACCATCTGACTGGAATAAGAGTAATTATTAGTATGTTTTAAAGTCATTGTTATCAGGCTTTCGCCCACTCGCCTTTGGGTCATCTACCTGGAACGTCAATTCCTTAGCTAAGCTTGTAAAAGGTACCTAAGGTAATTTTAGTGTTTATGTTATGTAGCATAATATCATTGTATTTTTTTTAATACTGATTGCTATTATTTAATTGTTAGTTTGCAAATAAATGTTTGATTTGTGTTTAATACTTTTCTATACCGGTTACAGTACGTTAATTTCAAATAAATCCTTCTATCCATGAAAATTGCCATTTTTTACCGAATCCTCGGAGAACGTCACTTTTTTTATACAGATCCGTATTATCCGAAATTTTATTTTAATATCTGAAATATCCGGATCCAAAAAAAACGACGGATATTGCAAACCCTACTCTCACACAGAATTCCGCTGAGAAGTTCCGAGTCGCGCAGAGGGGCATGGAGAGAGCGATGCTCGGGATCACCCTACGAGACCGCAAAGGTAACGATTGGATCCGAAATAAGACCAGTTAGAGACGTAGGAAGCGCATAGGAAGTGGACATGGGCGGGGTACATTGCGAGAATGAATAAGTCGCCGGACAAGACGAGTCCTTGAATGGAGGCCCAGAGCGGACACCTTAGGGCACCGTAGACCACCACAGCGCTGGGTGGATGACATCCGACAACACAGAGTTCGAAACTAGATGGGTCGGGCACAGAATGACAGGAGTGGAAGAAGGGGGAAGAGGTCTACATCCAAGATTGGATCATCAAAAGGCCACCATAATGATGATAGTGTCATCCCTCTCGCTCTCTTGTTAAACTGTCTTTGAATGAGCGGGATGGCGCCATAAGAACTTCGAATATCGGATTTCGGAGTAGCCCCTCAGTTACAATGGCACCACACGCGATATATTAGGAATTCTCTTGCCGCGACGCTCGTAGCGCGTTGTCGTGGCCAGGCCTTTAGCTGGATAGCTCCGCTCTTGTTGTATGCAATAAGAACAGACCAATAAACTTTTGCATTACTTGGTCTTCACAGAGACGATAACTTATATTAATTCAGTAGCCGTCAGAGCCTTTGAAGATGTGATTTATTTATTTCCTGACATACAGACATGAGACACAACTGGACCGCGACGCTGCCCTCCTCGCACTAACTAAGGTACGGTGGCGCGACAATATTTCCACCCTTACCACTTAGATGGTTGGCAGTCCACAACTGTGCGTTTTTCTAGAAATTTCCTGCCTCGCACGACTGAACTGTGGAATAAATTGCCGCCGGCAGTATTTCCGGACCGATGCGACCTTCAAGCCTTCAAGAAAAGAGCGTACTCTCACCTGAAAGGCCGGCAACGCACTTGTGACTTCTCTGGTGATGCAAGTGTCTATGGGCGACAGTGATAGCTTACCAACAGGCGACCCGTCTGCTCCTTTGCCTCCTATAACATAAAAAAGGTACGGAATTGATCGAACATGTCGAGCAGTACTCCGCTTTACGGCGTGGGTAACCGCTTTTGTAATCTAAATATTAATACTATCTAATATTATCTAAATATTATACCAGCGGTCCTCAATTTTTTTTGCGGCGGAACCCTTTTGTAAAGCGAAATATTTAACGGAGCCTTAAAATAATCAAAACGTAATTGATGTGCATTTTTTATTAAACCGGAGGCAATATTATTTAAATTTACCTATGCTCCGCAATGCAAAATAATATTTAGAAATATTCCTCTCAGGAAATGTTGCAGATAACCTCTACAACCCATATTTTTTTATAATAACGGCCTAGGGCTCCGCGGAGCACACTTTGAGTATTGGTGATCTATACTAATATAAAGTAATACAAATTTAATGTTTGTACATTGAAGATATTTAAAAAATAAGTGATATATATATATATATATATATATAAACTGATACGGACTATTCGAATGTCACTGAATCGAGAAATATTGTTTTGGTTTTTTGTATGTGGCTTCATTAGGCCAAAACAGCTAAACGGATTTAAAAACATGTTGCAAGGGAAGCTGGAAATCTAGAGATTGTTAAAGGACACTTGTTATCCAACTACGCTGAAGAATAAAAAAGGTTATGTTTTTTCTTTCCCGCGAACAAAGTGGGCACCTTTTAGTTATATATAATTGTATAGTATTTGGGCATACAACACGTGCACCTTACCCCACGGCATTATGCTGTACAATTTAAGCAAACATTACTATTTCCTACGCTGTTTACCCTAGCTTCGCATTCACAATCACTGGGGGCATAAAAGCAAAACAGAGTATATGAGCTAACTGTTGAAACGTTATTTGTATCCAGTCAACAACCGTGGCGCTTACCCCACGCAAGGGAAATCTAACATAATAACTTTATTTCATAGATACGATGCTTTATATTGGATTATCTTATTTGCCTCGTATTGAGAATTTTCCTTCGTTCGCCTTTTATTCTTCCGCTTTTTGTGTTTTGTTCAATCTTATTACCTGAAACGTATTATTAATATTGGGGAAATATTGGAATGTTGGTTCTATTAGTTTAAACTACAATAGTTAAGTTTAGAACAATCGAGATGTATCATTTTGGGGATGCTTTATTTAACATTGTTTGCGCCTAAGGAATGCGTGGTTAAAATCTTTTAGATTGTATATGAAACCGTGTACACACCTAAGGGTCAATTTCACCGACTTAGTATAAGCCTTATTATAATAATAAATCATTAATTACACGTGAGTAAACTCATTTTACGTTTCGCCAATAATTAACCTAAATATAAAATGTCTAAACTAGAGAATAATTTTACACCGCCAAGTTCGGCTGAGTAAACTGTTACATGTAGATTAGTATTGACATTGTCACTGTCAAGTGAATTAAATACTTACTTCACAATTGATGTATTACTCGAATAAATTTAAAAAATACGCTGCACCATTGCTCAAGCATGGGACAAATTGTCTATCTAACTTGGGTGCATTACGATTTCATTCAATTCATTCGTTCAACGTTACTTAGTTACTATACGAGAGATTGTTATCCGTAGACTAGCGTGGTGAAATGGAAATGAAGTTAACCATTGAGTAAATCGTTACATTTTGTTTATACTGGGTTAGCCACTCTCGTGTAAATTGATTGTTGGTGAAATCGGCCCTAAGTATATGAAAATAATGTAAAGAAATACGGTCGCTATCTTTTATTTCCAAGCTAGCTTTCCATATACTTGTGTAATGTAGCACAGAAAAAAAAAATCCTCAAACATGGGGTATTAATAGTTATGGCTCATTAAATGTTCAATTGAATTAGACACCGCGAGGGTTTACCATACTGATGTAGTTGAATTTGTCCCTCCACAGTGAGGGAGTTAAGAGATCCTTTCTTTGATTGAAATTTAAGAATTTGACAGAAATTTCGACGATCACAGGGTTTCTTATTTATCGGGATACTCGAAGCTGGAATAATCGCGGAAATCGATGAGAATATTAAATCCTTTCTGGTTCTCGTCACCCCAGATTTGAACTCCTCACCTTGATATGTAATTGGGCATACGTAAACAGACATACCAGTGAAATGGTAATCGTGCTCCATCTTAGATCTTGTATACAATATCTATCAATATTCGTAAGAAAAATACAAATTGTCCGTACCCTAACCCCCTGGATTGGCGATAAGGTTATTATCATCTTCAAGACGCGACTGTATGTTTGATTATATGTAGAAATTAGATTCGATACCAATTTCCGTAAACTAATTGATTTTAATATACTGCAGACGTAATTAGCGTCTGCTCGTGCAGACTTTCCATGGAAATGACGCGGAACACGAGACACACCCATGGTAATGACATGCGCGACTCATTACCGGTCCCGTTTGTTATCACTTTGTTCAACTCCTTTGAACTTCAAGTATTTCATTTCCCATTAGCTTCTAAGAAGTTCGTTAGACGACGACGTTTCCACTGTGTGATAAAAACTATATAGCAAGAAACCAAAAATCTCGTCCCAGATAGATGTTATTTTAGTACCAGTGTAGCAATAGTTACTTAATGATGGGAAAGTTTTGTGAGCTGCCGCGGAATTATTCTAGGGATTATAGTCATTTTTGCCATATAGGTAACATAAAATTCTTACTTTTTCATTGAAATAAAACAATTTAACGGATTATATCGCGTATATTATCTCATTTTAGTTCCCGACGTTTCGGAAGCTTTTCAGCTTTCCATGGCCACGGGTGGACTGAGAAAAGATGTATGACACATACAAACAATAGTGTCAATGTGGTTCAGTGAGAAAAGGGATGGACTGAAAACCAGCGCTGCGCCGTCGCGAGGCTGCCGCAGCACATGCTGAGTCCGTTCCTTTTGTCACGCGGAATATTTTAAGGTACCTTTTTTTTTCCATCTTTTTTTTTTCAAATCTGTTATTTGTTCCCTGTACCTACTTTATTTTTGGTGTGGCAATAAATGTTTTCTTTCTTCTTTCTTTTCTTTTAAACATACATAAAATCCAAAAAAAATATTTTTCGTTTTAGTGATCTCCAAATAGTCCATAACAATATTTTTTTTGAAAATATCTTCAATGTACAGACATTTTATTTTTACAACTTTATAATAATATAGATGTTTAATCGTTTAAACTGGTAGTTTCCACATCTATAGGAATCCATCCAATCCATATTTGTATCATTTGCCCGATCAGATCTTCGTCCCGTGGCATGATCGCGTCTCACGATCACGTATTTGGACGTTGCGCCGATCAGATCGCTAGAAATCCATGTTGCTACGCGTATCACACACTTAGATCGGACAAGCGCGGCGTGATCGCCGCGCCGCCAATGAGCGTCCAAGCAGCGCGATGCGCAGTCATGCCACGCCACGATGATCGGATACGAGCAAATGATACAAGGGTGGACGCACCTTTAAACGCAATATCATGATCGCTGCACCAAAAATGCTACCAAAACGATCACTGCCTATTATAGCTATGGCTATATTGATCTCTTAAAAACATGCAACTAAGTGTCAGCAAAACTTTAGTAGTGACTTAGGCATTTACGGTATCAAAAAAATATGTTAAGACGTTCAGATGTTTTGTAAATATTGATCAATTGTAGAAATATAATTGTTACTCTTGCCGTTTATGTAATTAGTAATGGACACATTGTGTGAAGACATTGTATCTCTATGAATTTTATTAATAACTAGAAGTGCCTTCTTCGCGGAGGGGAAAAAGTCATAGCCCCTCTTTGTTCTTCAGTGTAGTCGGGTAAAAACCATCTGGAGATGCTCAGATACCCGTGTACCAAAAATAATCGAAATCCGTTTAGCCGATTTGGCGGGATGAAGCCGCAACGACACATACAAACATACAAAATATAAAAAAAATCTTCGATTTAGTGAACTCATTCTTCCAACATTCTCATTCTCAACATTCTCATTTTTAGAACTTTAAAATAGTATAGATTTAGATGAAACCATTTAAACCGCCATCAGGAAACAACTTAAGCGGTAGAACTGCACATTGAAAAGAATTTTAACAGTTAACTACCTAGGCAGTCCAAAAGACGTGTATAGTCCAGCTAACGTTTTCACAAGTGGTCTCTAATAAGAAAATAAAGACGTTTTAGATTCCAAGGCAGTTTCATTTGCCAAATTGCTACGCTAACAGCATGCGCTTCACATTAACTGCGTGCGAGCTCCCTTTGTGTTGCTTTAATTTAACTCTGTTCTGTTGCAGTTAACAATCTTGTTTATTGTTTTTATAGAAGATCTTGCTGTAGTGGGAAAACAAGCGGTGAGCGCTTTGGAACTATGAAATAAAAAACCCACTATGATTTTTTATTAATAATATTATCTGTCTATATTATTAATATTATCTCTCTCTCTTCCCGCCTATGTATCCCCCATGGTGGTGGGGTCAGCCTTACTAATCTTCCTCATCCACTTCGCCCTATCCCTGACGTCGTCTTCGGAAACATTGCATTCCCTCCTGTCTATCAGCAACACATTTGTCCAGGTGGTCTTAGGTCTTAGGTCTTGTTCCGGAGACAGACAAATCGAGCACAACGTTCCCGACGTAATCGAGTGGCCTCCTCTTGACATGTCCATATACCTCATCCTGCTTTCCTGGAGCTTATCGGCGACTCCCAGGCTACTTCGCACATATTCATTGCGGATCTTATCCAGCCTGGTAACGCTGATTATTATTATTAACTCCTACGCAACTTCGTCATCGGAGAAGAAATAAATCAAAACCCTTTTTTTGTGAAGTCAAATAAATAGTATCCTATAACTGTCTGTGGATGCCCAGCTACGCGTACGGTAAAGTTGTGTACTCACCACGAGCAGTAAAAAGGAAAGCCTTCTATCGCCTGCGGTTCGGGTCACAAATACCTGCGATTTCGGGCTTTCTTTCTTTTACAGCCCTTGGTAAGTAATGTACTATTTCTGTTTTCGCGATTATTACTCATTTAAATAAAACTTCTTAATTGAGTTCCCTACTCTACTCAAATGAGAATATAATAAACGCGATATAATCAATTTAAAATGTAAGAGTATCTATATATTGCAACACAATATATTGCGCCAAATATATTGCAACACAATATATTGCGCCAAATATATTGCAACACATGTTTATTATTATAGTCACAAAGGTATGTGACAATATGTTGATTGTACAAGCCGAATTGAGATGAATCTGGATAAATTTGTCAAATTATAGCCACATATTTAGTTGCCAGTTAATAAGGGGTTTTTTAAAACGGAAAATGTCACCAGTCGGCGCCTCCGTGACGTAAGGTCTAATTGACAAGAAGTGTCAAAATCCACCAATCGTAGCACAGGATGCTGACACTTCTTGTCAATTAGATCTTATGTCACGGTGGCACCAACTGATGATATTTCCAATCTAGAGAACCCTCATTGACTAGCGCGGTATGAGTATAGGCGCGTGATGCAAAGAGACGAGAGCCACGTGACGAGACACGTTGAATATGAATGTGGAAGGCTGTAGAAGAAAAGGAAGACCAAAGAAAAGATGGATGGATTGTGTGAAAGATGACATGAATAACATGGAATAAAACGAGGAGATGATGAGCGCTAGGAAAGTATGGAAGGATAAAACATGCTTGCGGGCCCCAAATGAATGGGAAAAGGGCAGAAGAATGATAAGTGAATGATAAGTACTCTTTATTGCACACCAAAAAAAAAAAACATTAGACACTTAAATCTAACCCAGTATGAGAAATGGTAAACAACAGGCGGTCTTATCGCTAAAAAGCGATCTCTTTCAGACAACCTTAAGGTAGTAGAGATGGCGCAAAGTAAACAACCAATGAGTAAGTTAGTGGTGCACATGAAGATGAGACAAATCATAAATTAAAGCCAGAAAGAAAAACAAAAGAGAAATGAACATTTCAGATACATACAAAGATACTATATACTAATAAATAAATATAAAAAATACAAATAAACATATACACAAATATACATATACCTACACAAATACATACATATAACCAAAAATTTAGTAAACTACACGACATCGACATCTCAGGGTGCGATAAATAGTGCTGCTTAAGATGACTCTTAAAAACAGGAATAGATTTAGCACACCTAACCTCCAACTGCAAAGTTGGACGTCCCACATCCAGATCGCTTGAAAATACCCACATTTGAAAAAAGTGATATAAATCACGTTTACTGCTTAAGATATCACGGAATTGACCCCCAAACGCATCGCACTTGAGGGTCACGCTGTTATTGCCCGAACCCCACTAGATTAAATAACGCACCCCCGTTTTACACCCCTACATAATAACATCTCCGTGCAATAAAAAAACATGCAAATGGTTGTTGCTGTTTCTGAGATAAATATTTTTATAGCTCTGCGGTGTCACTGGATAAGGGGGACTTTAAGAGGCAACGTTTGAGGTAAACATTTGAGAAATTGGTATTTGAGAATACATTTGCGGTCGCGATTAACACTCTCAATGCGATAAGGACAACTGCAGCTCCGACTAAAATATCCTTAATCAATAACCCTCCTTTTCTTCAGTCGGGTAAAAAGGCGGCGAATATCGATTCGATTTCTAGCTCTCGATTGTTACTTCTTCCAGATTTTGACATACGTAAGAATTATTTTCAAAATAGAACCAGAAGGAATAAAACTAGGTCTTTATGTTTTGCCTTATTAAATTTGTACTAATAATAAAGAAAAACAAAAGGAAAATATAGAGACATCCTTCGTACCCATATTTATCCTATGTATAAAAATCGTTCAAGAAACAGTCGCGGGCGTTTTTTATGGAAAAACTGCCGAAGATTTTCCATAAAATCCGTATGTTTTGGCGCTGTAATTGACTTATAGAAAATGCAATTAGACATGAATTATGCAGTTAAGTTTCATTACATAATCATCTTAAGTAAATAAGTCATCAAGAAAAAATCTGTAGCAAATGATAGTCCATCTATTGAATCTGGATTTCGTCGCTACTTTGAAAAACCTCGTTTTCGTATCTCATTTTGCTCCAACGAAAAAGGCATTAACTCTATATGACGCTAGTACACATTTAATGCCTTTTTCCTCGCGATCGTTGCCAGATACCAGGTTTTTTCAAAGTAGTAACGATTTACACACTTTTCTAAAAGCATCACTGAAGGATGACGAATGAACGTAAGATCGATCTAAAAAATTAGTACCTAAAATGGTAAATTTTGCTACCTTTAATATTTTATTTCACGTCCTATTTTCTTATATGCGTGCCAATCGTGGGTCCAGGGGTTGCTTCTATTAACGAGAGATTACGACATAAATATACATATATACATTCAGTCCCCTCGCTAGACCATACAGGTAGACTTCACATATATTCCTTTGAATTCCTCCAGGAGTGCTCTAACCATGTTTGCTTTCATCATAAAGTTAGTGGCAAATATTTATTTAACTTTTTTCCGTAAATCATTAGTTAAAATAAACAAGGTTTCGAACCCTCTAGTACTTACAACCCTTCTAGTTTCTTTCAAACTCGTATGCTTACGTTCTAACAACTTTTTTTTATTCACGTTATTGAATAAAACATTTTATTTATAGGCCTACGTTCAAAAATATGTATAAAAACCGGCCAAGAGCAGTCGGACTATGCTCAATGTAGGGTTCCGCAGCCGTTTATACAAAAAATACACTACTCATGAAGAAATACGATATGAAAAAGTGTACTAGCAAAAGAGCCTCCACGGCACTTACGTCCTTTAGCTGAGAAGCGCAGTTTTTTGGCACTAACTCAAAACATTTTATTCAATATAAATTTCATTGAAAGTAATTATTAGGCCTCATTTTCAGGATTTTTTTCATAATTTATTGATCCGTGGTTGAAAGTGGTTAGAGGGGGGACGGGGGACGCTATCTTTTGGATTTCGGGAGCGAATATTTACAAAACTGCGGACTTTATCAAAAAATAATGTTTTAAGATCCCTATTATTTTTAAAAGACCTATTCAACGACACTCCACACACTAGTGTCGGAACGAAAAAAAAAAATCACCCCCACTTAAGGTGTACGAGAAGTACCCGATTTTTTTTTTCTTGTTTTTTTCTTTTTCCGTTTTGACGGCGTAATATATACACATGCTCATACCAAATTTCAGCTTTCCAGTACTAATGATCACGGAGCTAAGCCGCGGACGGATAGACGGACGGACAGACGGACCCGGCGAAACTATAAGGGTTCCTAGTTGTCTACGAAACCCTAAAAAGGTAGCGTACGAATATTTTTCATAGGAATTTCGCTTCCTTATAAATGAAATTGTTCCGATTTAACACAGCACTGCTATATGCTGAGGTAATCAAATGTAGCGGGGATCGTGACGCGAACACGGCTATACGTAATAACATCGGGTATTAGGGCCGGCGTCCACTAGGCGCCGAGCCGAGTTTAATCTCTATAGCTCGATCGACATGCATGCATTTAAACCCACCTATTTCAGTGTGAATTCTGTAATCAAATGTAGCGGGGATCGAGACGTGAACACGGCTATACGTAATAAGATCGGGAATTAGGGCTGGCGTCCATTAGCCGCCGAGCCGACTTGAGTGTTATCTTTATGGCTCGACGCGTACGTGCATATGTGCGGCTATACCTACTTATTTGTAACTTATAAATTACTAGGAGATGCCCGCAACTTCGTTCGCGGAGGAGAGGAAGTCATATCCCCTCTTTAGAAGAGTATCCACAAAAAATTGTTGACATCTGTTTAGCCGATTTGGCGCGATGAAGCCACAAACATTCAAAAAATTAAAAACAAAATCTATTAAGTGACCTCCAAATAGTCCGTTACAATTATTTTTTTATCAATAAAAAAAAAATGTAACATTTAATTTTTACAACTTTATAATAGATTTCACACTTTTTATCCGATTACACCAAGAAAAAAACAGCTATGTTTTTTTCTTCTCCACCACTGGCGGGCATCTTCTAGTAACGTATAAACTATATAAGGACGGTGTTAAGTGAAGTACAAACTATGAATTAATGTTCTGAATATATATAAAATAATTCTGAATTTGTACTTCGGTTCGACTCGGCTTTCTCTTCCCCCTCATATATTTGATTCTTACGCTCTTTCTTCTATGCTTTAAGTCGGGTTGAACCGGTTGAATTCTTGCGAACGTTTACACACCCCTCTAGGGTTGCCACCTTTTTGTTGCAATAAAGTATATTGGTTGCTATAGGTAGAAAAACAGTACATTGTATGGAAATAAAGTATTCTTTATTTTTACCTATAAAAACATACTTTTGATTACTTTTGGCAACATTTAACAAAACTGTGTTCCTGTTAAATACGTTTGTGGTTAGGTTGCGTTAAAAAATAATAAGCTCAGTGCAAATGCAATTCGTTTCGTTATATACAAAATAACAATGAACATCATAATGATTTTGATAAAATTAATTCTAGCGAAATAACAGACTACGTGAGATTTTCTTCTGTTTCCGAGATTATTACTCATTGAAATAAAACAATTTAACGGATTATATCGCGTATATTATCTCATTTTAGTTCCCGACGTTTCGGAAGCTTTTCAGTTTTCCATGGTCACGGGTGGACCCTTCCCTCTTTTTATTTCAGGACTACGTGAAATCAATTATTTTCACGTACTTTAGTCTTCACAAAGTATAGAGTACAATTGCCTTTAGTTCGACGAACCGATGGCCGTTGGGGCAGAAGGTCTCGAGTGGAGTGGCAAGCTCAGCGTGGGAAGGCCACCCGCAAGGTGGTTAGACGGCCTGGTTTGGGTTGCGGGGGCTCGCTGGATGCGGGTCGCCTCTATCCGGCCCATGTGAGAATCTATTTAGGAGGCCTGTCTTCAGCAGTGGACGTCCTATCGCTGAAATGATGAATGATGATGATGACAATTGCCCCGAAATAACGTATATACTTTATTATAAAGTACAGGTGGTAACCCTACTCCCCCCAGTGGACATCTGTCGTCTATGGACGTCAGCCTTTACCGGGTCTTCTTCAACACAACCCCGCTTTCTTATATTTGATTCTTAGATCAGTAACTTCAATACTTTCGATATGCATGATTTCATCAGTTTCATCGCACCAACACTTCCGCGCGAACAACCCCATGAAGGTCATAAATACAACTCCTTAAATGATCTATAATAATGATTTCTTACGACTCACTATATATTTTATAGCTATATTGTTTATGCTCCATTTTATGATGCATAAAATAAATCACCATCACGTAATATTTGTTATTTTATCGGCCCTAAGTTCTTATAGACCTATAGTTGTCGTGAACTAGATTTGTTATTCAAATTTGAACTTTATCCTTAGTATTTGTGGTCCTCGCTCTCCCTTTGGAAACCCAAGACACCCTTGGTAACTCTCAATTTAACAATTTCTAAAAGGTACTATCTTAATAGAAATTGATAGTCAGTTACATCCTTTTGTCGTCGTTACGCAATTCAGTTATAGGGTGACGTAATTTCACAGTTTAGTAAGTGATGGGGTCACCCGCATGTATCTGACACGGCATTAAAATAAATGCAGTTGTAAAAAAATGATAAAACATCCTTTAAAATAAATCAACGGAACTGCGGATTCAATTTGATAAAAAGTGGTCGGTTGGTGTGAAAAATTTGTACAGAATTTTATTTCAAGTTTGACAAGTTTTATTTTGAAAATGATAAACGAGTGAATTTGACTAATACTTTTTATCAGTTAGATGAAGTATTAAAAAATATATATTGTATAACTATATTATATCGGGCAAAGCATCAAATCAAATCAAATCAAATCAAAATATTCAAGTAGGCTTAGATACAAGCACTTTCGAATTGTCAGTTACAATGAAAGAAGTCTTTGCTGGGAAACATACAATATGATCCAACATTTGTTGCAAGGATTAGGGAAACCCAGAAAAACCTAATCAGATCATTTAACTTAAGTATCAACCAATCATCATCATCAACCAATAATGAAATCATTTATGTTTTAAAACAAATGCAAGACTTAATGAAAACTAATGAGTTTAATATACACGGCGCTCGCGAGGAATGGAAAAGTTTTAACTACGCAGTTCTGAGCCCATAAGGAGTAAAAAATGTTCCATGAACCCCAGACAAATCTTGCTTAGTTTTCAAGATATTGTCAATTTTCGTGTAAACAATTTACTGTGATTACTAAAGCACATTCAGCTTTTCTGATCGCGACTTTCCCACATATGTGGCCAAGTTTCGCGTCGCTATTGAGAACAACCAAAGTGTACTTACTAACTCAAATCATCCGTTACCAATTTATAAAAGGGATAACTTTCACAGAGAAGCGAAATTTATTCAATTTTTATGTACAAAAATCGACTAAACTAGATTTTTTTTTGCGGAATTTTACTTATAAATATTTTTTTTTGCTCTTTATGACCTAAGGAATGCGTGGATAAAACCCTCCCATTCCTCGCGGGCACTATGTATATATCGATAATAAAGTAAAACAATTCTAAAGGGATTCCGAACCCACAAGTAACAACAAAAAACCCCTATCAAACGTAATTGCTACGTAAAGTATGTAAATAGAGTAAATAAAGACACATTTACAGCGGCTCCGCGCCGGGAATGTACTCAAACAGGACAGTGGGAATGAATTGTCTACTGTTGAGTGTTTTGCGAGTTGCCATTGTTACAGCGGACATGAAAAAATAAATTTGCCTCGGCTTCTATAACAACTACACTTAGGGCCGATTTCACCAAAAATCAATAAACACCAGAGTGGCTAGCCCAGTATTACTTTAATCTAAAGATTTAATCGATGGTTAACTTCATTTTCATTTCACCACGCTAGTCTACGGATAACATACTTTCGCATACGTTGAACGAATTTGAATGAAATCGTAATGCACCCAAGTAAAATAAACAGTTTGTCCCATGCTCGAGCAATGGTGCTACGTATTTTTTAAATTTGTTCGGGTAATAGTTCAATTTTGAAATAAATATGGAATTGACTTGACAGTGACAATGAACTAATCTGCGTCTAAGAGTTTACTCAGCTCAAATTAGCGGTGTATAAGATTATTCCCTAATTTAGGGATTTCACCCTTAGGTTAAACTAATTTGAGTATTGGTGAAACGTAAAATGAGTTTACTCACGAGTAATTTATGATCTTTTTATTGGAATAAGACTTATACTAAGTTGGTGAAACCGACCCTTAACAGTAAAAGGATTTTTACCGAAACCGAGTTACCGACTAAAAGAAAACAAGAATTTCGTAAAAGAAAACAAAAAAACCGGCCTAGAGCAAGTTGGACCATGCTCAGTGTAGGGTTCCGTAGTCGTTACTACAAAAAACTACAGATATAGTGAATTGAAACAAAACAATTTAACGGATGATATACGCGATATAATCCGTTAAATTGTTTTATTTCAATGAGTAATAATCGCGGAAACAGAAGAAAATATTAGAATATGGTGAATGTTTTGCTATCTCTATTTTGTCATAAAGGTTCGCATTTATCTTGCTGTCTCAATTGGCTTACATAGAGCACGGGAGGTAGGTTGAAACGGCAGGATAAATACTAAACTGTTCTGAAAAACATTACATATTCACCGCATCTGTATTTGTGTGTCTATCGATGTTTTTAAAGGTGTCTTGATCAATAATTTATCGATATTTATAATTCAAGATAATGTTAATTGTAAATGCAGCTTTTTAAGTGTGTCGGGGTTTTTCAATTGTTTCAGAAATGTCTTGTACCATACGTTGGATTAACAAATCTCTGACCCAGTTCGACATGTGTGCAATGGCTATCAATTAATGCTTGTAATCGACAAACCACTAATGGAGGTGCATCTGTTGCAACATAGATCAGTGCGATGAGGCGGACAGAGCATATAACCCTCTTTGTCTTGATGTTAAAGAATGCCGCCGATTGCCTGTCAACATCATCACCAACCAGATATGGGCAAAATGAAATGAACCAACGAGTAAAGATTAAGGACAACCTACTAAATCGCGAATGACGATTAAAAAATAATATTATTCCTGGTCGTATGAGTTTCGGACTCGAGAGAGGCAGAGGATAGATTTTGGACCGCCAAACGCACCAACAAATCAATCCTCTCGCAATCAAAAATCAAAACCCGTCTATCCACAATATACCAACAAAGAATACTTTCGTATTTCGGTCACATAGTGCGTAGAGGTGATGAAAGTCTGGAGAAGTTGATCGTAGTTGGAAATACGAATGGCGAACGAGCTAGATGCCGTTCTCCAACCAGATGGACTGATCAACTAAAGTCCTCATCTTCCTCCAAGTTTTGTTCAGTTGTAAGGGACGCAATGGACAAAACCAGATGAAGGCAAATCATCCACTCCAAGGGTAAAATATCCGATGGTGACCAGGATCCTCAGTCATGAGGGAACGACAAGAGAGAGATAGAGATGAGTTTCGAATTATTTATGTTAGAGTAAAGTAATCATCGAATAAATCAACAGCGATTAAGTTTTTATTCAAATGATCGTTAAGATTTATTTTCTTGAATAATATTAATAATATTAGGACCCAATAAGATAGATGTTTATTTTGTTAATCTAAATGTGGGGTTATGTTGATTGACGGGAACGTTTCAAAAAAGTATAATAGTTAAATATGGATTAAGGGTTTGTTTTAATTGTATACTTTGCAATCTCTAGTCCTAAATGGTACATCTTGAATTGTTGTTTGTTAATGTATTTCTACTTTTATTTGAGAATTAGGCGTTAAATTTATTAAATCATCCGTTATTCGAAAAATGACATTCTTCGAATATAACGAATTAATTTATTCGTGAATAATTTGCTGATGAAAAAGTATTTATTTCCAGCAATATACGTTAAGTACAAACATTAAACCTTGATTTTTTTAATTTCCTCATAAGACTAGCTTTTGCTTGCAACTTCGTCCAAGTAGTTACGATTTGGATTTTAAAAAATCTTTCCTTAGTGTAGGAACATGTGTTTAAAAATTACATCTTGCTGCTTTCAGTTAGATAGTGCGTTGACTTTTTTTAAGAGTTAAGCCACTTAATTGTTTTAAAGGCATAGATTCTTTCAACCAGGACATTTTTCCACTAGTCCCTGTGCTGAGCAGTCGACCTTTAAATTTACTTTAAGACAATACCTGTACCTACACACCAAACTCGTTTGAAGCCCTCACGATAAATTTAATTACAAACAGTTCATAGAATCGAACGGGAAGCGACTACTCCACCAATATTGTTACACCTCACAACCATTGTAAGCTTTACTATTAACGAAATACAATTACTTTTCGAATGCCACGTGCAAAGAAACTTTCTTAAAGCAGAAAAAATATTCCCAACTCAATGACTGGTTCAACAGAGTTGGTTCTCCCTTAAATTTGGCGCGAGCACTTTGATAGGCTAACTATTGATCTATTGTAGGAATATAGAAGCGGAGGTAATTAAAGATTGTGTGTTCTATTTTAGTTTTGAACAGATCTCTGGCAATGAAATGGAATATATGGGCAGTTTGTGTGGAGGTGTTTGAACAGACTTTACGGTTGTCATCGTAAAGCCGGATATACACGAGCTGAACTGCTGTCTACTACCACGGTACTTGTAAAGACGAAAGCGGGATTCGTTGCCGTTTTTAAATACGAAAAGGACAGCATCACTTTCAGAATGACGTCAATGAAATCATGAACTTTATTATGTAAGTGGGCCACAAGGGGACTTATACAAGTCTAAGTCACTGGCATTTCCCAAGAAGAAACCACTGATGAGAAGAAAGCCTCAACTCAACAGTCATCCTTTCTAAATCATTCTTAACTATTACAACATTAATGTATCCTATCTATACCTATTTAGGTAATCACTATGGATAGTTTTACATTAAAATATATCCATTTATCATAGAAGAAAAAAAACAATATAATATTTTATTAGAAGAAAAAATAGTTTTCGAATCTCCCTTCAAATTATGAAGTTTAAAAACGACTTACGTAAGTACGTTTGTTATGCCTTCTTATAAGAGCCCTATTCCAGTAATTGTAAGTTAATTTGTTTCATGTATTTTTGTCTGTTAAATAGTTCTCTACCCTTAAAATGCTTTTCACATTACGTAGGTACTTTTTCAAGTAGGTAGTTTTAGAAAGCTGGTAAAGGTAAATTTAAAGTATTATCTGGTTACTTATTATACACATTATTACTTTGGCCAACGAATGATTTGGATACTTTATGAACGCGGAACTTTCTAATAGGAATTTTATTTTTATTTCTAGTACTTATTAAAGTTGTTGACATCAAAATTCTTAGTGAATGTGTCTAGGTAATGTCTTTCCGCCTCGCCTCGACTCGCACCAATGTTAAGCGTATTATAAACATAGTTGTTTATCAGCGGACAATGAACAGGATAAACTAGATAAACTTAGTGAGGATTACGCTTTGGTAGTAAAATGCCAGAACTAAGCTACGATGAATCTCGAGGCAAATCAGTTGTTAAGTTAAGCTTGAGACGAAACAGTCAAAACATGCATTAACCTTGTAAATAGACATCAGATTTTTATGCTTTTAAGAAAACTTGACAGTATCATGGGAGTTGTTTTTCAGTTTTTGGACCGTTTATTGAATCTCTTTTGGTCAGTAATAATATTTTGCAGTAAATGTGAGATATTATACCTCAGCAAATTTAGCGCAAAATGTGAACGAGAGTCTTCTAAATTTTAATTCCTGTCTTCTGTCTGGCAGAACCTGCACGTTTTTGTTTTGTTTCATTTGAAACAAGTCTTTGTTAAATTTGCAGTGGTCAGTTCTTGTAGTCGTACTAATGCTAGTCATTTTTCTCATGGCATGTGAACTGGATGATCTGGTGAAAATCAGGGAAAACCGATAAGGGTGGCGTACGTTAGGTCGTTGTGGAGATCCTTAGAGCGGGTCTTTGTCCAGCAGTGGACGTCCTTGGACTGATATGATAATGATGATGATGATGGAGGGCGAGAAATCTGGTCAAGAAAAAATATTTGATGAATACTAGAACAACAAATTTTGCATAGCTTAATAAACCCACCTTATTTCAGCGCATCCATATTAATATTATACATGTGAAAGTGTGTCTGTCCGTCTGTCTGTCTGTTACCTCTTCACGCTTAAACCGCTGAACCGATTTGGATGAAATTTGGTATGGAGATAGTTCGAGTGCCGGGGAAGGACGTAGGCTACTTTTTATCCCGGAAAAATACCCTTACCCGCGATAAACGAATGTAAGGCGGACGAAGTCGCGGGCAGAAGCTAGTGATCATATAATTCTAACTTCTATAGCCTTATATGTATCTAGAGGTAGATGTATTTGATTAATATTAAAAGTCTAAGCAGGAAACATCCTGCAAGGCACAGAAAATCTGTACCAATCTAGTCTGCAGTGGCCAATACATCATCATATTATTCATACACTTAATCTCTCAGTCCACGCAAACGGAATCCGTCCTGGCTAAGATCTGCATTCACTCCGTAATACCACCAACCATACAACACAGTTCTAACAGCATTACTCACTCGTGCAGTAAAGTTTAAATTCCCATTAAGCAACTGGAAATTAAACTATTGCTGCCTTTAACAAATTTCAGTTACTGTAGGTGTTAAGTTTCTAATCTTATAGCTCATATTGGTTTGATGGAAGGGCTAAATAATTCTAAAGACACATGGTCACGCTCCATAGGACGACGTTATGCTTCAGCAGTTTAATGCTCGCGAGTCCTTAGGGGAACTCGTTCTTCACCCGATTTATTTATAAGCAGGATGTTGCTGTCATTTCAATCATGTCTTGCTTGGAACGCAGGTTATTTTCAGCAAAAAATGTACCGAGAATTGTGGCTGTGTGTGATGCGGAATACTCTCCAATCAGAGGTATCATTTCTTATTCAGGGGGTTGTATACGTCCAATTTGTTTTAACATTAAATGAGATTAGTTTAACCTCCCAAGGTAGGTATTGATGAAATTATGAAGGAGTACGCGCATACAAAACTAAATTTTAAAAAATGCTTATCATACATTATCACAACACAAAAAACGGGGCTTAATCGCGAATCAATATGATTTATTTAATTACCTTTCCTTCGAGACCATGGACGTAACGCGACGTTCGAAACGTCGAAGAATTACCAACGAGAGGTAATTAAATAAATCATATTTATACACGATTAAGCCCCGTCTTGTTGTGTCGTGATAATTAGTGAAGATCGTGTAAGTTTTAATTAATGATGCTCAGCATATTTGTTCGTGTGCAAAAAATTAAATACTTACAGCCAAGATTAATCAAAAACAGTATAGTATAGAAATTCATCATAAAGTGTATCTGTATTCATTCAAATTCCACGATTAGTTCTTGCTGATTTAATTTATATCTCTAGTTATTTTTTATTTCCATCAGAAACAAGAATCTTGATACCATCTTCCAGATAAAATAAAGTCAGAATCAAATTAAAACTTCTAATCTAACCACACAGAAGGAAATGGCAGTCTCCGAAACTGGTCAAACCCCGAAGTTTACTGCTTTATAAACATTAGAATCAAGTGTAGTAGGCGATTATACTTGCAAAGACATGTCGGCCGGGGATTAAATTCACTGGGCGAAATATTAGCAAATAAATTGCGTTTCGGGAAATCTGGCCTTCCGGATTTGGCGCACTGGGCCGAGTTTACTGTACATTGCGGTTTGATTAACAAACATTTTGTGTTTTTTTTGACATTATGATTTTTACATGCACATAAGTTATATTATTCATTGCATAAAAGAAATCCAAAACACCGTGACAATATTTCCATCCTCACCACTTAGATGATTGGCAGTCCACAACTGGGTGCTTTTGGATAAAATTCCTGCCTCGCACGACTGAACTGTGAAATAAATTGTCGCCTGCAGTATCTCCGGACCGATGCGACCTTCAAGATTTCAAGAAAAGAGTGTACACCCATCTGAAAGGCCGGTAACGCACTTGTGACTCCTCTGGTATGTCAGATATCTATGGGCGATGGTGGTCGCTTACCATCCAGGCTCGTTTGTCCCATATAACATAAAAAAACACAAAGATCAAGGTAACCTTACAAGAAGAACACAACGAGGTCTTATTTTTATCATGACTTAAAACAGTTTTTTGTGGAAATAAAAGAGGACATTTGTCATTCCGATATATGGCTTGATCAGTAATACAATATATTTATACATTGACGAGGCGTTTTATTTAATGAGGGTTTTCTCAAATGGAAATATTACCAGTCGCACCACCATGACGTAAGGTCTAACTGACAAGAAGTGTCAACATCCGCCAATCACAGCACAAGATTTTGCGAAAACCCTCATTGGTAGCACAACTGCCTCGCGAAGATGGTGGTAGTTCTACTACCTACTAATCCCAGTAATATTTAATTCCCGCTTATATTTAGGTGATGATTGTGAATATTTGCTTTTCATTCTGGGATGTTCTCTAATATATTTAAGTACTCATTTGTTTAAGTAAGTTTAATTATGTGTTCATAGCTTAATTACGGACTGTATTAGATAGTAGTTTCGTATAATTTGAAATGGGTTTTATGCTTCATTTAAAATTTATAATGAGACGTGTTTCAGTTCGATATATTTATTTAAGCCTTTCAACGCGAAAGATCATCTTCGGTGAATTGCTCTTTTCACTGAAATACCAAGGCAAAAGCCACAGCAAAGGTGCTCTTAGCGGCAAGTCGACGTAACTTATGCTCCCGAAGGTGCCGGCAACACTCGCTTAGCTAATAGCAAGTTAGTTTTGCGGTGAAACCTTCACTAACTTGCAAGTATGTTTGGGGCAAAGTCGCATCAAGAACTTCAAACTTATTATATGCTCATATCCAATTGTCAATGTCTGACAATGATAACCTTTTGACAGGAGTAATTAGCTATTAGCGATTGATAGAGTATTTTTTTTTATGTAGTTATGTCAGACACAAACGGTTTTCTTGTGAATTTTGTCGACTTCTTGGAATATTTGACACAATAATCTCGTCCGATGACTTAGTCAAAGATTTAGTCATCTTATGGACAGTGCCGGGATCCCGGGATTGTCTATACAAGAAATCCCGGTATTGGATGTTGTTTTTTATGACTTTCATCCTCGCGGTCGTAATTGCCTGCAAATACTAGTATAGTCATTAGCATTTACATCTGCCATAACGAAGCGGGCGAAAATATCTGACACGTGCTAACGGCCTTAGAAATATAGTCGTGTCAGATATTTATGCGCATTTTATGGTGGCAGATATTAATGCTGCTGACTGTACACTCACTCATCTATATCCATACTAATATTATAAATGCGAAAGCAAATATTCACAATCATTACCTAAATATAAGCGGGAATTTAATATTACTGGGATTAGTATATGGAACTACTACCATCTTCGCGAGGCAGTTGTGCTATCAATGAGGGTTTTCGCAAAATCTTGTGCTGTGATTGGTGGATGTTGACACTTCTTGTCAGTTAGACCTTACGTCATGGTGGTGCGAATGGTAATATTTTCATTTGAGAAAACCCTCATTAAATAAACCGCCTCGTCAATGTATGAGTATCCATACTAATATTATAAATGTGAAAGTGTGTCTGTCTGTCTGTTACCTCTTCACGGTTAAACCGCTGCTGAACTGATTTTGATGAAATTTGGTATAGAGATAGTTTGAGTCCCGGGGATATAGGCTACTTTTTATCCCGGAAAAATGCCCTTATCAGAGGCTAGAGGGCAGAAGCTAATAGTAATATTAAAAAAATCAAATATCTGTTCATAATAGTAGAAGATATTTTCCAAAAAAAATAATTAAAATGAGCTATTTGAATATCACTGAATTATTTATTGTACGTACTGTATGTGTCTTTGCGGCTTTAAAACGACTAGATAGATTTCAACAATTTTTGGTTACACAGATATCCACAAATAATGGGTATAGCATACTTTTAACCCGATTACGCCGTAGTAAAAACAAGGGTAAACGTTTTCCTCCTCCACGAATATAGGTGCGGGCTCCTTCTAGGGTTTCATACAATTCTGAGATGACAGCGACCTTATAGGAATCTCCATTAAACCTCGACAGTTACCCGCGGCCGAAGACATAGGTTTTTATTGGACTACACAAAGGCATTCCACGTCACGCATGTGCAACAGCTAACAATGGATGTGACTCGACATCCGAGCGTGTATGACTGGATCCGTCGACATCGCGACTTCTTATGAAGACCGGTGAACCGTGAAACGTGATTGGCTGAAACAGCATAAGACGCGTGAAGTCTGATGAGTTTTATAACGTTTTGGATTCGGGAAGCAGTGTGTATTTAGTGTTTATAATGAGAGCAAAAAGTTTATTAATCATTCCTTTATTTACACTGGTAGCTAAGTCTTGCGTTGGCTGGCATGTTGGAACTAGTGGGACATTACTCGTATTTAAAACGTTCAATGTCCCCGTACAAAAAGATCTGACAATGTCATAAGTCCAAATGCGCATCCAGTATGGAGAAGTGACTCCACAGTGGAGGCATGAAATAATGATTTTAATTCTGTAAGTAGGCCGCAGGCAAGGGTACTTGTACAAGTCTGACTCTATGACATTTCCCAAGAGGAGACTACTGTTTAGAAAAAAGCCGAAACAAACACGCAATGTACAACGCTCCCCTTTGCGTCTTTATCGGAAACCGAATGGTTCGCGCCCGATTTTCTAATTCAAATCAACGCAGCGTTCCCTTATCGCGTACTTAGTTAAAGGCCCGGGTAAGGACAGATAAAGAGGGGTCATCGGGTCACTCTTTTGTCGCGGCGGCGGTTCTTATTGTTTTCTCGGTTTTTCTGCTTACATGGTTTTCGTTGATACATGTTTTCCTGTTCATGTGTGGCATACCTATATAAAATTCCATATAACCTATGATGCATGTTTGACGACACGTTTGGCTCAGTTGGTTGCACAACGGCCTACGAAGCTGGCGGTCCCGGGTTCGAATCCCGGCCAGGGCAAGTGTTTGTGTGATGAGCACGAATGTTTGTTCCTGGGTCTTGGGTGTTTTCTATATATATTTAAGTATTATAATTTATCTATGATGATATTCTGTAAATCGGCTTTCAATTCAGGCACTTGCACCAAATAACTATTGTTATGCAAGGTTTTTATTTAAAACTGGTGATAATGAACGTACGAAACACTCTCATAATAAAACAAACAAATAAATAAATAAAAAAATGACAATTCGAACTTCAAATGACTTTTCCACGCTAAGGGATAAAACAAACTTTTCCACGTAGATTTGGCGCTATAAATGAAACTTTTCATAGCGATTGAGATGAAAATAACTATTTTCGTTTTATAAATGCCTCCCCAAAGGAAAAGTTGTTTGTATTGACGGGTAATGCCGGCTGTTATGATTAAAGGAAATGAGAAAAAACACGATGTTTTCGTATATAATAGACTGGTACTATTCCAGAAAGATACGTGTCTTTAAAATCGCTTAATAACTAGATGTGTATCTGTCTTTGCGTTTATCATTCTCCAATCTCTCCATGCATTAGTTGTATTAAAAATGGGTAGTCGTCCATGCATGTTGTAAAAAACGTAATTGAAATGATAGCTACGGTCTTTGCATGTAATATTATGTACTCTTTTCAAATTATTGATATTAAAAATTAAGCTTTACTAACATGATTGTATGGATCTTTTTCGGTCTGAAATAAATTAATGCTACTTATATATTTCTCGCCATTTTGGCCTCGAGCTCGTACATCACAAAATTTCGGGACACTTACGCTGGGTTATAGATCATACACGTAGAGTTTGTCTGTGCTCCTGATGGGACCCGTTCCTCAGCATATCCTTGAGAATACTTCCATGAGCAGGTCTCTACAGATGTTGGAACGTTGCACTTTGAGGAAATAGAATCAGGCTATGATAATGTAGGTATTCTTATAAATACAAAAATCCTTTTTTTTTTATAAAACAAAATCAAGACTCCAACTAGATTGGCACCACTGCCTTGTGCCTTGCCGGGGCGCATGCTCTGCCAACTGAGCTAAGGAGTGCAGTAAGCCTGTCGTCAAATTTTGTCACTATTTGTTACAAAATCTTTGGACTTTGCATTTTAACAGGCTTTTCTGCGCTATGAAATTCACTTTAAAAATCACAAAGATCGTGATGGTAAAACATCAAGATTTTCGTTAAAAATCTTTGAGAATGAAGTTTGGATGGACAATTTATTTGAACTATTGCAAAAGAAATCGGCCACCCGCCGTAGTATTAAGTAAGCTATTTACACGGTTATCCAAGCTTCAGCAAGCTCACAGTACGCAGTTATATGTTAGAGGAAGACAGAAATAGCCTCTGCTCACTCTAATATATGACTGCGTCCTGTGAGCTTGTCGAAGCTTGGCAAGCGTGTAAATGTAGCATAAGATTTATTAAAACACGCTTGTTGATTTTTCTTCAACAATGCACCGTAAATAATGGAAGGAAAATGAAAAGAGGACGGCTGTCATTGAAGATAATGCTCATACGGTTTAAACATAATTTATGTGTCGGACCTTGATAAAGCGGGGTCATTGGGCTTTCGTCGCTTTTCCTGGTTCGACAGTATTTATTGTAATCTCATGCGATTTTTCTGCTTTTCTTCTCAATTTTACACAATATAGATGGCATCTCGCGAATTTATTTATTCATGCGGAGGAGCGTGAGTAAAATTGTCGTTCCTTAAGAGTTGATGTTTAGGAAACAATTTTTGTATAAATACCCTCTAAGGAACACGTGTTCAATTTTTTTTCTCAGAATTGAGTACAACACCTACTTTTGGGACTGTAAAATTTACTTTTTAACAAAAGATACAACCGACTCCAAAAAGAAAACACTAAAAAGTAAAAGAACTGCACTACACAATACCGAAACTTTTTTTTTTAAATACTAAATATTTTTTTAAATAATCGCTCCGAAAATAACATTAATTGTGTCCCCCTCCCTCTGTTTTCTAAACCTTATATCCAAAAATTACAAAGATAAAGCCTAATAAATAGTCTCAATGAAAATTGTTTTCAACATAATCTGGTATAATATCGTTTTCGAGTTATTGCCAAAAAACTGTGGTTCTTAGCAAAAGGACGTAGGTGCAGTGGAGCTAGTGCTATCGTATTTTTTTCATCTGTAGAGCATTTTTTTTGCATGAATGGCTGCGGAACCTTACATTGAGAATGGTCCGACATGCTCTTGGCCGGTTTTTGTTTTTTTTATTTATAGAAATGAGCTGCGTCAGATGTAACTAATCTAACTACGAGTTTGGAACTATGTTTACAAGTATCCTACAACTAGGCCAAGATCTTACAGTTGTGACTCGATGTAATAGCCAAGTTCCAAGTATTTGGAACTTGGGACTAGTTATTTGTAACTTATCTTATCTTCACTTTGCCCTGTTTTAAGTTATGAACAGGCCTCGGACTTTCTATCGCATGGTAAGACGTTAGAGTACCGTGGAGTCGATATTAACATTAAAACTTTTCTCATACTCATACTCACTCAGTTAATTAATTCCAAAGTTAATTATAAATTAAATAAACATTTCTAATTGAATTTAACTATATTTTAAATAAAAAAAAAATACTATCACACTATGTATACTACCGAAATTGTAGGCCAAACAATAATCACACTATTAACACAGTTTCTAGTTTGTAATATCCATAGGACACATAGATACGGGAATGAGTGCTTCAAAATCTTGAAAAGGTATAACGGGTGTATTCTCTATTTCAAAATTAGAAAATGAATATACAATGGCAATTTTTTCCATATTTTCTGGTGTAAAGGAGGTCCTATATTCGTTGAAAATCCACTTGTCACTTGAAAAAGACTGTTCTAGAAGTTAGAGTACTAAATTCTAGAACGTGCTCATATTGTTGAGTATTTGACTTCTGTCTTATTTCAAGGAAGTCCGGATTTCTATTCAGTACTTTTTCCAATTGATCTTTAGTTGTTTCGGGCACAAAAATTGTTAAAAATTGATTGATGTTATTGTTATTTAAAAACCTTGTTTTATTGAAATATTGGTACATTGTAACTTTGTGATAGATTCCAAAATGATTTCATAAGTATCCTTTATAAAACTAAGCTCATTTGGCATATTTACGTCCAATAAAGCAGTTTGAGCGTTTAAGTCGCAAGAACGTTCAAACTGCTTAGTTTGAGCATTGAATATTGCGGCGGCTTCTCTTCTGTTCAATGCAAAAATAATATTTTTAATTGTTTTAAAAAGACGGGCATAATAAAATGCAGCACTAAGCCACGTTCCCCATCTGTTTACTATAGGCTGCGGAGGTAAGGGTACATCAGCGGCCATTTCTGTAAATAAACTTGTTCTTTGTGGCGATTTATTTTACTGCAAAAATACATTATAACATTATTTATTGCTCACCTTAAATAAAGTTATAAAATAAAATAGCAACAAACAACGGGCGGTCTTCTTGTTAACGAGCTATTTCTTCCAGACAGCCTTCGGGTAACGGAAAATTAGTTAAAATACATATATTTTTACTATATTGGATAAGATTAACTTCGATTGACATTTTCGATCTGTATTACTGACCATAAAAAATTCAAGTATGAGTATGAAAATGAGTAAAGATTTAATGTTAATATCGACTCCATGGTTCTCTACCGTCTTACCATGCGATAGAAAGTCCGAGGCCTGGTTATGAACCACATATATTAGGAGTTTGACTTTAACCGTAGTTTTCGTCCTTCATTGAAATTACGACTAACGTTGCCTGCGAAGCTAAAGTTCTTGGGTTCAAATCCCGGTAAGGGTAAATATTTGTTCCTGAGTCTTTGTATGTTAGTAAATATATTGTCGTTTAGTATTCTTAACACAACCTTATTGAGTTTACCATGGGACTAGTTTGATTTCGGAATGAAAGTGGCATTTTTTGATTCATCTACGATGTACGATTGTTTTATTTGTTCGAACTTTATTGTTTTATTTAGCAAAAATCAACGTATGGCACGATCGATCATGGCACATCGATTCTCCCCCCCAACCCCCCCGGTTCATTCTACCTTCTAAACCTATATACAAAAAATATGAAAAAAATACAAAGATATAACTTAATTAATAATTTCCGCGAAAATTGTTTCCAACATGATCGGATATAAAGTTTTTGAGTTATTACGAAAAAACTGCCTTTCTCATCAAAAGGACGTAAGTTCCGTGGAGATATCTCTTTTTGCTAGTGCACTTTTTCATATCGTATTTTTTTTTCATCTGTAGTGCATGTTTTTGTGTGAACGGCTGCGGAACCCTACACTGAGCATGGTCCGATATGCTCTTGGCCGGTTTTTAAGTTATTGGTCAAAAACTGTGTTTCTCATCAAAAGGACGCCCAGGCGATAACCGCCTTTGCTGGTGCTTTTTTGCACATACTATTTTTGTCATCTGTAGTCACGCTGAGTATGGTCCGACTTACTCATGGTTGGTTTTTTTTAGTTAAAGATTTATTAGTTGGTTGGCACATTAGTTGGTTTTTCAATGTAATTTTCTGAAAGTCGTGGAAAAAGAAAAATATTGTTACAATTCTCTGTAAAAGTAAGTTTCGCGCGCGCTGTACCAAACAAGAAAAGTTTATGTCAAAAAATCATTTTTGTGACAAGCTTTATTGCCAACTGTACTTTTCTTTAAACATCCATCAACTACTCACCGAGACGATTCTATGGAGCCCAAACTCGGTAGGATTGCGTGATTTTATTATAGAGTTCATAGGAACTCTGTCATAAAATCACGACAGCCAATGAATAACCATAAGACATTAAAAATTGCCATCTCCTATGAATATTTTAATTTAATGTTATATATCAAGTAAGTAGTTACTTTATTTAATATATTGTAGTGGCTAAATTATGACATAGTCTTGACACAAATTTTAGTAGTTTACTTAAGTTGAAAGACATCGTTTTTGCATATATTTTAGTACTTAATTTGACATGAATGTAATTTTTCGACATAGTAGCAATTATTTTAATGTAAATGAAATTGTTTTGACATTAGTATTAGTATTATTAGTTATCTTAGTTTAAATGACATCACATTGACGCACATTGTAATTGTTATTTTAATTTAAATGGCATCGTCTCTAGCATGCATTGTAGTAGGAAATTTAAGCTAAATGATATCGTTTTTGACATGTATTAAATTATTTGAATGACGTCGTTTTGACATACATTGTAGTAGTTAATTTGAATGAAATCCTTTTGACATACGTTGATGTAGTGTAGATATTGAGTAAGATAACTGTTTAGTACCTAAGAACTTACATTATACGCCCTAACAGGGTGTCATGTATCTACTACCTATAATTAACATCTCCTGTGATAAACATGGCTTGTGATGTTGAATAAATGAATAAATGAATGAATGAATGAATGAACGAATGAATGAATGAATGAATGTAGTTTATTCACTAGAATATATGGTACATATACAGGTGTTACAATTATTATTATTCGCATTCCCATAATATATTCAGCCACTATATAGTGACATGTGAAAATTACAATGGCAACATAAGACTAGGTACATATTGCCTAAGAAAATATGAATATAAATACTCGGTCCAACAATAATTAAAAGACCCAATTAATGTCAAGACTGACAATGATCAATTAAAAATAGTAATAACTTAAATATAATCAAATAAATAACTAATTAATATATTGTGTACAGTCGGGGTTTTACCATTATATGTCATTATTAATAATATTATTGTAGATCGGTCACAATTTAAATAAATAAAAAATAAAAGAGTTAAGAATAAAAATTAAGGTCAAAACAGTAACAATATTAATATGTCCACGATCAAAATTTATGTCCAAAGAATTCATTAATACAATAAAAACAATTTTCACATAATATTTTAAATAATTTCTTCTTAAATTCTTGGTCTGGTGATGTTTTTAAAAGCTCTTTTAAGTGGCACAGAAACTTGTCGACGTTCACACTGAGTGTTCTATAGATACATATAATAATGATATTATTATTTGTAATTTCAATACCACAACACTCAAACTCTTTCTCAACAGCGTAGTCTTTCAGAATGGCCAGGTCATTATATTGTAAGTTTTTCTGAACCATCACTGCGACTCCTCCTCTTTTTTTTTCTTTCCTAGAGAAAAACGAGGCTAATTGATAACTGTTAAGACAGAGGTTACTTTCATTACCAGAGAGCAATGAAGAAGATCATATAGGATCATCTTCTGGCTCCATCATTAGATTAGCTCCATGTCATAATAATATGGCATTGTCATGCAATTTACATATCTATGCAAATTTTCGGTATCAACGAAAACTGGGAAGTGGGTAAAATTTAAGTTACAAATACATACATACATACATTGCAAGTTAAATAAAAGCTTGTAAAAAGACATCGCTTTTATGAATGCTACCACTTGCATCCATTTTTAAAAGTAAATACACAAACATATGGTTTTCCGATTTAATCCGGCGCTTAACTGGCACAACTGAATTCCCAGTCATCCCCTGAGACAAAAAGATCCAATCGCAACAGACGAGCGTCTAACAGTTTACATTTGGACCAATCACACGGCTCGTATAGTCGACTAATGTCTCCGCTGGGAGACGTTGGCCCCTTGCCCCTGATACGGGGTACGTGGCTGAACAAAGGGGTTACACTGTCTGTACAGTTTGGTCAGTTTATTCACATAGAAGCACAAGATATGGTACAAACTTTAGAAAAGAAAACGGACCCGGCGAATTCAGACTAATCAAGATAAGAAACCGTATCATTACCGAACAAATTTTTTATGCATTTTTAGCGGGGAGTGAGGTATACAGAGTGTTCGATAGAGCGATGTCAATACGAAACAGGCGAGTAGAGCAGGTCATTGGCTATCTGAATTAGACATTTGGCTAAGGGCTATTTAATACAGATTTTTACCAATTTAAAAAAAAAAATTGCGAAATTTGGACTTCAAGCTCTAAAAAAAATAACTGTATAGTTTTATTGTGAAATTATAACTTTATTGTAATTTTGAATGTTATTCAAATAAAATTCGCTTAGACAGCAGATAACGAGTTCAGAAAAATATTTAAGCCCTCAAAGTTTCAGGAATGAGTACAAAAATCTTTGAACCTCAACTTTACACTGAAATAATAAAAAAAAATACTAGTTATTTCAATTTTACTTAGTATACGTACAGTACACTACGGAAATATTTCTATTTCTACAAACGCTATTACCGTATAAACTAACCGGAGATTTCACGATTACTTTGGCAAAGGGGATGTATTTGTATAGCATCTTCAGTGGTTAAATGCTCTTAGCCGGCGAAACACGAAATATTTCAAATTCAAATTAAACTCAAATTATTTATTTTCAGATAACATGATCCATAGTAATTAATCAATTAAAGTATGATTTATAGCTATGTTAGTGCACAAATATTGACAAATCAACAACTAACAGAGTATTTCAAAAGCCACAGCGCTCGTTGTGTAAGTTTTTGAAATAAACCTTTTTTTATTCATAAACTAACCAGCGGCTATGGAGTTAAGAAGATCCTAATATGCACACTGCGTATTAGGATCTTCTTGGTGGTAAGTTGGTGATGTAATGGTTTTGTTTTGAATCCAAACGCATCGGTTGAATCGTTCTATGCGGCTTTCCGAATCGAATCCCTCCAGCATGTCCTCCTCGTATGTCTTTGTCGTGCGCCTGATGATTGATACCTCCTGTCGCGGCGGATTACATATGTTTTTGTTCCCCAGATTAGGAGCGGGGAAGGAAGATAAGGAAGGAAGGAAGAAATATGTAACGTTGGCCGGTTCGTTACGGTTCGGTTTTGATATCTGTTTTTATAGGCTTTTGGGGTCGCGCGTGTATTTCTAACGTTTGGACGGGACGCACAAATATAAGATGGATTTAAATCCAGTAAGCGTTTGTAAGTAGGGCAGTACGGGATGAGCAAGTGAAAGAATTACAAGAAACGTATAATTTTAGTCATGTCTCAGTAACTGTTACTATCATGTAACTAGTGAAATTGATAGACTGCACCTAAAGTTATCAATATCTGGAGCAATGGTATCGTAGGTCCCGCCGACCAGTTCGTTTAGTTGCTCTGATTCTTCCCATTCCTTGGCGGACGCTCGCTGTAACAATCTCAGTTACCTCCCACAGAGACATGATATGAGGTGGAGTGCTATGATCTGATCAAAAGAGGAGTTGATAAGAGGTTCCAGGACTTGAAGTGTTTTATGATAAAGTGGTCTTAGAGCTTACAGGTTAGTGTTTTTGTGAGTTATGTTATGGTACTTGTGTCCTATCCGTTAGGTTATCGTCGTAGTTTTCACAATCTTCTGTGTACAGTCACCAGCATTAATATCTGCCACAACAAAGTGCGAGTAATTTATGTGAAAAAAACTACATTTCTAAGGCCATTTGGACTTGTCAAATATTTTCGCCCGCTTTGTTATGGCAGATATTGATGCAGATATTACTGGTGACTGTTGGTAGTAAAATTTTGTAAAGTTTTAGTTGTTTTCTCACCTTCTTCCTGTTTAAGATTTCTGTGAAACTATCTACCTCTCTTAGTTTAAAACAGAAAAATAGCGTTATTATAAAATACGTTTTCACCTTTCAATTTTAATCAAAACGCTGACGCGAGCCATGTTTCAATCAAGTGACATTCGGCCGCGTCGCGCGCAGACTTGGTTACAGCCGGATTTAGTGACCGCACTACGTATTGCTAATTTTGCCACCAAAATGTTATACATTTACGGTAATACAATTCGAGGGATTTTGGAATGGACAGCAATGATGTTTGTTATAGTTGCAGTAGCCAGCGTAGAATATTATACTTTAAAATTAATGATTTTTATATTAGTATGTTTAATATCTACAAATTGGTTTTGTAAACGAAATCATTTGAACAACTTCTTACGAAGGTGGCATTCCTGGATTTAAATACAGGCCAGCGGGCCTATGATCGTTGCGTTTGTCACGCCATCAATAAATGACGTAGCTGCCGTCACCTTCTGACACGTATGTGAGTGCGAGCGTGACAGACGCGTTATCATATCATTAACCGCATGATAAACGCGACCATCATAGGCCCGCAGGGCGTGATGGATAACCATGAATATTTGTTGCTGGGTCTTATATATTTCCTATCTATTTAAGTATTGTAACATGTAAAATGTATGTTGTTTTCTTGAAATAAATAATAAATAAAGTTTTTATTTACGTGTAGGTATAAGTATGTATATCATCATTTAACACCCAGTAGCTTTGCTTAATTTGGGACTAGACGAGGTCTATTTGTGTAAGATTGTCTCTGATGTTATTTTATTCACTACTAGCTTCACGCTCGTAAGGGTTCTCTTCTATATATTTTGTCTCACTCTCTCACTATCTTCGTATGCATTTTTTTAGTATAATTGCTTACCCATGCAATCCATGCAATGTTTAGTATATTTTCTTCATACAAACCTTGTCCTGGCAATTAAAACTACAACATAAAAGAATTAGCCAATTAGGTGTACCCGTTCTGAAATATGGATGTTTGTAAACTATTTATTGTACGTAATAACAGTAGAACAGATGTTCTACTGTTATCTATATCTATACAGATATATCTGTATCTATACAGATATAATAACATATGTATACAAAGGTGAACTGATGCGATGAAGTGATGCGCGAACATAGATTTCTTCAATTGATTTTTTTTAACTAAGAATGTTTTATTTGAGCAAATATTTGGGATACTTATGTGAATTTAGTGACAATGCAATAGTATGTAACTATCGAGCTGATCTGACGATGGAGCAAGAAGATGATAATAGCAACTTAGTAATAAAATTATTTAATCCTACCGAGTTCAAATCAAATCAAATCTATCAAATCAAAATATTCTTTATTCAAGTAGGCCTAGTTACAAGCACTTTCGAAGTGTCAGTTACATGAGAGTGAATGTTTGCTGGGAGAAATACAATATGATCCAACATTTGCTGCAAGGATTAGGGAAACCCAGAAAAACCTAATCAGATCATTTAACTTAAGGGTAATATTATTGATAAAATCATCATTTTTAAAATTAAAATAATCAATAAGATAAATCCCAAAAGGATTGTCAATAAAAAATAAATAATCTAGAATGTGTCTAGAATAAAATTCTAATGTTAGAGTATATAAAACAATTAAGATTAAAATAATAATAATACCTTAGGTATTCGTTAAAATAATTATTCATATACCTACATGACGCTATAATTTACATTAATCCCACGCGGCTTCATCATTCATGTAGTCTTGTGTGCTATAATAAGCTTTAGAAAATAATTTTCGTTTCACAATATTTTTGAATTTACCAATAGACAACTCAGTTATGCTGCTCGGAAGTTTATTATAAAATCTCACACAGTTACCCATGAATGATGTCCTTATTTTATGGAGCCTAGTAGCAGGCACTGCGAGCTTATGCTTATTTCTAGTATTAATATTATGTATATCACAGTTCTTCTTAAAGTCGGTAATATTTTTATGTACATACATAATATTCTCATAAATGTATTGACAATGCACTGTCATTATATTAATGTCCTTAAACTTATCTCTAAGCGACTCTCTATAGTTCATTTTATATATCGCACGAACAGCCCGCTTCTGCAGAACAAATATAGTATTAATGTCGGAAGCACTGCCCCATAGTAAGATGCCATACGACATAATACTGTGGAAATAACTGAAATACACTAATCGAGCCGTTATCACGTCTGTTAATTGACGAATCTTACTTACTGCAAAAGCTGCAGAACTCAGTATATTCGAGAGATTAGCAATATGGGGACCCCATTGGAGCTTAGAATCTAATGTTATACCGAGAAAGACTGCACTATTAACTAGTTCCAGTTCCTCACCTTTAACTATAATGCTTACTTGCTCGTGTTTTACGTTACTCGTGACAAACTTAACACATTTAGTCTTTTTCTCATTCAACAATAAATTATTTATAAATTGTTTACGTCATTGTAGGATCGTTGATTTCGTACGACTTTGAAACTTTGAGACGTATCATCTGCAAACAAAACTATCTCATGGTGGGCTCTTTAGAATCACCTCGGTGTATAGTTGATGGATGTTTAAAGAAAAGTACAATAAGGAATATGCATGAATTTATTTTTGCTTTATTAAAAGCTCATTCATGAAACAAACAGTGGACGAAAAAAATCGCATATCTTTAAAAATAACTAAGATATAAGCCATCAAACATTTCATTGTATCTCTTACTAGCAAAACAGATTTTAATATGGAGTTTATATGGTCTGAGCACAAGTAGTAAAGTTGTTTCAATCAAGTGTCATTCGGTTGCGCGCTGACTTCCCAAGTAGCACATAAGCTGTATTAGAGCTTATTATAACGCTCAAACTGGCTGTATAATGGCCAAAAATTATTTTATAGAAAATCAATAAAAAGTAAATAATAACAATATACTATAATATACATGACCAACATAGTAGTAAATAGTTAGGTTCAAAACACCTTTTTTAAATGTATTTTTCATTACTTTCAATCTCTTAGTGGAGGCACTTACTAATACTCGATTATTTTTTCATCATTTTTCTAAGTATGGTCTCAAGAGACATCAAAATCGCACACATCTTTTTCGAAAATCTTGAAAAAAAAATGTTTTCATACATTGAGCGATCCGCCCTACTGTATAATGGCCGTATAAGCTCTTATACAGCTCGTGAGCTACTTCTTAAACGTGAGAGATGACAGTTAACAACGAAAAGTCGGCATACATTGCTTCTCCATCATGATGGCATACACTTACTCGGCGACCCAGCAATGTACGTCGAATTGTCGTTGTCAATTGTCACTTGTCATGTTTATGATATAGGTGCCTGGGTTGGTCACAGCCGGATTTGGTAACCGCAAAACGTATCGCTAATAATGCCACCAAAATGTTATAAATTCACGTTCACACACATTTACAACGGACTAGTTTGCCGGAGTTTGAATGGTCCTGACAGCGACATTACGCTAGTGACGTTTGTATAAATTGTTGCAAGCCATGAGATGTTAAAAAGTTGTGAGTTTGGGCGAAATAGTTTTCAGTTTATATTTGCATAAAAATGGATACAGTTTTACGAGGGATGAAAGGAAAATAAAATCGGATAGTTGAAGTCATGGTCGTTCACAATGGGACTTATAAGGCGGCTCAGAGTTACGAAATGTGCAATGAAAAGGGCCCGGGGTTTCTCTTCATAATAGAATCAGAAATGAGAATTTATGTATTTATTTATATTAATTTATTTACACAGCGTTACAGACTTAAATCTAAAATACTGTGAAACTAAAACTAACAAAAAAGAAAAAAAATAAAATAAAAATACAAAGTTAAGTAATAACTAATAACAATTATATAGGGACACTAGAAAGCCTGTCATCTATCAGCTCACAAAACTTCAGACACCCGTTACACAAAGCCGTCCATTGCCACGCTAGCAGGTCACACTCAGGTGTTAACACCAGAAGCGTATTTAGCAGCGTCAGAGCACGGAGGAGCGGCGAGTTCCTGTGAGAAACGGTGCGAGCCGCAGGTACACCAGCAAGGCGCGCGTACGGGGTCTAAGAGCAATTCGAAGGACTTCTGGAACAGGATATCTACAGAAGAATCAAAGTAACCGACATAGCTCATTATTGCTCATTACAAAATTGAAGAATATTATACAGAGAAAAATTGATGGAAAAAGTGGTACAGGAAGACCCATATGATGAAGAAGAAGAAGACATAGCTCACAGTATTGCATCGTTGAAGTGGCAATGGGCGGGCCATGTAGCCCGGAGAACGGATAGCCGTTGGGGCAGTAAGGTCCTGGAGTGGTGACCACGCATAGGCAAGCGCAGCGTAGGACGGCCTGCGACTAGGTGGACGGATGACCTCATAAGGTCATAAGGTCGCTGGGAGTCGGTGGATGCGTCTGTGCACGTGCTCCATTGCTGAGATAGATAGATAGTTAAAACCATGGAGCTGCCTGTCAGTCTTGAGTCCGTGAAGGTTTATACCTTCACAAGTACCTACCTATTTTCACTTTATTGAGTTGTATGGTACACTGATTCCGGGATTACATCATTTAACATTACCGGTCGAGCAATATTTGGGACAAAATTTATCGCTGTATAGCTAATTGGGTTTAAACTAATGGTTGGAATAATTATAGGTAACCATAACCACATGCAAGGCTTACCCGAAATGTTGATTTAAAATTGAATACGCTAATTTGAATTGAAATAAACCCGCGCATACCTGAAATTCATGTAACGTAGCCATTAAATGGTAGGGCAAATTTTAGTATAAATATAAAAATGTATTGCAGTTTTTTTTTGTAAAAATTGATCATTTGACATCATTAATAATTTGGCATAATTCATCATTAGGCGTAATGCATTTTTTTCTAAACACGTATTCTTTTCAGGAATATTATAAAACAAATCAAACCTAACCTCATTTATATAACAGGATGCTTTAAAAAGTACTGAAAATTCGACAGAATCAGAAAAAATGCATAATGCCAAATGATCAATCATGCCCAATTATGACAATCTAAATTATGCCAGGTGAGGATAACCCATTTCTAATACCACACCTTTATTTTAAGGTATGTATTTAAATTGTTTTAAACAACTTTGCAGTTTCGTCAACTCAAAATGGCGAAACGAATCTTAGTTAATTTTTGTAAAAAGATAGCGAAACATCCGAGGGTGGTTATAAGATACTTTTTACCTGACAACGCTGAGCAAGAAAGAGCATTATGTGTTTTTCTTCCCCCGCGAATGGAAATGCGGGCAACCTTCAAACAATCACCGTAACTATCTGTTATGTTGTTTATTTAATCTCCACCGCCACGCATGCAAGGATTTTTGTTTTTCTACTTTTAAGGGTTGAGCAGATGCGAAATTAACAATCCCGAGTTCTAGGCATAACATGAATCTCAATTTGCCTGATTAAAACTCTGGCAAAAACAATTCCCTGAAACACATGGATGAAAAAATATTCATCCTTGCCTTTCATGTAATAAGGGCACAATATTTTCACTTTCACTTTAACGAGATATTTTGTTGAATCATTTTCTAGATCCAAACTTTTGACGTCTTTGGTTTAACAGTAATCTGACTTTTTATAGGATATTTTCCTATTTATTCGTTTTAACAGATGGAACATTCAATGTTTTAACGTACACCATAAATTTAAACAAAGAGAAATGATTTTTTAAATGCGTTATTCTAAAACGAAGCTTAAAAGTCGTGGACAGATTTGTTGAGTCTAAACGTTGATTCACCCCTTTAAACTGTAGACCGAATAGCGTATACTCTGTTTTGTTTGAAAATGAAACGTTATTAACTTCGCGAGCCATGATGAAAACGTTTCATTTTCTGTCTCTATCAGATTTTTTACTTTTTGTATAGAACTATTGGAATCTATTGCCCGTTTGTCTATCATGCCCTTAAACTTTGAATCTTAACAAATAGGCGGTTATGCTTTGTAAAATAGTTAGAAGTGTGATTATGAGCAGTGATCGTAAATTAGGTTGCATTTTTGGTGCAGAGATCATGGTAGAATGCCACAGGTGTGGCAAATTTCAACCAAAATTATGAATTAGGGGAAAATTATTATTATAGAATTATCGGAGCCCGAGTCTGTACACTCTGTATACATCTTAATAATTTACGCATTCGAAATTCGAATCATATAAACATTTCCAGCCAAATTTCCTGCCTCGCACGACTGAACTGTGGAATAAATTGCCGCATGCAGTATTTCCGGACCGATGCGATCTTCAAACCTTCAAGAAAAGAGCGCACTCCCACCTGAAAGGCCGGCAACGCACTTGTGACTCCTCTAGTGATGCAAGTGTCTATGGGCGACGGTGATCGCTTACCATCAGGCAAACCGTCTGCTCGTTTGCCCCCTATGCCATAAAAAAAAATGAATTTATAATCTAATACAACAATGCTTTATTACACACTAACAAAACGAAAGTACAATTGAGCATTTACACAAACTAAGGTTTCTACCTTATACCAATAGGCAATATATTCCAATGTAATCAGGGGGGAAAATCTTACACAAATCGACCTAGTCCCAAACTAAGCACAGCTTGTATTATGGGTGCTAGGCGACGAAATACATAATATATAGATGAATACATTACACAAGCAATTGCCCTGGCTGGGATTTGAACCCGGGACCGCCAGCTTCATAGGCCGTTGTACTGTAGGCAACAGCCAGAGTCGACCAATTTCAAAACAGTATTGCCTGCAAATGTTGATATTGTACAACCACATACAACCAATTAAGCCAAAGGTATGATAACACCTTTTCTAGAAACGTTAACTGCATTGTTTTCGTAAAAACAAACTAAAACAACAAACGGCAAAACAAATCAGCAATGGCTTATCTAATCTGCTCAAAGCGGTTAGAGGCAACAATAAGCTGCGAGCCGATTAAAAACTAGGTTAGATTGTGGCGTAATCTATTGAACCTCGCCCAGGTATTCCACGTTTGTGAGAAAAAGGTACTAAGGAATGTAGGAAGGATGGGAGTTAGGTAACTTGATTAGTGAGTATTTCAGGCTAAGATTTGAGGCCCTCGGATCCAGATTCAAAGTTCAAATATAATTACTAGTGGCTCTGCATACTGCAGACCTAGCGAATCCTTCAGCCCCTATTACTTCGCCAAAAAAAAAAACGTACTAAATCGTTAAAAAAAATAGTGACGAGTCCACCAGCGCTGCATTAGTGTTATAACAGTCAACACTTGTATGGTATCGTTACTAAATGTGACGATGTTTCATATTCTTTTCACGAAAACAAACTAAAAGAACAAATAGCAAAACAAATCAACAATTCCTTATCTCGTCCGCTCACAGCGGCTACAATAAGCTGCGAACCGATTAAAAACTAGGTTAAATTGTGGCGTAATCTGTTGATCCTCGCGGAGGTATCTTTGAAAAAGGTAGAATATAGTGAGGATCCGATTCCTCTAACTAGATTAATGAGTATTTGCTTTGACTTCCATTCAGAGTCCACTAAAGGAGTTAGAGTAGGTATAAATATGATTGTGGGTGCGTTTTTACTGCCTAAATTTTAATCATTAGTCCTTTATGCAGATTAATAAAAAAACAAGGAGACCTATTTTTTCTTTTTTCACGTAATTAAAAAATAAAGGCGATACACTGAGTCATTACGTCGCCCCCACTCCTTAACGTTAATGCGATCTATCTGAGTATCTTTTAATTTTTTTTCGAAAAGCCGAAAATAAGTGTCTGTGTACAATTTTGATTTTCATACCCCATCATCATGTCTATAAAGTTGCATACTATTTTAGTATAAGTATTTTTTTCTATGGGTTGTTAGTTGTCAAGTGTTTTATTAATAATTTCACACTCTTGCTACAAGGATGACTGGACATCAGAGTATGATTAAAGGATTATTTTACGCTACATAAAAAAAGGTTTGCTACTTTTTTCTCCTCTGCGAATGACACGTCAAGGGAGCAATCGTACTCGATGGTTCGAAATTCGAACGACAACCGGCACTTCACTATGCCTCGTACTCCGATAACGGACTTTGCGGAATCAGCGGAATCCCGCCTTAATGAAAAAAAGATGAAAGCGGAAGGAGGTCATTCTGCAAGATTGATTCGGGGGTTCGCTACTTTATTAAAGAAATTCTAACTCTAACTGTTCTGTTGGTACTGGGAGTGTGATTAAAAGGTTGACGCCTTCTGTAAGTCGGAATATCGATAAAGCTGCGAGTAGTGTTAGATGTTAGGTCAAAAGAAAGAGGAATTGATTGAGCTGAATTTATTCAGCTTGAGTATTCACGAGTTTCTTCCAACCCTAAATTTTTTTCATTGTTGTATGTTGTACGCTGTAACAGATACAATAAGAACTGAAAGATATTCCATTATATTTATTTTATTGATAGAAGATAGAAGATGTATCCCAAATAGGAGCCTAAAAGCTTTTTAATTGGTAGTTGACTTTTGTATCGTTCCTTTCGTTGCCTATGATAAATAAATGGAGCATTTTACAAAAAAAACTTTCGTTGTTTTCAGTTAAACTTGAACAAGGAACAGAAAAATATATACGGTTCGCTGTAGTGAAACGTGGCTATATGTATGTTTGTATGACAGAGGGGTCACTTTACTCTGCATCTGACTATTCTTATGCATTTGTCAAAAAAAACATCAGATCATGGTCAAAAGTTTACTCCTAAAAAAATGATAACGGAACACACAAAACCAAGAACAGAAGCAAGATGAAAACCCTTTTGATAGTTGTTGGGAAATTTCACCAGAATAAGAACTTTGCAGGAGACGGCTATGGCAGCTATCTTATTAAAACACGAGTATATAAAACCCTAAAAAAACGGTCAATGCGGAAGTTAAGTTATAAAATGTTATCATACCAAAAATCGGCTCACTAGCATTGTTAGAAGTAATAAAATAATGGCGTCATGTAACCGACATTGTGTTGAAATGCCCTGTTTCGCTCGGAAAGCAAGTAAATGGCTAATTGATTGAATTAGTATTTCATACCGGCTGTTAATCAAATGTAAACACAACAGATGGCGATCAGTGAGAGTGGCAACGCTGCCAAATTGAAATTAATTGCCCGCTGCTTCGCACAGGGCCTTTTTATTTTGTTGTATTATATTTGCATTATAGAAAGGGGTTTCGGAAATCGATGTACATTATGGAAATTGAGGATATATTGGAAAGTTGTTTTAATATTATTTTCGGTGCGTTCGAAATATTTCCGAAAGATTACATTTTTACGCAAATGTTCAATCCTATAAAAAATAATATATTCAGCAATACAGTCATTCAGCGTACATAAAAACAGTCATTGGTGCATGTTTTTAATTATGTGATACCTGTGCCAAGTGTTAAAACGCAGGTTTAAAATGATGAGGTTTTCAATGTTACGGATGTTTGTTGAAACAATAGAACTTTGTACCTGGGTGGATATACTTTTCTTGTTATTATTCTGTAACTCAGAAAATAATAGTGACAGAACTAACTAACTAGTAGTAACTTAGAAAAATCACAATAATCTAATCAATTGAAATACTGACGAGATGGGCCCTTGAAAAAATTACCTATACTACTAGTACCAGAGGCGTGCGGTCCATATCGGGACGAAGGCACTGCCTACCCTGAACGACCATGGCTCCATATAGGCACAGAGAAACTGCCTACCCTGAACGACTATGGCTCCATATAGGCATAGAGAAACTGCCTACCCTGAACGACCATGGCTCCATATAGGTACAGAGAAACTGCCTACCCTGAACGATCATGGCTCCATATAAGCACAGAGAAACTGCCTACCCTGAACGACCATGGCTCCATATAGGCACAGAGAAACTGCCTACCCTGAACGACCATGGCTCCATATAGGCACAGAGAAACTGCCTACCCTGAAGCCCTCAACGATCATGGCTCCTTATAGGCACAAAAAACTGCCTAATACCTTGACCAAAACCCTGTGCGCGCCACTGATAGTATTGACTAGATAAAAAAATCTTTGTTTCCTTTATCGTTTCAAATCGTAGTTTTAAATAGTGAATCAGGAGAAGTAACAGGCAACGAGATAAAGAAAAAAGTTGATTGATCTACTTATGCTTTTTCCGTATTTTAAAGCACCATTATTTGTTTGATGCCTTTTATGTTCGCGCATTCAACAAATGTGATTTGTTTTTCTCTTTCAAATGTACGAGTAGCTAATACTTACATTTTTGTTTTTTTCAGGTAAGCGACTGCTTCTGTTATATTAGTCCTAAAAAACTGGCTGCTACTACTGCAAATCTAGCATCGAGATCTCAGGTAGTCAAAAACTAATTTTACTACGGAGCCGTAAGTAGAAAAACAGAATGTTCATTTATTTTTGGAGTTATAACGGTTATATTTTCATCTTGAATTATAACCGTCTTTATTTCAATTCAATTCATCGATATAACTTTAGTCAATCACCCAAATGACAACCATTTCTGGACATTCGCAAAAATTTTCACCGTGATCATCCCTACGCCATCCTTATTCGGTGGACTCTGGTGAATATTACTGTCCAACTCGTGAATAGTCCTCTTACGTCCCGTTCTCTCTTCATTGCGTGGTCGAGACGCTCACCGCACGGCAGTTAGTGGGCATCACCCGCTATGTATTAGGAATTCGCTTGCCGCGCTGATGGTCGCGCGTTGTCGCGGCAGGGCCCTTAGGGCGTGGAAGCCACTCAAAAGTGCTATGGGCCTATGCACGTCGCGTTTTTTAAACGTGCCCTCGCGGCGCGTTTTAGGAATGTGCGTCGACAGCGCGTTTTTCATTCCATACAGCTGCATGCATACTGACTTACGTGCGTATCGCGTCTGTATAAAAAACGCGGTGTGCATAGTGCACGCGCCCCATCGGCTATCAGTTTAACACTATCACTTTACTGACTTTACAAAGGTTTGCTTCCTTTGATCGGTCAACTCTCCTTAATTCAAATTCCTGTTCATTTCTATTCAGTAACTGGAGTTAATAAAAATCTAGCTCAAAACATTTCATTGCTCTTTAAAAACTTGAGTCTACAGATTGAGCCAATTCCTGTGTCCTCTGTCGCAACAGCCCAAGGTTTCTTTGCGTCCAATATATGTGTTACTTTTTGCCAGTACCTAGGTTCAAGCTCGCGCAGATCAGCCTATACCATCGGCCCATCCACATCTAGAGTGACGAACCGAAGTAAACTCTATAAATCTTAGCAAATAATTATCCACACCAGTCACGTTTCCAGTCAGTATCTGGTATCTGTAACGACTCATTTAGAGCCCGTGTGAAGTCAATAACATTCCCTTTGTAGTTTTGATGCAGCGTGGTGGCAGGATACGATTTTTTAGAAAAATTAAGCTTAGCACTCTTATTACTTTTTGAGTGACCTCAAGATACTGACTACCAATCCTGTAGAGTTGGGTAATCTCGAGTTTAGAGTAATTCGAATTAAATCCGGCTCCTCTTTCGGTGTCGACTCCGCTTAACGACTCTTCAACTTCTTTGAAACCTTCAAAGCAATGCACTCCGGACTTCCTGGTTAGCGCCTGCTTCACTGCACCGACCCCATACCGATAGGTTACCTAGTCGGAGTTGATGACTCCTTGGACTCGATAAAATTTAAATTTATATAATTTATTAATTATTCGTCAGCTTGAAGTTCTCGTAGAACAGTGTCCACCAAATCAGTCCATCTACTCCAAACGCGACCCATCAAACCAAGATATGCAAAATCTGAATCTTATTCAAGAAAATAATTATCCACACCAGTCACGTACCAAAACACTATCTGGTGTCTGTAACGTCTCATTTAGAGCCTGTGTGAGGTTAACGACATTCCCTTTGTAGTTCTAATGCAGCGTGGAGGCAGGATAATGCGACACTTAGGCACGCCTGAAAAGAACTCCTGGCTGCCTTAGGTCAGCTTAACGGCGGCAATGGTGGATTTTCCGTCTGTTATATTGTTACAAGAATTGTTATTGCCCTAATTGAGGGGTTGAAAGGAAACTGGGGATTGTTTACAAAAAATATTTCGTGTCCATTTTGTGAAATTTGAATTTTCGCGACGAAATTGATAACACTTCCTTACAGACAATAACAAGCAAAGTTGCTTGATTTATATGTGTTTCCAGGTAAAACTGTATACGAAGGACTTTATGACGTTTACCCAGAAAGAGTTATTGAAAAGATACTTATTTTCCTCATATCGAGAAACCCTCATACTATTGTATTTTAGCTATCGTCGATTTACTGTAATTCCTTTAGAATTGATATCGTGTATTTATTTAATCGGAAACGATAAAGTTTAAAAAGACGTAAATACGATTGGAATCTCTGTATATTGCGATGCGGACGCCAGTACAGAGTCGAATGCGGCTTTCCATATTGCCGGCCGGCAAAGATACCGGTAATCCGGACAAATTGGCGTCCGTGGTTTGGATGGACGGACGTAAAACACTGATACTGAAAAGAAGCCCACAATATGAATATTGCAATCTCTCTTTCCAGCTTTTCATCCTGAATCAGTGTTTTGCCGCTGCTTTGTGTGACAATGCACAATACAATCCGCACGATATATTATAATTAACAGGAATTGATAAGGGACCTGTTGAGTGTCTTTCGGCTTTCTTGTCAACAGTAGCGTCATCTTTGGAAACCCCGGTAGACTCAGGCTTATTAAACTGTCCCTGTAGGTCTACGTACATAATAAAGTTCTATATTTTATCTCCTTCGGAATGTCTTCGTGTCTTTACAACAGAACACCTGAGCAGAATTTAACAAATGCTGATACAGGCGTACTAAAATAGTTATAAGATACTTTCTACCCTATACAGCTGAAGCATAGAAGCTATGCATTCCTCTTACGTGAATGAAGTTGCGAGCACCTTTTATCGATATAACTTTGCAATAAAAAAAAAAGCGTTGGTTTTTGCTTCAAACCCATCAAAATTACTTTTATGCAGTATCAAACGGGTTAGCGAGCATGCTTAGTGATGCGTGTTTAACTGCTGGTTCCTACTTCGCCTCAATTGAGAGTTCAGACTCACTCGGGCAGAGTTTCGAGTGGCATGTTGAGTGTTTGAGTTCCGTTTCACTGATCATTTCAGTCTTTATATCGCTTAAAATCGTATTTCTAAAGAGTGACTCAGGTGTAGTAACCGTCGCAACGATGTACAGAAAAAAGTTGATTGATCCATATTCGTCTAGCTTTAATTACTAGATAGAAACAGGAACATTATCATCATCATCATTGCAGCCAAAGGATGTCCAGTAGGACTCAGGCCTCCTCAATAGATTTAGGGCCGGATAGAGGCGACCCATATCCAGCGAGTCCCCGCAACCACAAGCAGCTCGTCGGACTACAATTGGCAGCGTGGGCTGCAATTGCCGGTACGCGGTCTCCACTCGAGAACCTTTCTGCCCCAACGGCCATCGGCTCTTTGAACTATGTGCTCTGTCCATTGCCACTTCAGTTTGATTACCCTGTGTGCTATCTTGGTGACCTTGGTTCGTCTACGAATTTCTGATTGGATCTCGTAGACAGGTCTATTGACGACGGTGATCGCTTACCATTACGTGATCAGTCTGCTCGTTTGCCTCCGATAACATAAAAAAAACATGTAACGCTTTAACCATCCATAATATGTTTCCTCACACACAAATAATTGGAATGAGCCAAGAAAAAATGCTTGTTTTTTTTCGTTAAGATATTACATTTAGATACGCTTATTTTTTTTAATGTTTAGGAGATATTTCGAGTGACGTTACTGGCGTCTGTACTAGGGTTTGACAAGGACAAAAAAGACAAAATTAAAAACACGAATAACTCATCCCAGTAACTAAATTGTTGAAATCTGATAATTGAAAGCAAACAATATAGTAAAACCTATTCCCTGAAACTGTTTTTGCCATAACACACCATACCGTGTAAAAAATTGGCTCATTCCAATTAGAATAGCTATTCAAATAAGTATTAACTCGTGGCTGATTAACCCTGAACTTCCTTTGATACACGACAAAACTTCTCTTCAAAACAAAACCCTCCGCCGTAGAGCAGGGATCGTAAACCTTTTTAAAGGTCACCCCTATTTAAAATTAAAATTTACTCCTCCTACTTCCCTTTTTAAATCCGGTCACGTTTGACCCTTACACTTGTTTATACTCTTTGTCCGAAGCAGGCGGGACGGTTTTACACATGATTTGCTTGAAAAATCGCCTTTCGCTGAAGATTCGGATGCCCATCCTTTTATTTCAGGCCTTGAATGCCAATATAATGGTTTGGGTTATGTAACAATGTAGATGTTACGTTGTTTAACCTGGGTGGATTTTTAACGAAACAAAGCACTGTTTTTTTTACAAAAGTTTAAGATTAATTGTATTTAATTGAGTGTCACTGATAGCCCCTTTATTTTTAACAAGTTTTATTAAATTTTACATGTTTATATATGCTTACAAAATTTGCAAGAAAAAATTGAACTACATCTCGGAGACCAATTGAGATGAAATTTATTCTCTGAAATTCTCTTGAAATTTTCTGTTTTTCTTCTCGTAACTGCAAACCTATTACTACCAAAAAAAGATGTTAAAAAAGCATTATAACCACTTTGGAACATTAAAATACATTATTGATTGTATTTCCTCCATAGTAGATTACAGATGCACCAATAAAATAATAGTTATTATCATAAATACTTCAGATAGTGCTATTTTTGTCTGCGTCGGTCGATAATTCAATGTACATTACTTTTACACTTTTATAAGAACACTAGGGTAGACTTATTGGCTGTGTCTTCTATTATGTTTTTGGTAGTAATGGGTATGCGGTTACGACAAGACAAGCAGACAATAGTATTGTTTATGTACAATACTTTAAATAATAATAATAAAATAAATATTACGGGACAATTTTACACAAATCGCTCTAGTCCCATGGTAAGCTCAATAAGGCTTGTGTTATGGGTACTAGACGACGATATATTTCATAGATATATTACATATATACATAGAAAACATCCAAGACTCAGGCACAAATATTTATGCTCATCACACAAATATTTGCCCTTACCGGGATTTGAACCCACGACCTCAGCTTCGCAGGCAACGTTACTCCCACTGATCCAAACCGGTCGTCAAAATGTTGTTATTCAGGTAAGTGGATAGACTCACTTCTTTACTATTGTAATACGAAGTTATAAAAATGACATGTCTGTACATTTTCAAAAATATGATTGTAATGGACAAATTTAGATGGCACTGTTTTTTTTTTTAGTTTTTGTTTGTGCCGTTGTCCTTCATCACGCCAAATCGGCTAAATGGATTTCAACTATTTTTGGTAAGCTACGTGGGTAGCTGAGTATCCACAGATGGTTAAAGGATATTTTTTATCCGACTGCACTGACAAAAAAAAGAGGGGTTATGACTTTTTCCCCTCCCGAAGTTGCGAGCACTATTTGAAAAAATTAAATCTGAACGTCTCTTCCATAATTATCTTTTTGTATGATATTGCGAACAATGTTTTATTGACGTATCCAGTAACTTTGCCTTGTGCATGTCTTAATTTCCCTACTTAACCGTGCCACTACCATCGTATTTGATAGGATAAAATATCACTGCTTTTATAAAGCTTTTCACGGAATTCCAGGAATATTCTTTTATATTTATTGGTATTACGTTTAGTACGCGTCTTGTTTTGACAGAATTCAATTCCATTAGAAGGAAGGAATAACTCGGTATTAAAGCGGTTTAAAAAACCGATGGATCGGATAAGTAGTAGAAGTCCTGGTTACTTAAAAGCTCGGTTAATGGGTCAGATTAAAAGGAAGCAGCTACTAATGCAGGCTTGAATTGCACAAGGAATCATAAAATATTGAAAATTAAATAGTGAAATAGGATTATTATTCGTTTTGGTTTTTCTTATCTCTTTACATCCCAAGAATCTTAGATGGAACGAAACTTATTCATCGATAAAGTAGGCTTTCTAAAAAGTGGATAGAAAAATGTCTTTTTATTTCAGAAATTGTGATTAATAATCCATATAAGTATACCTATTAGGGAATCTTACGTAACAGTTCATATGGTTCAAAAATATGATAATACTTCTGCCCGCGACTTCGTCCGCCTTACATTCGTTTATCGCGGATAAAGGTATTTTTCCGGGATAAAAAGTAGCCTATGTCTTTTCCCGGGACTAAAATTATCTCCATACCAAATTTCATCCAAATCAGTTCAGCGGTTTAAGCGTGAAGAGGTAACAGACAGAGAGACAGACACACAGACAGACAGACACACTTTCGCATTTATAATATTAGTATGGATTTTTAATTTAATATTTTCTTCTGTTTCCGCGATTATTACTCATTTAAATTAAACAATTTAACGGATTATATCGCGTATATTACTTTTCAGCTTTCCATGGTCACGGGTTGACTGAGAAAAGATATATTTTCCTCTGTCAAAGTTACAATTTGTGCAAACTACCCACTTTGAAAAAACAAATAAAGATTGAAAAGCTTTCGAAACGTCGGGAACTCAAATGAGATAATAGACGCGATATAATCCGTTAAATTGTTTTATTCTTAATTTACTAATGTACCTTTTTTTGGGGTTCCGGAGGCAAAATTTATTTATTTATTGATATTCAGTATAACAACAGCCGTATGGCATAAAGGTAGAATGACAAAAACGGAACCCTTATAAACCGTCATGTCCGTCCGTCCGTCCATATTTCACAGGCAATTTACTAAAAAACTACATTATGTATATTGATGAAATTTAGAGTACTAGGGGCCTTCTATAAGCCGCTACTTAGTTTCATAGTTAAATAATAAAAATATTTTTTAAAAACAACTTTCGAGTCTGTGTTTGTATTTTTACTGACATTGTTTATGTACTGTTAAATTATGTTTTCGGCAGATATTAATATTAAACGTCGGGAACTAAAATGAGATTAAACAAAAAAATAAAACCGACTCCAAAAAAACTAAAAAGTAAAAAATAACGCCATAATTCAGTTTCTTCAAATTACTTACAAGTAACCGTTTGTATACTCAATCTATACAGTATATACAATTAATGTTATTTTGGCGTCGGTGCCATATAAAGAATGTGTAAAATATTGAAAATTGAAGATTTTAGTAAGTTGTGACACAATGGCACCGACTCCAAAATAACATTAATTGTATATACTGTAGTCTTTGAGTAATCGGTGAACATCCATAAAAAAAAAAAAAACGTTCCGTCGAATTGAGAACCTCCTCCTTTTTTTGGAAGTCGGTTAATAATATACGCGATATTATCCGTTAAATTGTTTCATTTCAATGAGTAATAATCGCGGAAACAGAAGAAAATATTAAATATTAATGTGTTGAAAATATCGACAGTTCATTGAAAAAGACTTTGAGTTTTCTAAAAAATATTTTTGATTTCGTGAGTATTTTCGGAAATTATCGCTCCGCAAGTAGCATAAATTGTGTCCCCCACTTTACACTCGGATTTGTTTTTAAACTGCGGTCTAGTTCATTTATACAGTTAACATGCGACCAATAAAAGCAATTTGCAGTAGCGCCAGTGTTTTGTTTCAGCAATCCCCGCAAAGACAAATTACGCCCATTTTTCATGTAATTCCTAGTTGGTTTCCGCTAATCCTTACAAAGTGGATGAACCAGAATTAGTGGACCCGATAAGGGGTGGAAAGAAATTGATGTAGTTGAAACTGGTGGCGAGGAAAAGCTAAGAAGCGGTAGGGTTAGTTTATAAATACTATTACGGTGCCCGGCACGAAAGAAGAGCCTACGCAGTAGCGACATAAGTTTCTGTTAAAAATATAATTTCAATTTTTATTGCTGTCTGTACTTTTGTTTAAATATCCATCAACTACTCACCAAGACGATTCTAAACAGCCGAAACTCGGTAGTTTTGCATTATTTTATTACAGAGTCTCTATATATGATCACTTTCCTGTTTCATCATCAGAATCATCGTTTCTCAGAAAAAAGTGTACACGTGACGAACCGGAGAACGACTTTTTTTAACACCAATTTTAAAATTTCTTTGCTTATTTAATTCCTTATAGGTTATAGTGTATTATTTGAGAAAATGGCATGAAAATAGTGAAAAATGTAGAAAATATCAACATTTTAACTTCAGATTGTGGTAGAACTAGTTCCAGTTAGTCACTTAAAAATCATTATAAATTGGTTAGTATTTTATGTACCAGTTTTAGTTTACACATTTAAAATATAGACATTAAACTTTGTAAAACAGGCTTCATTTACAGAATTAATTAATGGAACAAGTAATCTTTGGGGATAAAATAAATGTCCAGTTCGTCACAATCGCTTTCAATTGACTGCTAAAACATGCATTTTTTTGCATTAAAAGACCACAAATCAACAAAAAAAAAATTTTTTACACGTTAATGAATATTCATTTAATAATTTTAACGCTTAAATATGCCAATTGTTGCACTACAGTTGCCAGAAATAATTATTTTTAACACTCCAAATCATGGGACAGTGACTAAACGGAACCTCGTGTGACTAACTTCAAAATGTAAGGAATAGTGTACACAGATTGAATATATTGAAAGAAAAAACAAAAGGAATTGTGTTATGAATCGTTTTTTTATTTATTAAATCACCTCGTGTTTCGAGATTGCTTTATTAATATTTATCTTCAATTATGTATGACATATTGTTTATTTTTAAGTTTACTACATACCACTTGGTGGGTTGCATGATAGTTTACAACTTTTCAATATTTTTATATTAATCTGTTACATTTAAAGCAAAATACAGGATATTAATATAGCCAGTTTTTAAATCAATAAGAAACAAAAATATGACCCAATCACTAAGTAGAACACAGACCTCATATTTTAACTATCAAGTACTATTGTACAAATGCATGACCGATATATAAATGATTTATTCATAAATGGGCCATGAAATTCTGCAGCTTATTTGTACCTAATAAGTTTTTATATTTTTAACGATAACAAAGAGTATGTACACTGACTTTTTTGCATAGATGTGGTTTGGCCTAGTACATTTTATTTAAAAATAGTACAAAAGGCGGACTTAATGCCATAGGGCATTCTCTACCAGTCAACCTTGAGGCAAAGCGGATAAATTGTGGGCGGTGCAACTTATTTACAGACATAATTTAGGATGATAAATACTTAGATACATACATATTCATATAATATATATAATATATACCTATATATATATATATATATATATATATATATAAAAAAATGTAAAATATACATATTTTGGGTTTTACTACGGCAGACTAAGGTCTATTAGTAAATATTAAACAGTCATATCTATTTTCTGAAAACCGCATCAATCTTTTCAGCCAAATGCGAGATAATCGCGGACCAACATACATGTATACAAACATAGGGGATTAAACTAAGAACCTCCTTTTTTGAAGTTGGTTAAAACACCGGTGAATTTCGATTGTGTACTTAGCTTAATGTCTCCAATTAGTCACAAAATCGTTCCGGTAGTATATCACGTCACTAATCGGATGTGACGAATTCTACCTCAACAATTTAAAAAGCAAGATTTCAACATTGTTTGAACCTATCCAATGGGACATTTGTTTTGTTTTGGATACTATGATAGTTTGATTATGTATACTTGTTTTTAAAAAGGTAATTATAATGTACTTACCGAAAAAACGGTAACTAACTCCGAACCCTTTTTTTTGGGCACCAACACAGCGACCACACTTCGTCACCGTTTATAGAGAACAGACGTTATATTTGTAATGGTGGCTGATCCTAATAGCATGCTAATGTTTCCAGGATTGAAAAAATAACGTTTTTAGGGGAATATCAATTGCACAAGTCTGTTAAAATCGCCTGTGACAATACCCGGAGGTTCCGGTCTGTCGATTTCTTTGGTCAGTAAAAAAAGTAGTTTTTTGGCATTATATACCGTATTTATGCATAAAAAAGCATATAGTTAGAATCTACACTCATTACTTTATCTATGTGACCACATTTCATGTTCATTCAAATTTATTTCGAGTTTCTGCAAGCCTCTGAACGTGAGTGAGTCGACGTGGGACATACCCATTTTGTTACTTTTCGTATTTTTATTTTGTGATAAATCTATTAATAAATGTAATATAATCGTTTAATAAATATTATGTGAATGCCCAATATCTAAAGAATCAAACTATAGCACGCATATACCCAAATACCGAAGGTAAAGTAAAAAAAAAAACCCGTTGAACGGATGGGACATTCAAATTTTGCCATGTACAATTTTTCTGACAAACGCCCGTATGGAATCCTAATAAAAGCTTGTCAAATAGAGGCATCATTGAAGGAGCAGTGTGAGAAGGGGACACGTAACCAACTAGTTTCCAAAGGATAAGCAAAGCGACTATACCAACTTCATCATCATCATCATTTCAGCCATAGGACGTCCACTGCTGGACACTGGCCTCCTCAATAGATTATGGGCCGGATAGAGGCGACCCGCATACAGCGAGTCCCCGCAAATGTAACCAGGTTGCCCGACCACCTCGCGGGTGACGAAGCCACGCTGCGCTTGCCGGTACGTGGTCTCCACTCAAGAACCTTTCTGCCCCAACGGCCATCGGTTCTTTAAACTATGTGCCCTTTCCATTGCCACTTTACTTTCCTTACCCTGTCTCTTTGTGTGTACTTATCACCTTAAAACTAGGCTATTCTATGCTTTCTATTCAATAATTACAGTCATAATATGATATGCCCCCACTACCCAAAGCTGCAGAGAACGCGCTGTGCCAAGGTGTCCATGGGAGCTTGGAATAACCACAAGATTGACGAAAATCTGCTTCCAGCGGATAATCAAGTATTTTGGGCACGTCGCTCGCAGAAACCGGGGTTATATTGCCTAACGAAATTTTGACACTTGGTATCCTAATCAACTGTCATAGCCCATAAAAAATCATGACACTTGATTCTGATTGCGAGCGTCAAACGCGTTAGGCAGTAGGGGGGCCGGATAGCTTGAAAAAGCTAATGGTGGTTCAAATTACAAATTTTATTCTACCTTTGTAGGCCTCAAGTACACTTTTACACGTCAGATTTTACAATAAACAGAAAAAATTTACGATCTAGATAATAAAATTATAAGTTCACATCAATATTAATGCAACAGACAAATACCTGGGCACACTTTACAGGGAGATGTACGAGTATATTGTCTCCGGGTCCATTAAATTATAACTTAACCTATTCTTACTTACAGTACAGAGATGTGAAGTCTCTAGGCGTCAAAAAAGTAAGAATAGATAATAAGAATAATATATATAAGTAACAGTATAATAAATAAAGGTTTATACCTACTAAGTTTAATGGACATGTAGAGAGTCTCCGTGGTCAAAACCTTAAATTAGGATATGTAAAAGGTCTGCATAGTCATAATCATAATATTTTGGAAATGTAAAGTGGCGTAAAGTGTCTCCAAACGTCAAAGACAGAAATGAAAATATAAATATTACATTAGAGAAGTGACTATTTAAGTTAACTGCATCACAACTAAGGCTAATATACAGTTGGTGAGGTCGAAGGGAAAATACCGCGCGGTCGATCACCTACCCGCTGGTAGCGGGCTGGTCAGGCCAAAATAAAGACGATCACTGGCCTGCCAATATTAAAAGCTAAAAGACCTGCGAGGACAGAAATAGGAAGAACATAATTCATCAAATGACCACACCCCTATTTCATAAACGTGACAGGTGACAATTGACAAGGACATTTCGACGTACATTGCTGGGTTGCCGAGAAAGTGTATGCCTTGATTTAAACGTACACGATCTTCACTCATTATCACAACACAACAGAACGGGGCTTAATCGCGTATAAATATAATTTATTTAATACCAGTACGTGTCTAATTAGACACGAAATTTACCAGGTTGATTCGAAGTAATCAGTTTTAGGGTTCTGTACCTCAAAAGGAAAAAACGGAACCCTTATTGGATGACTTTGTTGTCTGTCTGTCGGTCATGACAGTTTTCCCAAGAACGCCTGAAGGTATCAGTTGAAATTACCATCGAAAGTTTATGTCTGCGGTCTATTGAAGCTGTAAAAAAATCAAGCTTCTAAGTCAACGTAATCTAAAAATAGAATAATTAAAAAAGCGGCCAAGTGCGAGTCGGACTCGCCCATGAAGGGTTTCGCAGCCCTACACTACAGATGAAAAAAAATACGATGTGAAAAAAATAACATTCACAAAAGAGCGTATATCCCCGGCACTTACGTCCTTTTGCTGAGAAGCGCAGTTTTTTGGCAATAACTTAAAAACGGTATGTCCGAAGTGAACATCAAAGTGTTTTTAGCAGAACTGTCAAAATATGTGCCACACATTAATATTTGCTGATTTTTTTTTCTGTTTCGGTTACATGTATTGAGTGCCCCCCCCCCCCTACAATTATATATATTTTCTATTTAACTATCAAACTAAGTAGCGGTTTACACACGACACCTATGCTCCAAATTTCATCAATGTACATCTTATAATTTTTGAGTAAAATACCTGTGACATACGGACGGACAGACAGACAGACAGACATGACGAATCTATAAGGGTTCCGTTTTTGCCATTGTGGCTACGGAACCCTAAAAAGGTGTTTCCATACAATTAACCATCTATGGAAAACCTATAGGGTACTTTCAATTGTGCTAGAAACTTGAAATTTGGTATGAAGCTCTTATAGCACAACCCACGAAATAAATCTGATACCTTTTTTTTACGTCTGTCTGTCTATGGCGGTAACTAATATAAAATGACCCCAAACCGCGTACATTTTGCTTAGAAATTGGTCTCTGCTAACACTGGTATTTCGCAGATACAGTCCTTTTAACGTATTTTTGTACACAACAATCGGTGCGCGAGTCCGACTCGCACTTGGCCGGTTTTTAGCGATAATACCGCCTGTTAATGTTCTCTTACATGTAAAACATCTATTAAACCTCACAACTAGAAGTTACGGAACTGTCAGCCCTTTATTTCCAAATCGGAGTTATTACTGTAACTTATAAGATACAACCTTATGTTTCCTGAAGTATAATAATAGTTCAGTGTGGGTGAGCATTCATTCAACGAACTAGTTAACAACGTTAATTAAAACTATAGAAACGTTATAAAGAACATAATCAACTGGTTAACAATAAACACGACCAACAGAGGAGTTACTTAGAACTTAGAACTCTCAGAAGTTCGAAATTCGTACAGCGCCGTCCCTCAAGCTCCGTTGTTAACCTATACCTCAGTCCCGATGGTAGAATACAAACTTCAAATTTCGAACTCCGGATTAGCTTCGGAATGAACCAAATCAATGTAACCCAATCTTCTGCTTGAAACTTCAGGAATAGATGCGCAATACAATAACGATTAGCTCAACTTTTTAACGTAAGACGAACTGCCATTTGTTCCTAAAAAACGGTTTACGAATCGTCGGACGGTGCTCAAATGACTAAATATATGCTTTAAAAGCCGTTAATATATATAATAAGATAAATAATAATCATTTATATCAGACTCTAGGGATTTCATGGTGACTTAGTAAGTATTAATAAACTAGAGAGCACATACTTTAAAAGTCAATAAAGACCGATTATGATTCATTTTTAGTTTGATGGACCATCTCATCATGCATATGTGTGTCGTCATTTTTTGTCAGTTTGTTTTGTGAATAAGTCTGTTTTAGCCATTTTGTTATAAAATCTAAAGGATTTTTTTATTTAACTTGTAATTTTTTAACTTCTTCTGTTTCCGCGATAATACTCATTTAAATAAAACAATTTAACGGATTATATCGCCTATATTATCTCATTTGAATTCCCGACGTTTCGGAAGCTTTTCAGCTTTCCATGGTCACGACATGTAAATTTTTGTAAAACCTTTTATTTTACACTAAGCGAGTGTTCGAAACTGTTCCCTCTAATTTACACACTACTCGTTTCGGAAACTTGGTCCGCGATATTCATCTCTAGACTAGGCTTGTTTGAAGCAAATTGTTATAATATTTCAAATTAGGCTGTATTTATTATTTAATTATGCAGCACTTATTATATAAAAAGTTAATAAGCTATACGTTAATGTATCGTTACGTTAACTCTAATCCGTGAACGTTTCAACTCTATAGTGTTGTTTTATTTGTACTCAATGCGTGTGTTTGGAACTGTTCACTCTAATTTACGCACTACTCGTTCTGGCAACTTCGCCCGTGAGTTTTACTAGACTTTGTTTGAAGCAGATTGTTACAATATTTCAATAATGATCGATTGGAAAAATGACAATATTCAAACACATTATAAATATACTTTATTGCACACTTCTATGCACTAACTAAACAAATTTAGAGGTAGAAAACAGGCGGTCTTATTGCTAAAGAGCAATCTTTTCCATTAGTTTTTATATCACTCGTTAAATTATTTAGTGGTTAATCATAATCATAATAACGTTTATTGCACCATGGTAACAAGTTCTTACAAAATATATGGGTAGAGTTTGGCAAGCGAAACATGATATTAAAAATATGCGGCAAATTTGAAAACATCATGACCTGGCAATACGGAATGCATAGAAACGAAGTAGATTTTATAATTGACAGCTTTATTAATATGTAAAATTGTTGCCATATAAAGAATTCTTTTTCATGGTCAATATCATGTTTCTCTGGCCAAACTCTATCACATGGACCCTGAAAGGGTATATTATTTGGGATATGGTTGTAATATTTAACTGCTGCGTAATGAGGGCTATTTCTGAACATTTCTAAAGTTGGTACCGGTAGTATGAGTTTATATTTAAATCTTTTGTTTTGCTGTTTATTGAATAGATGTATATTTTTCATTATTTAACTAGTTAATAAGGTAGACGTTAACGTATTGTGTCGTTAACTCTAAGCCGTCATCGTTTCAACTTTATAGTCTTGTATTGTACTCAAAGTGAGTGTTCCCTCTAATTTACGCACTACTCGTTCCAGTAACTTCGTCCGTGATTTCGAATAATAATTAGGACCGAAATTACTAGAACATTCCGGTACAATGAATGTACAAACTACTATATAAGACTAAGTTTACTTAGATTAGATTGAAGAGTGTGTAAAACTAGTTGTGTAAGTTTAGTCACTCGCTACAACTTTAACAGATGAGTGTATGTTCTGGTACGTTAATAATGTTTGGATATAGTATTGGTTTAGAATATCGAGCAGTAGCGAGTTGAAATCACACGCTGAGCGTTTTATATCAGTGCCGTCCTCAATTTTACTAAAAATACTAGATTTCTTTTCTATTTTTCATTTAAATTCACTTTTAATTAATAGATAATATTCGCAACGCACCAAGTTTATTTCATATGTTTTTATTTTACTTTTTTTGTTTTACAAATATCATGATAATAATCACAATTTTTGCAATTTATTAGTGGATCACTCCACTAGCGTTATTATTATAAACAAAGATCAGAAACAAATGAAAAAATGTTTCGACGATACTGGACTTGAACCAGTGCCTTGAGCCAGACCGGGGCAGCACGCTCTACCATCTGAGCTAATCGTCCACACCAGTAGTCGACGAATTTTGTCATCTGTTCTTGCTTATGGATCTCTGTATGGTGCATCCGACTCTCTGTTTTTATTTTGTTTTAGTCAATTAAAATACCTAACTTAAAATCTTCATTTCGCAAAAATCTAATTTGTTTGTAATGGAAATTAATGCGATTAGAATCTGTTTATCTTAGTTTTGGAGTAAAACGATAGGAATGTTTTATACGTTTTTTAATATTAACAATAGTAGGTATATCATCACCCTGTACCATAGTGCAAGCTTTGCTTAGTTTGGGACTATTATATCGATTTTTACTTATACTAGAAGATATCCGCGACTTCGTCAGCCGAGGAGAGAAAATCATAACCTTATTTTTTTCTTGAGTGTTGTCTGGTAATAAATATCCACAGGTGGCTACGTGGACCAAAAATACTTGACATCCATTTAGCCTTTTTGGTGTGATGAAGCCACAACGACACATACTCGTACAAACATAAAAAAATATAATTATATTTTTCGATTCAGTGACATTCAAATAGTCCGTATGATTAATATTTTTTTTAATATCTACAATGTACAGACATTTCATTGTTTCAACTTAATAGTATAAAAGAATTTAACTAGAGAAGAGTTTATACTGTAAGTACTTTTACAAGTCTGACTCTACGGCATTTCCCAAGAGGAGACCACTGTTGAGAAGAAAGCCGAAACAAACTGAACAGTCAGTCAGTTTTTTTAAATAATTCTTAACTATTACAATATTAGTACTTTAGCCGATTTTATGTATAGATACCTACTTAAAACTTGTACAATGGTGTTATAACTAATTTATAATTGGCACACGCAGAGGAGATGTATAGAGGAGATGTATAGAGGAGATGTATAGAGGAGATGTATAGAGGAGATGTATAGAGGAGATGTATAGAGGAGATGTATAGAGGAGATGATGGTAATAATATGAGAAGAAAAATCATTTTATAATCCCTATGTCCTTCCCCGGGACTCAAACTATCTCCATACCACATCCAAATCGGTTCAGCGGTTTAAGCATGAAGAGGTAACAGACAGACAGACAGACACACTTTCCATACTAATATTATAAATGTCTGTCTGTCTGTTACCTCTTCATGCTTAAACCGCTGAACCGATTTGGATGATATTTGGTATGGAGATAGTTTGAGTCCCCGGGGAAGGAAATAGGCTACTTTTTATCCTGGGTAAATACCCCCCCTACGCGATAAACGAATTTAAGGCGGAAGAAGTCGTGGGCAGAAGCTAGTCTTCTATAAGTTGTAAACAGTAACTTGAATAACTATTTAGTGTCTGTTCACACGGACCAGGACCACACCACAACGCAATGGCGAAAATTGGTTACGTGTGAATGTAGCTGTGTTTTTTTGGAGTTGGGCTATGGTTTCTGGAAAATGTCGATGTGGTTATTTTGATGCTTGTGGTTGCGATGTGGTTAAGTTGAGGCTAGCCTCAACTTAACCACATATGTCTGTCACTAGTGACAGACATATAGTTTGGTAGTGTCCTTGCACATTGTTGCGTGAACGCAACGTTGTGTTTGCGACGAAGCCATCCGCTAAAGCGTGGTGTCGCTAGTGGTTGCGATGTGGTCCGTATCGTCCAGAGAATAGAGTTTTTGAAGTTCTAATCAAAAAGAGGTGGATTAGAGAATTTAAATTTATATAAAATAATTACAGTTTGTAATGCAAAATGAGAACTGTAGGTAGATGTAAAAATATGATATGCTATTGAAAGGGCTATGCTCGGGACCACTTTACGAGATCGAATAGGGAATATGCATGAATTTTAATTTTTGCTTTATTAAAAGCTCATTCATGAAACAAACAGAAGATATTTTTTTTTCGAATAACTATAAAAATAAGCAAGATATAGGACATCAAATATTTTATTCTATCTCATTCTAGCAAAACAGAATTTAATATGAAGTTTTTATGGCTGAAGTGCACTATGACGTAACAGTGCACGTCGAACCTTTCTGCCTAATTAGTAGTATAAAATAAACTTTTAAACAAAAAATAAAACAGACTCCAAAAAAAACTAAAAAGTAAAAAATAACGCCATAATTCAGTTTCTTCAAATTACTTACAAGTAACCGTTTGTATACTCAATCTATACAGTATATACAATTAATCTTATTTTGGCGTCGGTGCCATATAAAGAATGTGTAAAATATTGAAAATTGACGATTTTAGTAAGTTGTGACACGATGATTTATTTAACACTTTTTAGTTAATCGTTACTTAAAAGTGTATCTCGTGACGATTCGAACAAGCCCAAACACGGCTAGGATACATTATTTTATTACATAGATCTCTAGCCTACCTTCCGGCTCCATCATCAAATCAATTCGATGGTACCATTCTCATCAGGAACATTTAAATTTGTGACTATGAAGTTGTTTAGCTAAATTAATCAAGATATTTTATCGCCACCCGTAAATCATTTATCATTGAGATGTTCCGATGGCATTCTGTGGTCTTCTGCATCAGTTCCACTTCACCAATTTACACTTTCTGAATGCAAATGCTTATTATGTTTCTTATAATACCAAAATCGCTACATGTATGCCTACAATATTTGAGGAGTTCCTGCAATTCCTCATGGATTCCATCATCAGATCTTCACCAAAATAAAATGGGACCAACTAGAAAGTACCTTCTATAAAACCAAAAAAAAAATTTTGAAATCGGTCAAATAGTCTTTGAGTAATCGGTGAACATCAATAAAAAAAACAAAAAAACATTCCGTCGAATTGAGAACCTCCTCTGTTTTTTGGAAGTCGGTTAAAAATGCCTATATCTTGCGTATTCCGTGGTCAATTTAAATTTTAATTTCACATTTTGAAATTGTTTTTACGGTATTTTGATATTTTGTTAAGAAAAGCGATAAAAAAATCATGCAAGTACCCTATTAGAAATGGGGAGGATCGTAGACGAACCAAGGTCACCGACATAGCAAACAGGGTAAGCAAACTGAAGTGGCAATGGGCAGGGCACATAGTTCGAAGAACCGATGGCCGTTGGGGCAGAAAGGTTTTCGAGTGGAGACCGCGTACCGGCAAGCGCAGCATGGGAAGGCCGCCCTCAAGTTGGTCGGACGACCTGTTAGGGTTGCGAGGACTCGCTGGAGGCACGCCTCTATCTTTATGTGGAAATCTATTCGCGACGTTCTATAGCTCAAATGATGATGATGATGTGATGTAAAAAGTCGCAGACAGAAACTGGTAATAGTATGGATGTTATTTCTATATGTTCAATAGACTGTGTTTGCGAAGTGCCTCCCTTGTAGACTCAAAGGACAGAAGGACATGATTGTGCCGTCGGCTTGACCCTTTGATGTCTTATTCAGTGAACTGAATATTTATATGAGAACATAAAAATAGTCAACAACACTCCACGAAAATAACTTGCCTAAAAAGGCTTTTGCTAGGCACTCCAGATGGGTATGAACAAAATTGTAACGGAAATGTTTTTGACTTACGTTTTTCAAGATGATATGATCTGTTGCGATTTAGAACAGTTTTTATTTTGATTCTTTAGAAAATTTTTTTGAGGTTTTAGCTATAACCGTTTTTCTCAAACAGTTTAATGTTTTTGGCGAGGTCCGTTCAAAAATCTTTGATATAGATGTAAAAAATAAATGTCTCGGTACATTCAAAAAATTTAAAAGAAGAGATTGTAACGGACTATTGGAAGGTCACTGAATTTTTTTTTTTTATGTGTTTGTGTGTTTATTTGTGTCCGTGTGACTTCATTACGTCAAATCGGCTAAACGGGCATAACGTAAATAAAATACTTTTTACTCGACTGTGTTAAAAAAAGAGGGGTTATGACTTTTTCGCCTCCGCGAACGAAGTTGCTTACAAACAAACAACTAACATACAAAAAATTCGTATCACTTATACTTTTGGAAAATATAATAATAATAATAAGTATTTATTCACTCCACCACAAATAATACAGTAATGTACAGTATTTAACACTTATAGTATAGGTAAGGTGCGGTATATAACTTGTGTGGTGGAGACTGGTGCCTGAACTAGGGGAAAACCTGTATGTCAGTATCTTCAATGTACAGATATTTCATTTGTACAACTTTATGATATTATAAATTATTGAATTGTTACTCAACGTGTAGTTACTCATTATCCTGTATAGGTTTAAATCTAGTTATATTATAGGTCATCAATTTACCGTTCCTAAATACATTTGTATAACTTCTAGTAATGGCAGTCCAGGTTATTTACCATAATAGCAAGAGTCACGTATGACCTGAAACGCCGGCAACACACTTGTGACTCCTCTGGTGATGCAAGTGTCTATGGGCGACGGTGATCGCTTAAAGGTGCGTCCACACTTGTATCATTTGCTCGTATCCGATCACCGTGCCGTGGCATGACTGCGTATCGCGCTGCTTGGACGCTCACTGTCAGCGCGCCGATCATGCCTTACTGGTTCGATCTAAATGTGTGATACGCGTAGCAGCATGGATTTCGAGCGATCGGATCGGCGCAACGTCCAAACGCGTGATCGTGACACGCGATCAAGCCACGGAACGAAGATCTGATCGGGCAAATGATACAAATGTGGACGCACCTTAACCATCAGGCGACCCGTCCGCTCGTTTGCCTCCTATGTCATACACGAAAAATGTATTTAATTGTGACTGTTTTGTTGCCGAAATAAATAAAGAAAAATGATATGACATTTCGATTATGGCCCTCTTCTTTGATAATGATACCCAGGAGCATGAGACAAATAAAATTAAGTCTCATTTTCCTAAATTTCCCCGAACACGTTATTTCCAATTTGCTAATTTCTACTGCCTAAGCCTCTTTGTTTCCACTCTGCTTCGACCGAAAAAGGGTTCCGCCTAAAATGCGAGTCAAAATGCTTAATCAATTCGGCAAAGTAGCCCGAGTAAAGAAAACATTTACCCACGGGGAATAAAAACATATTTTCTTAAATTAGGGACCCTCACAGCTCAAACAAAGAATGTTGGACAAATAACAGAGATGTGCCCCTGCAGAAGTTAAACGATTCAGCTATTTTTCATCTCCGACCATTTGGATCGTTATTAAAGACAGTTGGAAACGAATTACGCTGTTCTTACATTTGTTTCATACTTTTTATAGGAATGGTTTGCCGCTTTTAGACTTTCGACATAATTTATTGCACTGCTTTTAGTCTGTATAAAGTGTACATTGCATACTATAAAAATCCTGTAAAAATTGCTGCAAGTGTGGAGAAATAAATAAACAAATAAATATATTTTAACACATTTGCTCGTATGGTGGCGTTTTTTACACAGTTTTTATCGATGTAATACAGTCCGTTAAACACGCGTGTTTTATACATTACATAATCGCACTTATGTGTCCCTTTTCATTACAGATTACAGTGTTCTTTCAAACGTCAGCAAACATTTTTTATGTTCAAGAAACAGTAAAGGTTCTTTTGAAAAATCTAACGTAGTGGTTTGGGGCCCCCCATGCTGCGTCGTCCTGTACAGTCGCCACTCGCCACTAGAAAACCTGTGCGTCCCATCGGCTATCGGTTACGTCGGCTACGAGCAATGTGCCCCGCCCACTGTCACTTAAGCTAGTAACACTCAAAGCTATGTTGACTACCTTGGTTCTTTTGTTGACTTCTTCTTGTGTTTATTTCATGATTTGTATACATGTGCCTTCTGTCCAAATAAAATTGGGTCAGATCAATTAATCAACCGGAGTTTAACCGAAGAAAGGTTACTTTTCTATTTTAATAAATACTAGAAGATGCCCGTAACTTCGTACGCGGAGGGGAAAAAGTCATAACCCTCTCAGCGTAGTCGGATAAAAAGTATCCTATAACCATCTGGAGATACCCGTGTACGTACCAAAAATAGTTGAAATCGGTTTAGCCGATTTTGCGTGATGAAGTCACAACGACACATACAAACACATAAAATCCAAAAAAAATATTTTTCATTTAACGTACTCCAAAAAGCCCGTAAAAATATTTTTTTTGAAAATATCTTCAATCTACAGACATTTCATTTTTCAGCTTTATAATAATATAGATTATTTCGTATCATGTTTTCAAGCAACGAAGCGAATCGTATTTCAAAACCTTTTTGTGTTATAGTTATTTATAAAAAGTTTAAAAAAAAATAGCCAGAAATGCATTCCTAGATTCAAAAAATTAGGAATTCCAAACTGATCTCGAAAGCGGTAGGTAACAGTAATAAAACCCCACCTAGACTTTATTGCCGGGCGCGAGTTCCCGGACAATGAAGCGCTAGATTTAAAATTTCCATATATTATGTAGACAACGCTCGGACACACGACGGGAACAAAACTCCCGGTTCCGATACGCCTTAAGGTGTGGCCACAGAGCTGGCTCAACATAAATATTTAAATCAGCACTTCTAGCACAAATCCTTTCAACTTTTTCTAGCGCCACCACCGTGACGAGGCAGTAACATGTCTCTTTCCATTCAGTGTATGCGAGAGAGACGGGAGATGAGTACCCGAACCGAAGGTCGATGTTGCGGCCAGTTACACTATACCAGGGCCAAAATCAACTGAACTTTCGATTTATCAATATTAAGTCGGCCTTCTCGCTCGCGCTTAAGAAGAAACAGCAAGTGCAAGCGAGTGGTCCGACTAAGTTTTAATAACTCTAACGCTGTGATGATTTTGGCCCTACAATAGGTAGAACACTTTTAGCGCAATAGGGCCATGCGACTTCTTCGCTTGAGAAATATAACCTACTAGCTTCTGCCCGCGACTTCGTCCGCCTTAAATTCGTTTATCGCGGATAAGGGTATTTTTCCGGGATAAAAAGTAGCCTATGTCCTTCCTCGGGACTCAACCTATCTCCATACCAAATTTCATCCAAATCGGTTCAGCGGTTTAACCGTGAAGAGGTAACAGACAGACAGACAGACAGACACACTTTCTTATTTATAATATTAGTATTAGTATGGATACCTGTCTATATACCTATCTTTCTTTCCCGAACAGTGTGAAAGATACAGGTGATAATATGTTACGAGACAAGCGTAGTCACCTTATACTAGCCCATTAGAAAGGAAAATCCGATCCGATGGTTAATCAGGACTATTATAGAAAGGAAAAAAGAACAAAAGACATGAGAGTACCTTTGCGATGATTGTGGAAGACTTATCGTCTAGTGATTGCAATGCTGCCGCATCTCAAAACAACAATATTTCGAGACATCAGTATTTCTTTGTGACATTATCACGTCTAAACGGCTAAACAGATTTTAACAATTTTTGGCACAAGGATAGCGCATGTTTATAGAATAATTTTATTCGATTATGTTAAACAAAAAAAAGCTGATGCCGTTGTGGGATACCTTACCTTCTAGTCTACATATAGTCTTTTCTATTATAAAGTTGTATGTTTCAACAAAAAATATTAAAACATTTGGAGGTCACTAAATAGAAAAAATTTTATCCGCACAGGGTTATAGGATACTTTTAGCCCGACTACGCTTAAAAAAAACAGGGGTTACGATATTTTCTCCTCCGCGAACGAAGTTACGGGCACCTTCTTGTGTTATATAAATCAAATCCGCCCGTCTCGTAGCTCCGTCCCTACACCCGATACTTCATCTTTCATGTGACTAAGTTTTATAGAGCTGGACCGGGGCCGTTTTTTATTGCTCGGGAATAAAATATTTTGCTTCTGTTCTGCAAGAAATATTACCTGTTCTAGTCAATACCGTATTCCCTTTTCTTCCCTTTGCTGCTGAAATAAAAGTTATTATTAAGAATAATGACATAAGGTCAACTCTATTAAATACGCCTATAAGCCAGGAGACGTATATGATAGCCAATTAGTAATCCCATCATTGTCCTCCGTATCAACGAAGGCCGTTGCCCAACTTAGGATCAGTTAATTAGTCGAACACGTCAATCAATCAGCCAATGGGGCGAAGCACACGCTCCTCTGCAATGGGGGTCAATTGTTGACGCTCTAATACCGTCATTATGGTATCTTGCATTTTGAGCTCAACTTGGCTGTCTTCTTAAATCCTCAACTAATAACCGCTCAGGACGACCTCGTCATTTTCTTAAACTTGTCACTTCCTAACTCGTCATCTTTTTCTCTGGTCTCTTTATTACACTTGACACTTTCCTAACTCGTCATCTTTTTGTAAAGTCGGAAATGGTTACAGGACACTTTTTTATATCAAAGCAGGCATAATATAAGAAACACTTCGACAGTAAAATTATGCGTAGCGTCTGCCATCGTTATGGCTCAATACAGAAATATAAAAAACCGGGCTATTGAGTGTGTCTTCTAAATCAACCTTAATGCGATTATTGATTCTTCTAGATACCTCCATACCAATTTTTAACTTCTTAAGTTATGTGGAAGTAGCCAAATATTTATATGACCAGTCACTCAGTCTTAAAATTTGCGATCTTGTATGCCATTATCTCGAGAAAAGCGAAGCATATTATTGTTAATTGCTATTCGGAATTTGGTAATTACAAGATGTTCTTACTAGACTGTTGTGTGTTGCTCAACATGGGTTCAGTTAATTAGTGGAACATGTCAATCCATCAGCCAATGAAGTGCAGCACCCGATCGCTGCGATGGGGGTCAATTGTTGGTGCACTAATACTGCCTTTACGATCCATTATGATTAAGATATTTATTAAATTACGTAATAAAAGGGATAAGGGTTGATGAATCTATAAAGTCCATTATGTTTATTGTTTGGTAGTTCAAACGAGATCGTTCGGGCGTAAGCGTAACAAAGTGTCGCATTTTTTTTAACTCGGCGATATAAAAAGGGTGTCATAGGTTAGACGTGTGTCTGAATGTCTGTGTGTGGCATAGTAGCTAACAAATCAACCGACTTTTCCTCGGTAGTTTGCACAAATTGAACTATGAGATTTTTTTTTTCATTATCCCGTGACAACGGGTAAAGCTTCCAAAACGTCGGAAACTCAAATAAGATAATTCATGTACGCGGTTTACTTATGTAAATTGTTTTATTTAAATGAATGATAATCGCGAAAATAGATAGAATGCTCTCATCTATCAAGACGCTACTAGTGAAAGCAAGAAAGTGATCTTAGGCTTTAAGAAAATCGTTTGAAAATGATCAGCATTTTTCAATCAGTTCACCGAGTACTTTTCAATGGGTTTGATTTTATTTTGGGCTACCTGAAGTCTTCTTAAATACTAACACTATTTTTGTCGGTAAATTCAATATTTTCTCAGATTAATAAAAAACACTGGACTTTCATCGAAATATTTGTTCTCCTTTGATTTACTGATTACAGAATTTTGGGCTCACAATAATTATGCCATTTTCAATAAAGTTGTCACTATCCCTATCATAGGCATAATAATAAACCTTAGTAACCTTAATGAGCTGACGCATGTTTTGTTACTTAGACTAATGACACAATTACGTACAAGCACATCATTAGGGCCACATTAAGCCTCAACGTTGCTTTAAGTAAAGAATTGTTGTATGGTATTGTATTGTAAGTACTTCTTCCAGAAATTTCTTCGGATCTCATAATGATGAAAAGCTCGACAGGGGTCACATTTAAAAATTCTCAGAGTTGACAGAAACGTTTAGTTTTATCCAGTACTAGCATTTACACTGGCTTCGCCCACGTTACAAAGGGCTGTTTTATTGATGAATTTCCCATACAAATTCCTTAAAAAAAACTGTTAATTGGTTTTAGCGTGAAAAGGTAATAAATATACAAACAGATATTACTTTTGCATTTATAGTATTATTAGGGCAAATACCCGCGGGTTCACCTGCGTTACCGAGATTTCCCATACAAATTTCAATCCCCTTTTCACCCCCTGAAAAAGTGATATATAAAAACTATCCTAGTGATTTTTTTTTTAGTTTATTTTTGCAAAACGGTGTACATAACTTCATGCAACTTAAAGTAACTCGCCAAACTGCTAAGACAGTTTGTTGGCGAGATCGCGCTCATATCCATTATTTTTGGCTATATGCACCTAACACTATTTACCTTATAACTATATTAACCAGTTAATTTTACTACTAACAAACATGGGTAACAAGGATATATTCGGAAAGACTGTCCTAGGGCAATTTTTCCAAAAATATCCTTTTTAAGCTACTTTTTACGACATTTCTGCTGTATTGTTTATTATCGTCTCTTAACCACTCAATTTCGTTACACATCCTAGGAACCACATACTTATTCATTCTCCTACCTTAATAGTTATTTGCATAATTTTGTACAAGTTTCCCGAGTCTTACATTTCTTGTATTATATTTATTCTGCTTACGCACCTTAAACTCGCTAATGTAATAATTTTCTAAGGCTATTAAGTACTGTGCCCTTAGATGTACAGGGAGTATTTTACAGATTTTATATAGCTGCTCGTTATTTCCTTTAAACTTATTTTTGTTTTTTTTATTCACTAGGTATTTAATAAATCTTGTTTGTAGTTTCTTAATTTTCTTCTAAGTACGTATGGAAAGTTCTACCATATACACTAAGGCCGTAATTGATCACCGAATCCGCCAATGCATAATAAACAACAAGCATGGTTTTTTTACTAATAACTGTATTTAAGTGGTAAAATTTACTCAAAATTGATCGAAGTTTAATACACACGGCGATAACATGAGCTTTCCAATTAAAATGACTGTCTATACATAGACCCATTTATACCTATTTACATATTCGAGCCGTTCACAGGTACAGTTATTTTTATAATTGTGTAAGCACTCATAATCATGCCCTATCACACCAAATTCATCATATTTGATATTCTTTGCCTTTCGATTATATGGGGAGTATATATGCATGCATTTCGTTTTAGTCAAATTTATTATAATTCCGTTATCGTGAGCCCACTTAACTACGTTTTCAAAATCAGACTGAATACTGTCATGAGCTTCCGATATATCTGTAGCCGAATACAACAAACACATATCATCCGCATACATATATACTTTGCACCTCTCAACGACATTGACAACACTATTGACCAGCATCACATAGCCGACAGGACCGTACACCGAACCAGTCGGCAACCCGAGCGTGACGTCACACTCCGCTCCCACGGTACCGCCGACGGACGTGCGCACGGGCCGGCTATGCCACACTCTCTCATTGTGATAGAGTATATGTTTGTATAAAATTTGATTCCCTTTGGGAGCGTAGGTTGCGATCCTACCGGATTCTATATATACTCTTCCACCTATAATAAACAGCATGCCACAAAAATGGAGTTTACAAAACACTATGCTAAGTAGGGAAATTTAAATTTCCTCACAGATAACTGTTAGAAAAGACAGTTATTTGCGAAGATTTTAAATTCCTTGTAGATAGCTAGTTATCTCCGAGGAATACATTTTCCTCAAAGAAAACTATAAAAAGAAATAGTTATCTACGAAGATTTTAAATTCCTTGAAGATAGCTAGTTATCTACGAGGAATACAATTTCCTCAAAGAAAACTTAAAAAAATAATAGTTATCTGCGAAGAATATAAAATCCTCGGAGATAACTAGTTATCTCCTAGGAAAAACAATCTTCACTGTTCACTAGTTATCTAGCCACGGCCACGGTTATCTGTAAGGAGTAAGGGATTAATTTTAACGTGCAATTATATAAATAATAATATTAATGTATTAATTTCTCGGAAACGGCTCGAACGATTTGGATGAAATTTGGTATGTAGACGTAGTTTAGCCTTTCAAGTTTATCTAGATAGATTTTACTCACCGAGCAAAGCTCGGTCACCCTGTTCTGATAAACTGTATATATTTACATGAAAACCTTTTCGAAATTAATTTGGTTCAACGACATTTCATCCTAGAAACAAATTACCTTATCAATTGTAAGATGAATTATTCCTTAAAACTTCTAAAGACTAATTTTCTTAACGCCGACACTAATTACAATTTAATTACAACCTAACCAAAATCTCGATTCGGAGAAACCGAATTAATTCGCTTTTACGACAATCAGCAGTTCTGAGAAATAAAAAAGCGTCACGTGTACAAAACTGGGCACTTTAGTTCGTCCTTTTCGGACACATGGCGATTACATGATCTTCTTTCGTGTCTTTCCAAAGATTCCGGAACATTCTCGAAGTTTCTAGAAAGTTTTCCTTTTTACTGCGTCCGTGGGACTGTAGCGAGTTTCTCTCAACTTACACAAAGACATTTGTTATTCGGGAATTGCAGTCAGTTACGTTGTTGTGGGACTGGGTGGTTTTATCGTTATTTAGTTGTTGATTCTGCTAATTTGCAAGCGTTAAAGCTTAATGGCGGCTCTCTTATGTAAATACTTTGAAGTTATTAATGAAATGGTAATGCTGATGGAAATAATAAAGCCGCATTGTAATGGTGTTGCCAAGAATGCTATTGTGGAATTTAATGTACCGACACTCTTCAGTTCCGTACGCAGTACCAGTTAATTAGGTGTTGAGTCGGGATAATTTACGTGTAAATGGTTCATATTTATATAATATAGTAATTTAGTTTATACTTAATTATAAAATCCAGTTGTTAAATCGAAGAAAAATCTTTACAGCGGCATCTTCACATATGCACGATCATGTTTAAAAATATAAGCACTTAGTAACAGCCCCGTTTGTCGGACAATGTATCGAACACTAGGAATTATGGTGATGTAACTGAAAATATCAAGTTTTTGGAAAACTAGATAAGTCAGTCAAGATATTTTGAAGATTGAAATAGGTAAACTGTCAAAAATTTTGGATTAGGTATGTCGCCCCTATATTCTTGATGAGATGGTTTTAGCACACATTTTACTCGCCAACGCTAATCCTAAAAAGGGGTTAGCGTCAACAGGGATAATTGTGTCTGTGGGGACAAATACGTCTTTTGATATCCTATAAATGTAACATTTTCAACTCCCGTCTGTTCTCCTTTGCCAACGTTTATTAGCACCTACTCGTATGTACTTGTCTATTTCCTCAGTATCAGTATCACCCTCAAGGCTAATTTAAGTATTATCTTTTTACATGTGAAATAATAAAGGTCGATTTCACCAACGTAAAAGTCTTGTTCCAATAATAAATCATTAATTATATATTTTATATTGAAATTAACTTTAACGGATTATATCATGTATATAATCTCATTTGAGTTCCCGACGTTTCAAAAGCTTTTCAGCTCTTCATGGTCACAGGTTGACTGAGAAAAGATATATTTTCCTCTGTCAAAGTTACAATTTGTGCACTTTGAGAAAACAAATAAAAGTATTTATACAGGCCAGATGGGCCTAATCTGTAAGACAGTTACACATGTGCCAAAAGGGCTTCATTATTTTATTTTAATAATTTACAAAGCAGCATTTCACAAAATTTAAATTTTCATGATATGTTTCACCAATATCTAAACTGAGGATAAAATCTCTATACTAGGGTAAACCGCCAATTTCGGCTGAGTAAAATGTTCGTAAATTAGTATTGTAATTATCCCTTCCTTACTTATTTCCCAATTAACGTATTAACCGAACATATTTAGAAAATACGCAGCACCATTGCTCAAGCACAGGACAAACTGTATATCTTACTTGCGTGGATTACGATTTTATCACAGAGCAGCCGCTGATTCGTCATTCCAATCGATCCTAAGACAAAAAGCTATGCTACTCTACAGATCAAGTAATAATAATAATAATAATAATAAATCATTTATTTCAAGTAACTGTGACTCATATTGTTAGTACTACAAAGTTCCTTATCCAACGTGTTAGTATTATACATGAAGCATGCAACAATGATTGATATATGGACAGTCTAGTCTATCCGCTATCATTTTAAGGATGGCGTTGGGGCTGGCACGCGGGTATAATTATATAATTAAATATGTCTGTTCCGTTTTTCCATTAAAAAGTGGCTTCAATATTCTCTTAGGGAATAAACAAACAAACGCACTTTTGCATTTAAGTAAAGCATAAATAAGATAACCTAAAACGTTTTTCGTCCCACGATGCGTAAGGTTGTGCTTCATCATCACAAACATTATACCAAGTAAGGAAATGGCGCAGAAATGAAACCGAACACTAATTTCCATCGATAACGTCCATAAACGATCAGTAATAACCTAAAACGATCACCAATAATCCATAACTGCGTCTAACAATCCATAACAATAATTCTCGATCTTATAATCTATAACCATTCGTGCAAGGACGCACAGTGGTCCCGTTTAGGAAACAATTTATTAACAGAGAAATTTGTTACTTTGAGCACAAAAAAGTCACTTTTCGTAATGAATTAATTTTCACTGCAAAAGGTTTCCTTCTGTGTCATAAATACTAAATGATTTTAATTAAATTGAATTAGATATTTTTTCAGTGCCTATTTTTTTTTCGCAATACAATATAATTATTATTTATTAAATATAATATAATTTAAAAAAACCGCGTTCCGTGAGCGTCAGTGCTGTAAAGACATTAAAATTTCATGATTAATATACAGGGTGTCCCAAGAAGTAGTGATATACTGAAGCTGGGAGGTAGAGGACCTAGAGGGCTATCTAAATCACCCCCATGTATGTTCCGCGATTTTTCGTATTTTCGGAGTTATGACTTTTTTTTTAATTTTTCACCTATCGCCGAGTATGATGAGATTTTTATTTATGGTGACGTGAATTATTGCGGTAGATGCATGATTTTTTTTGTGTGCTAAGCTGATAGATAGGCCAATTCAATATGGTAACATTTACTATCGTTAGATCTTTGAATGGAATAAAAAAAATAATTAAATGCCAAGAATGATAAAATTACCCAATATGTTCACAACTTCAAGGGGATTTAAAAAGATAAAATCACAAAAAAAAAATTATGTTTGGCTTGGAAATTGAAAATAGCAGAAGAAACCATTAAAAATAATAGAAGTGCATTCAAACGTTTAAAAGACAACTTTTTTCGTCGATGTCGCACTTGCATTGAGCAACAGGGGGGCCATTTTGAAAATTTCTTGTAATTAAACACCTTGTAATTGGTTTTACTTTGCTTGTAATAATCATCATGTAAATTAAAATTTTGCACTTACCACATTTAGATTTAATTTTTTTGATTGAAGCCATATGAATAATAAAATGAATTTTCAGGGTAGCTACCTTATAGATAGAGCAAGTTTTTAAAAGCCAAACGGTATTATTATAATGTGATTTTATCTTTTTAAAGCCCCTTGAAGTTGTGAACATATTGGGTAATTTTATCATTCTTGGCATTTAATTTTTTTTTTATTCCATTCAAAGATTTAACGATAGTAAATGTTACCATACTGAATTGGCCTATCTATCAGCTTAGCACACAAAAAAAATCGAGCATCTACCGCAAAAATTTACGTCACCATAAATAAAAATCTCATCGTACTCGGCGATAGGTGAAAAATTAAAAAAAAAAAAACAATTTAACGGATTATATCGCGTATATTATCTCATTCTAGTTCCCGACGTTTCGAAAGCTTTCCAGCTCTCCATGGTCACGGGTGGACAGTCCACCCTACTACACCATAATATACGCGATATAATCCGTTAAATTGTTTTATTTCAATGAGTAATAATCGCGGAAACAGAAGAAAATATTAATAAAAAAAAAAGTTATAACTCCGAAAATACGAAAAATCGCGGAACATACATGGGGGTGATTTAGATAGCCCTCTAGGTCCTCTACCTCCCAGCTTCAGTATATCACTACTTCTTGAGACACCCTGTATGTTAATTTAATACTATACTCGCTCATAATATAATCCGCTTACGCAGTTGATTTTAAATATTTTAAGCTTTTTCCGATATCGTATTTCATATTTCTCTACATTTTTTTGTTGCCAGTTAACAAAATACGTTGATTTATTACATTACGTTTTATGACATTTTTTAATGGCACCAATACACGTCTGATAATTTTAATGTTTGTACCAGGGGTTGGAACCGGTATCTTCGTTTTTTTCGTTAAATTACGAGACTTTCGTATATTTTATTGAAATTCTAGAACTTGAATCAGGTGTTTTGTGATGAATTAATTCCCTTCTCCTAAATACAGTTTTAAAGCATTCCAGAAATAGCGTGTATATAGAAGATTTAAAAAATACCGATTCCGATCCCTGGAACGTAACAATTAATCAATAGACCGACTAGTAGACGAAATGTTTTTGTTTCGAGATTGAATATGCATCTTTTTTAACTTTAAAGATTAAGAAATCTGCGTGTGTCAAATAGGGTTTTGAAAATTTCCTTCTCCATTCAATTAGTGATGATAACTCATACATATTAAATCTTATTCGCGGAGGAGAGAAAAAGTTATAAGTCATAACACCCTTTTCGCTTGAACGTACTCGGGTAAAACGTATCCTGTAACCATTCCAAGATGCCTAGCTATCCTTGTACAGTCAAGGGTAAAGATAAATACACACTAAAAGTTTCACAAATATGTACACACTAACTCTACAGTCATAGAAATAGGGTTTGGATATAATTATATAACCGTACAGCCATTTTGACGGGATGAGGCTTGGATGAGGTCGCAAAGGCACTTAAATACTTACAAGCATACATTATTTTTGCCTCAGTGACCCTAATAGCCCGTTTTACATATAATTCTGAATATATCTTAAATATACAGGCATTTTGTTTATAAATTAACACTTTATAAAAGGAGAAGGCCAGTGTAATATATATTTTTTAATTAAATAAAAATTATAATAAAAATTGTCTCACTTCCGCACCACCGTGCGACGGCAGCAATAATGGCAACAAACGAGCGAAATCTCGTCATGCCATAACCTGAACGAGTGACCCTAATAATGCCGAGGGCTCATCCCTCGGAGTAGTGATAATATCTCGCCAATTTAAAAATCGGCTAAATCCTAACTTCCTTCGCGGCAGAGACAAGAAGTCATAACTCTCATAGATACATTTCTTAGATTAGATAGAGTTAAAATTGTTTTAGTATAGTTACTTAATATTGTACGGCCGAAATAGGTAAACTGTTGGACCTTTTATATGACATATGATCTAATGTACACAGTTTTGACAATAAATGAATGTTTATCTTTATATGTATCTCTCTTTTTTGCTTCAGCGTCGTTGGGTGAAACTTATTCTGTGACCATTCTAGGATTCCTAGCTTGTACCAAAAATGGCTTAAATTCGTTCAGAAATTTCGTAATGATGAGGCCTGGATGAAGCCATAAACGCACTTACCCAGTGACCTTCAAATAGCCCGTTTTGCTAATATTTATGAAAATATAATCGTTAAGCGAGTGTTATAATTTTTTTGAAATTTAAATTAAAATTATAATGAAAATTTTCTATGTTCCGCACCACCGTGCGACGGCAGCAATAATGGCGACAAACGAGCCAAATCTCGTCATGCTATAACCTGAACGAGCGACCCTAATAATGCCGAGGGCTCATCCCTTGGAGTAGTGATAATATCTCGCCAATTTCCGTTTGGACTGCGACTAGATTGCCATTGTAAACTCTTGAGTTTATTTGAAGATGTAACATTCTATTAGATGCCTGTTTTAGAGCACTTTTAGGGTACGTAGCCGAAATGGCAAAAACGGAACCCTTATAATTTTGTCATGTCCATCCGTCCGCATTATCACAGACATTTTACTATATCAATGAAATTTAGAGGATAGATGTATTGTATATGCCGCTCGAATTAAATATTCTTTGCAACCGTTTCAGTTCGACGGATTGTTTTACGTTCTAGAAAATACGTTATTATATTTAATTAGCATTGAAACTTATTGAATGGCACTACGGCTGTCAGTGTGCCTGTGTGAACATTACGCTTTATTATTTGTACCACTAATTATCTGCAAAACATACAAAACATATTTCAAAGAACTTGGCGATCCAAAGTAGAGGTTAAAGATGAAGTTTTTCTTTAATTCAAGACTGAATCCTAATTGATCTAAGCCTAAATATGATTTAATTAATTATCTATCGTTGGTTGAATTCGTTGATGACTAAACACGTAACTTGACGTTCGAAACGTCGAAGAATTACCAACGAAAGTTTATGGAATAACTCATATTTAAATATACTCGATCAAGCCCCGTTTTTTGTTTTGATCTTAATAATGATCATCATGATGCTTGCCACTTGCCAATGAATAGTAAATCAAAAACATTTAGACAGTCGTTCCTCATGTTTGGAAGTAGTTGTAATAGGGATACTAAAATATATCTGGTAATTAAAAGATGTGAATACTAAATAAAATTGGTGAATACTAAAGTTACTGCGCCCTCTCTCAAATGTATTCGATAGAAAATTATCAACTTTGCAACGATTTTAGTGATATTTTCATATCGGAAGGCAGGATAGGCACGCCATATTTATATTTAGACGTAAACTAAGACTTACCATTCCGCAATCTCGTTATTGTCCATACTAAAAATCCTGGTATTCCGGGATCACATGCAAATAATCCCAGCTTTCCAGGTTCGAAAGCCCTAACGTCTACTCATTCTGGTGTCTATTAATAATTTAGTCATGCTCCTCATTTCTATAAACAACACTACCCCGGGCAAACTGAATCTGTGCCCGGGGGACCAGAAGTCAGGGTTATTTGCTTTCCAGGCTAAAGTGTCTGGTCCCGGCACGTAATTGGACCCTCTGACGTCATAATGTACGCAATTGATAAGTTTCCGGGACGTTTGCATTTAACATTATTGGCTTTAGTTTTTTTAAGTAGATTATTCCTGAATAGTATCCGCTGCGGTCGACACAATTTTACTAGGGTGTTATTTGACAATAAGAAAGCGCTCACAACTTTTCTTGAAACTTCACGAGGAGGAACAGAAAGAGTATAACCCTTTTATTTTGCCGTAGTCGGGGACAAGGTAACTTACAATCATCCTTGCATATCTCAGCCCTTGTTTGTTCGCAATAAATACAATAGGTTTTACTATTTTGACATGAACTATATATATCATATATTGTGTTGCCATGTGGCTACTATGGCATATTATAACCATCCAAAACCGAACAATGTTTTTTTTTATTTCGGAACCTCCAAATATTATGCAAAAATAAAATGTCGTGAGCAAGATTCGAACTCGCCTATCCAGCATCTTTCTGGGCCAAAACGGGCACCTCTTAGACTATCGAAGCAATATCTGAGACCAACCTTTAAACCCGTTGATTCATTTCTATGCACTTTACGAAACTGTGAACCTGTTGCGGGAACCTTCTTTAGGAACCCGTCTTCAGGTCAGCGTTTGACCGGCTGTTATCCTTTAGGGGGTCTTTGTTGTTGTGTTATTACTAATTAGATGATGAGTTATTTTTGCTAATAATTCTTTATTTATTGCTCGCCATTCCTCAAGGATAATAATTAAACTTCATAATTATCATCCGTCTCCACAATTAAGTGGCAAATATTTCACGCCGTATTAACCCTTGAAACAAATGAGTGTAATTAATAACCATTATCAAAATTTCGCACATCTGTACTCTCATTCTATTAAATTTCGATGAGCGATGCTGGAAGTTTACTGAATGAGATATAGTTATTGGAGATAATCAGAATTAATCTACTTATTTGGCCTCTCTGACATTTATTTAAAATGCATATATAGCTTTACCGCGATTTTCATTGATTATTTAATATTACACATAGCTCGCAGGACTCATGTTTGGAGTGGCACTCCAAACAGGGCCATGTAGCCCGAAGTACGGATGGCCGTTAGGGTAGTAAAGTCTTGAATGCATAGAGAAGCTTAGGGTGAGACGGCCTCCGACTAGGTGGACGGATGATCTCGTGGGGATTGCTGGGAATCGGTAGATATAGGGCAGGCCATGTTCAGCAGTGATCGTCGGTGGCTAATAGATAGATTTAATATTATGATGTGTCTATTTCTATGTACACACATTTCACAGTAATCCATACTTTTCTATCTGTCTGTCTGCTACTTTTTGACGCTTAAATCGCTGAACCGATTTGAATGGAATTTAGTATGGAGATACTTTGAGTCCAGGGGAAGGACATAGGCTACTTCTTATCCCGAAAAAATACCCTTATTCGCGATAAACGACTTTAAGGCGGACGAAGTCGCGGGCTGAAACTAGTATTGTATAACTAAAAGGTGCCCGCAATTTCGTCAACGAAGGTGAAATAACCTTCTTTTTTTCTTCAGTGAACTTGGTTTGTGGATGACCCGTGTGTCGTTGTGACTTCTTCACGCCAAAACGGCTAAACGGATTTTAACCATTTTTGGGACACGAGTAGCTGGGTATCCACAGATGGTTATAGAATACTTTTTACCCGAAGAATCTGAAAAAAAGAGGGGTTATGACTTTTCTTTCTCCGCGGACGAAGTTGCGGGAATTTTTCTAAAAATTACTGTAAATTATAAGCCTCTTATTACGTCTTGTTCTATTTTATACATTGATGTGTTATTGGTTTGCGATGACCTGCCTGAGTTCTGATGATGATTTTAACTAGAAAACATAAACTCAATCATGTTTAGATAACATAATGATTTAATGATTATTCATGCCGTTAAATTCGAGTACTGCTCGACATATTTCGGCGCAATCCACTGTGACGCGTGTTGCGGTTTTGAATTAACACTCTTGATAAGGATTGGAGCAAAACAAGTCGACATGTTTGCATGAGGACTCGGCTTTTCAATTCGGAGAGGATTTCAATGAGGATTCGGCTAAATATGAGACCTTAGTTAGAGAATCTACACCCTCGTAAGTTCTCGCGTACTTCATAAGTGCCAATTAGGTGGCAGTTCAGCCCTGATATTTTAGCCGCATAGCAGGAATAACCACCGAATGTTCTCCTGACTGCAGAATAATGTTTCACCTCCTATGTTTACGTGAAGTTTCTCTAAAAGAAGAGCCTTAGTTTTGCAAACAAAATTTACAAAAATGCAAAAAGTTCTGTCCCGTACTTCGATTCTTAATTTGTACTTGGCATAGTACATCCGGTACAGAGGACTACCGCTGTGGGTAAAACAGAGGACTTAAGAAGTTAATAGCAGCAGTTGATCCCATAGTCGTTCACCATCATTATCATCTCTTCCAAACATGGTAGAATAAAGGACTCGACCAAATACTTCTATATCAACCGGTGTACCCGCGTCCAACAGCTTCCCGCGATTTTCGGTTGATCTTGTAGAGGGCCTACCCTTGCTGCGTTTTCCAGTTTTTATTTGATTAACCATCACAAATTACCCTTCATTGGCTGGGTGGGATTTTTTACAGGTTACTCTATGGTAAATTAGTGAAACAAGCACTTTGATCCGAGTGGCGTTTTCCCGAAGGATATTAATTAATACTGCTCTTCTTTGAGAGGTGCATTTGATGTTGTAATTATTAAAATTTAATAAACCTCTAGGGTAGGGCGATCAAGGGACGATAAAATTTTGTCTATAACATATTTTACCAATATGTGTGTTTTTTCTGAATCCAATAGTATGATCGTGATTACTTTGAATAATATTACATTTCTTGGTATCATGTTTAACAAAGATTTTATTGGGTTTTGGTTTTTGATTACAAATATAAAAAAGTTGATTCTGGCTGTTTGGTGACGACTCACCTAATTTGCTTCGCTCGTCGTCGCCCGTAACTAGACTGTATCACACATGAGATTTCAGTTTAGTAAATGAAAGCTGAAGCTAAGGTGAAGTTAGTTACTTATTAGTAAAAATGCCTAATGTAACATAAGAGAACTGTTGCACTGACGAAACATCATCCGTTTAACATCCGATAAACAAGCTGACGGAGGTGTCTGCAACTTCATTAGCCGAGGGGAAAAAAATCATAACCCTCTTTTTTGGTCAGCACAGTTGAGTTGAAAAAAAAAATATCGCATATCATCTGTAGAAGCCCAGCTACCCGCGTAGTAAAAATAGTTGAAATCCGTTTAGCCGTTTTGGCGTGACGAAGCCACAACATAAATACAAAATTATTAAAAATAAATTACATTCAGTGACCTATAAATAGCCCGTAATACTTATTTTCTCCCGAAAAATTGAGTAAACATTCTTCTTCATCTTTGCTCCCGACCAGTTTTTATTTTCCACATGATTTTAATTACAAATGTGATAACTTCACATGATTTCGGTATCGAACAAAGATACAAAAAATAACGCATGTGCGTCATCTCATCCCGCGGCGTTGAGAAGAAATTAAAATGTGAGTACGTCAAAGTTAATGCGCTGATTGATGTGGGTTCGATCCCGGGGGTAGTAATGACACGCGTGTAAAGTATTGTCTACAGGGAGAAACTAGCTTTTTTACGTCCCTTGAGATAATAATTTGAGCATTCCAACCGCGTCACTGCCGTGATCACATTGTTATAGAAGTTCTATAAATATGTTTTTTTTTTATTACATTAAACCGCCTAATCCGGTGAATAAATCCACTATTGCCGAACATTTACTAGAATCGGGACCAAACCACTGGATTGAGCTTCATAATCCCAAGATCCTTTCTAGGGAACGTAATTTACTATTATAGAGTAGGATAGTGCAATCGAGGAATGAAAATGTTGATCACTTTTCAACCTTAATACCATCACATAGAGTCGAAAAGTGATCAACCTTTTCATTCCTCGACTATACGTTAAGCAATTGAAATGAAGAAACACCGAAATTTCAACTGTGGAATCCAGTTATTAGAAAATGTAAACTGCATCATCCGATAAATCGCCAGATATCGTGTCAGTATAGTGACAACCTTAAGTTCAGTCAAATGAATAATCAAGACCAAGCGCGGGTAGATCAGAAACTCGCGCGGCTAGAAGATGTCGATACCTGCTTCTCCAGTTCCTTCGAGACCATGGACGTAAATCAATAAAGTATTTTTATTTGTAACGCGACGTCTGAAACGAGGAAGAATTACCAACGAAAGATAAATAAATTAATCATATTTATACGCGATGAAGCTCCATTTGTTGTGTTGTGAAAATGAGTGAAAAGTTTAAATTAATATAATAGTAGTTTTTATTTTATTTAATGGCGTTTCTGGTTATCTGGGGGGATGACTTAATAATTAAAACCCCCCGACACAAAAAATAAACTCTAAAAACTAACAAATAACATTTTAAACCTATTATAATTATTATCGTCACATATATTTGTAAATTCAAATATTTTTATTTTCCAAGACCAAAGTATTTTTCCAACAACAGCTAATTAATTATTACGAATTACATTTAGGTACGAGCGATCTTATGTTTCGTTGTGTCGTTTTTGCAAATTTTTCTGAGTCAATTCTTTTGTTGCAATCTGCGACTGTTTTTCTCACTTAGCGGTCTCCCGACGCGACGTCGCTTGGAAAATAAAAATATTTGAATTTACAAATATATGTGACGATAATAATTATAATAGGTTTAAAATATTATTTGTCAGTTTTTAGAGTTTATTTTTTGTGTCGGGGGGTTTTTAAAGTTTCTAATTTTACTTTTATTTTGTCCTTTTTAAAGAAGGTATAAATATTAGGAAGGTATTTATAGTGATTAGTTAGTTGAGTAAGTAACTTAGTTAGGTACTAGGTATTCGACTACGGCAATGAGAAAAGTTTTACGCGGACGAAGTTGCGGTTTTCTTATTTTCTCGTCATACGAATTTGAACGTTACTCAATGGAAATCGCGTTGAATATACTAAAACTAACTTGCCCTAATATGTCATATTTAAAATCATGGTTACCTTACCATGTTCTTTCAATATCGTTGAAGTGATACGGTACCAAATTTCGAATAGTAAGGACATATGGAAGGTAGTCAGATCCTCTCATCAACTATTAGAGAGCTGATCATCTTCAAGCGGCTGAACAGATTTTCATGAAAGATGGCTAAAACGGGATAACTCGGGATACAATTATCTATGACACAAAAACTAAACGAAAATCGGTCCATTCGTTTGGGAGCTATGATACCACAGACACAAGAAGCTGATCATCATGAGATCCTCATTTATTTAATCAGTCAGATAGCAAATGCTGCTAAACTTGAACATAACAACAAAATTTGGAGTTCCTAGCTTCAATATTGGCTGAGATCCAGTCACTTGTTCCACTAAAAGCTGAATATCTTGTAGACGAGTGCTCCGATTTTCATCAAACTAAGCTAAGAACACTCTCGATAAAATTATCTAGAACACAAAAAAAAACCGCAATCAAATCGGTCCATCCGTATGGGCGTTACGATGCCACAGACGGATACACAGAGTCACAGAGTCACAGACAAGTTAAACTTATACCACCCCTCTTTTTTGGTCGGGGGTTAAAAATACCATTAAAGAGACATGTAGATTAAAATTATAAGTAAATATTTTTTTATTTCTACGTTATTATTTAGATTACAGAATCGGCGAGTGCGTGGCAGAACTTTATTAGAGTGATTCCACTGACTTTTTATTTCGACCGCTGTCATTGAAAAAATGAGATGCGCCGAGCAGCAGACTTTTATACAATATATCGATATACTGTCATCTTAGTTCTTGTCATAATTGATCGAAGTTAATGCGTATATAATATATATTTATTACGGGTCATTTTTTTTACACACATCGAACTAGTCCCACGGTAAGCTCAATTTAGGCTTGTGTTATCAATGTTACAAGTCGACGATATATTTAATATATAATAATTACTTATTTATAAACATACATAGAAAAATCCAAGACTCAGGAACAAAATATTTATGCTCATCACACAAATATTTGCCCTAACCGGGATTTGAACCCAGGAAATTCAGCATCATTATCGTCATTTCAGCCATAGGACGTCCACTGCTGGACACAGGCTTCCTCAATAGATTTTCACATGAGCCGGATAGAGCCGACCCGCATCCAGTGAGTCCCGCAATCTTAACCAAGTCGTCCGACCACCTTCACCACATTAGGCATATTAAGGCCCATTTCTTTAAAAATTAGGACTAGGAACTGAGAACAGCAGCCTGTGAAATCACCCATTAGTAAAGTCAACAAATTGATTATATACATCTCGAGCAGTACTTACTCATTTTTAAATGTAAGTTACCATTATAAACAAAGATCAGAAACAAATGAAAAAAAATCCGTCGATACTGGACTTGAACCAGTGCCTTGAGCCAGACCGGGGCAGCACGCTCTAACCAACTGAGCTAATCGTCCATCCATGTAAGTTACCGTTCCGAAATGTAAATATAAGGGTGATTGTGCACTACAAGGAATTGAACTGTCCTGCAGTCCGATTTTTTATGATCCCATATTTATACTACTTTGTGAAAAATTGGACTGCTGGACGGACCTCCTTCCTTCGTACCTTCTAGACCATGGACGTAACGCGACATCTAAAACTTCGATGAATTACCAACGAAAGGTAATTAAATAAATTATATTTAAACGCGATTAAGCCCCGTTTAATTGTGTTGTGATAATGAGTAAGTATCGTGTAAGTTTAAACGGACGCCCTAAATCGGTCTCATATTTTCTACTTTCTTCTTTCTAACCTGTCCTATCTTCCATAGCTATCAAACTACACAGGATAAGTACTCGATACCCGATACGTTTGCAAATCAGGCAAACTTTCGAGATGTTTCGACAGTACTCGAGTGTCGGATTTAAGAACATCCGTAGCGTAAAGACGAGTCTTGTTTTGAATTTAGAAGTATCGTGTTGCTGTGAAGCATGTTCTATATCAATGGCCAAGTGGAGATGGACATTTTTATTTTAAGCTGCACGGTTAAGACCCTATTAAGCAATAGGAACTATACATTAATTTTTATTTTTGCTCTAATATTGCTCATTCATGTAACAAAGTGTAGAGAAAAATCCATCAAACATGATACTCATTTTTTCTAACAAAACGAGTTTATAAGAGTGTCATTAGACGTAATGTCAATGTCGGATCTCTGTCAAGTTGCTGTTTAGTTGTTTGTTTAAAATGCCTATATTATTCAAATTTCTTCAGGCCGATTTTAATTTTAGTTTCACTTTTTGACATCATTTTTACGTTATTTTCATTTTTGTTAGTAAATTTGTATTTTTTTTGTTTTCACTATTTTCTTAAAACTTGGTACCTCAATTAACGCGTCTTCAACTGTGTTCATTTTGATAAACAAAGATCTGAAACAAATGAAACAAAAATCGACGATACTGGACTTTAACCAGTGCCTTGAGCCAGACCGGATGCACCATACAGAGATCCATAAGCAAGAACAGATGACAAAAATTCGTCGACTACTGGTATTGACGATTAGCTCAGTTGGTTAGAGCGTGCTGCCCCGGTCTGGCTCAAGGCACTGGTTCAAGTCCAGTATCGTCGAAAATTTTTTTCATTTGTTTCTGATCTTTGTTTACCATAATAACGCTAGTGGAGTGATCCACTAACAAAAATTGCAAATATTGTGATTATTATCATGACATTTGTAAAAAACAAAAAGTGTGTTCATTTTGTTACTAATATTTGTTCTTCTCATTTTGCTAATAATCTTGATTCTTGATCGATGTATTGTTAATGATTGTTATATTAAGAAAACCTATACTCGATAGATTAATTATGAAAAATAATTTGTAAGAGATTGGTGTCAAAATATAAAAATAACGGTTTTTGCGAGTTATCGTGGCTATAGCAATCTGTACTATTATAAAATTGTATATATGAAATGTGTGTACCTACATTGACGATATAAAAAACAAACTATTGTTACGGACTATTCGGAGGTCAGTTCAGCGGAAAAATTGGTGTTTGTATGTTTGTGTCTTTGTATGTGTCGTAGCTTTATCAAAAATCGGCTAAACCGATTTCAACTATTTTTGGTACACGGGTAGCTGGGTATTCACAGATGGTTAAATAATACTTTTTACCCATCTCCGCTAAAGGAAAAACGAGGGGTTATGACTTTTTCTCCTCCGCGGACAAAGTTGTATAAGATTGTTTAGAACTAAGAATTTCATCGAATTTCACTAGATATGCAGAGAATAGTGCTCTGTTAAAAATATTAACTGCTATTAAGCTCTGTCAAATGATCGGCTTTGACGGACACCATAGCCATGTTAACACGATATTAATTAAACAAAGCAACTTATACTTCAATTAGTAACACTGGTAAATTGGGTAGGTTGTTACAATAACTTCTCGCTTTGGTCCAAATGAGTAAAGTTTATTTCGACAAAACTGTACTAAACTGTCTTGAACCCTAACTAACAGCGCCATATTTAGTTCTTGCTTCGCTAATTACAATAAGTAAGCTGCTTTTACACTAAAATGCACTACGTTTTACTTAAAATTCGTTTCAATTTGAGTCTTAACAGTTCAGAATTTAATCTAAATTAGAAACTAAGGCCTCGAATCGATGTTCTTTTATTTTACTCTTATCTTTTATTTTCAGTATAGTCCAACAAGCTTAGGTCAAATTGGCTCAAAGACTTCACCCGATAAGCTGCTTTTTGCTATTTATAACAAGGTTCAAGATCAAATAACAAAAAGATGTCACTAGGGGCCAACCTGATTGCAACATGAAGGTGATTCAGGGTTCGCGTCTGGAACGATGCCAATTATGCGCTTGCACAGAGAGGTGACAGTTAAAAGGATAACTAAAGACATACAAACACACTTAGACTGTTGTTATTATTACTGAGTTGGCACATCGATGAAATAACATATTCATCTTGAGATATTTATTTATTAAAACTTTATTGCACAATACAAATGAAGAGCCTTCAGGCATTCTTTATCAGTTAACCATAGGGACAAACAGAAACTAGCAGTTAGTGGAGGATAATTAAAGTCGAGAAAAGAAAGCAAAGCAAAGAAACAAATAAAAATAGGGATATATTGATAAATATATACACATACAGATTATATACAATACAAATGCATAAAATACAAAAAAATTAAAAAGTATATTATATACCCTTGCACCTTCAAGACATCACACAGATGATAAATCTTGAGATTTATTGAAGAGATGATTGCGCAACATGCTCTTAGAACAAAATGCTCTTAGTCGGAGCTTGTATAGAGGTATATTTACTAACACCCGTCCATAAAGAGAGGTGTTTCAAGTTTAACGTTCTCTGTATCTGTCTGTTGTATCGTAGCTCTTAAACGCATTAATCGATTTTGATTTCGTATACCTACTTGTTCTTAAGGTGACTTCATCGAGAGTGGTCTTAGTTATGGGTCAGTAATAGGTTACAAAAATACAAACAAGCGCAGATCACACTCATACGTGAAATAACATATAGGGACCATCTAAAGAGAGCCTTTTATACAAAATTATATGACAAGTGGTAAGTGATACCTACATTGGGTCTTTACAATACAATACAATAAATCTATATTGCACACCGCACAAAACAGGCGGTCTTATCACTTAACACTTAACAGCGATCTCTTTTAAACAACCTTTGGTTAGTGGGAGATGTTGAGAAAAAGAAACTGTACGTGTAAGTAGGTGTCGCAAAACATTTTGAAATAGAAATTATATATAGATATTAAACAAACATAATGTCTTGTTCCGCAATGGTTAGTTGTTTTTTACCATTATTTGTGATGAATGTCACAATCAGCTTCTTGCTGTTTGGATGCTGCTTTTCCTGAATGAACGCCGCAGGCTGTTGCAATGTGGATAAAGTCTACGCGATGATAATGGCGGCCGAATATTCCGTCGAGTCTACTCGCGTCTCCACCGTGCGAGGGAATATGCATGAGCTCATTCATCCCGTGTCTGCCTCGCACGTAAACACGCGCAGGTCACATTGCGAGAATAAATGCGGAATAGCGGAATAGATGTATAGTCGGCTAAAGAAAGCCAGCCATACAAATCTCTATGGCTAAAGAAAATAAAAATTTAAACACAGTTTGAAAGGAATTAAACATTCTTTCACCTTTAAACGCCAAAAAACTCGCAACCTTGGATTATTGTTCTACGGTAGTAAATTATTTTTACTATTATTTCTAATAAATGTTGCAGCTTGAACGTTACTGTGTGTGAACGTCGCTATTCAAATAAGGATGAAGCTGATGATATAACGGCATTATTTATTCAGTTGAGTCTACTCGCATCTCCGCCGTGCGAGGGAATATGCATGAGCTCCTGAAGTGAAACGCAGAATAATGGAATAGATGTACAGTCTGAAATGCGGAATAGATGTACAGTAGGCTGAAGAAAGCCAGCCATACATATATCTATGGCTAACGAAAATAAAAATTGAAACACAGTTTTAAAAACATCGTACATTATTTTACCTTAAAAAGCCAAATAACTCGCAACCTTTTGGAAGACAAGATTTCCGTTTTGTTAATTGTTTTACCGTAGTTATTTATTTACACTATATCTATAAATGTTACAGCTTGCACGTTGCTTTGTTTAAGCGAACGTCGCTAGTCAAATAAGAATAAAACTTTGCTTGATTATATGACGGCTAAATATTCAGTTGAGTCTACTCTCGTCGCCGCTGTGCGAGGGAGTATGCATGAGCTCATTCATCCCGTGTCTGCCTCGCGTGTAAACACGCGCAGGTCACATTGCGAGTTGAAATGCCGAATAGTTGTGCAGTTGGCTAAAGAAAGCCAGCAATACAAATCTGCATCGCAATAGAAAATAAAACTTGAAGCACAGTTTTAAAAACATCGAACATTGTTTAACCTTTGAAAGCCAAAAAACTCGCAACTTGTTGGAAGACAAAGACTTACGTTGGATTAATTGTTCTACCGTAGTTTGTTGTTTATATTATTATTTCTGATAAATATTGCGGCTTTGACGTCGTTGAATTTAATCGAACGTCATTATTAATATAAGGATAAAGCTATTGTAATGGACTATTTGGAGGTCACGGAACCGAAAAATATGTTTATTGGATTTTTGTATGTTTGTATGTGTCGTTGTGGTTTCATCACGCCAAATCAGCTAAACTGATATCAAAATATTTTTGGTACACGGGTAGTTGGGTATCCCACGATGGTTATAGAATACTTTTATCCAATTACGCTGAAGTAAAGTAGCGGGTTACGACTTTTTTCACTTCCGTGGACGAAGTTGCGGACACTTACTAGTTTCTGATAAATGTTACAGCTTGGATGTTTCTGTGTTTAAACGAACGTCACTACTCAAATGAGGATAAAGCTTCACTTGATGATATAACGGCTAAATATTCAGTTAAGTCGGCTCGCGTCGCCGCCGTACGAGGGAATATGCATCAGCTCATTCATCCCGTGTCTGCCTCGCGCGTAAACAGGCGCAGATAAAACTGAGAGGCAAAATGCGGAATAGCGGAATAAATGTACAGTCGGCTAAAAAAAGCGGCCATACAAATCTATATGGCAATATAAAATTCAACTTGAAACAGTTTTAAAAACATCGAACATTCTTTCAGCTTTGATAACCAAAAAACTCGCAACCAAGACTGGTGTGGAAGGCAAGATTTACGTTGGATTACTTGTTCTACCGTAGTTAGTTACTTATATTATTATATCCGATAAATTTTACAGCTTGGACGTCTCTGTGTTTAAGATGCTGGAACGTCGCTATTCAAATAAGAATAAAACTTTGCTTGATTATATGACGGCTAAATATTTAGTCAAGCCTACTCTCGTCTCCACGACGGAATATAAGCTCGTCCATCCACTCGTATGCAAAGTGCGGAGTTTGAGCCAATAGCCCCAACAGTTTCCGACAATTGGCATCGTTAAGGCTTCCTTATGTTAGTTTTTATATGTCTATTTTAAAAATTGTACGTTTTTCTCCATTGGATGACATATATTTTGCGGGATTTGTCGAAGCCTACAAAAAATAAAAACTATTGGCCATGGCAAATCAACTGTGATAATGGCACTACCGTGAGGTCGGAGTACTTTTACCCTAAGAGGAGAGAGTAGCCCTCTCTGTACTTACGGTATGTCATATTAGTAATTTTAATTGTTCATGGTCTAATTGAGCTGTACACACTCGCATAGGCAGCAAACTCTTCGCGAGACGTAAGTAAGAAAAAAATACCGCACGTGTCTCGGCAATTTGGCGCGTGTGTGAGCTGTACACGCTCGCCGAGCCACCAAACTCTTCACACGACGTAAGTATGAAAAGGATGCGATACGTGTCTCGGCAATTCGGCGCGCGTGTGCGCTGTACACGCTCGCCGAGCCACCAAACTCTTCACACGACGTAAGTATGAAAATGATGACGTACGTGACTCGGCAATTCGGCGCGCGTGTGAGCTGTACAGTCTCGCCGAGCCATCAAACTCTTCGCGAGACGTAAGTATAAAAAACACGCCGCTCGTATCTCGGCAATTCGGCGCGCGTGTATTTTTAATGAATAATCACCGCAGTGCTCAATTGGCCAACACCTCTTTAAAAACTTCTAATTCGCCAATTGTTATGAGACATCTCCAATTTTCTCTTTCTCGTACTATAACGCTAAATTTTAGGATGTTAACGGTTACGCAAGAGTAAAAAAACTTTTAACCCAATTTAAAAGTTCTATGTTCCAACAGGAAGACTTTTTAATTTTTTATCTCCCATTTAAATCTGAATTCTGAAACACATAACTCGAATTAGCTGGTAGCTCATCATTGCAGGGTTAAAATAATGTAAAAGTTAACAGAAGTTTTAATGCACGCCCGCTTCCTGGCCACAGTGCTAGCGACAAAAACGGTATCTTGACTTATAAACTTTGAACTGCATACCATTTAATTACTGGTGCCCTGTGCTGTCGAATGTAGTAAGGACTTTTATTTTGAACATGTCAGTCCTTCAGATGTAGTAAAGGTATTTAAATCAATTAATGTCAAAAAAACCAATGACCTATGGGGGGTCTCAGTCCATGCTGTCAAATCCCTAATAGAAGTAATAGTCCTTAAAGGGAGGCCGTATGGGGGAGTGGCGATCCTGTGGAGGAAAACGGCATTCCAGTCGGTGACCGTTATTGACTGTGCGAGTGATAGGATAGCTATAGTTAGAATTACAACGGCGGACAAGTCATTTCTAGTGTGTTCGGTATATATGCCTACTGATGCTGTAGAAAACATCCCATTGTTTACGGAATGTATGGGTGTGCTATCCTCGACGATTGCTAATCATAGTGATGTACAGGCAGTCTATATGTTAGGGGACTTTAATGCGCATATAAATGAACCTTTCCACCGTGAGATGAGTGATTTTTGTTGCGAACAACACTGGATTTGTGCTGATATTGAAAAAAATGGGTTAGACTCTCAAACATACACTTATATAAGTGATGTGCATGGGTGTAGGAGGTGGTTAGATCACTGCATTGTTACCAAAAGTGCATGGAATACCATACGAAACATATCCATTATGTATGATGTGTATTGGTCTGACCATTTCCCCATGATAGTGGAATGTGATATCACGATGTTAAGATGTGTTATCCCTGTGACAAATAACCATCTGACCAAAGGAATTATCTGGGGCGAACGAAAGCCCGAACAACAAGACAAATATAAAGAGCTCTGTAACAATAGGCTGAGAAACATCGATTTCCCAGACGCTCTTAGGGATTGCTGTGATAATATGTGCTCTAATTAGGACCATTGTAAAATAATTGATGATATGTTCCGTGACATTATTACCACACTTACAGATGCTTCTGCGGCGACATGTGAATGTAACCAGCGTAGGCGAGGCGGATATATAATAGGCTGGAATAAATATGTGACTGATGCACATAGGGAGGCCAGGTTGCATTTTCAAGTTTGGGTGCTAGCAGGTAAACACAGAAGTGGTAAGTTGTTTGAGCAAATGCAAAATGCTAAAAAGATCTTTAAGTCTAAGTTAAAGTGGTGCCAGGACAGGCAGGAACAATTTAAAATGGACAAACTGGCTCTGGCACACAATAACAAAAGATTTAAGGATTTTTGGAAAGGTACAAGGGGCTTGAATGTGCGGCCTGGCCTGCCTGTGAGTGTGGAGGGCAGATCCGAACATAAAGACATTGCCGAACTGTTTAAAGAACATTTCATTGTGAAGTCACTGTTGGATGCACGTCCTGCTCCTGAGGCGATCGATGCTTCGGCCATGCGGATGAGGCGAGATACATACTTTACTGCAAAAGAAATCCAGATGGTCATTAACAAAATGCAGAGAGGTAAATCGCCCGGTTACGATGGACTCAGCATCGAGCACTTCAGGTATGCTGGTGCTCACCTGCCTCGTGTGTTGGCTATGCTCTATAATTTCTGTTTATGTCACTCATATCTTCCCGAGGCTCTCATGAGGACGATTGTTGTGCCAGTGGTAAAAGACAAGACAGGTGATCTATCTAATAGAACGAACTATCGGCCTATTTCACTTGCCACTACCGCCGCTAAGATATTTGACAGTATGTTTGACGCGATTCTAGGAAAGTATCTGAGGTTACATGACGCTCAATTTGGGTTTAGACCCGGTTTGTCCACAGAAAGTGCGATACTCAGCCTCAAGCATACTGTCAGATATTACACGGACAGAAAAACCCCAGTTTATGCCTGCTTCCTTGATTTATCAAAAGCGTTTGACCGTGTTGATTATGAGTTGCTATGGCGTAAGCTGGGGGAGACTGGGCTGCCGGTGGAGTGTGTGGCTGTCTTGAGGCACTGGTACAACAATCAGACCAATCAGGTTAAGTGGGCTAATGCATTGTCTAGCGAATACAGGTTGGAATGCGGGGTTAGGCAGGGAGGGATCACGTCTCCAAAACTATTTAACCTGTATGTTAATGGTTTGATAGAGGGGCTTAGCAGCATGCATGCTGGTTGCTACGTGGGGAGCACGTGTATAAACAACGTCAGCTATGCCGATGATATGGTGCTGCTGGGCCCTTCTGTTGGAGCCATCGAGCAACTGCTGGCTACTTGCGAGGCATATGCCCAGTCTCATGGGCTTGTGTACAACCCCACTAAAAGTGAGGTCATGGTGTTTGCGGCGGGGAAAATTAAGCCCTACTATGTACCACCAATTTGGCTAAACGGTAGTCAGCTGTCGGTCGTAAACAAAGTTAAGTACTTGGGACATATCATTGTAAGTGATCTAAAAGATGATCTGGATATTGAAAGGGAGCGCAGGGCACTAGCGGTTCGTAGTAATATGCTTGCTCGCAGGTTTGCTCGATGTTCATACGAAGTAAAAATAACGCTTTTTAAAGCTTATACACAATCATTTTACACGAGCAGCCTGTGGGTTAGGTATACAAAGCGAGCCTATAGCGCCCTGCGCGTCCAATACAATAATGCATTTAGAATGCTGTTGGGGCTGCCGAGAAGGTGTAGTGCCTCGGGCATGTTTGCCGAAGCCCGTGTAGACGGGTTCCAGGCGATCATAAGAAAAAAGATAGCCTCGTTATTAGGCAGGGTGAGAGCTAGCGACAACAGCATTCTAAAGGCATTAGCGTGTAGATTTGACTGTCCTATTCTATCTTTTTGGGTGGGACAGCTAAAGGGCGTTGCTGAATTTAATATTTAAAAAAAAAAAAAAAAATGTATTTTGTTTAGTAGGTAAGTGTTACTAATTTAGTCATAAGTCGATTGTTACTAACATGCTATGGATCGCGATCTGAAATAAAGAATTTTTTATTTTTTTTTATTTTTTTTATTAATAGCGCCTGACTTGGCAGATATATTCACTAACAATGTTGACTGCGGTGAGTTTCCTGATCTGATGAAACATAGCAAAATAACTCCTTTATTTAAATTAGGTAGTACCTCTAACCCCACTAACTTTAGACCAATATCTGTACTATCTACATTTAGTAAAATTTTTGAAAAGCTAATTCTATATCAATTGTTAAAACATTTTAATTTGAATAATTTGACGCATAGTAAGCAATTCGGTTTTACGCGGGGTCGCTCGACATCCAACGCCGGAGTTGAGCTCGTAAAACACATTTTCGATGCCTGGGAGGAATCGCGAGATGTTTTAGGCATCTTTTGTAATTTATCTAAGGCCTTCGATTGCGTTAATCATGAGACACTGATCAGGAAGCTACACCACTACGGAGTTAAAGGATCAGCACTAAATTTATTAGAGTCTTATTTAAATGGTAGAAAACAAAGGGTTGACGTGACTGGAAAGCGTTCACCGGGGTCATTAGTCTCTATGGGTGTGCCGCAGGGATCAATATTGGGACAAGAAAAGTTTGCTTGAGGTGACATAAAGCGGTTAAGACACCCGAAAAATATTTTTAATTTTTATAATTGAAATTTTTATAGTTGAAAAAAGTATACAAAAAATAAAACGTAAAGACTCGAAAGACATTAATGATATGTCCACTCGCTCATTAGACCTAATACCTAAGTTCATTATTAGTATGCTGTGCAACCTATTTAATAGATGCATAGACATAGGTACGTATCCTAGTAATCTTAAGAAACTAAAAGTTCAACCGATTTTTAAAGGAAAAGGAAATTTAAACACGTTAAAACACTACCGACCAATATCATTAATACCGCTATTTTCTAAAGTTTTTGAAAGTCTTTTAAGTGATAAGTTAATGCTCACTTTCATGCAAATAATTTGATAAATACGCAACAATACGCCCTACCAACCCGGCAGGTCGACCGTCGACGCGCCGCGTGACGTCGTGGCCAGGGTGACCGGTCACCTCGACGCGGCGCGACAGGTGGCAGCCATATTCTGCGACTTGTCGCGCGCCTTCGAGCTGGCCACCCATCCTCTAATTTTAGCGAAATTGGATCACTATGGCATTACTGGTACCTTCCAGGATATAATTGTTTCCCTCCTCAAGGAGCGTAAGCAACTAACTTCAGTCTGCGGTGTGAGATCTGACCTGTTGGAGCTAGGTGACTGTGCGGTCCCTCAAGGTTCCGTTATAGGTACCTGTTTTTAATACTAATGACTCCTAACGACGCTGAGCTTGTGATGTTCGCCGACGATGGTTGTGTAATTGTTTCGGCTCCTAATCAGCATGAACTGAAAATAAAACTTGAAAAAGTAATGAATGACGTTGCATCTTGGTTCTCAGTGAATGGCATGATCCTGAATGTCGATAAAACGCACATTATGCAATTTAGCATGCGGAGTAAGAAGACGCACGACTTAAATATATCATGTAATAACCAAATCGTACCACAGGTCGACACTGTAAAATACCTAGGCCTTATAATAGATTCTGGTTTAACATGGAGCCCGCATATTGACTCACTTTGCGATCGTTTGTCGTCCGCTTGTTTTGCACTCAGTAGGCTGCACCCTAGTCTACATCCCTCCAACTTAAGGAAAGCATATTTCGGCTACTTCCATTCTCTCTTAACATATGGCATAGATCTCTGGGCTAATGCTGCAGACTGGAACAGACCGTTTAGACTTCAAAAACGTGCAATACGTATCATATGTGGAGTACCATGGGATCGCCCCGCCCGTGAGCTGTTCAAGGTAACCAAAATTCTCACTGCCGAGCCTGTATATACTTGAGGTGGCCAAATACGTGAAAGTAAACCTTGAACAGTTCCCGACGCGTGGTGATGCACACAATTATAACACTAGACGGCGAGGCGAACTGCGTCCACCTTGCACACGTCTTGCTAAGTCGAGAAAGTGTCTTCATACTACTGGACCTACCATATATAACAAAATACCCCATGAGATAAGAAATGCTCCAAGCACAAGGTGTTTTTTGAATAAACTTAAAACTAAACTAGGAAATGACGCGATCTACTCCGTCGATGAATTCTTACGCAACCGGGTCTAACTGCGTGCGCTTCTTTAACTGGTTCGCCACCCCAACAAATAAATCAATAATAATTAGTAACTATATTGTATTACATAATAATGCGACTCTTGTATAATTTAATGTTTCATGATTTATAAGTTGACGTGTAAAACCATGTTTTATAAAGGATTAAATGAATGAATGAATGAATGAATAATTCGTTGAATTGCCCGACCTGTAAGTTACAAAAATAACAATGAAATTTATCTTGTAAATAATTTTTAATTAGTTTAATGAAAGAATTACATTAACTGTTAAAAAAGTAAAAAAAAAACAAAACTATAAACAGTTTGAATTATTTGGTTGTGTTAACCACTGTTTGTTACGTCCTAACGCAAAATTCAGATAAATTAGCACTACCTATTTCGGTTACTAGATATGTGTGATGGAATAGGGAGAAAAGAGATATCATCATCATCATCGTCATCCTTATCATCGTCATCGTCGTCGTCGTCGTCGTCGTCGTCGTCGTCGTCGTCGTCGTCGTCGTCGTCGTCATCGTCATCGTCATCGTCATCGTCATCGTCATCGTCATCGTCATCGTCATCGTCATCGTCATCGTCATCATCATCGTCATTATCATCATCATCATCATCATCATCATCAACATCCTCATTTTTACCCATATAACGTCCTCTGCTGGACACAGGCCTCCTCAATAGACTTCCACATGGGCCGGATAGAGGCGACCTGCATCCAGCGATTCCCGCAACCGTAACCAGGTCGTTCGATCACCTTGCGGGTGGCCTTCCCACGCGCTTGCCGGTACACAGTCTCCACTCGAGAATCTTTCTGCTCCAACGGCCATTGCATCGGTTCTTCGAACTATACGAGTATGCTCTGCCCATTGCCACTTCCGTTTACTTATTGTCACCTGACTAAAGTACTAAAGTACTGTTAATAATACCTGTACCGTGTTCCGAGTCTTCGAAGTACGTTCAAGATTAATGTCTCGCTTCTTGGCGGCGCTAGTTTGACAGTTGTTAAGGTTTTAAAGAGAAATTAAGAACTGTGTTAGTATTTATGCGGAGGAATCGAGTTTGTGATGAAGTTTTGTCTGATTCATTGCTAAGCGAGTTTTTCTTTTAACTTCGGTTGAGAAAAGAACATTTTTAACGTAGAAGTTAGTTTCCATTGGCGCGTGGGTGACACGATTGAATTAAAGTGGTCAAGTGTGGATTGGAATTTTCTAATAGGTGTCGTTGGGGCAGTAAAGTCCTGGAGTGGCGACCACGCATAGGACCCAAATTCAAGTTATTAAAAAGTAAAGAAAATGATAATCTATAACTATCTGTAAATTGTTACAAATTGAATGAGAAATGAAAAGATTTTACTCATTACAAACTTTTCCTTTAATTTCAAGAGTTAAAAAAACTAAACAAAAGCTTCGAAAAATAGTGGAAACTCCCTTTAACCCGCACACAAAAGGTACATTTATTTCGAAATCGAATCTACCCCGCAAAGGGCAGTGTATTTGAAATAGTTGCCCGGTCATAACTTATCCATTATCGGCTTTATGGCCCGGCAATAAAACGCTTTCTTCGGCAACAATCGCCCGGGATAAATCATAGCGATGCGATTCAGGATGCTTTTATCGATGTTCTATCGATGTTTTATCGATATTTCACGCGGGACTGTTTAAGTTTGCGTTGGGAAACTATTTATTACCTGTTGGGTCATTGGACCGATTATAGAAAATACTAGAATTCACTCGATTGAATTTTTTCCTTCTTATCGTCGGGTCAATAAACTTTTTTATGTACCTAAGTTGCCATGGTTACGTCATCTGAGTCATTTATAGAACTACTATGTTAAAAGATATAAAGGCAACAAAAATGTTTTATCTAGCCAATATAGGTCAATTTTTCTAGGGCCTATCTCGTGAGTGTGTTAATTGTCTAGATTGTCTGTTACAATTGTCTCTTGAGTTACAAAACACTGAACACTGGGACAAAATAACGTTAGGAACAAGTTGTTCCACCGTGTTTTTCTGTCTCGTAACTCAGACAGGAGACAATAATGGCAGAGTTACTTAGAAAAATGCTCATAATAATATTGATTTAAACTAGCACGATGTTCACTAATTATCACAACATAACAAACGGGGCTTGATCGCGTATAAATATGGTGTATTTAATTACTTTTCGTTGGTAATTTTTTGACGATACGATACGTCGAAGAACCAAGAGAGAGGTGGTAATTCTTCAACTTACTCTGCTTGGAATTTAGTATTGAACACTATTTATCTATACTATTATAAAATTGTACAAATGAAATATCTTTACATTGAAAATATTTTCAAAGAAAATGATTGTAACGGCCTATTTGGAGGTCACTGAATTGAAAAATATATTTGTTTGGATTTTTTGTGTGTTTGTAATGTTTGTATTGCGTCGTTGCGGCTTCACCACGCCAAATCGGCTAAACGGATTTCAATTTTACCCGACTACGCTAATGAAAAAAAGAGGCTTATGATTTGTTTTTCCTCCGCGGACAAAGTTTAGTCACAAATAAGTACAGTTACCAAAAGCAAGTGAGTGGATACCTAAAAATATTAGATATGAGGGCAATCTAGCCAGCAAACTGTCTTATTAATTTGGTGAGTTAATTTAAATTGCATGCAGATATGAACACCATTTTTTGAAAAATAAACTAAATAAGAAAAAACAAACACAAGGTAAAATGGCGGTTATTGGCGCAGTCAGCGGTGGACTGTCATAGGCTAACGATGATCTTATAAATGGAGGAGTCGATACCGAAGCATCGATATTGTCGGTCGGGTCACAACTCTTGCATTCGTGTTCAGTGCATTGGAAAGTATTTTCCTTGTTATTGGTAAAGTTGCGCGTTTAGTTCCTCGGCTCGGGAATGCCGCACAGTCAAACGCTACAGCTTTGGGATCCAATTGCACGACTAGTTTGGTTTTAGTTTTGTATTAAATGTTGATAAAGTGCTCCGCTAAGTTACGTGGTAGAGGAATGTGTCCAATTATAAATAAAATTCTTGACTAAACAAGTAAGGTAAACGTACTAATGCTTGACAGCATAATTCCAATTATCGACACCCTGCTTGACGACTCACTATACCTAATACATTTTAAGATACAGAATTCCAACTAATATACTTCCTTATTTTGGCATTAGAACAATATTGTCCTGTCATTTTATTGAAAAACGTTTTTAAAAAGTTGTAACTAATTACTAATGAAACCAAAAAAATTAAAATTACCATCCTTGCTATATAATTGTTACACATTTGCTGTGACTTTTTTAAGTAGCTGCCGAGATATTTATTCGAGAGATAAGTTGTTAAAAATACAGTACAGAGTATTACAGTAGAAATGAAATAAATAAATTAATAACGGATACAACAAAATTAACTATGATAATGATAAAGTTTATAAGACAGTCTGTTAGTCGGAGTGTAGAAGCGCGGCACCATCGTCGAAGCCAAACAACTTTGCTGCTGGCTTCCATTTGCTGTGACTTATTTTTCGAAAGTGTTTTTCAATAAAAATACGCGTCAAAATTGTTGACCCTTTTTCTAATGTAAAAATACCAAGAATTGACAGTGTCAGGTACTGGGACATTTACCTGAATAGTTAATACCATAAAAATCCCCCTACTCACTTAGAAATCTAGTTGGTCTTCTTCTTGAAACATCTGACCAGATTTTTACAGGTGACCTGATAGGATCAAGGTCACCTTATCTAGATTATTATTCTCTCGATCTGGCCATCTTTCAAACACAAAAATACTAATTCAAAATTGGCCTATTCGTTTAAGAGCTACGTTGCTAGAGACAGACACATACATAGACAGTCGCATCAAACTCATAAAACCTCTTTTTCGTTGGCAGTTCAAAAATCAGCATGACTTGATTATACTAGCGGGGGCAGAACATTCAATAATTTGGAAGTTTCGTTTTTACAAAAGTATCAATTCAGAATTTTCATTATTCCGAACGCAATCTAATTCTGAATGGCAAAATAAAACTCCACGTAAACAATAACAATTTAATTTTCAATTTTAGCCACAAAATAATACAATCCTTCGTCTCCTGTCATCCATCTGTCACCCTTACTTTACTTCCTACAAAACGTCCGCAGACAGCTTCAACCAGCCGACATTTCCGTCAAAACCTTAATATTCCATTTGTTTGAGTCGTTGAGCTCAATTATAATGAAAAGCAGTCTATTTTTTAACCCTGTTGAAGTATCCCACTGTTGGACAAAGGCCTCCCCTCTTTTCCGCCATTTATCCCTATCCAGCGCATACTCCCACCAGCCCTTCCAAATGTGTCCAAATCGTCATGCCATCTCCTTTTCGGTCTGATGAGGCATTAGAGATTAAATAAAAATATACGCGATATAATCCGTTAAATTGTTTTATTTCAATGAGTAATAATCGCGGAAACAGAAGAAAATATTATGTACTTGTGATCCAAATATGAATGTATCTTCTACACGCAAATTTTGCTCAACGGTTTAGGCTAGTTCTGTTTGTTTCCTAAAGTGTCTGTTTCTTAAAATGTTCTTCTTCCTACATTATCAATTTACCATGATGTCTAATTCTTATGCAGTCCGTTTCCTAAAATGTCTGCTTCTCAAAATGCCCTTTTTCCCACATTGTCAGATTCCTATGATGTCTACTACTTAAAGTATCTGTTTCTCAATTCGGCGGAATCTTTTTTTGTATGTATGTATATGTTCGCCGAAAATGAATAAATAGTAAGTTTAAACCGATGTTATTCTAAATTATGACATTCGAATTGATCCTGTTTTTTAATTTAGTTCAGTTCTAATGATCGGATACTTGGCAAATAGAAAGCGAAAGGGTGGACACCCGTGACCATGGAGAGCTGGAAAGCTTCCGAAACGTCGGGAACTAAAATGAGATAATATACGCGATATAATCCGTTAAATTGTTTTATTTCACAAGTACATAGTTGGTAAAATAAAAAGTCAAGTAGAGTACTGCACCCGACCAGCTACAGTCTTTACAAATTTCATCTCCATCAATTTAACGTCTTAACCCCCTTTTTTCACTCGTCAATGGATTCTATCACCCCCATTAATTTCAAAACCGAGCAACGTTCCGACGAATAATGAAGGGTGACGTTAAGCAAATATCCCCGTGAATATTCGGTAACAATCGTCGGAGTTCCGCCAAAACATTAATTCTGTCTCTTTTGCTCTTTAGAAGTCTCAGCAAAGCGCGAGAGGGAAGGTATAATCCACGTTTGAATTCAGATAGGTCTCCTTGAAATTGCTGTTGACACAAAAGGACTTCTCATGGTCGGGGAGTCTCGTCGCTTACGCTGTTATATTGTGATGAAGTCGGTAACAATACGGAGACTCGTCAAGTTAACGACGCGAAGAACCGAGGGCATCCATTACCCGAACTAAGCATACGGCGGGAAAAGTCTAGCGTTTACCGGTCCCTGAAGATTTCGAAAATACTTACAGACACGCCCCCACAACAATAGGCATGGGAACTAAAACGACACTATACAAAATAAAGAATCATTGAAGTAGTGATGTTTTGCAGTTTGATGAAATTAAAATTTGGAGCAATATTTATTTTGTTAGCATTACTTTGTCTCTTAAGGGCAAAGAGCATTACAAAATTGATGTATGCGTAAAACATATGCATTGCCCTCATTTGGGTTGATTGTAGAACCGCCTCCTGAAGCCTCCACTTATTATCTCAATGCAACATAATGGGGCTAAATCGCGTAAAAATATGTATACGTAATGCGACGTCGGGAATTACCAACGAAAGGTAATTAAATAAATCATATTTGTACGCCATTAAGCCCCGTTTTGTTGTATTGCGATCCAATCCAAGGATCTCTATAACGAGCGGTCTTGTACCGCTCTCATCCAACGGTTTCCCACGATCTTTACCAGATCATCGATCCATCTTGTTGGGGACCGTCCCATGCTGGGTCATCCTGTACGCGTTCGCCACTAGAACCTTTCTGCCCCAGCGGCCATCGATTTTAGACACTGGTCCCACCGCCGACGAGAAAGTGAGCAACTATCGACTATTTTCTCGCCCAAATCGCTCTTGAAACGCACAATAGATGTACACTCAGTGTCTATAAAAGAGATACATAAATGAGAGAGTTCTCAACGGCCGTGCGAACAGCCAGCGATGAACTATTAATATATGTGTCTCTTTTACTATATATAACACATGATCTTTATCTTTTGTTCGTTTCTTGGGCGAGAAAATCGCCGGTAGCTAATCACTTCCTCACCTTTGCTGGGACCAATGCCCTAAAAGCAATGTACCCCGCCCGCTACCACACATTATTTAAGCAAGATTAGTATAAATTGACACAAATACGTAGCAAAGCCTCGCTCAGCTCAGATTCTGTACCGGTATTCTGTAGCTACAAGATGACAACATTCATTGTGCCGCATGACAAATGTCGCTTACGGCAATTAAGTGGATTAATTCAACGCTAATCGCTACCGGCGGCTCGCTCGGGTTTAAGCGACGGTGGTTACCGATGTGAGAATATTGCTGGAAGAGTGAAGATAAACTTGCCGTTCTATTTAAGGTGAAGCGGAACAGCTTCGCACTCTCTATCAAGCTCAGGTTCATTCCTGCATGGAGTACTGCTGTCATCTTTAGGATCCGTACAAATACCAGTTAGCCGCCTTGGATTCAGCAGAACGTCAAGCCTTAAGACTTATTGGTGATGCTTTATCGGCTGGAACCAAGTTCTAGAGCCTAGAACATCGCCGCCAAGTTGCCAGCTTGTCGGTTTTTATCATCATCATTCGCTTGTCCTTATCTCATTTACTTGGGGTCGGCGCAGCATGTTTTTTTCTTCCATACTTCTCTATCACTCGTCACTTACATCCTTCCTGTTCATGTCATCTCTCACGCAATCCATCCACCGTTTCCTCGGCCTACCCCTCCTCTTACATTCTTCCACGTGCATATCAAATACCCTTCTTGTCACATGACTCTCATCCCTCCGCATTATATTTGGTAGAGTGCACAGGAATTGCATGATTTAATCCCGCCATCCCGGTTCCACCATTGGACATCCAGGCGTGGGGAGTTGCTAATTTACCATTCATACGCATGAAGCGATTTACTTCATCATTTCTAATGCAAATCGCTTAGGAATGGAACTCGAGCTGCCTTCGTGTGTATTCAGTTCGGGAAATTATAATTTGGGTCTCTTCAAGGGAAGAGTGAATAGGCTGTTACCGAACCTTGAACCCTTAGTCACTTACCATCAGGTGATACTAGAATCAGTCTTGATACAGGGGAAAAGGGTGATACTGGCAAGAAAAACATATTCAGTTGTCTTTATATCGTTGATAATCGTAGCTTTAAAGAGAGGCTGATGGCAATGAGCCCGCATGCACGCACGCACACACACGTATATATGTATTGAAATAAAACAATTTAACGGATTATATCGCGTATATTATCTCAAGTTAGTTCCCGTCGTTTCGGAAGCTTTTCAGCTTTCCATGGTCACGGGTGGACTGAGAAAAGATGTATTTTCCTCTGTCAAAATTACAATTTGTGCAAACTACCCATTTTTGAAAAAACAAATAAAGGTGTACATACACGCCAGACAAGCTTTAAAGACAGTTACACATGTGCCAGAAGGGATTAATTATTTTATTTTAATAACTTACCAAGCAGTATTTCACAAATGAAATTTCTCATTTTAGCTTAGGCCCATCTGGCGTGTATGTACACCTTTATTTGTTTTTTCAAAAATGGGTGGTTTGCACAAATTGTAATTTTGACAGAGGAAAATACATCTTTTCTCAGTCCACCCGTGACCACGGAAAGCTGAAAAGCTTCCGAAACGTCGGGAACTAACATGAGATAATATACGCGATATAATCCGTTAAATTGTTTTATTTCAATGAGTAATAATCGCGGAAACAGAAGAAAATATTACGTGCATTTAAAAATTACCTAACACACGACGTCTAAGATACTTGCCAATTCATTACGAAATATGTTTCTTTTTTCTCCATAAAACATATTTATTTTAAGTCTTATCTTGTTTAGGCCGTTACCGTTTGGTCACACAAGCGTATCAAAGGTGACATTTCTATTTATGAGTCCACCTTCCTTCCCTTCACGTATAACTAAAATAATAATAATTATTATTAGGGCTCATCAAAACGCCCGGCAGCTCGTTGGTTCGGCTTATTTTAACGACAGGGACTTTCAGTTGAATTTAGAGCTTTTGCGCGGCGCGTTATTCAATTTGCTAACGTTTTTGAAATGTTTTGCTGGGAATGTTTTAGTTATTTTAAAGTGTTGGTAACGTATTTCACCCGAATGTTTTGCGCTGAGGCGTAGGTTAAACATGGCTTACAGTGAGGATATATTTTACGTATAAAAATTACCTGTGTAATATTTAGATAAATCTTTAATAAGAGTTATAAAATACTGCTTCCTAATTTACGTTACTCGTTTTATAAAAATCTTTATTCTATATCTTACAATTTAAACAAATAAAGTTATGCGAAATAAACCAATATTATACTTTTTTATTTAAATATGATCGTCAATATCGATGTTAAATTATGGAAATGACTAAAACAAATTCGTCAGCCAAACAAACGCCTCATCCTGGCCATCCAGATCCATCAGAATTGTTTGTTTGAGTTCAATTTAATATAATATCTGTGTATTATATCGTCTAGAATAAAATATTTCCACTTGCTTAAAAAAAAAAATTGCCCGTCATTCCTCCTTTAGTAAAAATACAACAGTTAAATATCCAAAGATATAAAAACTGCATCAATAAAGATGTCAATGAGTTCATACTAATAAATGAGTTTCTCGTTTTTCGATAAAATGTTTATCAATCTAGGATACCCACCGCATTTTTAGATTACATTCAAAGTTACTGAAGTATAAGTGTGTAATCAAGAGAAATTCTAAACGTTCTAAATAGTTGTAGAACATTACCAATGTTAAATATTACGATTTACACGACTCCATCGATTAAACAAATGAATTCAACTAAATATGATTACAATAATGTTTCTGCTAATTAACATTAATCGTCAGAGTCATGACATCCACCTAACCTCTAGTCAAAGGTTCGTATAAAAAAGCGCTTAAAACGAAATGTGAATGTATTTATTAGTAGAATTTTCAACCACATGGATAACATAAAGCAATATTTTTAGTCCCAGTAATCAAGGCAAAATTTAATTCATACTTTCAATTGTCACCACAGTCGTAACCTACGTACCAAACTCATTATTTTCGTGACCAAATCACATTACGTTTTAAAATAACCCTGGAATATCCAAATTTATGCGATGAATTATTAAATTCATGTACAAATTGACAATCGACCAATCGGCGGTGGGGCCAGTTGGGAATTAAACTGTTCCATAGTAATTTTGTTTGGATGAAAACGTTAAACTAATTTATTTCGATGAAAATGTATGTAATGTGCTGTGATTTAATAAGTACCTTTATTAATAATTTTGCATAGATCATTGAGCTATGACAATTGGGGTAAAAAATATATTATTTGTTCGTAAAGTTGATCCACCTTTCGTTTTGTTATTTTGTCCCAGTTACTTAGCGGGCAATAGTGACAGAGTTACTTAAAAAAAGTTTCTGTCCAAAATTTCCTTTTTGTGAAAAGCTTTTATCGGTGACTCTACTTTTCCTTAAACATCCATCAACTACTCACCGAGACGATTCTAAAGTCCCAAAGTCGGTAGGATTGCATTATTTTATTAGAGTTCCTATGACCACCTTCCTGCTCCATCATCAGATCAGCTCGATGGTATCATACTAATGCATTGTCACCGAACTTGCATAATTTTAGCTCTATCGAAAACCGAGAAGTAGATCAAATTTAATTTGCAAGATTTGATTACAGACCGACAGACAGACAACAGGACAGGTGAAACTAAATAAAAGCTTGTAATTTTTTTATAACCTACATATTGAACACATAAAAAAGATGCCTTGAAAAATGGTCCTACAATATATTGGCTAGAAAAATATTTTTGTTTCCTTCATATCGTTTAAAATCGTACTGAGGTAACTCAGGCTTATAGCATTTAACACTCGAGATGCCATACGAATAGGTCTCCTTCGGAATCCCTAATGTCGTTTGTCCTAATGTATCGTTTGCCAAATGTATCATTTGCCATAACGTATTTTTTTCAGAAACCGTAAATTTTTCAGGATTTTTTAAGAGATTGTCGTATAGATTAGGTTAGGTTAGGTTAGGTTTGTTTTATAACACTCCTTAAAAGTATACGGTTTTTGAAAAAAATGCGTTATGGGAAATTATAAATTAGGACAAACGCATACATTATATATTAAGCATATACATTAAGACAAATGCCGTTAGGGATTCCGATATATGTAGATCCCATACGAATACATTATTATGTAGTATGCACAGTATCGTAACCAATAGCACACATACACACACACACACACACACACACACACACACACACACATACACACAAACACACACACACACACACACACACACACGTTGACTTATATATATAGATAAATTTGCTGTTACTTATAAAGTTATTGCCTAATAGCATAAGCATGCATATAGTATATAAGTTTTAAGATTCTGTACATCACCGTTTCTGGGGATCGGAGATCTGGTGACCTGAAATACAGGTTTCCCCTAGTTCAGGCACCAGGCTCCACCGCATCAAGTTTTGTATACGCCTCGCCTATTTGTAATAAATGTTTTTAACAAACTGTATTTGTGGTGGAGTGAATAAATGATTTATTAATTATTATTATTATCCTCTGCCAAAGTAATTGTAAAATCTCCGGTTAGTCTATACGGTAAATTGTCAGTGTGTGAGTGTTTTTTTTTGTAGTTGATTTCTTTTAATTCTGTGCGTTTGTTGAAATAGGAATATTTCCGTAGTGTGCTATACGTGTTTACCTCACCCCCCGCCAAAAATGCATGACAAACTTGATGGTTAATGACACGCCTTGACATCTTCATTACATAAATGCTCCAAATGTGATAGAAAAAGAAGGATTCTGAGTTTTCTATTCGACATAACATGACTTTAGCACGTGTTGAGTGTTAGAATGAACGAGGATTTCGGAGAAACGCCAGGATTGACTGAAAGTAGGATAAACAAACTAACTTACTCTGCAATATTAGTTTGGAAAAGGATTAGTGGAAATCGATTTGCTTCATCAGTTCCCAAACCTCGTATGTGTTTGGATTTTTTGATTACAAAATAAACCGAAAGCCGCGAGTGTAAAGTTAAATTTCCAATACAAAGTCTGTACTGTAGGAGATACAAGGTTAAGGAAATATTCAGGCAATACTCAGCTGTCTTTGGCAAATTCGGTAATTTATCAAAGAGATATCAGATTCCTGTTTCGATACATCACTGCTGATGAATCAGATACAATAATCATTCATTAGCGCTTATATTCGCGCATTATATTCCGTCAGGTCCTATTCATACGCACCACAACCACACCACAACCACACCACAAGCACAACCAAAACCACACCACGACGACAACCACATGGTCAGGCGATAGTTTATCTATACTATTATAAAGCTGTAAAGAATGAAGACATTAAAAAAAAATTACGCACTATTTGGAGGTTATTGAAACGAAAAATATTTTTGTTTGCTGGGAGAGGAGAGATACAGTATGTGTCGTTGTGGCTTTATCACGCCAAATCGATTAAACGGATTTGAACATTTTTTTGTACATGGGTAGCTGGGTATCTCCAGATGGTTATAGGATACTTTTTACACAACTACGCAAACGACAAAAAGAGGGGTTTTGACTTTTCTTCCTGCGCGAACGAAGTTGCACCTTCTAGTATGAAATGAATAGTTTTTATTCATACGGACCACATTTCGACGTCAAACGCAACGGTGTGGTCGGCCCGGCCACATCAAAGCGGTGAATCTATTCAGACGTAACCATTGCTTCACCACTTTTTTCACCACCGCGTTATGGTGTGGTTGTGAGGCACAGGAAGAAATAGAATATAATATAGAGAAAGAATAAACTAAAACTTCCATACACATGAAATTAATTTACTCGTATCAGTGTAATATCACTCGTACAGTCGGCATCAAATAGTCTGTAACATCCATACCGCTAAACAGAGATGGGCAAAATGTAATCGATGTTTAACCTACTTAATCGCGACTATAAAAGATGAGGATTAATTAATCTTAATTGAACGAGTTCTGATTTTTTAATCGATTAATTAATGAAGAAGATTAATTTTCACGCGATTTATGTTAGGAATAAGTAAAATATGTTTTTGTATGTCTAAGTCTCGAGTTACGTCCAGGTAGGACTGCGTTATAAAACCACCTCGTGGTATCGAAATAAGTTTATGTCATACAGCAAACTAGAATTATTTTTTAAGTGTACACATGACAAGACCTATTACATTTTTGTAACGTGCATCTTTGTGTTGAAAAACGCTCATTTAAACGTGTTCCAACTGTTAAACGAGATTTAATCGTGAAATGTAATCGATTAAGCTGATGAGTAATGAATAGTTAATCGAAACCGCTGTCGATAAATTTTTGACGATTATTGATAAAAAAATTAATCGTTTAATGCCCATCTGCCGCTAAATATATCGCAACGCATCTTTATTACTATAGACACAAAGATATGAGACGATATATTTGGCGATTTGGCTGTGCCGGACTATTTAATGCTGACTACCGTTAATGTAAAACAAACGTTTAAATATATTTGATTCTTGTTCTCGTGTTATTGCAGCCGTCACTTTAACCGAACTCCTCAAAACATACGCCAGACAGTTATTTAAAAATGTTCTTTTTTTAGCAGCCACATTTCATTTGGGCTTATTTTGGACGTGACTCAAACGACAATTTACACCATCTTTTCTTGAAAGGTACTAAGTGCCTGTAAGTTTCGTACATTGTTAACACGTTCTTCTATTGGAAAGCGGAATTTGTACTTCAAAGAAACCATTATTTTTCGCTCGACACGCTAAAGGGTGGAGTTGTGGAATAAACTTATAATTGCGGTTTGAAATTTGAATTATTATATTTTCCTTGCGGCGATGCTTATACTTTTTTAGGGTTTAAAGTTACTCATTTCAGTTCAGTTTCTTGTGCTGGGATATAGGAAAAAACCAGGATCAAATCTCCCGAAATCACGACAGTAAATTCAAATCAGTATGATGTGCCCCCCCCCACCCTGGAAATATAATATATATTTTATTTAACTATAAACTAATTTGCGGCTTACACAAGACACCTAAACACCTGTGCTTTAAATTTCATCAATATACATCTTATAGTATTTGAGTAAAATGCCTGTGATATACGGACGGACGGACGGACGAACGTGACGAAACTATAAGGGTTCTGTTTTTACCATTTTGGCTAGGGTACCCTAAAAATTTATAACTAGAAGGTGCTTGCAACTTTGTTCGCTGAAGAGAAAAAGTCATAAATCTTCTTGTTTCCTTAGCGTAGGCAAGTAAAAAATATCATATCTATAACCATCCGTGGATGCCCCGCGACCCGTGTACCAAGATTGTTGAAATCCATTTAGCCGTTTTGACGTCATACAACAACGACATATGCAAACATACTACTCGTAAAAACGCAAATAAAATAGTTTTCGATTCAGTGACATTGAAATCCAGACTAATATTATAAATGTGAAAGTGTGTCTGTCTGTATGTCTGTCTGTCTGTTAACTCTTCACGCTTAAACCGCTGAACCGATTGGAATGAAATTTGGTATGGAGATAGTTTGAGTCCAGGGGAAGGACATAGGCTAATTTTTGACCTGAAAAAATACCCTTAACCGCGATAAATGAATTTAAGGCGGACGAATTCGCGGCCAGAAGCAAGCTAGTAATCCATAAAATAGACATTGAAAGTAGAAATTACGAACTAACTTTCCTTCTCATTGTGGGACCCCGATGCGCCTTGGTGTTCCAATGTGCAGTTTTAGGGTTCAATAGCTCAAAGGTAAAAACGGAACCCTTAGCGAATCAGTGTGTTGTCGATCTGTCTCTCTGTCAAGACCTTTTTCATCAGGAACGCGTGTAGGTATAAAGTTACATTAACATCAAATATGTCTGTGGGATCTTGAAGTTGTAAAAATCAAGTTTCTAAGTAAACGCAAACCAAATACAGTCATTAAAAAAGGTGTTTCCATACAAATTGCCGTTTATGAAAAAGCTAATACGCGGTCTGCACTCGAGAACCTTTCTGCTCTAACCATAGGATAAACTATGTGCCTTGCCCATTGCCACTTGAGTTTACTTACACTGTTTGCTAGGTTAGGCACAGGGGGGTTATTGCCTAACGAAATTTTGACAATTGGTATCCGAATCAACTGCCATAGCCCATACAAAATCATGACACTTGATTCTGATTCCGAGCGTCAAACGCGTTAGGCAATTGGGGGGCAGGTTCCTTATAAATTTAGCTCATAACAACATCATTGTTATAGCAAGCTAGTTCAAGCTGACATCTTTAGTTGGGACATTACACTATCAAAACAATGCCCCTATTTCCTCAGGTCAAGGCATGGCTATACGCACGCAAAATGACGTCGATTACTAGCATATTCAAGTGAGTTACGATCTTTTACACAAAGAACGATACTCTTGCTAGCTCAAAACGTCGTAAGTGTTTTATGTGTTCATCAGACTTAAGACCTTGTTTGGTGTAGCGAAGTATTGTGCAGTAGTGCATTGTGTGCAGGGCGCGTCGGATTATCGCCGTCGGACCGTAGCATTGTGTAAGCGTTGATTGAAAATTAGGTTGATACTGTTTGGCGTTGGGATCCGTATAAGCCATAGTACATTAAACCACTGAGGGTCGATTTAATGAACGTAGAAGTCTTGTTCCAATAATAAATCATTAATTACTCGCGAGTTAACTCATTTTACATTTTACTATTATTTAACCTAAGGATGAAATCTCTACGATTGAATAAATCTTATACTGCCAATTTGGGCTCAGAAAACTGTTAGTCGTTTTTGCCATTTTGGCTACGGAACTATAAAAAACACACGACGATAAAATGTATCGAATAAACTGACGTGTACAGTGTTCATAAACTTTGGCAGAGCGGAATGCGTACATATACCACCACCAGCTGTATGATGCTCTAAGACATAAGCCTATCTTTGTTACGATATCGATGAGGGTTTTCGGAAAATCGGCGTTATTGTGTGTGTTGCCAGTGATGACAACGGCACTGGGAGGTTAAGCTTACTATAGGCGATATAGAGGCAAATTCAGTCAAAGAGCAATGGAATGAGTTAATGTTCGAAGTATCTCTGTGAGATTGTATTATAATTAAGGAGATCCAAGGAAGAGCCGAGGTAATCGTAGCACGAAGAATTTCTGTCAAAACTCTCAGATAGTATGACGTTGTGAAGAAAAATAGTTTTATGACCTCAAATTAGCAGTTTATTTTTAGTTTTTGATCAATGAAAATCGCCATCGCCAAAAGCGTAAAAATAAGTGTACATGGATGATTTTCAAATAAGCATTTATTAAACGTATACGTGACATCGTCTACGAGTATACTATAGGAAAGTTTAGTAAGTAGACGTGGTGTTGTGTGGTGGAAAATTACAAGGGAAGCGAATTTTCAATTTTATTTTATTGTGGCCGAACCAATGAGATCCTAACGTTGCTTATGCCTGAACAAACGTGAACTAACGACCCTACGGCCGTATAGAACCACAGACATGGATTATCCCTTGGGCTTCTGGTTAGAGTGACTAGCGTGAAGACAGCCGCCTCCATAGTACTAATAAAAAGAAAAAATGACGAAAGTCGCCATTTACTATCGAATGCCCGCAAGTTACATATCTACATCGAATACTTGTCGTCTGTAGATGTTTGTTCAGCCACATGAATCGTAAGGACCCGATAAGACAAAATTTTACAGCATTTTGTCTGACTGCCTTATATGGTATTTTAAAATTTTGTTTTTTTTTTTGCCAAACCAATAATATGTTCACGTCACTAATGCCTGAAAAAACGTGAACTAACGACCCCAAGGCCATATATAACCACAGATATGGATTATCTCTTTGGCTTCTGGGTAGAATTTCACGCTCGTCGTGAAGGCAGCCGACTCTTTTACAGCATTTTGTCTGACTGACTTATATGATATTTTAAAATTTTGTTTTTTATTTTGCCAAACCAATAAGATCTTCACGTCACTAATGCCTGAAAAAACGTGAACTAACGACCCCAAGGCCGTATATAACCACAGATATGGATTATCTCTTTGGCTTCTGGGTAGAATTTCACGCTCGTCGTGAAGGCAGCCGACTCCATAGTATTAAAAATCACTCGATAGCAAATTGCCATTTGCTATCGAGTGCTTGCAAGTTACATATCTACATCGATTAAGTGTCGTCAGCAGATGTTTGTTCAGCCTTTTGAATCGTAAGGACCTGATAAGACAACATTTTACAGCACTTTGTCTGACTGCCTTATACGGAATATTCGAATTTTCGATTTAATTTTTTTGTGGTCAATCCAATCAGATCCTAACGTTTTTAGTACCCGAACAAACGTTAACTAACGTCTCTTGACCCCTAAACATCGTTAGTTTTGGCGATTTAGGGGTGGGGTGGTTAGCGTAAAGACAGCCACCCCACTTTAAAAAATAACAAAAAAATTGACAGAGTCGGGTCCTTGCGATATTATATAGTGAACAAACGTGAACAAACGTGAACTAACGAATATCTTGCTAAATAGACAAAAACATATGGAAAAAGTGGTTTGGGGTGGTAGACGTGAAGTTAGCGCCCCATTTTATTTTTTAAAAAAATGTGTTAAAAAATCGGGTCCTAACGATTTTACCTACTGAACAAACGTAAACTAGCGATGAACTAACGATATTGATATGCCATTTGCGGGAAAACGATTTGGGGCGGTCAACTTCACGACCATGCGAGAGCGTATTCATTTACTTATATTTGAAGAAAAAAGGGGTTAAGCCTTTCCTTGGGCAACCCGGTGCGAATCGGCTTATATGGACGCTATGCCACTATTAGGTAAGTACCCAAACACCAGTGGCGTGTGATCCATATAGGCACAATGGCACTGCGTACCCTGAACGACCATGGCGTCATACAGGCGCAGAGAAGCTGCCTACCCTGAAGCCCTGATAGATCATGGCTCCATATGTCAAAAACCCTGTACACGCCACTGCCAATTATATAGTGTTCGCTTGCTCATCAAGATAGATAAAACTTTATTCATTATTATTAATACCATTTTCAGAATTGTAAAGAAATATTTCCAACGTTCTACGAATTTTATCTATGTGTGTGTTTATCCTGAACGGAGTCTCCAAGTATACGTTATGGTTGTAGTGAGTAATTAATTAGCGTGCTCCATCATAGCAGATTCCTGCCTCGGCGTTGATATATCAAACCTTCATATTCCTCAGAAATACGTTGCTTAGTAACCTACATACCTACACAGACTTATACATTTCAAATAACTGCGATTTTTCATATTTATACTAGACTCTGTTTGCTCATGTATTTTACTTAAACAAGTTTCGGTCAAAATTTAAATTTTTGTTAAAAGCTTTATTTCCGAGACAATTGTAAAGACCCCAAAGTCGGTAAGATTGCGTCATTGTATAACAGAGTTCCTATGAACTAGAGGGGAGGCCTCTTCCCTCTAGTTCGCCACAGGGTAGGATCTTGCGCAGACCGCATCCACCGGCATCTTTCGTCTTACTGCGCGATAAAAAGTTTAACCCCTGATTATCAATGATGTCGATACGAGGATAGTTTCAGATATCCTATAACTTCGTAACAGAATCTTAGTTTGGAATCTAAACGTAATCTTCTCGTGCGTGTGCTCGCCTAGTTCATCGGCATGTGATTTGATCCAACCAATCATCTTCGATCTTCCAATCTACCGCAGCAATTTCACGCTATTTTGTTCCAAATATGACTCAGAGGTTTCAGATATAACTGTCTTGTTCCAGATATAACCCAGTAAATATACTTGTACGTGATACATAATATTAGGTACTCTCTGAAGATACAGTGACGATAAACTTTAAGTATGAGACGAATTTTGAAATCTCCATATATAACTTAAAGCTAACAGACTTCTTTTATCCACATTTTTTTAATGATTTCGATGTTGGTCTAAAGTCAAAAAAATTATCGTTATTGTGACTACAGTTGGAAAGTCACATTATATATCACGTTTTAGTCTTTTCACCATGTAACTGAGCAGTTCGTTTTCTTTGTTCTTCATTTAATATAATCCAGTGTAGTGCACTGATCCCTATAAATCAACGTGTCTACAACACAGCACCACAAATCATAGTGCATACTGCTGGTGTACCTGTCGTGCCCTTACAGCAATTAGACTTGAGAGAGACCTATTACTACTACTCAATGGCTCAGCGACCCAAAGCGAGTCTTGGCCTCCAACACGACTTTGCGCCACTTCTCCCGATCATGCACCATTTTCCTCCAGTTGCCGGCCAATCGATCCACCGCTACCTGTGATGGCCGACCGGCCTTCACCTTATTGGTCATCCCAAATAAGCCACTTTAGCCCTGCGATCTTCATCCATTATTTGGACGTGGCGGAGCTATTTGGTATCTTAAAAAAAAGTTTTTTTTTAATGCTATAGGGGGCAAACGACCTGACGGATCACCTGATAGTAAGCGATCACGTTCGCTCCTAGACGCCTGCAACACTAGAGGAGTCACAAGTACGTTGCCGGCCTTTCTAGTGGGAGTACGCTCTTTTCTTTAACGCCTATAGGTCGCATCAGATTTAAAACTTTTTTCTTTTGTTCCAGATATGACCCAGTGTAGTGCAGTGATCAGTGTCAGTGCTTGCGCGATGTCAGGATGAAGCTGTGGAAGAGCCTAAAGATCTCCATAGGCAGCCGAGCTGACGCCAAGGCATTCAGCCAGGAGCTGCCTCAGTGGGGCCAGCAGGGATATGAACTAGACGGTGAGTCTCTTCATTGTCATGTAAGCCATGCGCGATATCAGGATGAAGCTGTGGAAGAGCCTGAAAATCTCCTCAGGCAGCCGAGCTAATCCAAGCCTTCAGGCAAGACAAAATAAACGGTAACATCATCAGCATCTTAGCCAAAAGGCGCCTCATGCTTTTAATCTGTGCGATGGTGGAGCATTATGAGAGTTTGCTCTTCTCCCGTTGACTAGGCCAGGAGGCCTAGCATATATCAAAATTTGGTTAAAAAAAAAACATCATTTAAAGTTTGGTTCTAAAAAAAACTGAATATCACAATAATATCAATCTTTTGATAATTTAATAGATGCTAGGATGCTCATTGTTGGTATATCTCATAACTTGACTTGCATATTGTCAGTGTATTATAGCGCTTTATATCGAGGACAAAAGCAGAAGCGTCGTAACCGCCAATGGATTCAGTTGGCGTTACTACTTTGCCGCTTTTTGCCGTCGATATATTCTACTGGCTTATGCCCGAGAGTTAGTTTGCTGATAGCGGTTGAAACGTTTGTTCTACATAATATCAGTTGCTAGAGTGAGTTGGTTGTTACTTACACAGAGTGTTTCATTATAAATCTAGTGAAGCGCATAATTTTTAAGTAATTTCTTTAACATTAATAGATTCAGGCGTTACTTTGTGGAATTCCATATTTGATTAATGGATTATAGTTCCTTTGCATTACTGCGAAATAGTGTATTGGTTAAATGCGACAGTAAATTTTGCTGACAGGCGCATATTTTCATGCAGTTTCCCCAAAAAAAAAAAAACGCATTCAAATACAACCTACCACTACCAGACAGGGAATCCTCGACACGTGTTACGCCTATCTACGAGGCATCATCAGGAGATGCAGGAGATGTTGATGGTCCGGTGTCTACCCGAGAAGTCACTGCTTCACGCTTTATTTTATTGTTGGTAATGGTTTGTTAAGCAGCACATTATATTGTCACATCTAACCGAGACATAGTGTCGTGAAAAAGCAAAGGAACCGCAATCCATTTATCTTCTTTAACATTCACAAACATTCCATTCACAAACTTCTTATAATGAGCTGAATTGAAAATTCTTTTAAATTTGTAATGAACGTGGTAGATAATAATAAGTTTTATCAGAATGGAAAAGGTATTGGATTGCTCTCTGGTTACGGAAATTGTTTATAAGTAAGCAATTTAAAGGGAAGATGTTCCAAACAAAAGCACTTTAATGAAGTTTTCGACATCGGCCTGCTTCACATGAGCGAATAATTAAAATTGAAATTAACGACAAAAAGTCCTCTTTATAAAATTGTTAATTAAGATTCTTTGACGGAATCATTAAGAGAGGACACCCGACAAAAGCAAAGGACAAAGGATAAATTTGTTTTTGTCATGAAACCTTTTTTGTAGGTTGGTAACATAAAATACAGGGGTGCCCCGGGTAAAAATGTCGGTGAGAGGCGTTTTCGGGAGTTAAAATTTAAGCGTGAAGGATTAGGGGAAGTGTAGTGCTTGTTATTAAATACTTTTTAATTTATGTTTGGAATTCGTTTGTAATATACAAGGAGTTTCGTTATTACTGGCGGAACGTGGCGTGACAGTTGATATAGCTCTCAGTATATTAAATAACTAGATGGCGCCCGCAACTTCGCTCGCGGAAGAGAAAGAGTCATAACTCCTCTTTTTCCTTTAGCATAGTTGGGTAAAAAGTATCCTATAACCATCTGGAGATATCCAGCTACCCGTGTACCAGAGAGAGTTGAAATCCGTTCAGCCGATTTAGCGTGATGAACCCACAACGATACATACAAACATACAAACATTTTACTTTTTGTTTTACAAATATCATGATAATAATCACAATATTTGCTAAACATATATTCACTAAACAGCTAAAGAGTCGCATGCACCAAACAGAGATCCATAAGCAAGAACAGATGACAAAATTCGTCGACTACTGGTATGGACGATTAGCTCAGTTGGTTAGAGCGTGCTGCCCTGGTCTGGCTCAAGGCACTGGTTCAAGTCCAGTATCGTTGAAAAATGTTTTCATTTTCATCATCATCATCATCATAATACAAACATTTTATTTTTACAAGTTTATAATAGTATAGATCACGCACTTTTGATATGCTATCGAAGGGATATCCATAGATTTGCTGGTTTAACGAACGTGGTTGAAAGTCATGACCTTTCATATATAAATTCCTCATTTACCTCAGAATACCATGATTTTCGTCCTAAATATTATATTCATATCAGACACAATCCGTCTAGACAAGCAATAATTTTCCTTACAATCTCAATCACTCAAGGTCAACATTGAAATAATATGATTTGACCTATCCAATTACCTATAACAACTCTGCTAGCGAACGTATTTTAATTTCACGAGTCTAAAGATAACGATAAGAAACGTCACCCGAAAACTAATAAGAATAAACATTGAAAATCTGAAAAAAAACAAAAGAGAATATTCAAAAGCAACAATCTTGAGCCAAATTGCGGAATCACTGCAATCTCAGACGATCCCGGAGGCGAAAGAGCAATAGGGAGTATATTGGATACTGAGAGGAAATGTTTTCGTGAAACAAAATTCGAAATTAGCTCAAATGAGGGCCGAGATTCGAGGATTTTCGATAACGATGATTACCTACTTTGCTTTTATTATAAATGTCATATTTAGAGCTGTACTAAAATTGAATGGGTAATAGAGGACGTGATGCCGAGTAATCAGCGAGGCGCGGATTCTAATGTGCCTTTAACGCTTTTTGCTATTGAGACAATGGTATGCTATTTGTCTGATGTAGATTAGAGCGCTGTGTAAACCGACCAACCGAATCTACATGCGAACAATTACATATTTTTCTCTGTCGGTGACTTTTTTCAGCGCCGAGAAAGACGGGTGATTGTCTAGCACAACTTTCCGCGACTACGTTTGTCACTTGTATAGCATAGCCCGTCTTCTCACATTGTATTGAAACGAAAGTGACAAACAATCTTAGTCGCGCGACAAACAGTCGCGTGTCACAGTGTGCTAGAGGTGTTGCTGATTTAGCACAACAGTCCGGTGTCGCGCGACATAGCATAACTCGTTTTTCTCTCATTGTATTGAAAGGTTAGTGACAGAAACTTTGTCACGCGTCAAAGAGTCGCGTATCACAGTACGCTAGAGGTGTTGCGGATTTAGCACAACTTTCCGCTGTCGCGCGACATAGCATAACCCGTTTTCCTCGCATTGTATTGAAAGGAGAGAGACAGACAATCTTTGTCACGCGTCAAAGAGTCGCGTATCACAGTATGCTAGAGATGCAGTAGTCGCTACACGGTCGCTGGACACGGTAACTGCAGTGATTCTATCGCAATACAAACGCGAGACAGCCGTGATATGGGGGATTTAAAAATGTTGGCTAGTTATTTGTCAACACTCACAGCACGATTCCATCGATACAATACCGTGGTTAAATCGAATCATACGCCTTAAGAGGCGTAAGCGGCGTTTACATGCCAACTGATGTTCAATTAGGTGATCAGATTGGAATCTTATTGAAGATCTGGAAGTGGGCCAATCGATATGCTTAATTACAAGGTTTTAATGTAGCTAAATCGGGGCAAGCTATATTTCATGTTCTTGACTTGTCATGTTATAAGGCAAGATATAAATGTATTCATACAAGCATTATAGCCAACTACGGCTCATTAATCTTCATAGCAACATCTGTTATGGTCAGTAGCGGTATAATAAGACAATACAATACAAATGCTGTTTGTTTATTTGTTCCTGACGCTTATATGTGTACTAAATAAGTAAATACATTTATTAAATACATTTTTTCTAGTGTACTCATAACAAAAGCCAAATGTATTAACGTTACCATGGGACTAGTTCGATTTGTAGAAAAAATGTCCTGTAATATTTATTTATTTTTTATTGATTTATTGCACACCTCATGGGCTCGAAGCAGAACTGTAAGCATAATAGCTATGCCGTTTTGCTTTCCCTAGTAGGTAAGTAATAGCCATTTTACGCCTGTTGAATTCGTTACCACGGTAGTTAAAAAAAAAGTAATTATTTCTTCTACTCATATAATCCTTGTATTGGTATGAAAGTGAAGTAACTTATAGCGAAACCCACCAAATACATCTACAAATCTTATTTTTTTTATGTCTATGTGAAAAACTAGTATAAAAATGTCCCTGCGTACATTTCGCTTAGGAATAGGGCTCTGGTAAACACTGATTCTTATAGATACGGCCATTTTTAGCGAATATTTTGAACTGTATCCTCGGCGCGCGAGTCTGATTCGCACTTGCCCTTATTTTTATAAGAATCGTGTCTCCTAAATTAGATACTAGTTACCGTAGAGACGAAGATCAAGCTATTAAAGTAACGCATCTATTTTATTTCAATGAACGCATCTATTCTTTATATGTCTAAGGGCAGAGAGGTGAGCCGGTGTTTAGTGGGCCAGAAGTAAGGTGCCGGGGTAATGTTGCATGGGGAATGGAGGACGCTCGCGGGATTACGGCCCTACGTCTTACCTAATGGGGGCTACACGGTTGGAGGTACCTATAGGTAAACCAGAAAGTGCCCGTAACGTCGTAAAATAAAAAAATATATAACCCAGAGAGGGTTAGCTCCTTTCAGCGTTGTCAAACAAAAAATATCCTAATAACCTATAGATAAACCAGAAGGTGCCTGCATCATCATTTGCGGAAGAAAAGATATAACCTAAAGAGGGTTATTGCCAAGCTCGGTCATGTATCAAAATAAGTTAAAATTAATTCATCAGTATACGAAACAAAAAAAAAATCGTTTCAGTGACCTTCAAATACTTTTACTTATTTTTGTGAAGATTATATTCGACTGGAAGGTGCCTCATAACCCTCTTTTTTCTTCAGTGGGGTCGGGTAAAAAGTATTCTATAATCATCGGATGCCGCCGATACGTGATGTAGCCGCAATGACACATACAACCACAAAAGAAATTTAAAAAAAACAACTGTGCAAACTCTTCCTCCTTCCTCCATCTTCAATGTACGAAAATTTAATTTTAATTATTTTATATAAGTATAGATTAGGCTTCACGTGCACTTTTTCAAGTCAAAATCTAATAGCGTTTTAAAAGCATGACAATTTGCAGAAGAAATGCCTCCAAAAACTCCCCAATCAGTCTCTTTACAAACAAAATTAACTTAAATGATCATCATATCAATAGGAACCAGTCTTGTGTCAACATTTTTATTTTTGTAACTACTAACATAGCTCTTAAGTTTTAATAATGTTACTAACAATATATATACTTTTGTCTGAAATAAGTCATTTGAATTTGAATTTGAATATCAGCCCGAGGACAGGCACTGCTGGACAAAGGACTCCCCCAAGGATCTCCATAAAGACCGGTCGTACGCCGCCCTCATTTCAACGGGTTTCCGTGATTTTTACCAGATCATTGGTCCTTCTCGAGACACAACTCGAGAACCTCTCTGCCCCAGCGGCCATCGGTTCTACGAGCAATGAGCCCTGCCCATTGCTATTTATGTCGGTCAATTCTTTGAGCTTTAACGACGACATTGGTTCTTCTGCGGCTCTCCTCGTTTCTGAGTCGATCACGTAAGGATACTCCAAGCATAGTCACTCAAAGGGCAATGGAGAGAGCCCTTTTAGTGACTTTGAGTCTTCTTATGAGACCCGTTGTGAGTAACCACGTCTCAGTGCCGTGCAGAAGAAGCCGTAGCGTATTTATTTACTCATATTTAAATAAAAAAGTGGTTATATATATGCTTTTCCTTTGGTAACCCTGTGCGAATCAGCTTCTATGAACGCCACGCTATTGGTGCCGTACTAAAAACCTTCGTCTTAAGACACTGCGGTATTTGGGACGAGAAGATATTACGTAACTTCCCGAAAGCTGCATTCGATAAGTGACCTCTTTCTCGGAACGGGTGTATAAAGACAACTGAATTTACTAAGAATTAAGGCGGAATAGGAGGTTTCGTATGAAATAACCTCGTCCCCGCTCTTCCGATAGCTGAAACACGAAATATAGTTAAAAGAATAGCCTTGAGACTGATGGTCCAAGATGCAAAGATTACATAAATCACAGTATTGTCTTCAACACTCCGAGCACTATTTTCCTTTTCTAATGTGATCCTCTAGTATCACAAGCTATCCCACTTAACAGTATTAAATCCTCGGTTACAATCAAACCCGAACTATATGCTCGGTATCATTACCATACTCCGTAAACACGTATGTCATTACTATAATGGCGGTTTGTATTTCCAACGTCATCCGCTGATTGTTCTCCCAATATTGGAACAAATTAGTACCGCAAATGTGCTGTACAATCAGACATGCGATAGTGTACACAAGTAATTGTAATGGCGATGGCAATGAACGCTGCCGACTGTCGAATAAAATGGAATTGACGAAGACAAAACGTCGAGTATCGATCGCCTACTAGGCAAAAAAGTCACACAATTCAGTTATTACCTTTCAAGAATGAAACAGGAGTCAAAGCGGATAGATAAAAAAGCATACAGCTAGCTCAGTGTACGCTGGTAGAAAGGCTGACACGTTGGACACGTAATCCAAAGGTACCGGGTTCGATCCCTGGTGTCACCAACGTGCGAGAACAATAGGCTATTTTACAACTTTTTTTCTGTGGCATGTCAGAACCTCGCAATAATAACAACATTCGTGAAAAAAATACTTCAATCTCATAAAAGCTCCCCGAGTTTACACTGTATCTCATTTTTGCATTTTCCCAAAAAACGTTCCATACGCTTAGGAACATGTGACGTCAAACGTTCGTACCTTGTATGGGGATATTGAGAATTTTGTTCTGCAGCTATGTTAAAATTTGCGGTTATCGAAATGGTTTCATAAGAAAAGTTACCATAAATTTCATGGGTTATTCAATGGCATTATTAGTTATTAATATTTTCATACTTTGAAAATGAACTTTCCCACCCAACTTTAAAGGCTCATAAAACAAGCTATACGTAAGCCATTGAACTGAAAACTGGGTGGATTTCAACTGTTCTTGGTCCACCGGTAGCTGGGCATCCTCAGATAGTTATAATATAGGTACTTTTTATCCCGACTGGGCTGAAGCACAAAAAAGGAAGAAAAAGAAGATACATATATTCCTATAACCATTCGTGGGTGGTCGCAGCTACCTATGTAGTAAAATAGTTGAAGTCTGTTTAGCCGTTTTGGAGCGATGAAGGTATAAAGAGACATACAAACATATTAAAAAAGTCGGCAAATAGTCCGTTCATTACTTTTATTATATATTGAAGATATTTATTTTTTACAACTTTATAATAGTACTAGAAAATGCCCGAAACTTCGTTCGCGGAGGAGAAAAAGTCATAACCCCGCGTTTTTTCTGCAGCGTAGTCGGGTAAAAAGTATGCTATGACCATTGGGAGATACCCAGCTACCTGTGTACGAAAAATTGTTGAAATGTGTTAAGCCGATTTTGCGTGATGAAGCCACAACGACACATACAAACATACAAAAAAATCCAAATACTCCATAACAATACATTTTTTTAAAATATCTTTAATGTAGACGTGACAATATAGACGTGGTAATGCGATGATTGCCAAGAGATTATAACAAGGTTAGGTTATATTTTATTCTCAGATTTAATCTGCAATTAAACATTAATAGAGCCTTAATTTAGTCGAAAACATGGCGACTACTTAAGTAAAAAGAGCTTACTTAGAAAATAAAAAAGCTTAATGCTTCTCGTAAATAAGAAGGGTTTTTCCGCCTGACAGCACGAACGTCTAATTAGTTTCAGTTTAAAAATTAAATATGCTCAGCAGAGTCAAAGACTTAGTCGCGCCTTAGAGAGTTCACCTTTTAACAAGACGATTTTTTTTAGATCTTCACTTTGAACCAGGTAGGTCTGGCCTCCTGACCTGTAAACTGATTCAGTGGAGGGAGTGCAAACCCACAAACGGGAATGCCATCCACGGTTACTTAGAGTTGGGGTGAGACTCAGTGCGTAAGGTAAAAGAATTGCGGAGGTAGGTTGTTCCGGTTCAACCCCAGTTGGGACGGGGTAGAGAGAGACAAGAGAAATTGGGCGTTGGGGAGATTGCGAGACTGACCGACCCCGCCGGCGGGGTATGAGACGACGAGACGCTTGAATGAATTTTATAAAGAGGACGGAGACCAGTGGCGGCAGCGACGGGAGACCTTTAACTGGCAACGGGACAGTAATAACACAGAGAAAAAATCCGGCCAAGTATGAGTCGGACTCGTGCATCGAGGGTTCCGTACAAAACATACGCTACAAACTGCTGTATCTATGAAAATCCAGTGTTCGCAGAACCCTACTCAAAACAAAATGTTCGCGGTGTTCGATCATTTTATATTGGCTACTGACATAGACAGACTGTTTTATTATTTTTTGTTAAAGCGGCATCAGAAATACATCATCTGTGAAAATTTCCAGTGTCTAACTATCACGGACAGACAGCTGTCTGTCTGTCCGTGATAATGGACAACGGAGTTTAAATAATAGGGTGCCGTTTTAATCTTTGGGTACGGAACCGTAAAAACCGGTCGAGAGTATATCAAACCATGCTTAGTGTAGGGACCCGTAGCCGTTCCTACAAAGAAGTGCGCTACAGATGAAAAAAACACGAATCTGAAAAAGTGCACAAACAAACGAGCTTATCTTTGTCACTTATGTCATTTTGTTGAGAGAGAGAAGAGCAGTTTTTGCGGCAATAACTCAAAAACAGTGTATTCGGTCACGTTGAAAATATTTTTTATTGAAAGTAAAGACTAAAAAAATGCGTGCATAGCATATGCTAGCATAGACGTAATAAACTATACAGGAACGATATCTGGCCTTTGAGAACTGTTATATGATACCAGAGACATCTGCACACGAAGCCTCGGTCGGTCGGTAGATAACGTCCCATTGTCATATCTAAACCGCAAAAGCTGCTCTAGGACGGTACGATAACGAATGTATGCATTATGTCCATAAAAATAAGACCGATTCCATTCACAATTATATTAAATTTATGTTAATCTTTTATGACATAAATGTAACATGTCAAAGCGCAAGGAAAAATAAGATTGCTCTCTCACGTGGTCACACCCGAGCTCGAACCCGAGGGCTTACTCCGAAACTCGAGATTCGATGTTCGTAACGTGCCATCCCTCTCGCTCTCATGTTAAGCTGTATTAGAGTGAGTGGGATGGCGCCATACGAACATCGTTTTTCGGTTTTCGGAGTAGCCCCTCTGGTACCTCTGGATTACGAGTCGAGCATGTCAACCCCTCCACCAGCGAGCAATGTGCTAATTGCCTCTAATTTATTCATCCGCTTTGACCCATGTAACTACTTTTTATTTTTTGAAAGGTATTATAACCTTAGCGCCATCTACCACGTGCCCCCGTGCGAGAGCAATGCCATTCTCTTTACGCTTTGACTTGTATCTATGTCACAATAGATACTAATGTGGTGTTGATTTTCCCACATTAAAAACACAGAAACACTAAAAATTGTGCTTCATAGAAATAATTAAGTTAATCGTGTTATCAAGTATATTAAGTCTATGAACTTATCGTGTCTCCCAATGTCCTTATAATTTTCCTAATATTTGAGATCTCAGTGTAACTTCTACATATATTACGTATTATATGGAAAATTAGTTAAAATAATAATGAAAAATACAATTTTAAAACTAATGTTTGACGTAAAAATGGCGTTCTTGAAATCACCCACTAGGTCTAAGTATAAATTAGTTTTAAAGTTACAGGGCACCACCGAAAATCAGCGTCACGGCTTGCCGTGGCATAAAGCTGAGTGGTGACCCCTTTCAGCGTCGTCAATTCTTTTTTTTTGTTATTTGTATTTGTATATCTTGTATTATGCTGGCGTAGAATAAATATGTTCTCTTTCTTTCTTTCTATATTATTATTATCTTCATTTATTTTCGTTCTTAAGCTAGGTCATCTACGTCTACGCATATAAAAAATAAAATACAAAATAATATATAAACACATTACAAAAAACCTAACCTAGGGTGCCGCCGGCAGCGGGGCAGGTCCCAAGCTACCGGTGGCTGCACAGAGAGGAACCTCCTGACAATGCGCGCCGAGTCCAGGATTACTGCCTTCTGTACCTGACCTTTGATCCAGTCATCCAGCGAGAGTCTCTTAGGTTGTTGGTCGAGACTCTGGGCTATTCTTATAGCACACATTGTACCGATAGTCGTTTCGGTAAACGGTCTTTTGTTTACCGAAACGGCTATTGGTACAATTTTCGTCGAATTAACATCCCACTTGGCGGTAACCTCGTGAGCCAAGTCAAGGTACTTGCTGAGTTTGCCCTTCTTGGCCTTCACTAGGTTCTCGTCATGTAGGATGGTGATGTCGAAGAGCATAGCCCGGTGCTTAGATCGATCTACCCGCACGATATCAAGCTTATTGGCTACAATAGTCCTGTCCCTGATAATAGATCGATCCCAATAGAGCGTCACATATTATTTATTATTAGTATCTTTTTTTCTCTTAACCTAGATACTTGTACTCGGTTTTATATAAGAAACTTATTCCAGTAATATTTTCTTCTGTTTCCGCGATTATTACTCATTTCAATGTTTAAAGTGTTTTAAAGTTTTGTTTCATGTTTTGTATTGCTGTTGGTGCCCCAAATAAATAACAACAACAACAACAATTCTTTATTGCACACAAACAACAGAAACAGTACAATAGAGCCTTAACATAAAATAGGTAAACAATAGGCGGTCTTATCGCTAAAGAGCGATCTCTTCCAGACAACCTTTGTGTAGCGAAAATTACATAAAATAGCTAGAAATATGTAGGTGGTGAGATAAGATGACATATAATACAAAAATAAATAAAAACAAACATACATATCATACATATACATATACTTAACATACATACTACTATGAATATATATATATATATATATACAAAGTAAGAAAGAAAACTATGATACAGTTGACATCAAAGTGATTAAAAAACCAGAAGCAGAATTAAAAATAGAAATTATGGGAGAGATAAATAATGATCCTTTAACTTAGTTTTAAAAATAGGCAATGACTTCGCTTGCCTTAAATCGAGTGGAAGGGAGTTCCACAACACAGAAGCCCGGAATGTAAAAGAATTTGTATAAAACTTTGACTTTGATGACGGAACAGCTAGAAGAAAGTTTTGAGCGGACCTTGCTGATAGACGATAACTAAAACGTTCTTTGAGATAGCGGGGAGTTGCAGGATGAAAGAGTGTATTATCGAGAAGAGAAAGAATGTGAGTGTTACGACGAAGACGGAGAGGGAGCCACTTCAGTTGTGAATGGAAACTAGACACATGATCATACTTGCGTAACCCAAATATAAACCTAATATATATGTCTTGAAATCGCTCAAGTTTGTTAAGTTGCTCCTCCGAAAGATCTAGATAGGCAGCATCAGCGTAGTCAAAAATGGGAAGGAGTAGTGTTTGAGCAAGCGCAATTTTAGTGGCGATAGGAAGAAAATTACGAAGCCTTCTCAGTGAACCCACTGCGGCGAACACCCTCCTGTTAACCTCATTCAGCTGCGGCACCCAGGAAAGAGTGCGATCCAAGATTATACCTAAATTCTTTACAGAGTGAGAAAAAGGAATTTGAACACCATTAAATACAATTCTTGGGAGGCCAGCAAAGTCAACTTTAGAGATCATCTTTGATCTGCCAATGATGATAACTTGCGTCTTCGTAGGATTAACTTTCAGGCCATAGCTACTAGTCCACTCCGAAATTCGAGTCTGCTCCATGTCATAATTTGCCATGGTTACGAGTATGACCGACGGGATATCGCCGAGTACTCCCTGATAATATATTTGGAGATCGTCAGCATAAATACTTAAGTAAAAAAATATAAATAAAGATATTTTACTTACTACGTTAAAATAAGTGAAACAGAGTATTTGCAGGTCACGGAGTATTTTTTTTTTTATTTTTGTATGTATATATGTCTTTTTGCGGCCTCATTACGCCAAGACGGCTTACGGTTATATGAACATTTTTTGGTATGGATACTTTTTATCTGAATGATTTTTTTCTCCTCCGCCAACGAAGGATATATCTTCTATAATTTATAAAACTAAACTTTGCATCTCGATGGCTTACGTCTAACATAACTGACTGCATCACCATCAATTAACTAAGTATAGTTAGCAAAAAATATTCCTGGCAAAGACAATACAATATTTCACGCGCTTCGAAATTCCGACAAAGTATTGTGTCCGAAACAATGAAATTAAACACGGTTTTCATCCATCGAATATCTCGTCTATCTCGGTGATTTTCAAATAAAATGATGGCTGAAAAAAAAATTGGATGCGAAAAATTAATTTCGTTTCAATATGTGTGCAAAAACATTCTTTATATTTGTAACAAAATCCGAACGCGAATCAGGCACATATATTTTGTTATTGTTAATCAACAGCAATATTTTTATACAGTTTATCATCAATAGTTTTTCAATTTGTTACAACTTGTTTGCACGACAGTTTACTGAAACATTTAGAGGCTAATTTTTTTTGACATGCAATATTGGAATACTAGCTTCTGCCCGCGACTTCTTCCACCTTAAATTCATTTATCGCGGATAAGGGTATTTTTCCGGGATGAAAAGTAGCCTGCGTCATTCCCCTAGACTCAAACTATCTCCATACCAAATTTCATTCCAATCAGTTCAGCGGTTTAAGCGCGAAGAGGTAAAAGAGGGATAGACAGACACACTTTCACATTTATAATATGATTAACACGGAAAGTTTTTGAGCGCTAATATATTTTTATTAAGTTATTTTATTATGATAGTCAAAATTCGTTTCAATTTGTTTGAAAAAAAAAACTAGCGACCTATATCTATTTTTCAGAGCTTATTACATAATTTGGTTCTTATAACAAAACAAATGTTTTATACTAAAAGAAATAAATATCCGGGACATTCTTAAACAATTCGACCTAGTCCCAAATTAAGCAAAGCTTGTACTATGGGTACCAACAGTCTTCGAAACTGGCGGTCCCTGGTTCGAATCCCGGCCAGGGCAAGTGTAATAAGCGAATAAGTATATGTTACTGGTTCTTTTGGATGTTTTCTATGTATTTAAGTATTATAATTTATTTATATACATAAATATGTATACCGTCACCTAGGACCCATATTACAAGCTATCCTTACTATTCCCAGATACTACCTCGATTTGTTGTTCCTTCAATACTTTTTAATCTAAGTATTTTACCTATTTTTTCGAGTCTTACTTTCCCGAATCCCAGCATTTTCCGAGTAGACAGCCGTTCACCGCTCCCATGCTCCAGTCACTTTGTCATTGCGGCAAACTCAAAAATATTCGCTTCACAGTCATTGAATTAAAACTTCCCAAACTTATTCACCGTTCAAACGAGATTGGGGCTTGCATTCGAGTTAAAAAATGCTTCGCGCTTAAGGGAAAAGTCTGGAAGTGGCGTTAAAACTTCCTGTGGTTTGAAGTAAATTATCTCAAGATTGAACCCTGCGAGTGGAGTTCCGAAGTCCCGAAAACTGTCCTGTTTGTATAGAATGACATATCTAACTCGGACGTCCTTGGCTCTTAGGATCTTTTGTATGGAGCAGGAAACTCTGGATTGGTCGAGGGAAAAATTACCCTTAAAGGTTTCTTGGACGAATATGCTAACGACCGAAGCGTAATGAGACGTGGCTCGATCGATTGTTGGCTGGATGTAAATAATACGGTACTTATATAATGTATTTGGAAAATCACTGTCCATCAGTATATAATATTACTGAAAGTTCACTTTATAATTTTCACTTCTCCTGCTAAGTACGTCATATTATTAGCTTCGCGAAGCGAGACTAAAATAGTACATTTAGCCCCTAGGGTTTAAAAGAAAGCCATATAATCCCCTACAAATTTCTATGACACCTGAAAAAAAAAATCTTGCGGCCAGCTACATACTCCTTACGAATAATTAAAAACAAACAAACAAACCAACCTGATCAGATTGGCCAAACTTTCTGATGGAATAGCTTAAACTGTACTTTTAGTTTTTTATGAAATATTCAATTTTAATAATATTTTCTTCTGTTTCCGCGATTATTACTCATTGAAATAAACAAAAATGGCGAAGTGAAAATCCGAGTGTTTAACACGTGGCTAAAAGCCATTATGACACTCAGATATATTTGTCCTTGCTCACTTCGTGAGCTTGTCCAAATAATCAGTTCATGTCATAATTGCTTATTTTAGCCCCTTGTCAAACAATCTACTATTCTATGACGAGGCCACTCTGGAAGCTATACCCGATAAAATAAGGAGTAAATCAACTAAGAAGTAGTCAAATTCGAAGCTGCACTTGACTACATACAGATCATTGGATCGGTCGAAAAACTGCTGTATTTAATATATTTTTCTAAATAAGTAAGTAAAGAATGTAGAAACGTATTTTAGCTCGCAATGACACAATAATCGATTTAGCGTAGTTATACAGATACTTTAGGATGAATCAACTTTTTTGTAACCTAATTATCTACACACGCAGTAGCGTGTCCAACCTAATTCAAAGAAAAAAACTGGCGACGCCGCAGCCGCATGTAATATCACACAAACCATTTCGAAATACTTTTGACCCCTTCACAACTCAAAACCTATTCAATTTTTTTTTATGGCATAGGGGGCAAACGAGCAGACGGGTCGCCTGATGGTAAGCGATCACCTTTGCCCATAGACACTTGCATCACTAGAGGAGTCACAAGTGTGTTGCCGGCCTTTCAGGTGGGAGTACGCTCTTTTCTTGAAGGTTTGAAGATCGCATCGGTCCGGAAATACTGCATGCGGCAATTTATTCCACAGTTCAGTCGTGCGAGACAGGAAATTTCTAGAAAAACGTACAGTTGTGGACTGCCAACCATCTAAGTGGTGAGGATGGAAATATTGTCGCGTAGGACGATGGCGGAAAGATGCAGCTGGGATCAACCCGAACAATTCCTCGGAACACTCCCCGTTATACAAGCGATAAAAAATGCAGAGCGAGGCTACATCTCTACGCAGTGTCAAGGAGTCAAGCTGATCTGAAATACGCTGGCAATCGACGATACGAGTCGCTCTCCGTTGATTGCGGTCTAGAGGGAGAAGCTGGTACTGTGGAGCCCCAGCCCACAGATGAGAACAATATTCCATGTACGGGCGGACCTGTGCCTTGTAAAGCTGTACAACATAGGTACATGAAATATGTTACATTTATTAAAACCCCTTAGCGTGTCTAGTATCCAAAATTAGATAAATGAAGCTCATACAGTTATTGCTATATTAACGTTTAAGACCGGCATTATTATGACTGACTGACTCACTCACTGAATGACTTATAGATCAAATACCTAACCCACTTCCAGATAATTTAGCAACTTCGAATTTGGCATGGGATTGGATAATTGTGTGTGGTACCATTTATAGAAAAGCTATAAGTATTGGTCTGGATACAAGATTCGGCCAAGTTCGCAGAAAAATATTTTTACCAAAATAGTAATCTTAAGTATTTGGTACCGAGTACCGACCAAAAAACCCACCAAAAGATATATTCATATATAAACACATAGGAATGCATTTTAAGTCATAACTTGGCAGTGTTCTATTCAGTTTGTCAAAATATCAATCTGTTGAATATTTAAGGAAACTGCCAAGTTAGGACTCTTGTGCATTAAGTGGCAATAAATTGGTTTTACTGTTAACAATCTAGTACCAGAATTGGGACTTTTTGAGATATCACTACTTTTGGTGAAACATGGGAATTGGGCTTGAAGTACTGATCTTTGATCGAAAACGCAAACTTTCCTTTGCAATTTACAACTGCGTAAGTCGAGACTAAAGCGCCAAATTTGTACGCTATACCTTTTTCTAAATAGTCGACTCAATCTGGAAAAAAACTCGCAAAAGTCACAGGTTAAAACAAGTTTGCAATAAAATAGTCACGCATGAGTACCTCGGCTCTGCTGAAAAAGGTCGAACTGCGACCTGGCGACCACGTCAAAGTTATAAATTTTCAGTTACGATGTTCTAACTTAAAAGCGGCGAGAACGTTCCGCGTGACGTTACAGGGTTTCAGAAAGTTTAATGGTTTTTAGTGCACTTGCATCCGAAAATAATATCGTTTAATTTTTATCTTAAGTAACGTTTTCGTAGGTGTTCTGTATTATGTGGGTATTTTAAGGTAGGTACTAAGTTTCCCATGCGGCCTCATTCGCGTAGAGGGAATGTACTATGCCCTTTATTTAAATCTGTGGCACTGATCATTTTTTCAGGACTGATGTCCTGAAAATGATGACCCATATCAGTCGGTGAAATCAGAGTCAATGTTCGTTGTTGCATGAGAGAAACACAAATCCACTAATCTATAAACTAACTAACAATGAAACAAACACAATATGCATGGATTTAATTTTTTATTTTATAAAAGCTCTAGATATAACCAAGCATTTAAAACTATAGATATAACCAAGATATAAGCCATTAAACACTTAATTCATCTCTTTCTAGCAAAACAGAATTTAATATGGAGTTTATATGGCTGGAGTGTACTATGACGTAAAATTACAAGTCGGACCTCTCTGTCAAATCACTGTCTAATTAGTTGTTTAAAATGCCTATACCATGCGTATTTCTTGGCCGGTTTTAATTTAAATATCACTTTTTGTAATCGGTTTTACGGTATTTTGATATTTTGTTAAGAAAAGCGATAAAAAAAATTAATGAATGTACCTTATTTCGAATTTAAGGTGTAGGTCCTTTCTGGACAGGATGCTTAGTGATAAAGACAAAGTGCTAGAAGTCGTGATGTAATCTTTTTTTAAATGAACATAGATTGACCGCATAAAATCACTTGTCCGGTAGGCGTAGACTTTCTACTTCATTTGTTAAAGAAAAGACCCTCCTGTACAGAATTCATTTATTTAATACCACATTCAATACTGTTTATCGTTATTTATAGGATACTTTTGACCCGACTACGCTGAAGAAAAAATAGGGTCAATGATGATTTTGTCCTCTGTTGCGCTGACGTAGTTGAAGAAGGTGCCTTTCTAGTTTACGATAAAATTAATGATCATATTAAAACCGTCTCAAATTTTTAAGCAAGTGCCGTGAAGTACCAAGCTACCACAGTTGTCAATTCAAAACCATTCGGTGGCTTCTCTTTGAGTTAAACGACTGCAAGTCGGAACGTGTTGTACAGCACATCGTGTCTTTGTGGCGCCACGTTTTTGCCCAACTTCATTACAAGTTCCATTTGAGATGTCTAAGACCGGTAAAGGGAGTAGATAGAAATATGTTTTATAAGACGTACGTATGCGGCTATATTTTATTTCATTAAATGACCACGTATATTTACGTGTTTGTTTTGTTTACCTTTGGTTTTGTGAATATTATGTGGTTTATTATTTTTAAACGACTGCGTCAAAAGGAGGGCTATGATTTTTGCCACCGAATGTATACGGTAAGAGTACCAAACCTACCTTGTTTTTTGACCATGCATGAATCTCATTATTATGTCTATACAATCAAATTACGTACTGAAACGTCTCAAGTCTCTAAAGAAGTACCTTCACGAAGTATCACGCTACCACAGTTTGTCAATTCCAAACCATTCGGTGCCTTCTCTTTGAGTCAAACGACTGCATGTCGGTACGCGTTAGTACATCGTGTCTTTGTGGCGTACGTTTGTGCCCAACTTCATTACGAATTGAATTACAATTTCCATTTGAGGAGTCTAAGACCGGCAAAGCGACTAGATAGAAATGTGTAATTTGTTTTACAAGACATGCGTATGTGGCTATATTTTATTCTATTAAATGACCACGTGTATTTTTTGTTTACATTCGGTTTTGTGGACAGCTCACAACGTGATCCGAAAGATATTGTACCAAAAGGTAGAGGAGAAAAAAGGTACCTTTTTATTAACTCTGTTTTTATGACTATCTTTATCATCATAATCATTTTAGGCTGGATAGAGGTGACCTGCTGCAGCGCGTCCCCGCAACCCTCGCGAGTACCCCTGACGCTGTGCTTGCCGGAACGCGGTCTCCACTCGAGAACCTTTATGCCCCAATCGGTTCTTCGAACTATGTGCCCTACTCATTTCCACTTTCATCTTCATTTCTGATTCGATCACGTACATAGATCTCGAGCATAGCCCTTTCCAATATGACTATGAATCGAATTATTATCCTTGTTTTTATGACTTTGTATAAATCTAATTATTATGTACATAATTGATGGATTGCGTTACTTTGCGGAATTATATATTAAACTAGCAGATGCCTGCAACTTCGTTCGCGGAGGAGAAAAAGTCATAACCCGTCGTTTTTTCTTCAGCGTAGTCGGGTAAAAATTATCCTATAACCATCTGGAGATACCCAGCTACCTGCGTACCAAAAATTGTGGAAATCTGTTTAGCCGATTTTGAGTGATGAAGCCACAACGGCACATACAAACACACATAAAATCCAAAAAAAAAAATAACTATAATAGTATAGATTAAAAGATTTTAGTTCTAACACTATAATCCATTAATCTTGTATGTACATAGAATAAAATTACTAACTAAAACGTCTCAAGTCTCTAAGCAAGTGCCTTTGGGGCGCCACGTATGTGCCCAACTTGATTACGAATTGAATTACAATTTCCATTTTGTGTCCTATTTATCTATACCCTAGGACACTATAGAACTATGTCAAAGTGACATCTTATATGTAATAAGTATGATTTTATTTAACGTCATTCCGACATAGTAGTGGCCTAGGGTTCCAATTGGTTGATATTTTTGTGGCATGTCAGATTACTTGGTAGAATTCCCTAACTTTTTAAAAATAATTAGTAATCCCATTAAGGGGATGCATCGAAAATTTAAGCTATTTTGTAGCGCAGTTTTTGTCAAATCTAGTATATATATCAGGCTGGTTTTCAAATATGTGTTTCTTGACTGTATATAACCTATTCAGTGATTAACGCGTAAACATGTTTAATGAAAATTTCCTCGATGGAAAAGTTATCCGAAAACGCGTCTTCATTTCCCGTTTTTTGTCTAGTTTATACAAACGACAGATTAATAAACGGCTAAATTATGTTAAAATGTCATTCTTCCCTTTATCTTTTAAGTGATTAACTTAACTGTTAACAAAACTAATAATATCTTGGATTTCATGGTATTTTTACATCTGGCGCTTACGCCGAAACCCCTAAGCATGCAGTGTATTAGTTTTCTCTTTCTTTGATGCGCGCGAGCAATAAATGCGTCCCTTATTACCAGAGGTCGGACAAATGGGCGTCATTGCTCGCAGTAACATGGACATGACTCAAAAGTTTGATTGATTGATCGATGAATTAAATTAATTATTGATGATATAATGATAATTGATAAGATTTCAATGGTATACTAAAATCAAGATACTATACCTTCTTTGATTTCCTTTTAGCAAAACAGAACAATAAATTTTTTGACATTGACTTTACTATTCTGACATTCATTCCTATTAATGTTATATACATTATATTTATCTTGTGATTCATTCATAAGCTCTATATCACCAAAAATATAAAACCATAAAAAAAGGTATAGCAAATTTTTTACTGTCGCAAATTGAATATCATCAATTTACCAGCGAGCTCATGGCGAAAATTGAAGTAAATAGAATACGACGAGGAAATGGTACATCAAAATTATGTTTTATTTATTATGGCTTATCTTAAACAATTTGAATGAAAATTAAATTATATTTTCTCTTATATATAGGCAACGAAGAAACATGCTTCTGCCGCTGTTATTTCAATTTTAAAGAAATCCCGCACGTAATAGAGATTTTGCAATCTAATTCAAATCCTATTAAATTTTCATTAAGTAAAATACGATGTATAATATCAATAATATGGAAAGCATTCAAGGTGAAATAGGAATCAGTTTACAAGAAAAAATGAAAGCAGTACTTAAAAGAAATCCAGATTTTGTAACTGTCATTCAAAATATAGGATTGCAAATCCTAATGTCATGAAAGTATTCCTATTAAATTATTGAAGTTTGCTCCGTTAATTTCAGTAGATTGCGAACGCAGTTTTTCAGCTCATAAGTATATTTTGGATGTAAAAAGGAATAAACGTACCACGGAAAATTTGAAAAAACGACTGTTTATTTACTTTAATAAATCTACACAATAAGAAATCTGTGTTTTTATTTACAACGTATACAAATAAAATTACAGGTAAGAAATTAATCAATCAATCTTTTGAGTCATGTCCATGTTATTGCGAGCAATGACGCCTATTTGTCCGACCTCTGCTTATTACAAATCACGCTTAGTGGCTGGCTCCGCGTTTGGGGCGTGATTTACGAATGACAAAGTAGCCCCTTAAAATCTAAAGGAGCTTTGACAAAATGTCAATGAAAGTTCTGCGGAAGGGTCTATATTGACTGCCAAACACCGGAATGTGTCCGAATTATCGTCAAGGGGCTCCCATATGCGAATGACCTTCGATCCGTAGCTTTTCACTTTTCTGTTTTGTATATGTGTTGACTACCGTTCTTACCAATATACTGTTTCAGTTTACCTTTACGGGTCACCGAAACCAAGATAAACGTCATAAAAATTTGTTTTTTTTGTCAAAAATATCAGTTTTTGCTACTTTTATTCAAAATTATAGAACCTATTGAAAAACCAGGTGACACTTTTAAAGTGAACATCATTACTCACTTATTGGCTTTAGGCCGATGTCTAACCGTCGCTTGACGAGGGAGCCTATACCAATTTAAGATAGAAAAAGGACTTTACGAATCTTTTCTTTTTCTTTTAATTTATTAGGTATTATAACATTCCAGTTGCCAAAAATATAAGCCGAATACCAAGCTACAATAAATCTATATATAATAAATAAATAATAATAATAATAATAAAGCCTTTTTATTTCCCATAAACCTACTTTACAATATTACTCTAATTTCTATTTCCTAATGTTAGTAGATGACTCTAGTGTTAGTACAATATTGCAATTTATCCTTAAATTATTTAGTTATTATTTAATATTATTTACAGGAATCCCTTATTTAGGGTATAGGCCTCCCCCAATTTCTTCCATTTCTTCCTATCCTGCGCTGTCCTCATCCATTTCTTTCCTGCAACTGTTACTATATCATCCACCCATCGTTTTTGTGGCCTTCCTGCTTTCCTTTTTCCATTTGGACTGGTCCATTTCGTACACTTGAGAGTCCACCTTTCGTCTGTATATCTCGCTACATGGCCGGCCCAATTCCATTTTAAATTGAATGCGTGATGTAAAGCGTCTGTTAGTTTGGTCTTTCTTCTGATTTCTTGACTTCTTACTTTATCAATCTTTCTTATGCTCAAGATGCTTCTTTCCATTGCCCTTTGGCAAGTTGCTATTTTATTTTTTAAGTTTTTTGTAAAGGTCCAAGTCTGGGAGCCGTAGGTCAAGCACGGTAAAATGCACGTATCCATGACAGTCTTTTTAAGATTCAGCTCGTATTTGCCTTTTAGTATTTCCTTATGTGCCCAGTATCTGTTCCAACTAGATGTAATTCTTCGGTTAACCTCGTCTTCGTTATTAGTTTTGCAAAAGGATACTTGTTTTCCTAGATAAATATACTGCTCTACATATTCCAGTTCTTCGCCGTGTAGCGTGATTTTCCCTTTTGCGCCATTAGTCATTACTTTCGTTTTGCTAAGGTTCATATGTAAGCCAACCTGTTTACTCTCTATATTAAGCTGTTGTATCATATTTTCTAGCTTCTGGTGGGTTTCTGCGAATACAGCGATGTCATCTGCAAATCTGAGATGGCTGAGACGTGAGTTGTTGACATGAATGCCCTTAGATGTCCAATTCATGTTGTTAAATATAGACTGCAGGACCGATATAAATAATTTCGGAGATAGTGGGTCCCCCTGCCTGACGCCTCTGCCTATTTTGATCGCTTCGCCTCGAGTTTCTAATTTGACTCTGCTCACGTTGTTCAGATAAATATTTTTTAGTGTTCTCGTGATTGTGGGGTTTATATCGCAGTTGTCAAGAGTTTTCCAAATAGAGTCGTGATAGAGACTATCGAATGCTTTTTTGTAGTCGATGAAGCCAATATAGAGAGTTTTATTGAATTCTGTGTACTTTTCTACGACTTGTTCGAGCGTGTGGATGTGATCCATAGTCGAAAAACCTGAACGAAAGCCCGCTTGCTCTATCGATTGCATTTTGTCTATTTGGGAGCCGATTTTATCGTATATAATAGAAGTGAAAAGTTTATACACGCTTGAAAGTAGGCTTATCGGACGGTAATTGGCGATATCGAGCGGATCTCCTTTTTTATACAGCAGTATAATGTCGGACTCATGCCATTGTTTGGGTATTTTTCCAGTACTTAGAACCTTGTTAAATATGCGTGTCAGCGGCTCGGCAAGTAGTTTTGCTCCCGTTATAAGGGCCTCATTTTTTATGCCGTCAGGACCAGAGCTCTTCTCTCGCTTCAGTTTCTTGATGTTCTTTAAGATTTCTGCTTCTTTTATAATATTTATAGTGGTAGTATTTGTGTCCGACAGGTTAGTTTCGGTGGAAAGTGACGAGTATTGGAGCGGGTTGGCATATAGATCTTTGTAAAAGTTCGTAGCGCAAGATATTAAGTCTCTTCTTGATTTTGTTTCGTTTCTTCCATCTTTTAAGCTCTTGATCCAGTCAGTATGGGTGCTCAATTGTTTGAACGCTCTTTTAGCACTTCTATAGTTTGTTAAACTTGCCTCTATTGTTTTTTTTTCTATGTTTCTTGTAGTCTTTTCTAATTGATTTGTTAGTTGTTTTAAATAGATTTGATAGTTCTTTTTTCTCTTCTTTCGATTTATTTTTGGTTTTTATAAGTTCGGTTCGTCTTTGTATTAGGAGTTTCGTCGAATCGCTTAAAAAATAGCTATTGTGTTCTTTGTTCTTGTTTTCTGGATCCTGTTTTAGACTGTTTTTCAGGCAGATTTCGAATTTATCGTAAGTTACTTGTATGTCCTCTTTTTCGGTGTATGATAGATCAGTGACATTATTTTCCAAGTTCGAAAGGTATTTTTTTATTTCTATGTCCTCTATGAACTCGACTTTATTATGTCCAATTTCCCAAGAAATATCACAAATATAGAAGTCTTAAATAATGTAGAGTTCCCGTCCGATCACCGTATAGTAAGAGCTACACTTCTTCTAAAAAAACACAAAAAAAAAAGAACAGAAAAAACTTCGAAAACTCGATGAACACACTGAAAATCTATATATTTATATATATACATATATATATATATATATATATTACGTGGTTTGCATCAATTGGAATAATTTTATATCAATTTAAAAACAGTGAAATTTACCAAAAAATTCTGGGTAGCCCCATTAATGCATTTTTCTCTGAAATTGTTTACTTTCAGAATTGTTACAAAACAAACCTAACCTAATCTCATGCGTTCTACAGGTGACCTTTTCAAAGATCCTGAAAATTTTATTTTAGATTTATGAAAAACGATTTTATAACTCATTATATTATGACTCTATACTTATGAGTAACAAAGGGATCCAGAGGAACAAATGTTTTAACAACAAATTTTGTCCTTGAGTAAAGTTTTCACTCATCCCTTTTGATTTTTCACCCTACAATTACTAGTAACTCATAAGCTTCGTAGTAACTGTCTTTAAATTGTCACGAAACCACTTATTGCCACGTGGATTGGTAAATTCTATAGTCATTGACATGAATATGGAAGGCATTGGTAACAAACACTGAGCTAAATAGGTAATTAGGAGCCTTGTTTCAATAATACAAAGTTACTGTGATTAATATTTGACGGCTATAGTTGTCAGGTTGTTTGTGCTAAATTGCTTTCAGACAAACATCAAACGTTAATTGCACGAACAAACATATATAAGGTAATTTTGCGTTGATATACATATTAACTACGTTATTATATTAAACTAGAAGTTCGTGAAGGAAAAAATAACGCATAACTCTCTTTTTTGCCTCATCGTAGTCAGGTAAAAAGTATCAAATAATAATTTATGAATATTCCACGGAGAAAACATAGTTATTAAAAAAAAATTGCGGATTTTTTTAAATACTAATCCAACTAGTCCCACGCTAAGTGCCCTGTGGGCCAGCTGTTCGCAGCGCGCGCTCGGCTCCCTTCGAGTCCAGTACAACAACGCTTTCAAGGCGCTGTTGAGGCTGCCACGGTTCTGCAGCGCGTCAATCATGTTTCCGAAGCACGAGTTGACAGTTTTAGTGCTGTTTTACGTAAAAAGATGGCGTCATTGTTATCTAGAATACGTGGCAGAACTAACAGCCTTCTGATGACAATAGCCGTAAGAATCGAGTGCACTATAATTCAACACTTAGTTAATAATACCATGTCCCTTAGTTAAATATGTATACCAACATAGTTATAAGCAAATACTAACAAACTGTGGATCCTATGTTGTCCGAATAAATACATTTATTATTATACACTTATTTATTTTCAATCTCAGGTAGGTTTTTTACAATATATATATATATAAAGTAAAATACAAAAAGCAAATACAAAATATAAACACATTATAAAAAACCGAACCTAAGGTGCCGCCGGCAGCGGGGCAGGACTGAAGCTACCGGTGGTTAGGGCTGCACAGAGAGGAACCTCCTGACAATGCGGGCCGTGTCCAGGATTACCGCCTTCTATATCTGACCCTTGATCCAGCCATCTAGCGAGAGTCTCTTAAGATGTTCGTCGAGCCTCTTCGCTATAAGACCGTTTACCGAAACGACTATCGGCACAATGATCGTCGAATCAACATCCCACATGGCGGTCACCTCGTGAGCCAAGTCAAGGTACTGAGTTTGTCCGTCTCGGCCTTCACGAGGTTCTCGTCATGTCGGATGGTAATGTTGACGAGCATTACCCGGCGCTAAGATCAATCTACCAGCACGATATCAGGCTTATTGGCTACAATAGTCCTGTCCGTCATGATAGATCGATCCCAATATAGCGTGGCATATTATTTATTATTAGTATCTTTTTTTCGAGGCATCGGTACATACTTATAGTATGGCACCTCAGACCTCACAAGACCGTATTTAACAGCAAGTTGCTGGTGCATAATCCTGGCTACTTGGTTATGTCTGTGCAAGTACTCGCCGTTAGCAATATGAGAATAACCGGACATGATATGCCTGAGTGACTCTCCGGGACGGCGGCATGCCCGACAATATGATAACTTCGTCCGCAATCGCACAGGCAAAACCTTAGGTTTCCCCAAAGAGATCCCCGAAACGTAGCCATTTCACCGACGCGAGCAGATCTAGATCGGGCCCTGTAAGGGCCTTGTAGAACCGTCCGTGTAGCTCCTTACTCTTCCATACGTCTTTGCGGCCTACGGTGCTAAGCTCTGTTGGTCTGTGCCAGTTCTCGTTTGCCAAGGATAGAGGGGTGAGGCCTTTGTCTACTGCCACTACATCGCGATGTATCCCACACTCGTTGTTTAGGAAATACTCCCTGAGACTGCACATCTCGCGATTATGGAGGTCCTTGGCGTTTAAAAAGCCACGGCCCCCAAACTTACGCGGGATGGACAGTCTCATAACGAACGAGCGTGGGTGTAGCATGCGGTCTGTAGTGAGCAACAGACTGGTCCCTCCTATCCAGGGCGTCCAGCTCAGTTTGGGTCCACCTTATGCCAAAGGAGTAAGTGAGAAGGGGCATCACCCAAGCGTTGGAGGCGCGCGCCTTGATGCCACCCGACAAAAGACTGTTAAGTACTTTTGTCAGGCGACAGAAAAAGCACTCCTTCACTGCGTGCCTAATGTTCCCATCCGCAATACTCAATGCCTGTGACATACCAAGGTATTTGTAGTTTTCAGTTTCGGAGAGAAATCTAAGAGACATTGTCTCGGAATGCTCTAAATTCGTGGAATTTACAACTTTCCCCCGCTGAACATGCACGACCGCACACTTGTCTACACCAAACTCCATTTTGATGGCGCTACTGAAAGTATCTGTGACTTTCAGTAGCTCCACCAGTTCCGGTCGTTTTGGTACAAACAGCCTGAGGTCGCCCATGAACATCAGATGAGAAATGATCTCACCCCCTCTCCGAAGCCGGCAACCTAGTCCTGAATCCTTCAGCAGAGTGCTGAGTGGATTCAGGGCTAGGCAGAACCACAGTGGACTCAAACTGTCGCCCTGAAAAATACCCCTCTTGATCCTTATAAAGTCCTGCGGAGCAGGGCGGGCGTCTCGGCCGCCTGGTTAACGAAGGACTGTGGTCCACTGTCTCATACATGCGCCTAAGAAGGATCCTAGAGCTGTATCGACTTTATACAGCTCCAAAATCCTCTCGAGCCATGAATGAGGCACCGAATCATAGGCCCTCTTGTAGTCAATCCAAGCGGTAGAGAAACCCCCTGTTCCGCCGAACTTGTTGTTGTTGGTCGTGTCAATGAGGAGGAGATCCTTAGTACCACGGGAACCAACCATCCATTTTGAGAGAAGGCCAAAACGTTGTTCGCAACAATGTGCGTGTTAATTTTTGCTCTCAAAATAGATGTAAGGAGCTTGTACAGCGTAGGCAAGCACGTGATGGGTCGGTAGTTTTTAGCTTCCGTGGTACTACCGGACTTGTAGAGCAAGAAGGTAACACCAGTTGTTAAGAAAGATGGCAGGGAACCAAGCTCGAGGGCTTGTTGGAATTGTGTTGCCAGTCGTTCGTGTGAGCATCGAAACCACTTAACCCAGAAGTTGGGCAATCTGTCCGGCCCAGGACTTTTCCAGTTCTGAGTCGTACGAGCCGCACAACTCACGTCATCGGGGCTGATAGTAACAGCCCCCATGGCTTCGATGGGCTCACACTCGCACTCGACAACAGTCATCCACTCGCCCTCTGTGTGATCGACTGGCATTAAAATTATTAAGCTCAATAAGGCTTGTGTTACGAGTACTAGACGACGATATATTTCATAAATATATTTAATTACTACAAGGCGCCCGCAGCTTCGTTCGCCGAGGAGAAAAAGTCATAACCCCTCTTTTTTTCTTTAGCATAGTTGGGTAGAAAGTATCTTATAGTCATCTGGAGGTACCCAGCTACCCATGTACCAAAAATAGTTGAAATCCGTTTAGCCGATTTAGCGTGATGAAGCCACAACAACACATACAAACATTTCATTTTTATAACTTTATAATAGAATAGATATATATGGAAAATATCCAAGACTCAGGAACAAATATTTATGCTTAACACACTAATATTACTTCATATGTGTTACTTTACTTTGTTTGTTTTTATTTTTTATGTACAATAAAGTGTTTACAATACAATACAATATTTTGCTGTTCTCGGGATTTGAACCCAGGACCTTTCAGCTTTGCAAGCAAGTTAATGAGGTAATGATCTTTATTCTGTAAGTAGGCCACAAGGGCACATTTCGGAGTGTGCCAACCGGAAGTTCCCAAGAGGAGTCCACTGTTTATGTTTAGCCCATAACCCGTTTAGCCGTTTTGATATGACGGAGCTGCTAAAGTCCTTAATATAAGTGACCTTAAAATTGCTTGTTGCAGTGATTGAATTTTATAAATATTTAATTTTTACAACTTCATATATGAAGATTATTATGATATCTATATTGTAATATAGATATCATAAATATTACTTTTTTAGGGTTCCGTACCAAAAAGGTAAAAGAGGAACCCTTATGGTACGACTCTGTCTGTCTGTCCGACTATTAGAGCGCCTTATTTCAAAAACTTATTACGCTATCTATTTGTTTGGCATATTTATAAACATAGTCGGCCCACATGTATTGCAAAGAAAATATTTAAAAATATATTGTTATTTTCTAAACGATGAATATGAGGGGGGGCAAAAATTTATAGTCTAGCTACTGGGTCAAGTAGGGTATCATATGAAAGGCTTGACCTGCACATTTTTTAAGATTTTTTTTATTGTGATTAAATAGATTAGAGACAATTTGTATAAATAAACATAAATATTACACGAAAATTATAACCATGTCTCTAACTAGCTATTTTTTTATTAATTTTCAAAAAACCTATTTGATATTTCTAATTAGATGTTCCCGACATAGGTTCAATTGAAATAATGACAAATACGAATATACATTAGCGAGTAAGTCTTGAAATAATTAAACGTTTAGTTAACTTTATAAATAGCTTGAAGAGTGGTGAGACCGGATGAAGCTTTGATCTACACAATCCAATTACGACATGCCAGTGAACACCTAATTTATAAGCGGTAATGAGACCACTGGCGCCCCGTGCGCAGAAGGACACATGTGACGTCGCTTTAGTGTTGACGTACGTCCTTTGTAAAGTACCTTTTGAGTATAGTTTCCCAAACAAATATGACCTATCACGCAGGCTGTTTATTTAGAGGGGTTAAATTGTCAGCAAGGGTGTGAAAGGTTGGGCAACGCTTTCTAATACGCTTAGAAGGATTCTTTAGAGAAAACTCCAATTAACACAGTAGGGGAGCAGATTTTTTTCGTTTCCGAAATGACTCCCCATAGGTAAAGTTGTTCGTATTGACAATGACCAAATGAAAGGAAATAAAATAATCACGGTGTATACATATTATTAGACGTGATTAAACATACCTATCTGATGTAGGTATTGAGTGTTTATAATTTGAAAATGTTGCGAGACAAAATATTAACCTCAAATTCAGTCGGATAAATTGTTTTGAAATTTCTTCTTAGAAATAAAGGAAGAACATTATCACAAATCTTCCCTTTGTAGCATATTTTCCTTGTGAAACAAAAGATAAATTGGCAATTTTGTGAAATCGAATACCAACTCTCTACAACAGCTACAAATCATCCGCGACGAGAAAATATGAAAAAATCCAAAATTTGCGCCCAAAAAACTGAACTTTGGTCATAAATGTCAGCGTTAAACCTCGAAATGGGTGAATGGTACTTAAAATGGCGACTGTAAGTAGTAATAACGTTGTATAGTATTTTTTTGTAAGTAACTATATCGAAAATTTACTGCATAAAAGAAAACGATATCGTATAAAAGGCAGACTTAATATCATAGGGTATTCTGCTCTACCCGTCAAGCTTGTGGTAAATTACATCAAGTTTGGAGCGAACAAAGTGAATTGTATGTAAAAATAAAGAAAAAATCGGTCAAGAGCATGTCGGATCATGCTCAATGTAGGGTTCCGCAGCCGTTTATACAAAAAAATACACTACAAATTAAAAAAAATACGATATGAAAAAAAAAACACTAACAAAAGAGCGTATTTCGCCAGCACTTACGTCCTTTTACTGAGAAGCACAGTTTTTTGGCAATAACTTAAAATCGGTATGTCCGATCATGTTGAAAACTATTTTCGTTGGAAGTATAGTGTTTTAGAAGAAGTGTCGAATGATGTGGCACACATTGATATTTGCTGTTTTTTTTTTTAGTTTTGGTTACATGTATGGAGTACCCCCCCTAGAAATATATATATTTTTATTTAACTATCAAACTAAGTAGCGGCTCATACAAAACACCTGTGTTCCAAATTTCATCAATATACATGTTATAAATTTTGAGTAAAATACCTGTGACATACGGACGGACGGATGGATATGACGAAACTATAAGGGTTCCGTTTTTGCCATTTTGGCTACGGAACCCTAAAAAACAGCTAAAAGTTTACTCCCATCTGAAAAGCTCCAACGCACTTGTGACTCCTCTGGGTTTGCTGGTGTCTATGGGCGATAGCGATCGCTTAACATCAGGCGATCCGTCAGCTCGTTTGCCCTCTACAACATAAGAAAAAGCCTCTCTGAGCAAATAGTATATTTTAATATTTTCTTCTGTTTCCGCGATTATTACTCATTGAAATAAAACAAACAAATTGTAACTTTGACAGAGGAAAATACATCTTTTTTCTCAGTCCTCCCGTGACTATGGAAAGCTGGAAAGCTTCCGAAACGTCGGGAACTAAAATGAGATAATATACGCGATATAATCCGTTAAATTGTAGTATATTTTAGCTGTAATTTTTTATGTGTAGGTAGGGGTTTTTTGTTATATATGTGTCGTTGTGGCTTCATCACGCCAAATTGGGTGATCAGATTCCAACTATATTTGGTACACGGGTAGCTGGGTATTCACAGGATACTTTATTCCTGACTATAATGTCGAAAAAAGAGGACGAGGACTTTTCTCCTCCGCGAACGAAGTTGCAGGCGTGTTCTAGTATTATCTGACGACACGTTTGGCTCGTGGGTTGCACAACGGCCTACGAAGCCAACGGTCCCGGGTTTGAATACCGGCCAGGGCAAGTGTTTGTGTGATGAACGCGAATGTTTGTTCCTGGGTCTTGGATGTTTTCTATGTATTTTTGTGTTATAATTTATCTGCATGTTATGTATATCGTCGCCTAGTACCCATAGCACAAGCTTTGCGTAGTTTGGGACTGGGTCGATTTGTGTACGATTGTCTCTTATTTATTTATTGTAAATGTGAAATAGAAAAGTTGAATGATTCTATCCGTTGACTGGGGTGTTTCCTCGGGTTAAGACGGATGACCTACCAATTGGTCCATCGACGCTTCGACCCGACTCATCAAATTTTTCCGCCAGTTTTTTCATTTAATTTAGATATAATTTAAATTTCGTTAGCAGTCGTTTCTGTTTTAATAAAATTTAATAATTTAATAATATTATAGTTTGTGTGCAGATAATTTGGAGCATAATATGTTTCGTTGCTATTGATGCTGACTATACACTTTTTTTACTTTTATACAATAAACATTATTAAGGTATTTACAGGGTAGTTAAAATTAGACTATATTTCACTATGACAATGTTCAAACTCCAATTCGTAAGAAGTGAAACATAGAACCCTGTAATATTGTGACAGCGAAAAGGCAACACATCCTGTGGCCTATTGTACAAGGCATAATGAAGCCTCACACAAAAAATACCACTTGCCCGGTTTTAACGCGCAGCAACGCCGACCATAGATTACCCGCGAAACAGAACCGTCTTCCAAGCCGTTGGGTTTCCAATTTAGCAACAATAAAACGCAAAATTGAAATTATCCGCCGTAGATTTATTAGTCGTAAAACCGTCGCGGTGCGGGGAATAATCGCAGAACACGGAAACGCGTGAATGGCCTACATAAAGACCTTTGCCAAATTTTTAAGAATTTATCCTGCGTGTAAATTAACCGGGAGTCTTGCATGCGTTTTTAGGAATCAAACATACGTTTTAATTTAGAGGGTTTACGCTCAAAAAGCGCGATTTCGGCATTTTACCATGTTTCCAAATGTGTTTTCTTGGAAACTATGACATTTTGTGAAAAAAAGTATTCATATTGATACAAATAAAAACTTATTGCATAGCGTTTCAAGTGACGTTATTATGAAATTATTCGTTTATTAATGGAAATCAGGGCACTTTTCTCACCTACGTTTTTGAAATCTCATGAAACATTTTGTTTTTGTGATAGCTTTTATCATAAACTATGTAAAATGATATCATTTAATTTACATCATTTGAATTGTCATAATATGATTTAACGTTTTTACAGACGAAATTAACAAATTCGCTGTTTTGTTTAACTAAACTGACTCAGGAAAACTACGTAGTTTGCGCTAAGTTCATTGCAGCTTTACTACATTATTCGCAAGGTAAAACATATATAAATGAATTATAATGAGAAGACAACTTATCCTTTACCATACAAAATCAAAAATACTAGCAAATAATGATAACAAATATTTGATAAGAATTTTTTAAAAACTGCCTTATAATGCGTCGCGTTGCCGCAAACGCGTCAGGCGAGGCCGGAGCTTTTTAGAGTGAGGACGTATCGCTCTGCTGCGCAACCAAACATATTACGAGTCTCAATTGAAAGAAAGGGACGGAACGAATTAGAAGAGTGGAAAAAATCTTCGGAGTTGTGTGAAAACCGATCTTGATCCTTGGGTTAATTTTATTATTTTATATGCATTTAGAAAATAATGGATTTATGTAACAGATTATAGATTTATAGTAGAACCACCGGCTTTTGGCTCAAATTATTTGTCTCATTGAGCCTTTTTAGTGTAGGTGGTAACCAGGACTGGATGATGCACCTAGAAGGTGGTGACTGGAACTATGTAACGGCTTACAGTAGTACCACCGTGTTTGGGTTTAAATGATTTGTCTTAATGAGCCCTTTTAGTGTAGGCGGTAACCAGGACCTGAGGATGCACCTAGACGGTGGTGACTGGAACTATGTAACGGCTTACAGTAGTACCACCGTGTTTGGACTCAAAAGCTTTGTCTTAGTGAGCCCTTTTTGCTGGTGTTTATTATTTACTTTATTGATTATCAAGTCTAGGAAATTAAGTGAATTATTTTGTTCCAATTCTCTCTTAAAGTTCGAATCTCAATGTCAAACACACAAAAATTAGGTAATTTGACATTGAGATTGGTAATAAAACATCTAATTGGCTCATACTCCCTGTCCAACAAAAAATCGAGTCATCGACATAATCTATAATAGTATAGAATTCATATTCTATACTATTGACTATAATAAGTAATACTCATGTATTACTCGCAATGTGCTGATTCTCAAAATGGTTCATGAAAATATCAGCCATTAAAGGGCTAAGGGGTGAACCCATTGCTAAACCATCGCGTTAAGTAATATTGCCCACCAAACATAAAATAATTCTGGGACATAGGAACAAATGTTAGTCATTTCTATTAACTCATTCACTTCCCCTGGATGTAATCGCTGCTTCTCCAGAAGGTCTCTAAGAATCTTAATTGATATTTATCAACAGAGAATTAATATTTATTACAATTAATTATAGTGCAAAACTGTACCGTTTTAACTAATATCTTAAAAAAGTATTAATGGTGTTGTAATATTCCTTCGAACAACTCAAGTGTTTAATTTATTAAGTCAAAATACTGGTGCCATTAAAATCCTTGAAATGTACATAAACTCTTAAAAACACAAGGATAGTGAGTTTCTTTTTTATAATTTTGGTTAACTAGGAATATCTTAATCGACAATTATCTGACGAATGACATTAAATAGGTATGTTGAATAATTACAAAATCATATATCTCGGCTTGCCCTTATCTACAATACTAGGCACACCACTCTCTAATATGTACATAAAAAAGGAATTTATAATAGCTTAACAAACATTCATCAACTACTCGTCAGAATGATTCTAACGAGCCCTTCGATTAAATTCGGGAGTTCTTATAGACACCTTCCGTCTCCATCATCAGACTTAGAGCTCGATAGCACCAAAATATTGCGTTGTCATCTAACTTTAATAGATGTACAAAATTTCATTTCCATTGGATACCGGCAAATTGGTCAAATTTGACTTGCAAGATTTGACACATACATATACACAAACCCGCTAACAAATATACTAACTAACATGGCAAGTTAAATATAAGCTTGTGTGAATGGTATTGTAATATAAACCATAGTAATCTAAGAACCTAAAGTGATTATTTTTACAACTGATTATTTTTACATCGCTTTGGCTTATTTAAGTATCAATATCGGTTGGTCGCGCTATACCTTGACGAGCTGCGGTTGCTTTACTCAGAATTTTAGTGCGTGCGCCAGAATGACGTAAGAACCCGATAAATACCGACACTTGATGAGCGCCGTCTGGCGTAAACGCTCTTAATGACCTGATCCTTGTAAGTGTTTTTGGGATTTCGTACCCAAATGGTAAAACGGGACCCTAATACTGTCTGTCCGACTATCACCAGGCTGTGTCTTATGAACCGTGACAGCAATACAGTTGAAATTTCAACAGATGATGTATTTCTGTTGGCGCTATAACAACAAATAATGAATACTCGGTGCGCGAGTCCGACTCGTACTTGGCCGGTTTTTTTAAATACTGAGGTGGCATTGGCATGGTTAAGCAGTAGCCGCAGCCTATGAACGCTTGCAACGCCAGACGCATTACATGCGTGTTGCTGACTCTTTAAAAACCTATTCACTCCCCTCTTGAAGAATGAAGAAGATTAGGTTTTTCTGGGTTTTCCCTAATCCTTGCAGCAAATGTTGGATCATATTGTATGTCTCCCAGCAAATATTCAGTCTCATGTAACTAGGCCTACTTGAATAAAGAATATTTTGATTGATTGATTGATTGAACCCCATACTGTAACCTCCAGGGAAAACTGCTAAGCCAAGTTTCATCTAATCCGCTCCACGGTTAACGCTATCTTGAGTAAAAAACATATAACACACTTCACAAACTTCCTTAACTAAGTACAATGTTCGTAGGATACTAGGAGGTGCCTGCAACTTCATGAGCTGAGGAGGAAATAAGTCGTAACCTTTTATTTAGTAAAAAGTCTCCTATAACCATCTGTAGAAGAAGGAAGGTTGAAGTGGCAATGGGCGGGTCATGTAGCCCAAAGAACGGATGGCCGTTGGGGCACTAAAGTCCTGGAGTGGCGACCACCCATAGGAAAGCGCAGCGTAGGACGGCCCCAGAATAGTGGACGGATGATCTCGTAAGGGTCGCGGGGAGTCGGTGGATGCGGTCTGCGTATGATCGCACCCTGTGGCGAGCTATAACGGAGGCCTATGTTCAGATCAATAGAACTATCACTGGATGCCCAGCTGCACCCGTGTACCAAAAAAAGTTGAAATCTGTTTAGCCAGTTTGGCATGATGAAGCCACAACAACACGTATAAACATACAATTTTTTTTATATATTTTTCAATTCAATGACTTCCAAATAGTCCGTCTTCCTTATTTTTTGCTAATATCTTCAATGTACAGACTTCATTTTTACAGCTATGAAATAGTATAGATGATTAATTTTATGGCTATAAAACTCTATTGGTCCTTCATAAAGCAATTCTTTGTTTATTTGGATTTTTATACAAACTTTTTTCTTCTGTTAACCTTGTCGTTTTTGAGTTCAGCTATATTTTTTCTAGGTCTTCCAACAAGAATGTTATGCTACTATAAATAGGCTAAACGGATTCCAACTATTTTTGGTAGGTACACGGGTAGCTGGGTTTCTCCAGGTGGTTATAGGATACTTTTTACCTAACTACGCTGAAGAAAAAAAAGAGGGGTTATGAATTTTTCTCCTCCGCGGACGAAGTTGCGGACGCCGTCTAGTTTTGTATATTTATTTATACCTTAGAGGCCGTCAAGTAGCGCAGGATGTTATGATTCATGGGTTCTGTCACTAATTATACCACAGAGTGTCACTTCAAACGGTCTAACTGGGATGATATTTAATCTCATTTTAGATCGTTCAGTCATTATGACCGGGTTAGATTATAGTTAGTGTTATTTGGTTTATAGAAGTTGAAATTAAACATATAAATTTTACTTGTCTTCTAATATAATTTAGTAGTGACATAATTATTTTAACACACAAGAAACACTTGTTTTAGTAAAATTGGTATCAAACAAGAATAGAATCCAGTTTCCATCACAAATTTACGTCGGCATATTGGAGTTTGTATAGTAGCACCAATAGCCACTGGATTCATCAACTTCATATTTCTGGCACAATCTGAATGTGCTTGGTTTGAAAATGGAATAGCGAGGCTGATGGATGAATGAAAGAGAATGCTGGAAAGAGAGCAAGATAAACACCTTGTAGTTATGTAGTTGTAAGTTAATTTGTTTTTAGTTATTAGTTTTTAGGTACTTTTGAATCAATGCAACGATTTGGTTTGTAAACTGTTATACCTAATACATTATTTGTAAAAGATTTAATAAATAAATAAATAAAATAGTTGTGAGCTAACCGATTATCGTGATACGGGCACGTGGAACGAAGAAACGAGAGCTACGTAACGAGACAAGCGTTGAGTATGACTGTGGAAGGCTGTAGAAAAAAAAGAAGAATAAAGAAAAGATGGATGGATTGTGTGAAAGATGATATGAATAAAATGGATTGAAGCTTAAAGTACGGAAGGAAAAAATATGCTCATCATCATCATCATCATCATTTCAGCCATAGCCCCAGCCCCTCAATAGATTTCCATGCCGCATAGAGGCGACCCGCATCCAAAGAGTCCCCGCAACCCTTACCAGGTCGTCCGACAACCTTGCAGGTAGCCTTTCCACACTGCGCTTGCCGGTACATGGTCTCCACTCGAGAACCTTTCTGCCCCAACGCCCATAGGATCTGCGAACTATGTGCCCGAGAAAAACATGCTCGCCAACCCCAAATTAATGGGATATGGGCAGGGGTATGATGATATAGGAGTTTGTTAGCAATCAACTCAATTCACGAGTTAAAATTGATAGATTTTTGTCTTCATTATCTATACTATTATCTTCTCCTTAGTCGCTCCCTGGCTGAGGAGCGTGACCAACAGTATCGTCCCTTCACTTAGCACGGTCAAGGGGTATATGGGCTGCCCTTTGCTTGGAACCACATGCAATTTTCTTGGTGTCTGACCACTTTGTCGAGATTCGACCCCTGGACACTACACCCTACAAAAATTGTAATTGACTATTTGATGATCACTGAATCGAGTGTGTGTATGTGTTGCGAACTCACGTCAAAACGGCTGGGTAGATTTCAACCACTTTTCGTACACGGATAGCCGAGCATCCACAGATTGTTGTAGTATACTTTCTACCCGACTACGCTGAACCAAAAGAGGGTGTAATCTTTATCCTCCTCCGGATACGAACCTGTGGGCATCTCCTAGTACATTCATAAAAAAGCTAGGCATCCCTAAAACACCAAGGGGAGATCGGGTAAGCTTGTCTCAGGGGTTGGGTGTCACAAAACTGCCGTAACGGAAAACTAAACAAACAAATAATTTCATCAACCTGTGTCAAAAGATCGCGAGAGCTTTATCAACGAGGGAGATATAGCTCTTGAGATCTTTTGACACCGGTTCATAGTCCATTATGGCCGCTGTGACAGTTCAACTGACCCTGGAGACAAATTTTTCACAATGATTACGGTCAAAGTTATCGAGGACTTTTTATTGACAAGAAATATTTCATATTGTTTATGCACTGCGAAACAGTATGTTTACTGTGAAAACATAATATTAAAACGAGGAATTGCACTGCAAAATGCCGACGCAATGCAAAAACTCGTCGCAATGTAAAAAAAGCGTTCCAATGATAATATAACTTTTCATTGGTATCTTTTTATATACCAGTTCATTAAAAATTTCGTGAAATTTTTCATTCTCGATTTACATTCGGCGTTGAATATGACCTATTAATTCTTTGTTCCGTAAATAATTAATACGACATATTTCATGAGTAAATGAACCAAAACGTAACGAAACTCATATCACGTCACTCATTACTTAAGGTAATCGATTGATGCTTCGGGATTGATCGGGTTCCGAGGTTTCCCGATGGCAAATCTTTGCTCACGACATGTGTACTAAAGAAGGGAAGAGGTTTTCGACTTTTATACTATTATAAAGTTGTAAAAATGAAATGTCTGTACATTGAGTATATTAAAAAAAAAAATATTGTAACGAACTATTTGGAGGACACTGAGTCGATTTTATTTTTTATATGTTGTGTGTGTCGTTGTAGCTTCATCACGCCAAATTGGATAATCAGATTTCTACTATTTTTGGTTCACGGGTGGCTGGGTATCCACAGATGGTTTTAGTATACTTTTTACCAGTCTAGAACACAGAATATTAAAAAAAATATAGTCGGATCAACTTTTTATTGTTGTTAATGTATCCCGTACCGTAACTAAGGAGCCAATTGTGAAATGGTTACTTAGAAAAGTTATAATAATCTAGGCTTCTAACATGCTGACAAGATGGGCCCTATAGTGCCTAGAATATAGCATTTTAGTTGCCTTTTTATCGTTTAAAATCGAAAGTTCTAAAAAGTAACTCAGGAGAAGTAACAATGGAAACGAAGTACAAAAATTTGATTTACCCATCATCATCATCATCATCATTTCAGCCATAGGACGTCCACTGCTGGCTGAACACAAGATTTACACATGAGCTGGGTAGTGGCGACCCACATCCAGCGAGTCCCCGCTACACTAATCAGGTAGCATGTGGGTAGCCTTCCCACGCTGCGCTTGCCGGTATGCGGGATCGGTTCTACGAACTATTTGCCCTGCCCATTGCTACTTCAGTTTGCTTACCAGAGGGTAAGCTGTGTGCTATGTCGGTGACCTTAGTTCCCTATTTACCCATTGAATAAGTTTATTTATTATTTTCTCTTGATAGTCCCTATTTATTTTATGTTATATTTCCTACTGCCATTTACCTCGTTGCAGTATAATGTTACTTGAAACGCTTTGGTCAATATTATAAAAAGGTTATTTTCCTTCTCAGTTAAGGCACACGACTGCCACATAAAAATGTAGTAGAAATTTAATTAAAAAGGAGTCCGTCACGTACTGCGTAAACCTTAGTTAACCGTAATAGTGCAGAAGCGACATAAGAAGTTTATACCTTCCTCGTTTTTTGTTTTCAATCTGGAATGTAAGCGTACCGTGCACGAAGGTTAATCCTTTTTTTATCGTCAAAATGTTCACTGTACGTTTCATTACATCGAGATATCATTTCATCGAAATCAAATAATCTATGAAACCGGTAGCTTTTTGGGATTTTTATACCTCACGCATGATAACTGAAAGAGCTTGACCTTGAATACGAACAGCGTCTCCCATCTGTCTGTCTGCACCGGATTCTTCAGTATTTTGGCCACGTGGCTCGTAGAGATGTTGACAATTCAGAAACGCTGATGGTGACAGGCACAGGAGGCCGTACGTAGTCTTAAACGATGGGTAAACCAGGTGTCGGAGTGCCTTGACATGCCGGTTGCCGTCGACAGGCAACCGACCGAGCAAAGGGAATACTCGCTAGACTACAGCATTTAGGGACCGATTGAGGAGGGACTCGCGGCAACTAAATGAAGATAATACTAGAGGGTAAAAGAAAAACGGAAAGACCTAGGCCATACATTGACATGTTATAAACACCATTATTATTTGTTTTAATTGCTGGAAGATAAATTTAATGTTTCATCATACAGAGAAATAAACTCAGAATCGACAAATAGTTTCTTACGTTGTATAATTTTTTTTGACATAATTCTTAAACACTCGTCGTGACATTTCTAGTTCCCTCGTATGAATACATTTTTACTCTGGTCTACATAGATTAGTATTATAAAGTTAAGAAAATGTAATGTCAAAACTATTGTAACGGATTTTTTGTATGTTTTATGTGTCGTTGTGGCTTCATCACGCCAAAACAGCTAAACAGATTTCAACTAGTTTTGGTACACGGGTAGCTAGTCATCCACAGACGGTTGGAGAATACTTTTTATCCGACTACGCTTTAGAAAAAAAGAGCTCTTCCGCTGACGAAGTTAGTTCGGTAATGCACATAATATGTATAAAATGAAAGTTGCACTGCAGTTGTAACTAAGCTCATTTGATATCCGTTGACTGTACTCTTTTTACGCTGGTTTTTGTACTCGTAATGGATAGCTCTGGTAATGGGCGGGTCAGGTGTTACTCAGATTATCCTCTAATTTAGTTTAGCGGCAGTTAGCGCTGTAAGAATGTTTTTAGTAGCTTGCTGCTGCCTTTACTAAAGCCATGCCAGTAATTACTAGTCTACGATGCTCGCAATTATTTATTTAATCTTGTACAAGAAGGAATAAACAGTAGGTTTAGGGCCATAAAGACATTTTTAACCAGTCAACTATTAGGCTAAACATAGAACTTTTGAAGATCTCCCTTATATCTTTCATCTCACTCACTCACTTCTTATATGGAGATTTTCAAACCCAAAATTTTCACTTTTCCATTAAATTTCTAGTATATTTTTTTACATACAAACCTTGTACAGACAATTGCAAGCACAACAAAAAAGAATTGACTGAATAGGTGCAGTTGTTCTAAAGTGATGCATGAATATATTTTTTCTTCAATATTTTTTTATTTATACAGATATAAATTATAAATCATCCAGCAGATTCTATCACGTGTATAATTGCGAGATAATTTACATATCGCGCTGTAATCGCTATCACAGGCCTAGTTATGACCGACTAGTTTTTTACGAGGTGTCGAATTAAAAACAAAAGTGTTTAACTTGTGTTCTGTACCTTTATAAAACTCACATCGCTCGATTCCCGCTTGAAAGAAAAACAAACCAACAACAATAAACACTATTTTGCATTTATTTATACAACAACCGAGAATGATAACACTAAAATTGTGTTCATTTACACTGCAAGTGAAAATGTGGCCACGATTCTACAAAGTTGAAACAAATTAACTGCAGTCTTGAAAATTAGGACCCCGCTTGAATACTAAAAGCGCCGCTCTAATATGTCCTTGTAAGTGTCACAATTTTCTCCGGCTAGGCTCATTTGGCAAGAGAGATCGGCTACTCGTAAGGCCTTAGTGTTGTAAATGACACGAGTTCAGATAATTGGGACTCGGTGAACTTCTACATTCTAAGTAACTCGAGCTCTTCAGTTCTATGTTAAAAGACTTGACTCAGATAATATCGAATGCGGTGAACTCTAAGACTCTGAGTCTCGAGTAAATGTCATCTATGCAATGATTCGAGTCTTGTAAAGTGCTCAAGTTTTTGAACAGACAGCAGTCTTTCTCCGCCACTTTCCTTCTAAAATTAGTCCAGAAGCTTCGATGAACTCCTACATTCTAAGTGACGCAAGCTCTTGAGTTCTATGTTAGTAGACTTGACAAGACTCCGAGACCCGAGTAAAGGCAAGCGTGAGTCGTCAATGCCACGATTCGAGTCTTGTACAGGGCTATTTTTTTTTAAAGTCTTTTACTGCTAGTCTTTTGCTACTATAAATGAATAAATATTAGGGACAATCTTACACAAATCGACCTATTCCCAAACTAAGCAAAGCACCCACTGAGCCAAACTTGTCATTAGTCTAGAAAACTACTAAATTTAAGATAAGTTGATCGTTATTGTCTGTAATTTAAATCCATGAAATTTTTACAAAGTTGAAACAAAGTAACTCCGCAATCTTGAAGATTAGGACCGCGTTTGAATACTAAAAGCATCGCCTTAATATATCACAATTTTCTCCGGAGAGGCTGTAAATCTTGATGATATGAAGTTATATTTAAGTAAACTTGATTCAGACAATATAAGAACCTTGAGACCCTGAGTAACTCAAGCTCCAGAGTTCTATGTTAGATTAGTAGATTTGACTTAGATGATATGGAACTCGGTGACCTGCAAAACTCCGAGTCTTAAGTTGAGTCAAGCGAGCTTGATTTCTTGAACAGAGCAGTTATTCACAGCTGCCTCAGAAACATAATACATCCCCACTATTTGGATGCTTAATTGGCATCCCAAAAATATTCGGACATCACGCTCATTTTTACCACGTACTTGCATGATGTGGAATGAGCTTCCACCTGAGGTGTTTCCGGAGAGCTATAACATGGGATTCTTCAAGAAGCGAGTTAACAGGGCTCTCAAAGGTTGTCAACGTATGAGCAATTCCTCCGGCGTTGCACATATGGACGACGAAGACCAATTTTCATCAGGTGGCTCGTCTGCCCGTTTGCCACTTATTACGTACAAAAAAGTTTTCGTTTCAAAATTAGACTCAAAGCCTCAAAATTTACCAATGTATGTAGGATAAACAGTTGTGTAAATAGTTGTCTGTTATTGAAATCCATAAACTTTCAACAAAAAAGTTTGTACATGATCCGCTACATCAAAGAACTTGAACACAGAAAAGAAACTCGAGTCTTAATGTAAAACTTGTTTAGTTCGCGAGACTAACTTGGTTAGAACTTTATTTTAAACAGGTCCTAATCCATATTGAGTCGAGTGTCTTTGACGGTCCTAATCCATATTGAGTTTGTAATCCGATCATATTAACATCTTCCAAAACTGAAGTCTTTTACAGTTACCATAAAATCTCATTGAAATAAAACAATGTTTCAATAAATATTTCAATGAGTAATAATCGCGGAAACAGAAGAAAATATTACCATAAAATCTGTATCATCCAAAGCGCCAAATATATTACAACGCATCTTTACTCGTAATCTTATAAATATATATAAAGATAAGTGTCGATATACTTGGCACTTTGAATTCTATGGAGCATTTGAATATGACCGTACAATACGGCCTAGAGTTGCCGTAACTTAGGGAAGGTTTTGTATGAAGACTTTATTCTAGCTATCGTAAATCGGTATCCGAGAAATACCCGGGTTCGTCTATTGTACTGGCTTTGGAACTGCTCGATAAATTGCTTAATGAAGATATCGGACCTATTCATGACCAGGATCAAATTTGATCTCAATCGGGCATTGGAAGTGTAATTCGATATCGCTCAACCACTTTGAAGTGATATCAGTAGTTAATGGCTAGTTAGCTAGCAAACTAATTAATGATTATTATGGCCTAATCGATTTGACACAAGTTGTTTCAGCATTTATTTATTAGGTATGAATACTAAATAATCATGTCCCTGTGTTTATCTCAATAAGAATTTCCTTGTCATTGCGTGAGTACCTAGATTTTGAAACACGAAGTTGCGGAAGCACTTATGCAATGCTGTGTAAATATATATCCAGTCATCTGCCATTTTACTGTCAAGAATAAGTTAGAAATTGTTACTTCAAAATGCAATTCCAACCTCAGCAGAATCCTCACGCGCCATCCAAAATTTGAAATGACTCAAAAATGTATTGCCAGTGAAAATACACAATGGAAACGGAAGGTATCGGGAGTCAAAAGATCACGTAATCCATTACTATGGGTGCGCGTGACTCTTTGCCGCGACGGCTGCTGGAGGTAATTTTATTTATCTCCCCGCTGGGTGGTGTAAGGGAGATGATCGTGGGAACTGTAGAGCTCCCGATCGACTTTTGAAAACGTATGCAAAAATTATGCATTTATTGTTGGTTTTGCAATTGCCCAGGGGAATAAACTTTTATTTGTCCTAGGAGGTGGAGTGGTTAATGATGCAGTCATGAAAAGGCAAAAAGATAAAAAGGGTTCTTTATGTATTCGGATTTCAGTAAGAAATACGTACATTGTGCGCCACAAAGACGAGAGTTTTATTTTAAGAATTTACCCTCGCCTTAACTGGCGTTACCGAGATTCCCCATACCAACTTTTACCCCCTCTTTTCGCCCCCTAAAGAATGATTTCCTGGATTAAAATTGACCTATGTACTTATTACAGTCTCAAACTTTCTCCATACCAAATTTCATCTAAATCGGTTCAGCAGTTTAAGCGTGAAAATGTTTAGGACACTGAGAGACAGAAAGAGTTACTGTCGCATTTATAATACTAGTCTGGATTGTATGTTGTATGAGGATTGTGGGTAGTATTTTTTTACATAGCTCTATTTAAAAAGCAGTCTTAGAACACAGATAAAATGATTGAACATGTATTACGTCTAGGTCACAAAAACAAATTCTTTTAAAATCGATTTGAATTATTACTCGTAAGTGTTTTAGTTAATCGTTAGTTATCAATAATTGATATAACTATCACTTTCGTTTTTACCACATTCAGTAAAATTGTTTATTACATCAATTTACGTTTTTAAAAATCTACCAAAAGAAAAAAAATGTTGTAGTGTGAATGTGTGTGGAGTGTAAATTAGAGAAATGGTTAATTGAAAGAGATTTTTTTGTGATTTGAAGCAGTTTTTCCAATATACAACCCAAAAAGGTGATTGTAATTAGTTTTAAAAAAGTCATTAGTTTTAAATGCCAATATGTACAGTCACCAACATCAATATCGGCCATAACAAGGGGCGAACGTTCTAAAGGCCCTAGAAATAGAGTCGAGCCAGATGAAGCGCGCATGAATCATGCGCGCTTTATTGGCAGATATTAATGCTAGTGACTGTACCTCAGTAAATATTATTATTATTGTATGCTAGCAAAGGTTAGCTATTGATACGAATTATTTTACCATCCCTACAAAAACTTTGTACATTCTGTATACAAATATACAGGTGTATTTTTTTATTTATTCTATTCTACTATGAATATTGCAATACATCCGTCGGTAATGTTCAAATCACATACAAATTACAAACTTTACCGAGTTTTACTCCAACAGTCCCATAGAGTTTATGCAGTAACTTTATACTTGTACCCCAAATGAAAAGTGTAGCTGTTTTCACCTCCTGAAATAGTGCACGCAGGTCTCCGTAAAGTTACGTGATGTAGCTCCGTCGGGTTACGAATCGGCCTGACCCGCACTTAGTCGTCGTAATGCGGCCGCTTTTTAGTTTATTTATGTCAGGACGTGAAATCGAATAGTCACATACGTTTTTTGGCGGAACTAACGATCTCTATGTAGCTTTTTGGCTTAATAATGGTGTTTTTTGGATCGCAGCAGAGAACGAAAGGAGGGCTTTGTGAATTCTGCCGACGATGTTTTAGGGTTGACCCCACCGGTAGAGGCGACCAGTCCATCGTCTCATTCACTCCCAAGGCTGTCCAATATTTTCGCACACACTTACCTCCGCAATCCTTGCGTCTTGCGCGCCGCATCCGCACCCTAGTATAAGTGACAGACAGTACTTCGCAAAGTAATGCCATATCACATCTCTCGAAACGATCGCCTGCACGCGGTGAACCATTACCGAGCTGATGTCTTCTGTTACGTTTGAGTGTCCTGAACTATGCCTAGTAATATGCATAAGTGTATACTTACATAAATACACTAGCAAAACACAAGTTTCCTCTATGACGCAGTCGTGTAATTATATATTATTCGGCCTCACTTTTTAAATACGACGTTAAAAACACAGTTAATAGCAGTTGAGTTATCCCGTCATCGTTTAACGTCCGCTCGAGAAATTTGCGCTTTCATTTACTCTCTGATATAGCTAGCACACATGAAGCAATGCTACATGTTCCAGATCGCAGGTCAAAGTATATTGGCCCGTCAAGCACCTTATTGAAACTGGTTTAAGAAAACGAAACCAAGGGCGCGACCTATGATTACAAATAGTTAATACGTGTCTAGGGGTCATATTATAACAGCGAGTTGTCCGTTAGTGCTGCGTTGGCCGCTGATATAGGTAAAAAACTCAAGTAAAGCCCCTCTTGTAGGTAGTAGTGTACAAAATTGAAATGGAACTTATGTCATTTTTCTAATATGGAACGTCAAATTGTCTATACGGATACGCTACTACTACATACAACAGGTGATTTACTTAAGTTTTTCACCTATACACATTTCACGTATATCATAGCTGGATTAAATGCTCAGGTTGATTCGATTGGCAGGACGTTTCAGTGGGTGATAATTGACGGGTTCAATTTGCAATCAAACTAATGTCCACCACACAAAGAGAGGTGCCTAGTATTACTTAGTTTAATTAGTGATAATGTTTCTATGCGATTCGAAAAATTCCTTAAGTTTGAAGGGATGTTTACGGAAACTAACTAACTACATTGGAGATCGTTTGTCAGAAAATAGATTGAACTAATTTTTTTTTCTAATACTCTCTATGAAATATTATTTGTTCAGGATGTAAAATAGATTTAGAGAAACAAAATACGGAATGCACTTTTTTTTTGTTTTTAGGGATTACACTTTATCCTTTTTATTTGCAAAATGATAAATGTAACGCTCACTTATGCAATTTTTGTAAAAGTTTATGTTGATCTTGTGCAAACAGGAGCAAAATCGTTACAATTATTTTTTAGCAAATGAACATTTAATTTACTAATTCATTGAGTTTTTATATTCATTATATTATGCCAAATGGCATTCCCTACCAGTCAACCATAATGAAATGTGAAATGAAATGAAATGTAATGTTTATTAGTTTGCGGAATATGAGTTACATAAGGTGTTACAATATTTACTATACGCGCACTTCTCCATATTCTTCTTACTCAGCATGCAAACTTTTGTATCTAAATTTTATTGATGTTTCTCTAGATCAACAAAATAAAGAAGTCGGTATTTACATATTCTGAAAGTATAAATAGCATCTATGGACAAACCGTTACTTATTACTAAATTTCGTGTTCGAAAACTCTCTTGTTGAGTAAAAGTTAAATTCGCAAAGCATTGCATAATTTTTTTTCTTGAACAGACTCAAGGTAAGGTGTTTTATATCTCTCAGAAGTTTATTGTATATGTTAATGCACTTAAACTAAGGACTACCAGGTGTTTTTTTTATATATATATATATATATATATATATATATATATATATATATATATATATATATAGGGCCAAACAGAAATGCATGAAATTAATGCAGGGGAAAAATTAATCAGTATTGAGAGCGTTACACACAAACAAATAATGCATACATAATACGGCTCGTTTCATAAAACCACACTCGTGTTTTTAGGCCTTCTCATTATGTACCAGTTGCATAAACTACTAATACCTGCATAAATACTATACACCAGTAACTGCAATATTTTGAAGAAAAAACTTTTATCATAACCATAAGTCATACAACTTTAGAAATAAAAGCACCTACTGCAAGCATTGTTGTCCAGCAATCTTATAGTTCAAAAATATTAAACAAACTTAGCAAAAGATGGCCGCAACTTTGCTCGTGGAAGAAAAAAAAAACATCCGCGGATGTCCTTTAAAGCAAGAGTGTTGGCGTGATGAAGTCGCAAAAAAGCTAGAGTTACGTATTCGTTTAAAGATATCCGCAATGTACAGATATTTCAATTTAACAACTTTTTAATATTTAATATAGCAATTTTCCTCTTTTGTCCTAAGGTCTATTTTATGTTAAGGCTCTATTGTACTGTTTCTGTTATTGGTGTGGAATAAAGAATTGTTTTTGTTGTTGACTGTTTGAGAGCATCTTATAGCATTAAATTCGCCTTTTAAATGATATTCTTTTGTGCAAGAAGTTGATATCTATTTAGCCGATTTTGCGCGAAGAAGTCACAACGACACATACAAACATACAGAAAATCCAAAAATCAATATTTTTCCATCGAGTGACCTCTAAATAGTCCGTTGCAATAGGCTTGGGTCCTGAAAAAATAAAGTTAGTCCGTAGTTAGATTATCAGTAAATATTGGACACGTATTTTCTATTTTGTTATGAACATGTAGCCCGTTAAGCCCGTCACAGACAGAGCGATAATATAAATTAATATACCGAAAGATATCTTACAGTAAAGATACCATTACCCTCACACGGTAAAGATACCATTATATATATTTCTGCCTCCATTATGCTCGTAGCCGTCGAAGCAAGAGGCAGTTTTTACAATATACAGGCTGTTTGTGAAACATGAATATAACCACCATCATAGCATTAGACTTAGTGGATAGTTCGTCAGAGGACGATTATGATTCCGGATTCGATTTGCGTGTTGCTTTATCAGCAAAACCACGTCACCTTCACTTCACCGTCTTCATCAGACCAGCTCCTTGGTACCATATTGTTGCATAGTCATCGAAGATAAACAAATTTGAGCCAAATCATACGTCAAAAATACAACATCCTGTAGTTGCGCCAAAATATACTCAAATATATCGTAAGATATCTTACGGTATCTTAAGATACCCAGCTATAATATATATTATCGCTGCGTGTGGGGACGGATCTATATCGGAATCCCTAACGTCATTTGTCCTAATGTATCGTTTGTCTTAATGTATCATTTGCCATAACGCATTTTTTTCAGAAACCGTAAACTTTTCAGGATTGTTATAAAACAAACCTAACCTAACCTAACCTAATCTATACGACGATCTTTTAAAAAATCCTCAAAAAATTACAGTTTCTGAAAAAAATGCGTTATGGCAAATGATACATTAGGACAAACGATACATTAGGACAAATGACGTTAGGGATTCCGAATGTGACCCTGTGGGGACTCTGTCAAATAGTAGGCAAAATATATCGTAAGATACATATATATAATATAAGATATCTTAATATATATTATCGCTCCGTCTGTGACGGGCTTTAAAGTTCCCCGTGACGTCACGCCGTGCGATCATTTTTCGCACGGCATGACGTCATGCGCCCCCACTCCCAAACTTTGACGCACTTTATCTTTGTATGTTTTTGTTTGATTGACAAAAAAAAAGATAAGTGTCCAATACTTTTGATAATGTAACTGACTGAAACTACCCTATACTCAAAATATATGTGAAGGCTTAGCAATGATAAGTCAGATTCTGTTCTTCTATTTTGTTGCTACACTCTTGTTAGAGTGATTGTAGTTATATTTTTTAGATGTCTTCAATGTACAGACATTTCATTTTTACGATATTATTCAAGTATAGATAAGTTTTAGTATCCAAAACTTCTTGGCAAGAACCGCTCGATTCACTTCAGCCCTCTATTCAGAATCAAATCAAACTACGAGCACGTTACCAAACAACTGATTGAGATTAAATTTGATCCGACCTTATGAATGGCCTCAATAACTACGTTATCCAGAAGTTAGGCATTGATGAGTTCCTCCAGATCTGAGATCCAATACACTGAAGTTAACTCGGAGTCAATGGTGCTTCAAGGACTTGGGATAAGTTGGGACGATCGGGTTTAGCTCAGCAGACACATACAAACATTTAATATTTACAACTTTATAATAGTACAGATATAGATAAATCCAAGATATACTAATTTCATAATTTCCATTATTAGGGTTCCGTACCGAAAATGCTAAAAAAGGAACCCTTATGGTGCGACTTTGTCTGTCTGTCTGTCCGAGTATTAAAGCGTCATATCTCAAAAACTACTTATGCCATCTGTTTGGAATTTGGAATGTTTATAAACATGGTCAGCCCACATGTATTGCAAAGGAAACATTTTAAAATATATTTTTAGTTTCTAAAAAACGACGACGACGGGGGGGGGGGGGGGGGGGGGGGCAAAAAGTAGGATATCATATGAATGAGCTAATTGTGTAAATTTTTGGGCAATTTGTTATATTGTGAGTACATATTGTTTTATTCAGGAAAATGTGAAAAAAAGAACACCAATCCCCCCTTATATACTCGTACTATATCTCCGAAGTTTACCTAACGAAATCCTTGGAATTTTCTGGTATTATGTAATTTAATATGAATATTACACGAAAATTATAACCATATATCTATCTGTCTTACTTTTTTTTAATCACCAAAAATATTTTTTAAATAATCTGGTTGCATTAAGTTAGCCCCTCATTTGTACGTGACGCCATAGATACCATAGGCAAACTTTACTCAAGCGGCAAGTTAAGTCGGAATAAGTGAAAGTTTGTACGGAACCCTCGGTGCGCAAGCCAGACTCGCACTTGACCGTTTTTTTTTTAATATGACTCAGAGATTACGAAACCATCTAACATTAAATAACTACCACGTATTCATTTAACTTCCATGTCATATTTGCACGCGCAAAATCAAACTCCACAATTTCCTCGCAAATTAACACAATGCTTATATAACAATCATAAACCAAATTGAATCCCACAACCTTAAGCTTTGTTAAACCACACATGTTTCTCAATTACCTCCTTAAAATGATGTGTACCGCGCGAGTTTAAAATAACGTTGAATTTGTCGCGCTGAAATACCTCCACGTTGAAAGGCACGCGCGATGCTTCTTTTTCCCGTGGGTCCTTAGTGGCAGCGGATGATTTATAATATTCTTAATTTGAACAAGAGAACTTGCGTTAAATAGTTTTAATACCTACGATCAACTGGGCTGTATCAGCGCAGTAGGCATGATGACTGCAAAATCAAAATTCTGATAAGTCCGTCAGTTAGAAAATAAAAAAAATATCGGACACGTATTTTTTGCTTTTTCAAAATAATAAAAAATTACTCAGAGAAATCGCAATAAAGTTGGATGGGGGCTCGTGGCGTCAGTCTTAGGTATAATTTGTACTTAGGAGTGACGTCACGTGACATTTTGACTTAATGTATCGCCTTTATGTTTATTATGTAAAAAAAGAAAAAATATTTGTCCGATATTTTTTTATAATCTACATTGCGGACTTATTATGAAAGTGTAGTCACGATCCCTATTATGTCATAATTCTGCGCGCTGCGGAAGTTGACTGTAAACAGATAAAAATAAAAATTTGATACGAATGACATTTTACATGATAAAAATCCTACATAAAAAAAATTGTTCGATTGATACCCTCTGTAGCTTGTTTTATGAGCCCTGTAGTTAGGTGGGAAAGTCCACTTTAACTAAAGTATGAAAATATTAATAATTAATTATACTATTGAATAACCGATATAATGTATGGTAACTTTTGTTATAATACAGTTTCGATAAACGCACATTTTAACATACGAGAACAAAGTTCTTAATTTTCCCTTGTATGGGGGAAGCCACTACGACAAACATACAAAAAAACATATTGACATATTTTAGTTCAGTGACTTGTGTATGTTTTTTTAAATATTTTTTCACCTCTAATGTGTAGACATTATATTTTTACAACTGTATAATAGCATAGAAGTAGGTATTCATCTAAAGCCTCTCCTAAAGATTTCTGAGTTTATTTATATTTATGTAAAGTGACAACTGCCTTCTTGTTTTTCATAATTCCGATGCTAAAAGTCGGTCGGTCTGTGGTTGGGTCATGCTTGATTTTTCCGTAACTTCTTGAAGCCTTGTTACGGTACATAATTTTGCTTCTACGACGTACAATTTTCTCAAATCGCCCGCACTTTCACCGCGCACTAATTGCAAATTTAACGAGAGCTCGCAATTTACTTGTGTTTACTTCTTATTTCGCCCCTTGATAAATGATTCCCGGGAACGCTGGCTAATTTCAACGGAGGTTGGAATTTAAAGAAATGTCAACTACAGCTGAAAACGTTGCGTTTAGTTACACACGAACGGACAAAGGGATTCGCCTTAATTTCTTTGTTCGCGAAAATATTGGTCCGTTTCACAGTTTTTGATGGCGTTTTTTGTAATTGCGAACCCTAAGCGTGAATTCTTTGTTATTTGATTTTTTCGTGACTTTCTATTGTTGTTAATTGTCTGCCTTGTCGAAAGCCAACGGCGCTTGTCAAAATCGATGTTAGCTTATATTTTAACAAATCTACGTTCTAACAAAAATATTTTATAATTAGAAGGTGAACTTCGTTCGCGGAGAAGAAAAAGTCATAACTTATCTTTTTTTCTCCAGCGGAGTCGAGTAAAAAGTATCATATACCTAACCATCTGGAGATACCCAGCTACCCGTGTACCAAAAATAGTTGAAATGCGTTTAGCCGATTTGGCGTGATGAAGCCACAACGACACATACGAATACACAATCATACAAACTAACTAATATAATAAATCATACAAAGTAACTCAGCAGTCAGATGTTGATTGTCGCAGATGATGATGGTGCAGAGTGCAGGCATTTATAAGCTGGACTGCGAGTGTGGTCTTTCATACATTGGTCAAACGAAACGCAGTGTATCAACCCGGGTGAAGGAGCACATAGCAGATGTCAAGCACCGTCGGTGTAATAGGTCTGCAGTCTGTGAACATGTCATTGACAAACCAAACCACTCAATTGAGTTTGATAAACCTTCTATCCATGCCAAAGAAAAAAGATATTTTCCAGGATGCTACGCGAGGCTATTGAGATTAAAAAGCATCCTAATTTAATAGAGAAGATGGATTGTCACTACCACCAGCATGGGATCCTGTAATACATCTCATCAAGGAACAAGCGAGACACAGGACTGCAAAACCTTAATTTCCGGACGGTGTAAAATATCTTATCTGTTTAAAAGTAGTTTAATAATCTCTGTTTTTTAAATATTGTAATTAGTAATGAGGTAGCTTGGGAGTTTTTCTTTGCAGCGTTTCTTTTCTCCTCAGTACGCCTCATTTGTGAAATGCTGCTTGGTAAATTATTAGAATAAAATAATTAAGCCCTTCTGGCACATGTGTAACTGTCTTTACAGCTTAGGCCCATCTGGCATGTATGTACACCTTTATTTGTGTTTTTTCAAAAAATGGGTAGTTTGTACAAATTGTAACTTTGACAGAGGAAAATACATCTTTTCTCAGTCCTCCCGTGACCATGGAAAGCTGGAAAGCTTCCGAAACGTCGGGAACTAAAATGAGATAATATACGCGATATAATCCGTTAAATTGTTTTATTTCAATATTGTAAAGTTGTAAAAACGTCTGTGCATTGAAGATATTTCCGAAAAAATACGGGTAATGGGTTTATCTGATGGTATAGACTATTGTAAAATTGTAAAAATGAAATGTACAGACCTACATTGAAAATATTTTCAAAAGAATGATAGTAACGGACTATTTTGAGGTCACTGATAGATTATTTTTGTAAATCTATGATTGTATGTTCGTATGTGTCGTTGTGGCTTCATCGCGCAAAATGGGCTTAACAGATTTCAATTTATTTTAATAAACGGGTAGCTGGGTATCCACAGATGGTTATAGGATACTTTTTACCCGACTACGCTATCGAAAAAATGAGGGGTTAGGACTTTGTCTCCTCCGCGAACGAAGTTGCGGACGCCTTTTATTATTGTACGTTTACTAATAATCTTTTTAGTACACTGGCAGGTTTTGTATTGTTTCATAGAAAATAAAAATAAAACCGACTCCAAAAAAACTAAAAAGTAAAAAATAACGCCATAATTCAGTTTCTTCAAATTACTTACAAGTAACCGTTTGTATACTCAATCTATACAGTATATACAATTAATCTTATTTTGGCGTCGGTGCCATATAAAGAATGTGTAAAATATTGAAAATTGACGATTTTAGTAAGTTGTGACACGATGGCACCGACTCCAAAATAACATTCATTGTATATACTGTATAGATTGAGTATACAAACGGTTACTTGTAAATAATTTGAAGAAACTGAATTATGGCGTTATTTTTTACTTTTTAGTTTTTTTGGAGTCGGTTTTATTTTTTTGTTTAAAAGTTTATTTATTTTACACTTTTTAGTTAATCGTTACTTAAAAGTGTATCTCGTGACGATTCGAACAAGCCCAAACACGGCTAGGATACATTATTTTATTACTAGATCTGGTGCCTACCTTCCGGCTCCATCATCAAATCAATTCGATGGTACCATTCTCATCAGGAACATTTAAATTTGTGACTATGAAGTTGCTTAGCTAAATTAATCAAGATATTTTGTCGCCACCCGTAAATCATTTATCATTGAGGAGTTCCGATGGCATTCTGTGGTCTTCTGCATCAGTTCCACTTCACCAATTTTACACTTTCTGAATGAAAATGCTTATTATGCTTCTTATAATACCAAAATCGCTTTATGTATGCCTACGATATTTGAGGAGTTCCTTCAATTCCTCATGGATTCCATCATCAGATCTTCACCAAAATTTAATGGGACCAACTAGAAAGTACCTTCTATAAAACCAAAAAAATAATTTTGAAATCGGTCAAATAGTCTTTGAGTAATCGGTGAACATCCATAAAAAAAAAAAAAACATTCCGTCTAATTGAGAACCTCCTCCTTGTTTTGGAAGTCGGTTAAAAAGTATACCTTTTATTTTTTCACTTGAAATATACTTGAGCTAGCCATACTTATTACTGTTCTAAATTTCAAATGGATAACATTAGTAATTCTGCAGATATAGCGTTGTAACAGCCAGACGGACAGACAGAGTCGCTCCATAAGGGTTCCATTTTAATTTTTTGGTACGGAAACCTAAAATGAGGGAAATATTTCCTCCTCCACGAATGATATTGCGGGCACCTTTTAGTTTATACATAAACTTGCACAAACACATAACACAAACCAGCCTTGTTCCAAAAAAATAACCTACATCTTTATGAAAGCGGACCTCAGGGTAACTAGTGCAATGTGTATTCAAACTATGCACTCATCTCCCATTTGGCGAGAAGCCTGAGCTTTATTTCACATTTTATTTTGATAAGGTGAATTTTTTTGAAATAAATAAAATGCTGAGGCATGCACCTTGCATAGCTTTTGTAAGGTTTTCCTTATGGTTAGTGTAATCTGGTTCTCAGTATTAGACAGCTATACAGAACGAGTAAATGAAGACAAATGTAGTAAGTTGGCAAGGATTCATAAACAATTAAAAAAAACCGGACAAGTGCAAAACTAACTCGCGCACCGGTTCTGTACAAACTTTCACTTACCGTTGACATTATTAATTACCCGGTTCCGATTAACTTTGTACCTGATATCTATAGCGTTGTATAAAAATGAGGTGCAAATTTAACGCTTGTTGTTCAAATAGGTTTTTCTAAAATTAAAAAATGTAGTTAGGAGCCATAGTTATAATTTTCGTGTAATATTTATGTTTATTTATCCTAATTGCGAAACTTTCAAAATAAACTTTGAGACTTGGTAAACTTTGGAGATAATGTTTTTTTTTTTTCACTTTTTCCTTTCATCAACAGTAAAAAAAAATGTATAAGAATTTACATATCAAGCTCTATCACATGACCTAGTATTGACCATATTGATCGTTTGTCTAGAAAAAAAAAATAGTTCCTGAAATATAATATTTTAACAGTCGGACAAACAGACAGACGGACAGAGTTCACACCATAAGGGTTCCTTTTTTACCTTTTTGGTATGGAACCTTAACAACAAAACTGTTAGTAAGGTGAGCGCAAAACAAGAAATGTATCTTTAACAGGAAATGATACAGACTGAAAATATTAGCAATAAATGCTCCACTGGCTGACTGGCTGAAACGTAGGTCTATTACGTCTTATTAACTTGTTATTTTTATGTATGCATGTATCTTAGCTACTCCAGGACTTTACTGCTCGAACGGTCATCCGTTCTTCAGGTTATATGGCCCGCCTATTGCCACTTCTACGATGCAATCCTGTGAGCTATGTCGGTTACTTTGGTTCTTCTGCGGATATCCTCATTTCTGATTCTATTACGAAGAGAAACCCCAAGCATAGCACTTTCCATTGCACTTTGCGTAACTCTGAGCCGCCTTATAAGGTCTATAGTGAACGACCGTGTCTCAGTTCCCCAACACATAGGAAAGCGCAGCGTAGGAAGGGCCCCGATTAGGTGGACGGATGACCTCGTAAGGTTCGCGGGGAGTCCGCGCTCTGCGCGGGATCGCTCTCTGTGGCGAGCTATAGGCGAGGCCTATCTAGCAGTGGACGACCGTGGTTGATAGATAGATGTATCGTTACGTTCACGTCACGCCCAAGCTGACCGGGTGACCCCTTTCAGAGTCGTCAATTGTTTTTGTTATTTGTATTTTTTTTGTTTATGCTGGCGTTGAATAAATATGTTTTCGTCTTTCTGTCTTTCTCTGTTTCTTGTGATACTAGGATAGCTAAATATCTCAGGATGGTTATAAAGTACTTTATACCCGACTGTGAATTTTCTAGTACTTGAGGATTAATAACAATAATAAGTACTCTTTATTGCACACCAAAAGAAAATAACATCAGACACTTAAATCTAAACCAGTATGAGAAATGGTAAACAACAGGCGGTCTTATCGCTAAAAAGCGATCTCTTCCAGACAACCTTAAGGTAGTAGAGATGGCGCAAAGTAAACAACCAATGAGTAAGTAAGTGGTGCACGTGAAGATGAGACAAATCAGGATTCCCAACCATAATAAAATACATCTTAACCTAATTAAAGAAAGATCTCAAACTTTTCGCTTAAATTACCAAAAACACTGAAAAAAACTTCGCAATAACTGTTATTCTACATCAAATTCACGGCGGTATAATCTTTCTTACTGTTCAAAATGAAACGTCAACTTTTACTAACGACGCAAACAAGAATTAAAGTAATCAGCGAGCGGGATTCGCAAACAAAAAGTTGATGAATGGACTAGTTGGGCAGGGACGTTGCGCGGGGTTATTTTAGTGCTCTTTTAAATTATGATTCAGGTATGAGGGGATTTTTCACCGGGAAATTCTTGGATGCCAAATGAGACCTGTGTTGAAATGCTTTTCTTTGACTACGGTTATGGAAAAATTGGGGGAGGATTTTTACTCGACTGTACCACTGGTTTACACGCGTATGTGAATACTGTGTGTTATTTTTATTTCCCCCATCAAAAATATAAAAGTGGAAAGGTGTGAATGCCAAATGAGATCTGTGGTAAAAACCACATCTTTGAGTTTAGTAATGGACAAATTGTGGATGTCCTTTTACTTGTCTGTACCAGATTTACACGCGTATTGGATGTGTGTTGTTTTTATTTCCTATCAAAAATATTCAAGTGGAAACGTGTCAATGCCAAATGAGACCTGTGGTACAAAGCATCTCTTTGAGTTTAGTAATGGACAAATTGGGGATATCTTTTTACTCGACTGAACCACAGATTTACATGCGTATGTAGATGTGTGTTATTCTTATTTCCCATCAAAAATATAAATATGGAAAAGTATTGCACTAAAACTAGCGATGACAAATTTAAGCCAAAATCATTCAACGGTCATAAAATCTTTGGGCCAAGGATGTAGTGCGGGGTTATCTTTGTGTTACGTTTTGAATTATCATGCAAAATACGACTGGATTTCTCACTGGAAGTCTTGGGATGCCAAATGAGACCTGTAGTAAAAAGCTTGTTTTTGAATTTAGTAGAAATTGAAGATGTCTTTTTTTACTCCGCGTGTATGTATGTGTAATTTTTATAGTCTCAAAGCGTGTAAACAGAATAATATCAGCATCGGGAATTCAGAACATTAAGTTTCTCAGAGTTGCGCGTTTTATATTTTTTCTTGGTGGAACGTTATGTGTGAATCTACAAATCAATTATTTAACTTCGTATCGATTTTTATATACAATTTTGTAAACACTCTCCGTGACATTTGTACAGTTCCGTTGTATGAATTTTTAGTTTAATCTACACAGATAAGTAAGAAAAATTAAACAAGAAACATGTCATTGACCGCTAACTTTTTATTTATATTTTATTTTTAATTAGACCAGTACAAATGCGATTTTATCACTTCAGAGTGGTGTTCTGGATTTTTATGGGCTTTTGGTAGTCGATAACTTATGAAAATACTAGGGAATGCAATCGGCTAACCGATTTGTTTGAAAAAACCGTCATTTTCGGTTAGAACTCGGTTTTTCCCATAATAAAAATAACCGATTGCATTCCCTGGAAAATACGTATGTAGCAAAAACTTGCTTTGACCAGATCGCGTACCACTTCTTGGATGTCAAAGTGTTAATAGTTTAAATAAGCATGTCATTATTGTCAATACTGGTGGCATCACATATTTAACGCCTCTACAAATAAGTTTGCGTTTAGTTATATTTGTTAGTTTGGACGTTACAGACTATTTGAAACTGAACATTACTCAAGACTACCGCCGGGCTCCGGACATATTCTGTCAGCACGTGTTGTACATCTTCCACTGCGTTACATTCTAGACAGTCTGTTGTACTGGCATTGGTTAGAAATTTGCTTTTTGTATGTAAATGAGGCATCATTTTGCGAGGTTAGGTGGAAATAGCAGCAATAGACATTTATTTAATTTAGAATAGAAATTTAATTTAAATTTGCTAGCGTATGAGTCGGGGTGACCCCATATTAACCTCGACTTTGTAGAAATATCTCGGACAATCGTACACAAACCAACCTATTCGCAAGGCTTGTAATATGGCTAATAGTGATGATGACAACATTTCGATAATTAGTCAGTCATGTTGATTAGTAATAAAGAATATTGGACACGTATTTTTGGTTTTTTTACGTAATGAACTAAATAAAGGCGATACATTGAGTCAAAATGTCGCGTAACGTCACTTCTAAGCACAGTTTATACATAGACCGTCACGAGCCCCGACTCCTAAACTTTAATGCGATTTATCTATTTATTTAGTACTAGCTTCTGCCCGCGACTTCGTCCGCGTTAAATTCGTTTATCGCGGATAAGGGTATTTTTCCGGGATAAAAAGTAGCCAATGTCCTTCCCCGGGACTCGAACTATCTCCATACCAAATTTCATCCAAATCGGATCAGCGGTTTAAGCGTGAAGAGGTAACAGACAGACAGACACACTTTCGCATTTATAATATTAGTATGGATTAATATGGATTTCTTTGCTTTTCGCACCCCGTCATCATGCATATTAGTGTAAACTCCATTTAACACCACTAGATTTAACAACAAACTCCCTAAAAACTTGCCCTGATAGCGATGCGAATCCGGGACCGTCTGCTCGTAGGGCGTTCTAGTTTAGCTAAACATAATCGTAAAGCATTTATCCCTAGTATAGTGGAGTAGAAAAGATGTAAGATGTATTGTAATTCGTTTATTTATCTTACTATATTAAACAGATGTAAAACGAAAGTGAAGCGAAAAGAGTTTAAGGCCCGTAGAGTCTGGCATTATGTAGTCTCTGCCTGCCCCAGTGGGACACAGGCGTATATATGTGTGTGTGTGTATGTGTAAAAATATCAAATTGAGCCCAAAATGGTGAAACAAAAAAGGTTTTTTTTTTCTTCAGTTATTGTGATGCAAAATGACGGTATTTATTTCTTGTCCAATGGAAAATTAAATGTTACCTTGTTTCTTCACGGTTCAATAAAGGAAAAAAATATGACAACATGACATGTGATTCTTGACGGTTAAATGAAACAAAATAACTATAGATATATATTAATATTTTCTTCTGTTTCCGCGATTATTACTCATTGAAATAAAACAATTTAACGGATTATATCGCGTATATTATCTCATTTTAGTTCCCGACGTTTCGGAAGCTTTCCAGCTTTCCATGATCACCTTTGTTTGTGTTTTTTCAAAAAATGGGTAGTTTGCACAAATCGTAACTTTGACAGAGGAAAATACATCTTTTCTCAGTCCTCCCGTGACCATGGAAAGCTGGAAAGCTTCCGAAACGTCGGGAACTAAAATGAGATAATATACGCGATATAATCCGTTAAATTGTTTTATAGATATATATTTTTTTTAAAAACCCCCGATTTGTTCCACTAAAAGCTGAATATCTTCGAGACGAGTGCTCCAATTTTCATCAAACAAAGCAAAAACACTTAGGATAAAATTATCTGTGACACAAAAAAACCGCACGCAATCGGTCCATCCGTATGTGGGCTACGATGCCACAGACAGATACACAGAGTCACAGAGTCACAGAGTCACAGACACGTTAAACTTATAACACCCCTCTTTTTTGTCGGGGGTTAAAAAATTGACGGCTACGGAGAACACTGGCAATGCAAAAGTCAAGTTATGAAATATTATTATATTAAAACCGGCCAAGAGCATGTTGGGCCATGCTCAGTGTAGGGTTCCGCAGCGTTTATACAAAAAAATGCACTACAGATGAAAAAAACGATTTGAAAAAGTGCACGAGCAAAAGAGCGTATCTCCATGGCACTTGCGCCTTTTGCTGAGAAACGCAGGTTTTCAGCAATAACTCAAAAACGGTATATCCGATTATGTCGAAAATATTTTTTGTTGAAAGCATTTATTAAGTTTTCTCTTTGTCATATAGGTATTTCATATTTTTTGGACTGACAATTTATGCTACTTTTGGAGCGATTATTTTCGAAAATATACACTAAATCAAAAAAGTTTTTAGAAACCTCGAAATATTTTTAAAAGAACTATCGTAATATGTTCCATACCCACTAAAAGTATTTGAGTAAAATGCCTGTGACATACGGACGGACGAAAAAGTTGACGTAGTTTTTTCTTCCCAGTTAAAGGACGTTTATTAGCCAAGACTGCGACCTCTGTTCCATCGCCAATTCGTTTATCATTATTTTATGATTTATCGCTTCTGTCTCCACAAACATCCAATATTGCTAACTTTTTATGACTCGCTCTGAAACCCGATTCTGTGACGTCAGGCTTCATTTCCAGTGACCGGGCGATGTGATGAAGCTGTTACGGCTACATCAATATTTTGTTACAAAGAGTGACATTTGATATTTTTTTCGTTTGATTCGTTTAGGTTTGGGATTGTATCGCGGGTTGACGTGAATTGAATGAGAGTGCAGATGGGTTTGTTTTGTCGTGGGCATCGGTGATGAATGTTGGTCGCTGGTCGGTATTTCATAAAATAGGATAGAATAATAATGCAGTACACGGAAAGATTGAGCCGGAAAACAGATACGTTTCCAAAAATACTACTATTACCAAACTAAGCAAAGCTTGTACTATAAGTACTAGGCGATATACATAATATTTGGATAAATAATAATACTTAAATACATAGAAAACATCCAAGACCCAGGAACAAACATTCGTGCTCATCAGACAAACACTTGCCCTGGCCGGGATTGGTATCCGGGACCGCGAGCTTCGTAGGCCGTGGTGCAACCCACTTAGAGAAACGAGTGCTATAGAAAACAAGTAAAACAATAAAACTTGATTATCTCGAAAAATCTCATGTTAACATTTTATACAATGATAAGACAACAGTAACCCGTCTTAGAACTGGTGTGAATCCATACTATCAATACTTAATATTATAAATGCGAAAGTTTGTCTGTTTGTCTGTCTGGCTATCTGTCTGTCTGTTACCTCTTTACGCTTAAACCGCTGAACCGATTTGGATGAAATTTTAGTATGGAGATAGTTTGAGTCCCGGGGAAGGACTTAGGCTACTTTTTATCCCGAAAAAATACCCTTATCAGCGATAAACTAATTTAAGGCGGACGAAGTCACAGGCAGAAGCTAGTTTAAAATAAATGTCGAAATACCCCAAATAAAATCCATTTTAACAGCTGAATAATTTTATAAGTGTCTCTCTCTCTATCTGGGGTTGGTCCTTTATCTTCCTTCAACCTTCAAGCCTTCAAGAAAAGAGCGTACTCCCACCTGAAAGGCCGGCAACGCACTTGTAACTCCTCCGGTGATGCAAGTGTCTATGGGCGACGATGAATGCTTACCATCAGGCGACCCCGTCTGCTTGTTTGCCTCCTATGTCATAAAAAAAAAAAAAACTCTAAAGCTCATGGTCACTATCAGGATAGCACCTGGAGCGGATGGTCTGCCTCCACCAGCGCGGTCGACGTGTCTCTCACGACCGTGTTGAATTTGGATGCGACGACTCTTTCTCTTGATCGGTCCATCTTGTTGGTCAACGACATCGCTATCTTTTGGTGTTCCCAACCACAATCAGTTTTTCCTGACTTACGTTGCCTCTGCGAATTATCTGCGAGTATATTTAGGCTAAAAACCCTTATAATGGAAACTAAACATTTCGAGTTACGATGCTACAGACAGTCAAGTTACGAATTTATGCAACTTTCACGAAGAGTTGACACTCTTTACACGCTTCATTGTGTTTGAAATTTCAACACTTCCAGTGCCAAAATTTTTTCGGTTTATTTGAAAAGTTCTGCATAAGAAAGGAACAAATATGTGGCGCGTTGAAGTAAATACGTGTATTATCTAGCAGAAATGACGATGCCTCACGGTATATTGAAGATATTTTCAATAAAATAAGTAAGTAACTGACTATATTGAAGGTCACTAAATCGAAAAATACTTTCATTGGAATTTTACACGTTCATCTGTGTGGCTTCATTACGCCATTCCCAAGTAACACGCAAGCTGTATAAGGACATATACAGCTACTATTCAGCCAGTTTGAGCGTTATAAGCTCTTATACAGCTTGTGGTGTTACTTGGGTTACGTCTAAACGGTTTTCAACTATTTATTTTTGGGACACGAGTAGCATCCACAGAGGGTTATATATAAGATACTACGTTAGAGCAAACAAGAAGATAAAGATTGTAATTTCTTCTACGAACGAAGTTGCGGGCATCTTCTATTCTTAAATAAAATCCAGCTTCAGCTTGTAGATTTCAAGAAACAAACGTAGTACGATATCGTAAATACTAAGGAGCTGCTGCCAAGGCAGAACAATAAAGGTGCAGATAAATCGAGCATGCAGCACGTTGTATCAGACGCTAAACAGCTACCAAGTGCCGCGGCGAGTAAGTTGAGAGATTTGTCGCCGGACACGAAGTGTTTCCTAGTTTTATCGCATATTATACGAAGTGGATCTTGACACGGTGCCTTTTTAAGATAGAAACTTATTTCAGATGCTTATATTTTAATCAATGCTGTGGAGTTCTTAAAATTAGTTAGATACGATACAAAACTACAGACTGATTTTAACGAGATTGTTCACAATTGATTTGAAAACACACTGAGAAATTATCTTTTATTGTGAACTTGTTAAAATCCGTTCGGTTTTGTGTCAGTTCTTTGTCGTATGTAAGCGATAATAACTAAAAAAAATTAAATAAACTAATAAGTACTAAATAAATAAAAAACTCGGTTCCATGGTACAAAATAGAGTCTCTCGATGAAAACTGTCGTTTAAACGAATTATCAAGTTTAGTCATAGTTAACACAAACTATCAATTACGAACGAATTAACATGTTTGTATAATCAACAATCAAACTTATCACCTAGAATCATTTATTGGCTTTTCTCAAACATGCAATGAAATGTGGCCATTAGGTGCGTTATAACAGGCTTCAAAGTATCACGTTTCGGGCGGAACAACTCGAGAGAACTGTAAAGGAATTTCATACAAAAGGAAGGCCTAAGCCAGGAAGTATTTTATTTTATTTTAATATAAACATGGCGTCTGTGTTCATGAACAGGGTAAACTGCTGATTTTTTGAATGGTTATCGGACCTAAATATCCGCGTTAATGCCTATTACACACGAACTGATATTAATAATATAAATCTGTGTCAAATACACGGGAAGGTGAATATGTATAGATGGTTATTGAATACTTTTGATCCGACTACGCAGAAGAAAAAAAGAGGTTTATATTTTTTTGCTCCTCCGCCTGACAAAGTTGCGGGCACCTTACAGTATATAATAATTCTAAGAAGTCACTATTAGTAGGTTATGTATATCACACGTATAACTAGGTAGTCCATTCCGATCAATTTAGTTTAGTTATAACCTATATGTAACCATCCTTAAACATTGAACATAGCATTTTAGTTAACTGTCTGTCACCCGCCTCCCGAAGTCGTTACACTTACCTCACTTTTAAATGCGCGTACTACTCACACGCTACTGACGCTAAATGAAGCACGTTTAGTGAGTCTACTCAGCCAAGTCATAATGATTCTTGTAATATTTAACAAAAACAAATGAAAAATAAAAAATACTCGCGTCAGTTTTTCAACTTTTTCCATGAAATAACATAAAATCAGTTCCCACACAACGCCGCCGGCTCAAGCTTGCAGTAAACTTGATATACGAGAGCGGGGCTTAGATACACATCTAAATTGCTCGGTTGCATGAAATGGTAACTTCGTGTTCAAGAAATATAGGCGTGGTTTACCAGTGGCTAACTGTTGGACGTTACAATACGCGGGTGACCTGTCAGTGGCGTGGTGTCCGTATAAGCCGATTATTTCCGGGTTGCCCAAGGACAGTCTTATAACCACCTTTTTCTTTAAATATTAGTAAATACGGCTTCGGGTTCCCTCGTAATTTTCCTGACGCCACGCCTCTGTGACCTATAGTAACAAAAACCAAAATAATATTCTCTTCTATTTCCGTGATTATTACTCATTTCAATAAATTAATTTTATCGGTTTATATCGCGAATATTATCTCATTTGAGTTCCCGACGTTTCGGAAGCTTTCCAGCTTCCGTGTTCACAGGCACGGCTGAGAAAAGATATATTTTTCTCTGTCAAAGTTTGTGGAAGCAAATAAAGGTGTACATACATTCCAGATTCCCTGAACAGTGCATACCCAATCACTTCCTTCAGATTTAGGATTGAATTCTATTTATTCTTGAAATAAGACAGGTGACTAGAGTTACCGAAAGCAAGTGAGTGGCTACTTAATTCTGTGAACACGGAAGCTGAAAAGCAGAAGAAGATGATAAACGCAATATAATCCGTTTAAATTGTTTTATTAGAAAAAAATAAAACCGACACCTAAAAAGTAAAAAATAACGCCATAATGCAGTTTCTTCAAATTACTTACAAGTAACCGTTTGTATACTCAATCTATACAGTATATACAATTAATCTTATTTTGGCGTCGGTGCCATATAAAGAATGTGTAAAATATTGAAAATTGTCGATTTTAGTAAGTTGTGACACGATGGCACCAACTCCAAAATAACATTGAATGTATATACTGTATAGATTGAGTATACAAACGGTTACTTGTAAGTAATTTGAAGAAACTGAATTATGGCGTTATTTTTTACTTTTTAATTTTTTTTGGAGTCGGTTTTATTTTTTTGTTTAAAAGTTTATTTATTTTACACTTTTTAGTTAATCGTTACTTAAAAGTGTATCTCATTACGATTCGAACAAGCCTAAACACGCTAGGATACATTATTTTATTACATAGATCTGGTGCCTACCTTCCGGCTCCATCATCAAATCAATTCGATGGTACCATTCTCATCAGGAACATTTAAATTTGTGACTATGAAGTTGCTTAGCTAAATTAATCAAGATATTTTGTCGCCACCCGTAAATCATTTATCATTGAGGAGTTCCGATGGCATTCTGTGGTCTTCTGCATCAGTTCCACTTCACCAATTTACACTTTCTGAATGCAAATGCTTATTATGTTTCTTATAATACCAAAATCGCTATATGTATGCCTACAATATTTGAGAAGTTCCTTCAATTCCTCATGGATTCCATCATCAGATCTTCACCAAAATTAAATGGGACTAACTTGAAAGTACCTTCTGAAAAACCAAAAAAAAAATTTTGAGATCGGTCAAATAGTCTTCGAGTAATCGGTGAACATCCATAAAAAAAAAACATTTCGTTGAATTGAGAACCTCCTCCTTTTTTTGGAAGTCGGTTAAAAAGCGAAAATATCTGAATTTTCTTTACTAATAAATAAAAATAATGTTAATACTGTATTGTTCCAGTATTCAAGTCGCAGACGTCCCTATCGACGGACTCGGGGCTGTGCACAGAGCGGGGACTGCGTCGTACACACATCGAGCTGATAAAACCACCGGGGAAACGCATTGGACTAAAGCTGGCAGGTTAGACTATCTTACTTCTTTTTCTTACTGTCGAGGCTGAGAACCATGAGTTATTATGTCCTTGCCACACGTCAAAGGCTATAATGGTTGGTATCTGCATAGAACCACAATCGTAAGACGCTTGACCAGTATTCAAGTCTTAGACGTCCCTATCAACGGACTCGGGCTCTGCACGGAGCAGGGACTGCAGCGAACGCACATAGAGCTGATCAAACCGCCGGGGAAACACATTACTTATCTTACTTCTTCTTGGTCTTCTTTATCGTTGCCTCATGGCTTAAAACCGTGTCTATAATTATGTCCATACTACGTTTCAAAGGCAATAATTGTTACAATCTGCTTGGAACGACAAAGACGTTTCATCAGTATTCAAGTCTCAGACGTTCTTGTCACCGAAGCAGGGACTGCGGCGAACGTACATTGAGCTGATAAAACCGCCTGGCAAGCGTATTAGATTGAAGCTGACAATTAAGACGTTATATCATCTTCTTAGACTTCTTCGTTGTTCCCCCATTGCTATGGAGCGTCAGCAATAGGAATGACTCAAATCAAGTTTTTATTAAATTCTGCAATAACTTAAATAAAAAATATCAATGATCATGAAATAAAATAAAAGACAAAGAATTTAAATGACATTGAAATACGAAATTGATCGAATTGAAAGCTCTAGTCGGAATTCTTATAATTCAATAAAACTATAACTTATATCACACTCCTTTCTTAGACGTTCTAAGGTGCGTCGGGGTAAGACGAAAGTATGGGAAATACTGAAAATTTGCCAAAAACGCTCTTAAAGGTGTTGAAATAAAGTCCACCTTTCGAACTTTCCCAGACTTGCGTACCAGTATTAACATCGCACCCTACCAGTATTAACATCGTAGACGCTTTTGTCGTTGGATTCAAGACTCTACTGCAGCGTACACGCAGCAAACTGGTCAAAGACTCAAGGGCGCCGTAATGGTTTTTACATGAATCACTAAAATTGTTCTTACCCATCATTTTCTTCTTAAACTATTTCGTAGCTCGTAAGAAAATACAATTTAACTCGTACTATTTATTCTTAATCGAGTCTCCTTCGGAATCCCTAAATGTCGTTTGTCCTAATGTATCGTTTGTCCTTATATATCGTTTGTGATAACTCATTTTCTTTTTAGAAACCGTAATTTTTTCAGGATTTTTTAATAGATCATCGTATAGATCAGGTTAGGTTAGGTTAGGTTTGTTTTATAACAATTCTGAAAAGTTTACAGTTTTGTCAAAAATTCGTTATGACAAACGATACATCAGGCAGGACAAATGACGCTAGCTGATATAAATGAAGTGTTTATTCTCTTTCTCCAATTTTTTTAAAGCAAACAACATCCTGAAGGCTAAGATTATAGGGTTTTTCCCCTCTGCATCATAATTGGTTTTATTCACCAGTAACTGTTTGTGATATGAACAGTTACCAGCGGAATTATTCGATACTGTAACTAACACAACCCTTAGCCTTGATCTTCTTGTTACTGAACTTTATAAAAAAGAACTCTCGCCTTTATGAAAAATACCTGTGTTTAATAATATTCGACGAAGGTAATTCACAAAGATACGCATAAACCTGTGTGCTTTTGCTATGCATATATGAGTATAAAAAGCGAGATCGCATGAGCGGTTCAGTGATCGCCCCGATTGAAGTACTCCACACTTACTGAAGCGTAAAGATGCGATGGCACTCGAAATTCACCGATTTTTTTCGAATATAAAAGATATTTAAAGAAAAACCGTGTTTGTAAAATGATATATCCATTGGAAGCTGAGTAAAAACCTTTTGTAAGTTTTTGAAGCACTTTTTATAACTTGCTGCTGTGATAAAGAATATCTTGGTTTTTCTGTTCAATCTTGTGAATTCTAATGAAGTGATATGCTTTTTTGAAAACATTATTTGCTATCATGGTAATTCGATAAAACTTTATTTTCTCTGCACACACACAATTTACCGCAAAATTATCCGTGCCCTGTTTTACTTGTTTAATAATGTTTATATTGTGCTACTTTTTAGGGTTCCTTACCCAAAGGGTAAAACGCGACCCTATTACTAAGACTCCTCTGTCCGTCTGTCTGTCTGTCTGTCCGTCTGTCATCAGACTGTATCTCATAAACCCTGATAGCTAACTGTCTAGCTCTAGCAGTTGAAATTTCCACAGATGATGTATTTCTCTTGCCACTATAACAAACAAATACTAAAAGTAATTTTATGTCTGTCGGTCTATGTCAGTAACCAATATGAAATGATCGGAAACCCCGTACATTTTGCTTAGGTTTAGGGCTCTGCTAACACTGAATTTTGTTTGGTACGGCCGTTTGTAGCGTATATTTTGTACGAAACCCTCGGTGCGCAAATCCGACTCACATTTGGCCGGTTTTTATAGCACTGGAGGTTGTTTTTACAATTTTATAGAAGTAACCTTTTAACTTAAGTAATCTTTTGACAAGTGACCAAGAAAAATAATCTACTAAGGCCACAAAGTAAAGCTACCGGGACTGTTCGTCTCCAAAAAACGGTATTTTTCAAATTAAAATACCCGCATCAAGTATTCACTCCCAACTTACAATATTTTATTCAGCACCTAATTTTGGAGAAACGTTTTTTGTGGAATTTAGATGTTTTAGAACTAAAATGGAACTTTCAGAAAAAGTTACAGGTGTGTTATTACTTTCTTTCACGAAGTTAGAAGTAATGAAACATTCATATATGGTGGGTCTAATGCGGTATGGTTTATTTGCCCTCACTATCCAACCTTGCGACAGTTACATGTACGGTCAACATCAAAAGTAGCTGACAGGTTTACTACTGGCATATGTAAAATTGCATACTAAAATTATCACTTACTTTTGACGCTGACTGTACCATGGTATTGGGTGAACTGTTCGTTAGACCTGTCATTATTATTATCATCACCATCATAATTATCTGCCAAATGACGTTATTTCCTGGACAAAATGTCACCTCCAAAGATCTCCATAACAACCGGTCCTGCGCTGTCCTCATCTAATAATTTCCTGGAATCATGACCAGATCATTATTCATATCATATTTAAGATTAATAGATTTGTGTCCTAAAAAAATATCATTAGTCCGCCAGTTAGATTATTAGAAAATATTGGACACATATTTTTTCTTTTGTCAATAAACAAAAAATGATAATGAAATAATGAAATAATGAAATAATGATCTTTATTCTGTAAGTAGCCCACAAGGGCACTTTTACAAGTCTGACTCTACGACGTTTCCCAAGAGGAGACCACTGAAGAGAAGAAAGCCGAAACAAACTCAACAGTTAGTCATTTTTTCGAAATAACTCTTATATCTATTACAATATTCGTGCTTAGCCTAACTAACCTACATATATGTTTTGAGTATAAACTCAATGCGTAGTTCTTCAAGGAAACATATCAAAACTTATAAAAGTAAAAAAAATATCTAGAATATAAAAAAGCAAAATAGTGATTTTTATTTAAAACAACTTACATACGTTTGATATGCCACCTTATAAGAACCGTGTCCCGGTAGAAAGTAAATTATTTGGTTTCTGTTTTGGGCCATGCATTTTTGTCTGTTAAATAGTCCTCTACCCTATAATAAGCCTTTGCCATTAGGGACTCTTTTAAGTACTTTTTGAGAGCTGGAAACGATAATTTCAAAGCATCATCTGGTAGCTTTTTATAAAAATGTATACATTGGCCTACGAATGATTTGGCTACTTTACGAACGCGGAACTTTCTAATAGCGATTTTGTTTTTATTTCTAGTATTAAAATTGTGGATATCTGAATTCCTAGTAAAAGACTCTAGGTTCTTAATAACATAAATAATATTCTCATAAATATATTGAGACGCTACGGTTAATATGTTGATGTCTTTAAAAAGTTCTCTTAAGGAGTCACGGGAGTTCAAGTTATATATAGAACGAATCGCTCTTTTTTGTAACACAAATATAGTCTGTATGTCAGCTGCTTTGCCCCAAACCAGAATACCGTATGACATGATACTATGAAAATAACTATGATATACTAAGCGAGCAGTATCAACATTGCTCAATTGTCTAATGTTTCTAATAGCGTAAGCTGCTGAACTTAATTTACCTGCAAGTACTGCTAAATGGGGACTCCATTGCAAGTTCTTGTCCAGTGTTATACCTAAGAATAATGCCCTATCCACCATTTCTAAATATTCACCATTGAGCGATATAGCAGAATCCACTGCTCTAACATTCGGTAAAGCAAATCTAACACATTTCGTTTTCTTAGCATTCAATACCAGATTATTAATATTAAACCAGTCAAGTACTTTAACTAGTACACTATAAATTTCGGAATAGTCTGTTGCTTTCCGGTCAACTGTGAAAATTAATGATGTATCATCAGCAAATAGTACTATATCAGAAAGATTTTCTACTATAGATGGTAAGTCATTTATATAAACTAAAATAGAAATGGCCCTAAGATAGAGCCCTGTGGCACTCCTAGCTTAACTGCAGCTCCACTGGATTGGGTTCCATTTACAATAACTGTTTGTGTTCTATTGCAGAGATATGAAGACATAAGGCTTAAGGCATTTATAGACAGGCCATAATGTTCTAATTTCAAAATGAGTGTTCCATGATCAACGCAATCAAATGCCTTAGAAAGGTCACAAAAAACTCCAATTGTATCACGAGATTTCTCTCAGATGTTGTAAATATATTTAATGAGTACAGATGCTGCATCAGCCGTGGAACGTCCCCTTGTGAAACCGAACTGTTTACTACTAAGTAGTTTATTTCTATTGAAGTGTCCCAGCAGATCCATCAACATTAACTTTTCGAAAACTTTACTTAATACAGGTAGTATAGATATCGGATGGAAATTAGTCAAGTCACTCAAGTCACCTGATTTAAAAAGAGGTATGACTTTACTAAGTTTCATAAGATCTGGAAACACGCCCTCTGATATGCAATTATTATAAATCAAGGCTAGATAGGGTGCAATTGAGTCTATGATATGATGAACAATTTTTACTGAAGTTCCCCATAAATCCTCTGTTTTCTTTAAATTCAGTGACTTAAATGTTTTAATAACGTCTATTGAATTTACTTGACTAAATTCAAAGCTTACATTGCATTTGTTAAAATTAACATTAAGTAACAAATGGGCTTCGGTCGAAAGTGATGAAGATATAGCCCGGTAAAGTTCCCCGTGACGTCACGCCGTGCGACAGTTTTCCGCACGGCGTGACGTCATGCACTCCCACTACCAAACTTTGACGCGCTTTATCTTGGTCTTTTTTTGTTTGATTGTCAAAAGGAAATATGTGTCCTATATTTTTTGATAATATAACTTATAAACTAATTAGAATAATATTTTTAACCCAGGAAACTAGCCTATATATTAAGTTATTTAATCTAATTGCTTACTAAAAATTACTTTGTTGTACGACTGTGTACGCACGTTGCCTCTATCCGCCTTGTGGAAATCTATTGAGGAGGCCTATGTCTAGCAGTGGACGTCCTATGGCTGAAATGATGAGTATTTAATTGCGAGAGTGTGAACAGTAAGACTTGTGTTGAAACTGACATCATCCATTCAGCCATTCGATATAATAAAGGATTATTACATTTCTTAATAAATATATTAATTGTTTTTGTTACTTTACCGGAAGACAAGCATTGGTGATTATTGCAGTATTTTTCAATCTCTTTCATTAAGCAACCTCCTTCATGCGTACACATTTTTTCGGGACCCCCAAAGCTCCGCTATTCTCACCGATGTTAACAGATATCCTTTTTAAACTATATTTTTTTTGGGCGTCGTGATCCCCCGCGACTCCCTTGTTCACAACCCACTAAGGGGTTGCGACCCACAATTTGAAAAAAAAAACAGATCTATATCATTGTCATTGGCAGTGCCAGTCAAATTGTATAATCGTGAATTCGTGTGAAAAGTGAAAAAGTCTGCAGCTGACTAGTTAACTGCACCGAGTAACAAAATTTGAAGTGTGAATTTCGAAATTGCTTTATACGAGTACCGAATAGCGAACTCAATCCAGGGTCGACAGATTTTTATTCGATTAGATTATTGATTCTCGAGTGCGAGTGTCTTCAGGAGCTGGAAAAATATTTTCCGTTTCATCTGTTATGTTTATGTTAGTGTATTGTATTCATCTGACGATTTTTTTAAATAATTGATCGATTCAGGCGTTACTTTGCGGAATTTGATATCCACTCACTTGCTTTTGGATTTAAAAATGGTGGCCTATATTGCATTGTCTTTTTGTGCAAATTTCCGCGAGATGCCGTGTTTTATTGAAAAATTCATAACTTGGTTTCTGCTAAATCATTTGCTATATTTTTTTTACACAAAACAGTTAATGCAACAGAAAATCTGATGGTGTTACTTATTTTTTGAATTACTTTATTGAAAATAATTATAAAAAATGCGTAAAATTGACACACTGATAAAGTTGACGAATTCAAGCAGAAATATATTTTTAGAAATAAAACTAAAGCGATAACATCCTTTTTGTTTACATGCAAAAAAAGTAGAATAGTTGTTCTTATATTTAATGCCAAATATTGTTTAACTGTTCAAGAAAAATTGTATACTAAACATCATTTCATTTTTAGATATCCGGCGCAAGACGGGGCGATTTTTTTTCTTTGATTCGTGATTTATTTGTGGCTAATTTAAAAACTGAAGAACGAAAATATAGTTCTTATTAGAACAAGCAACTAGTAATCATAAATTAAAATGGATATATTTTGCAATAATAACGTTAATTACGGTTCTAGGAGTCTAAATAACAAAAATTATGTACGTTCCAACGAGGTTTTGGTTTTCAGCCGAACTAAAAACCCTTAAAACCACAATATCACACGGCACAAACACATTATAAATCACAGTCTGTATCTAGGAAACCACAATCACACAAAGAAAACCATTAATACATAGAATCATACTGATTTTAAGGTAAATAAACAAAGCCGTTACGCAAAAAACTAATAACGTGCCATGTTACCGGGGCAACTGCCGAACATGACGCCCCGTTAGGGTCGAACACAACGGGCGCCGCCAGGTCTATGCAGTGTTTTAGAAATTGAGCATATGTTATTTTAAGTGTTACGGTCCATAGATAGTTTAATATAAACAACGTAATATTTGCAAATGTTTTTGGCTACTTTTCATTTACTTTATGTTCGAGTCTTTACCTGTTATAAGGAACAAATCACAAAATGTACCAAACGCGATCGCAGCGCTTCAGGTGTGCTCCCATGCCTTACAACGTCAAAGCGAGTAAATGGCTAAATTGCTTTTGGTAGCTACAGCTACCACCACCCGTACCCGTATTTACATGGATCGTTACTTGTTTTATTCGCTAATCCTGTGTAAATAAGTCATAGATGTTAATGATTTAATGTTTATTTATGAAACTTAATACTTAAACTGTTTTAATGACTAGATAATTACGAGAAATATTATTTATTCTTAAAAATGTTGGCCATTTCAATCGCAAGTCACCGGAAAAATCTCTGTCTTAACTACTTTGAAATTAGATTGTAATTTGTAATCTGATAGTTGGATAAACACTGAATCGTTTGATGTCTATCTTTAATAGTAAAATATAAATTTGAATACTGACGGCATTTTTAAAACACTGTGCAATTTTACGCAACTTTACCTTTTCACAACGTTGAGAACGACAGCTATTTAAAAATATGTTTGTTCTAGCATGTTGGCTGCAAATAATGATGATAATAGTTTTTACGTATATATTTATCTGTACGTCTGTCTGTGATATCTTAACGAATCACATAAGATTTTGTTTAAGACGTAACTTAATCAAGAGGTATACTCAATAAATTTTGATAAGCCGTTCGTCGATCATCAGATCAGATTTCTAAGAGTGTCGAGTTTTTTGTCTTTTAGCAATTAATTGATTTGATATATTATTATTGCAGATAAACACATGATATTTGTTAAATGAAGGCTAAGTACCGACATAGTATTACGTCAAATTACTGACCATTATTTTTTTTCTCATTTCTTCTCAACGTAGGCCCTCTCTTGGGACGGCGAGTAGACTCAGACTTTCAAAAGTGTCCGTGTGGACTACTAACAGAAATAAGCCTAATTTATTTCATTTATTTTACTGCCTAAGGGCTGTAACTAAAGAGCTCTAAGTTACTAAAGTGAATGTGAATTAGCTAAGCTCAATTAAATTATAAAAAAGTCATTGGTTACTAGATGTGACTAAACGGTCACCGACGTCAGTGACCTGTGTCATGATATTGAGGGGAACTCTCTATATTATGACAATTATTAGCCTCGTGCGAGAACATTTATAAATACCTAATGTGCAGTGAAAAATGGGCGCGGATGACATGAAAAGTGACAAGTATTTTGCTACAGGATATGTAGGTATAACTAGTCAGTATCGCAATTGCACAATTTGACACTATATTATGTCATGAATTCTTCTTCATAGTCATTTGATTACGCTAAGACTTGACAATACTAATAATTTCCATGGTCCTCCCGTGACCATGGAAAGCTGGAAAGCTTCCGAAACGTCGGGAACTAAAATGAGATAATATACGCGATATAATCCGTTAAATTGTTTTATTTCAATGAATACTAATAAGGTCAAGAGGGACAAACGCGACTGTGGAACAAAGCGTCTTTTGACAATAAAATAAACCGTAATTTTGTAACTATTCCTGGTCTATCTTTTTATACTTATTCTGCCAAATTTTAGAAAGGGACGGTATAGGTAGTTTTAAAGTGTTTGGGTTTTAAGAAATCTTTAAAACACGTATTTGTCCCATAGTCACAATTGTCCCGGTTGAACATACTAAAACTAAAGTTATATCTAATCTCATTACGATATGAGATAAGGTGATCGATGAAGTGCCATGGAAATAATATTGGGAATGCCTATTCATATTGTGAACGATGAAATCCGATAAAATATTCGCAAGCTGCATGTAATCCTACGCAAATGTGACAGAAAACATATTTTCGGTATAAACCGAAAATATGGTCAGTAATAATACTGGCTCCTGCTACGTTTAATGGCCGCCAACTTGGATCAAAGCTGAGGTGCTTTCCCAAGCAGAAGATCTAATGTGTACTTCAAGGTAGTGTTCTTTATTTGTTTACATTAAGTTAAACACGTTACTGAGCGGCGCACGAGTCGCGGTGACCCACAAAACTTTTGGGATAAGAGAGTTCTGAAAGTTCTTTCAACATACTTATAACCACAGTAGGGTAAAGAATCTTATAGCAGTAACTAAGAAAAATAACTCGGACAGAAATTATATATACAGCGTTCATATTCTAGTTTTGTCGCGACTGTCACTGTAAATAAAATTATTAAAAAAAAAATACTAATTTTACACAAATTGAACTAGTTCCATGGCAAGCTCAATAAAGCTTGTTTAATGAGTATTATACGTCGATATATTATCTTATATACATAAAAATCACCGAGGAGTCAGTAGCAAATATTAATGCTCATCTCATCACACAAATATTTGCACTTACCGGGATTTGAACCCATGACCATCAGCTTGGCAGTCAGCTTCACTCCTGCTAAGCTGAGCTAAGTCGACGATTAAAATATACTGTTCCTTCACGCACATTTTGTAAATTTTGTCTTAAATATTCAAGTGAGGGGTGAAATTTCCGATCACAGATAATGGTCACGCATCTAAACGTTAGTAGACATAATCGTACGTTTAGTTACCGAAACTCCAACGAATATATCATTATTTATATCATATAGCATCACTCAAAAAATGGAGTTATTAATGACTCTGGCAGCAACTTACAACTGCATGAACAGCTTGAAAGGAAAGTAAGCTTTTCGATGTTCGTAATTCATATCATATATAGTAAGTACTCTTCATGTGTTTAGTTTTAGATTCCAGTAATTTAGTAAAGATCATTAAAAAATTTCCGTCGATCTTAGCCTACTTACGCATATGTTGCATTCACCAACTCTTATAAATGACGATAAACACAAATAATTACTTGTTATGAAGGGCTGCAAAGTAATTATTTGGTACGAGTGCTTGAATAGAACGCCGAGTAAGCGAAGGAATCTAAGTAATATTTTCTTCTATTTCCGCGATTATTACTCATTGAAATAAAACAATTTAACGGATTATATCGCGTATATTATCTCATTTTAGTTCCCGACGTTTCGGAAGCTTTCCAGCTTTCCATGGTCACGGGTGGACTCCACCCGTGACCATGGAAAATTAAAAATTTAATAGTTAAATTGTTTTATTTCAATGAAGGAATCTAAGATTGAACTACGAGCGGAGCGAGTGATTCAAATATAGATTTCTGAGCGTAACGAGCCTTTCAAGGCACAAGAATATTTTTTTAGCGGAACACGCTACTTTTCATAAACACTACAGATAATAGGAAATGTGAAAAAAACTATAAAAGTATAGCAAACCGATTATTTTTTCATTCAAACTAGTGATAATGAACCCACAAAGTACACTTATAACAAAAAATGCAAATATATATATAAAAAAATACAAATTCATCTTCAAATGAGTATTCAACGCCAGTGGATAAAACTAACTTTTCCACGCAGATTTAGCGCTGTAAGAGTGAGGTGGAAACAAATTTGTAGGTACAAATATTTAGACATACGTTTTCACATCCACGAAATAACTCCAACACAACCTTATAGTAATCACAGTAATGGGACGAACAAAGCGAACAAACTAGAACTTTCTGGATTCCCGCTTAATCTTCTGCATTACTATTCATACTGCGTACTGGCCAGCTTATGGTATACTTGTTTTACATGATGGATAGGACTTGCCTGTTTTTATACAAAAGCCTTTTGCTTGCGACGATTTATCGGAATAATATTCCGTATTGCTGATGTTTGGTTATTGTTGATTTTCCTTGGCCTGATTCGTAGTTGTCGTGGGGACAAATATCCTTAGAAGAATAACAACGTAACTTAGTTTTCTGTATGAAGTAGATGAGTCGTTATATCATTAAGAGTATCGTGATGGTTGTACAAAAGATGTTGATAGTGTACGTCGCTATTTTGATATGCTTACATAAAGGAATGTTAACTTTATGGACGACAACGACGCATATATCCGCACCACAGGTTCCACGCCAACGACCGAATATATGCGTCAAGGCATTTAGACCAATATAGACCGAGGTCCATTGACATACGGGTCATATTAGCGTGAAACTTAATGAAGCACACCTCTTTTATTAGGGTACATGCATACATTTTTTTTACCGTGTTTCTTAAAAAAATATGAAAATACCGTAAAAACAATTTCAAAAAGTGAAATAAAAATTAAAATCGGCCTAGAAATACGCATTTTAAACTGCTAAGTAGACGGCGATTTGACAGGGAGGTCCGACATGTACTGTTACGTCATAGTCCACTCCGGCCATATAAACTCCATATTAAATTCTGTTTTGCTAGAAAGAGATAGAATGAAATGTTTGATAGTTTATATCTTGGTTATTTTAATAATTATTCGTAAAAATATTTTTGTCTACTATTTGTTACAGGAATGAGCTTTAAATAAAGCAAAAATAAAACATCTTGCATATTACTTTTTGTGTTACAAATATCATGATAGTCACATTTTTTTTTTTGCAATTTATTAGTGGATCACTCCACTAGCGTTATTATTATAAACAAAGATCAGAAAGAAATGAAAAAAAAAATTCGACGATACTGGACTTGAACCAGTGCTTTGACCCAGACCGGGGCAGCACGCTCTACCATCTGAGCTAATCGTCCATAGTAGTAGTCGAAGAATTTTGTTATCTGTTCTTGCTTTGCCTTTTGTCCAAGCGTCGAAAAGGTTAAGAGTAAGCTCGGTAGAAAATTCTTATCAAATGCATTCACGTAAATATGTTATTAGTTAATTGCTATTAAAATGTACACTTCTGTAGAAATTCCATGCAACATGTACTCTGGAACGTATCATATAACAAACTGTGTGAAAACTGGGTGTTAATCATTTATTACTAATGTACAGGTTTCGCATGGAGACTACAGCCCATTCCCTCTCATCCATGAAAGGAGGCCTGTGCCCAGTGGGACGTAGATTCGTATCTACGTGGGTCGGGCCGCGGAGCGTTTCGACCGCCGATACTTTTATGTAACAAATTACTGGTAAATAAAATTGACAAACGCATCGGATTTTTAGGCATAAGGTAGGCAAGGCATCATTTTCTTTTTCAATTCAGAAATGTTATCGAATTTGTCACGTATGATGTAAAAAATTCGTTACATAAAAGTGCAGCGGTTGAAACGCTCCGCGGCCCGACCCACGTCCCACTGGGCACAGGCCTACTCGTTTAGCCTGATTATGACGATGAATGGTTTTGCTGTAGCACTTGTCAAAGAGATTTTATATTATCTTACTAGTAGGTGCCCGCAACTTCGTTCGTGGAGGAGAAAAAGTCATAACCCCTCTTTTTTCTTCAGCGTAGCCAGCTAAAAGTATTATATAACCATCTATGGATACCCAGCAACCCGTGTACCAAAAATTGTTGAAATCCGTGAAGCCAATTTGGCATGATGAAGCCACAACGTCACATACAAACGTACATAAAATCCAAAAAAAATGTGTGACTTCCAAATAGTCCGTTACAATCTTTTTTTATATTTTCATTGTACAGGTTATTCATTTATACAATTTTATAATAATGTAGATTAACAATGAGGAGTGATGGTGAATATTACTACTTTACTTTCTTTGCGATTTCTTTCTGTGCAGAAAGCTTATTTGTGGCAAAAAGTGATTAGTTTGCACAAATTATAACTTTGCAAGAGAAAAATAGACCTTTTTTCAGTCGACCCCGTGAACACGGAAGCTGCAAAGCTTCCGAAACGTCGGGAACTGAAATGAGATGATATACGCGATATAATCCGTTTAATTGTTTTTGTCATTGTTGGGTGATAATCACGGAAAAAGAAAAAAATAAAATAAACAGGCCTACTTTGGACCGCGTGTAGCAAAATTTTAAAGCAAAATATTGTATCCCATTGAATTTCATGCCCACAATGCAAGTAAGTTATTTAGTTTGGAATTTAAATTGGACATTATAAGTTGTACTAGCTCAAATTCATCACATGATTAATTCAGCACTGGAACCTAATTTTGTATGCAGTCTAGCGTAATTTTACCGCGACACTAGTTTTTTCTATGGCTTTGTCTCGGTGGTAAGTTTAACATTAGGGAATCATTTTTCAGGAATTATTTCATTTTCATTATAAAAATAGCCTTGTCGTTATCGAAATATTAAGTATTCTATTTATATGTCTGCTAAAGTCGGTTTCTTCAACGTGAAGTGAAAAAACTAACTAATTATTACTTACAACCTTCTTTCGCTGACAGTTCATACGGCTAGCCATCAACTGTTATTATATTGTATCACTTTCCTTAACATGGAATCTATCGAATATACGCTTCTTAAAAGCAACAAATTGTGAAGGACTATTCGAATTTGACCATAAATCTACCACTTTGACGAACTGTTTGTTTAAACTAACGCCAGACAGCCCTGACGCTTAAAAAAAACACGCAATAAATTATCTCCAAGCACTTACTAGGGTTGTCACACTCCAAAAATACACTGCAGCCAAATGCTTAAATATCTGTGACAAAATACTTAGGTGCCAACATAACCACAATCACACATAATGTTGTCTTTCAAGCAAGGCCCGCTTTTGGACAACCCTATTTTAAAAGAAAATAATACCCATTTGACGATATTAAGTTTTAAACTTAATTAAGAGCTCTACAAGGTGGATTTTTGTGTAACAGGACACTGCCAGTTAGTGATTTTTAGGATGGGATCTTTCATTTAGTACAGTCGGAACCCGAAGCGTTACTAAACATCACCAAACGCGAGTCTCGTAAACAAAACCGGCGTCGGAGCAAAATGGGCTTTATTAGTGGGGGTGCGGGTCGGGTTTTAAGTTGTTGAGGGAAGTTTTAAGACCGAAACTGAAACGTCACGACAGCTGTGTGGTGTTAACTTTGTTCGTGGAGTTAAAGATGGCGGAAGTGGCTGGTAAATTGTACCGTTGTCTATAATTTAATGTTTGGAAGAAATATAGTAATAAAAAGAAGAAAATCTCCCGCCAGGTGCACACTTGGGTGTAGTTTTACCGTGTGACGTCACACGTTCTTACTTTCTATGGAGAAATTCTTTAGCTTGTCAGGGTGGGCCCTGTATGCTTTGTAATATCAGGAAAGAGAAATGAGACAACATAGTCCCATGCAAATTATAATAATTTAATTTAAAATAATACGACCCGGTTAAAGTTGAGCGAGCGAGGGGTCGGCACTTAATCCACACAAGTTCAGTTTACTTTCGTCAGTCAGGTACTCTCCTGAGTCAGGGCCGTTGGTGGTGATCGCAAGTGCTCGCGATTAAGGTCTGCACGCAAACACGGGGCGGCAGGAACGGATATCCCGACCCGGCGGAGAGGGTAGCCTCGGTGTGGAGAATAAAGGTGGTGGTATTGGATACCATCCATATTCGGTATCCCGAGCGTTGAACCTTCCAGGGTGCCATCAAAATACATTACGGGCGGTCCATTATAAATTTGCGAACATCCACGGGAACGGCGGCAAAAAAGAAAGTGCCTGGAAAGTAGCAGTGATACCCTGGATAATCACAATCAGAAGCGGAGATTACAATTGCGAGGGATTTAACTATTAACAATTTAATTAATGCTTGATTTTTGAAAATATGAGGGTGGAAATTAAAAATGATGAAATCACTGTTCAAAAATGATTGTGCAAAATTTATATAAAGATGATTACGAATGGATTATTCAATGAAGCATAAGCATTGTGATTCTGTATGTTTCTACGTGAATAATCTACTTTGGCCCTCTGCGATAGTAAAAAGTACCACTTACCCAGTATGGGGAAGACAACACTCACTTCACAAATTTAATGTAATTATGTACATTATAATATTTGAGGAATGCTTAGTGACGATCACAATTATTTACAACGGTTACGTTACTTTAAAGAGTACCTAATTTCTTCCACATTGTGCATTCAACTCAACTTATTCGGCAAATGACCGGCGGCCGATCTGCGCTGCTGTTTTAACTCGCGATTATCGATAACAAAAGATCTAGTTACCGGGAGCGCTAAAATGTCGCATCGCGCGAGTGCAACTAAAACAGAATGCCGCTTGATGAATTCATGTTACATTTTAATAATTTAATAAAGTTTTAGATGTACATTTGTAAATAAATAGTTTGTTTAATTTATTTTTAGTGTGTTACTTATTTAATTTATCTATATTTTATTATAAAAAACTTAAATATGTACGTTTAACGTTACAAGCTATGTTAAAACTTGCGCTTATCGAAACGGTTTCATAACACAGCATACTCAGCATTATTGCCGGCCGATTTGAATGTCTAATCATTTTTAGTTTAATTGCTGTCATAATTTTTTCTTCTGTTTCCGCGATTATTACTCATTTCAATAAAAGAAGTTACCGGATTATATCGCGTATCTCATTTGAGTTCCCGACGTTTCGGAAGCTTTTCAGCTTCCCATGGTCACGGGTTGAGTCAGTCAACGCGTGACCATGGAATGTTAAATTGTTTTATTTAAATAATGTCATGAAGTTGAATTAAGAATTGAAGTTTCGACTGTAATTGACATTCTTATTAATTTATTGTGTACTAACACTTATCTCTTAAACTATGTATTTTACTAACAAAATGGATCAATGTTATCTGATAAATAAATAAATTTGAATTTGAATTTTGAAAACTTATATCATAAACTTACTTAACTATACATTTTATGGGTTTTGCTTCTGTTTCCGCGATTAGGACGCATTTAACTCATCGACCCCGTGAATACGAGAGATGAAAAGCTTCCGAAACGTCGGGAACTCAAATGCAAATATAGGTGAAATAATCCGTTAAAATTGTTTTATTTAAATTTCAAAGGGTATTCAATGGTAATATTAGTATGTCTTCTTACTTTTCGGTTAAATGCGGCCCTTGTGCAGCGATAAATGTGTTATATTCTCCATGGCCATATCTAGCCCAACTACGCACCACGGCACAATGGACTATTTTTACCTCCCCCGGTTCCCAATTTAGCCCTGTACTAATTGACGCCTTAAATCTGTCCGCGCGCAGCTCCACTCGCGTTATGATGTTGTAGAATTTTGGTGTTTTTCTACTTTTTTTTACAGTCATGATACTGTAGATTCCTGGGTAAAAAATATTATTTTCATAAGTCTGTCAGTTAGATTATAAAAAAATACTGGACACGTGTTTTTTTTCTTTTGTCAATCAAACAAAAAAAGAAAGATAAAGCGCGTCAAAGGTTGGGAGTGGGCGTGGATGACGTCACGCCGTCCGAAAAATGGTCGCATGCGTGACGTCACGTTGAACTTTAATGGGCTATATATCTTTATCATTTTTAGTTTAATTGACAAAAAAAATACGTGTCAAATATTTTCTGATAATGTACCTGAAGGACTAATTATATTTTTAGGACACAGGAATGTTTGGCATGATGTCACGCACCACTACGTCAGGCCTCTACGTCACATCAGCATACGTCACCAGCCTACGTCACACAGCGTCACCCATCGGCATCGCCAGAGCATCGATCCACGACTATCGCGAAACCAATCGATAACAAACCAATAAAACCAAAGTGCAGTGATGACTCGCGGCCAATCGTCTCTAAAACCTCAGGACGATTTAGGATATTTAGTATTTAAATTGCACCAATATATATTATATTCCGTATCAATACTTCATTTCATTTATCTCCTCCGCTGCTGCCACTCCCAACAATATATATTTAGCCTATTATGACTGCATAGTTTTTGTGTCATATTATAAATGCAAAGGAAAGTCTGTCTATCTGTTATCTTTCCACGCATAAACCGAGATGACATTTCATATGGAGACAGTAGAGACCCTGGGAAAGACGATACTTTTTATCCCGAAAAGTATCCCATATGGGATGGAATGGATTAGGGATGGATCCCATTAGGGATGGATCCCATTAGGGATGGATTAAGCAGACGAGACCCTGGGAAATACGATACTTTTTATCCCGAAAAGTATCCCATATGGGATGGAATGGATTAGGGATGGATCCCATAAGGGATGGATTAAGGGGGGTTGTATGGGAAATAAATAATTAAAACATAGATTACACATATTCTTGAAATACAGAGATCCAAATAATGAAAAAATTCAAGACTCCCACCGGATTTGAACCAGTGCCTTGTGCGCCAGGTGCGCTGACGGCGTAAAGCCGGTTAATAATACAAAGATCTTGTAAGAAGGTAGTGACAAAATTTGAAGACAAGCTGACTGGGCTTTGTAGCTCAATTGGCAGAGCGTGCGCCCCAGCAATGCACAAGGCACTGGTCCAAATCCGGTCGGAGTCTTGAAATTTTTTCATTATTTGGATCTTAGTATTTCAAGAATATAGATTTTAAGTGATGAAATTCACTTTAAAAATCACGAAGATCGTGGTGGTAAAACATCAAGATTTTCGTAAAAAATCATAGGTTACACAGTTCTCGGTAACGCGAGTGACGCCTCGAGTATATGCTTGTGTATAGTAAAATCAAATTTTATTTATTTTATATTTTTGGGTTTGTAGAGGGGTTTTTTTCATTATAGGGCTAATGTTTGTCAACAAAATTGGAATATAAGATTGGCGTGCGGAAGCCACAACGACACATACAAAAATCCAAATTCGATTCAGTGACCTTCAATAAGTTCGTACCTATGATTTTTTTGAAAATATCTTCAATAATCAGACATTTCATTCTTAAAACTTAATTGTATTGTAGATGGAAACCACTACCTATGTGATTACTACAGGTAAAGTAAGACTAGATATGACCGTGTGGCGGCAAAATATGTACCTCAATGAAACTTTGTTTATAACTTTATCTTGGCAATAGAATTGTGGATGCCGAGTCCTACCGAAATTTAGAGGTCCCACCCCCACAAAAAATGAAAGTCAGTACCGAGGTCAAAGCGGAAGGATCAATTTAAGGCGTACACCATAGTGTTCCCTGGCGGAGATGCTGACATGTTGGACGCATCCAAAGGTACCGGGTTTGAGTCCTGGTAAGATCACGAGCGAGACGACTTATGTTTTTCATGTACATATATCACAATAGAATCGAGGTCATTTTTAATTGAAACATTAATGTAAATCTAGTTGAATTTGCTAAACAATGCTCAAACGCTTTAATCAGAGTGTTCAAATAAACACTTGATTAGCGATTTAATGCCCGTACACTGTCGAGCTAGTACAGTGCACATTTAAAAATGCAGAGTGATTCAGACGGTCGTGATATGGTCAAAATCGCGTAGCTGTGCTGTAGTTTTATTGGAAACTACTACGTCCGTAGTTATTTAATATTTATAGTACAAAAGAAAAATTTATCATACAAAAGGCGGACCTGGGTCATACTGATTTTTAGTATGAGTTAGCGTTATGCGTCTTTCCTGTGGAGAAAGTTAAGGGCTTTAAATACTAATTTTTCTTAGTGCCCTATAGGCGATGTACAAATTGTTTAATACTTTCGATCTAAGCGATAAAAATATCAGTTATATGTACCCAAGTCCTTAACTATTGCGTTGTCCACAGGAAAGACGGCTAAATTCTAGAACAAGTATGTACCCACCTAAGCTATAACGCATTCTCTTTCAGTCGTATCATTTATTTTTTTGAAAATATCTTCAATGTTTAATTATAACAACTTTATAACATTGTGATATAGATACAAATTAAAGCGCAAAGAAAAATACGATTGCTCTCGCACGTGGTCACACCAGGACTCGAACCCGGTACTTCCTGATTACGTGTCAGGTGTGTTTCCCTTTCACTAGCGAGCACTGTGACGTACGCATCGAATTTATCTATCGGCCTTGATCCCTGTACCTATTTTTATTGCAAGGTATTATAACTTTATAATATGTAGTATAGAAGTTAACACCATCATCATCATCATCATCATCATTTCATCAGACTAAAGTTCTTGTTCAGGGCCTTTCCACGCTGCATCGTCCAGTACGCGATCGCCACTCGGGAACCTTTCTGGCCGAGTGGGCATCGATTCTTCAAGTAATGTGCGCAACTGCTACTTAACTAGCAATTCTCCAAGCTATGTTGACGACCATAGACTATACGGGAGACCAGAGATACATACTATAATTGAACCTGTCCTCAACTTCGTCCCAACTTGCCCTGGAAATTGAACTGTGTACTTAATCTTAGCTGGTAATAGAAATCTTACATCACGCTATTCACATTTTTCTTGAATATATCGCTTAGTAGGCAGTTATTTCGTATATTTATGTTTTTAATATTTTTTTTATCTATAAATTGATTGAGTCCGATAATAAGTTACAAAGTTATTCTACGGTCATCATATCGTCTTAGAGATTTACATAAATTATAGCTACATACGAGTATCAAGCATTTAACAAACATTTCCACGTTTTCTGCCAAAATCAAGTAGGTACTTATGTTTCGGTAATTAATAAGTTTCAGCCTTTCAATTTCACTGCCGTGAACTATGAACTCTACACTTACGCAACTCCCTAATTGTTCAAACACTTTAATCGTATGTTCAAATAAACACGTGATTAAAGCTCGTACACTGTCGGCTGAGTATAGGAAGTACGCTGCCCGTTGTGCAGTGAGGATTTAACGACGCATAGTGCACAGTGATTCCGCCGTAGGCCATAAATCGAAAAAAGTCATGAGCGTATCCTGGACTAAAAAGTAAGTAAAATGATTCACCGATAGACAATCTTCTAAATACTATATATAGCACAGCAATAAAGTACTATTATCATTTACTTTTGTGCAACGAAAGTGAACGCATCTCGACCCTAATTAGTAGTGTGTTTTTGTCGCCGCAACTTAATCACTTTGTTATTGTGTACTATTATTATTATTTGCGTGTGTCCACGTGGTATTATTATGGAAATCCAAGAAGAGGGTATGTACTTTATTTTTCAATTATGTTTTATATATAAATATGCGTGCTTATATTTTAAAATAATTTTCTAGTAGAGGTCTGTTGTTTACGATTAATTTTTAAGAAGTATGATTTCATTGAGAGTTATACTCTGATGCCGAGGTTTGCCGCACTTGACACATATATTATGTTATAGATGGAAGTGTCCTTAATAAGGGCTGTAACTTTCATCGACCTTTTTTGACCTCTTCTTAGGTAAAAGGGGTTTCAAAGAACAAGAGTAGGGTAGCCGAAAAAAATCCGATTTTTAAAAAATGTTTTTATCTTTGTTTTAGGTACATTTTTAAGGTGTTCTATTTCGAAACGTAGTGTTTTTGATATTTGGCACTCTGGACAAGGAACTGATACAGAAAAATTTCAACATGTTTTTACTACACTGACGGAAACATCAATTATTTCGGATAACATCGAAAATATTGGCATAGAGAATTTAAGGGTTAAAATAAGGAATTTATGTAAACGAATTGCATGTTATTGGAAAAAAACAAGATGTACAAAGTCTATATTTCTACATAAATATGCAGAGTGGCTTAATGATGTAGAATACATTGATGTGATCCAAAGTATCGAGCAGCGTATTTCTCAGCAGAATGATAACGTCGACCCCTCCCCTTCCACTTCTCGTGGCCGTCCGAGGAAAAACTTTAATGAAAGTAGTAAACGCACTAAAAGAAGGAGACTGGCGGAACTATCTAATTTTGACGAGTCTGCTGTAAATACACTGCTCAATGCTTCTGCTGATTCCAGCTTAACTTCTACAAAAGTCGACGAAAACAAAGTTTTGTCACTTATTGCAGAAGGTAAGATTTCTAGAAAGCAATATCTATTAATTAAGAATTTTATACATAATAATATACTGAAAGATTGTATGCCTTCCTATCAACGCATTGTAAAGGCTAAAAAGAGATGTTACCCTACAACTGTAGCCGTTACTGAATCATCAGCCGAAGTCGAACTTCAGAGTTTGTTAGATCACACTGCCACTCGGATTCTTGAGTCTCAAAAATATATTTTAGATAAAATACCTGACCAGTCTTTAAATAAAATATCTTTGGTTGGGAAATGGGGATTTGATGGTATTACAGGACATAGCGAATACAAACAAACTTTCTCAGATTCTTCTCTTGTGGATAGTAGCTTGTTTGTTACTTCATATGTACCGCTTCAACTTATTTTAAACCCGGATAATAAGGAGAACTCAATCATTTTGTGGAAAAATCCTCGTCCTTCTTCAACTCGATACTGCAGACCTATTCGCTTTCAGTTTTTTAAGGAAACAACTGCAGTATCAGTTGAAGAGGAGACTTATTTCAAACAAAAAATAAGTAACTTGCAACCGACTATCTTCAAGACAAATGCATGCGAATACACAATTAATCATAGCTTACAACTTACTATGGTCGATGGTAAGGTGTGTAATGCACTTAGTGATGTTTCTTCAACTAGATGTTATATATGTAAAGCTTTACCAAGTGAGATGAATCAAATTGATGTATGTTTGTGCAAAGCAACTGACGAAAGTAAATATGAATATGGCATGTCTCCACTTCACGCATTGATCCGATTTTTTGAATATTTCATTCATCTCGCTTACAAGTTAGAGGTTAAGAAATGGCAAGCTAGGTCTGATAGCGATAAACGACTTGTAGCTGAAAAAAAAAAACTTATACAATCGCAATTTAGGGAAAAGTTAGGTCTTATTATCGATAAACCCAAAAGTGGCGGAAGCGGGACATCGAACGATGGCAACACTGCTAGGCGGTTCTTCTCAAGCTCAGATATTTCAGCTGAAATTACGGGTATTAAGAAGGATCTCCTAGATCGTTGTTGGACTGTACTTCAGTGTATCAATTCGGGATATAACATTGATGCGACAAAATTCAGAGATTTCGCTTTAGAAACTGCACGGCAATTAGTTGCCGAATATCCATGGTACTATTTGCCTGCTTCTGTCCACAAAATTTTGATTCATGGTGCTGACATTATCAATCACGGCCTACTGTCTATAGGAGAACTGTCTGAAGAAGCAGCTGAAGCGAGTAACAAATACTATAAAGCATTTCGACTAGATCACACACGAAAAATGAACCGCGTTTTGACTAATACTGATTTGATTAATCGACTTCTTCTTCACTCAGATCCCCTAATATCAAGTTTGAGAAGGTTACCTGTTAAAAAAAAAAGTTCTTTGTCTAAATCTGTATTGGACTTGTTGTGTGTAAATAGTAAGTAGGTAATATTGAATGTATAAATAGTAAGTAATCGCTTTGTTTTAATATAACCTTATTTGTATATATGTAAATAGTCTTGAAATAAATATTTTTATTATTTATGTAGTATGCTGTTTCATTTATGTTTTCATTAATTACAATTTTTTTTTATCTAATGGCTTTATGTTTAAAATAATAACGTTTTATAAAATGGTTTTGACTACAGATATTTTTTTAATAAAAATAGTCACACAAGTTTATTATAAATGTCTAAAAATGTTATTAATGATATATTTCATGCTTGTATAATAACCCTTTATAGTTTAAAATCGAAAAAATGGCTTTTTTTGGAGTTGAGGTATTTATGGCCGCCCTTGTACGGGAGCGGAATCACCGTGTAGTGGGTGAGACGGTCGCAATTATATGGTCAAACGGTTTTTGTAGCACTGAGATGACGCATTTAAAGAAGCTTATCCCTACCTACCTACCTACCTACGTATAGTATACCTACCTACTTTTATAAAGTTGTAAAAATGGAATGTTCGTACATTGAAGATATTTTCAAAGAAATCAGTGTTACGGACTATTTGAAGGTCACTGAATTAAAAAAAAAATATATTTATACTATAAGATGCCCGCAACATTGTTCACAGAGGAGAAAAAATCATAACCCCTCTTGTTTTCTTCAGCGTAATTGGATAAAAAGTATTCTGTAAAGATCTGGGGATGCCGAGCAACCCGTGTACCAGAAATAGTTGAAATCCGTTTAGCTGTTTTGGCGTGATGAAGCCACAACTACACATACGATCATACAAAAAATCCAAAAAAATCCTCAGTGGCATCCTCATATACAGATATTTCATTTTTACAACTTTATAATAGTAGAGAGAGAGTAGATTTTGTATCTTTGTATGTGTCGTTGTGGCTTCATCACACCAAGACGGCTTAACGGATTTCCTTTATTATCGGTAATCGGGTAACTGGGCATCCACAGATGGTTATAGGATACTTTTTACTCGACTACGCTGAAAATAACAAGATGGTTATGATTTTTTCTCCTCCGCTAACGAAGTTGTTTTTATTTGTAACTTTTTTGAGTAGTTAAAAGATTTAAATGAAACAATTATAACGGATTATATCGCGTATAAATATTATCTCATTTGAGTTCCCGAAGTTTCGGATGCTTTTGTTTTATTTAAATGAGTAAAAATCGTGGAAAGAAAATACTACTTGAAAGATAGCAAAATTAGGGTTACGTTCTTAAAATAACATTATCGAGTGCAATTGTATAAAATTTAAACTGATAAAGTTAATCTTTAATTTACACACGTGTCACTGAAAACTGACAACTTGCCGTATTCGCTAAACAATGTTTGAACGTTTTAATCATTGTTCAAATTAGCGTTTATCTACACTGGCGTGAAAACTAAACTCTAAACTCCCTAAACGTTCAAACGCTTTAATCGGAATGTTCAAATAAACAGGTGATTAGCGCCCGTACACTGTCGAGCTGCGAGTTGCAAGTATACTGCTAGTGCAGTGCAGATTTAACGATGCACAGTGGGTGACGTGATCTGGTGGTAATAATATTGTTAAGCTATTTTTTTGCAACAATGTAGACGAATTAAAAAATTGATAATTTATAATTATCTTTGACGAGTAAATGTAAGATGCCAAATTATGATTTACTCTAGTTTATAAACTAATACGGGGAACAGTAGACGCGTACTCTCGCTCATTACATGACTGATCTGTGCAGTGCCTAACACCAAATGTTATATTTAATAAGTTACTACAGATACAAAATGTAAGTAGTTATAACCTTTCACGATACTCAATAAAGTTATTTTTATTTTTTCTATAAAAAACGTTATGGAGTGCACTTAAGACTTGTTGCATTTGCTATAAACATTTGAACCCTCGGATTAAAACGAGGGTTCAAATGTACACGTGATTAGCACCCGTACAGTCAGCATCAAATAGTCTGCAACATTTAAAGCGCCAAATATATCGCAACACATAATTAATTCTTATAGGCATAAAAATACGTAATGATAGATTTGGCGGTTTCGATGCCACAGACTATTTGACGCTAAATATACACTGTGCAGCTGCGAATAGCAAATTATACTGCAGTGCAGTGCGAATTTATAGAGGCACAGTGTGGGATATGGTTACAATGATTTAATGTAGTCAAGAGGTTTCTTGTGCTACTGACAGTGTAAAATAAGCTAATAATTATATTAATGAAAAGTATCTTTTTTAATTTGAAAGATGGCAAAGATGATCTATATTTTGCGAATATTATACATTATTGTGTGTACATATTTAAAAAGTTTAGCCTAACATTTACACTGGCGTGAATCTAAACTTCCCTAATTCCCTAAACAAAGTTCGAACGCTTTAATCGGAGTGTTCCATTGAAGTAAACACTTGGTTAGCGCAGGTAAAGTACACTATCGAGGCTGCAAGTATACTTACAGTGCAGATTTATACTGCACAGTGGGTGATATAAATAGTGATAATAATATGGTCAAAGTTGCTAAAAATAGTCGTGGATAAGCCGCGACTTTTTTGTAAACTGAGTAGTGTATTTGACTATAATTGTTCCGCAACTCCTATGAATTACAATGATTTTTTCAGTATAATAAATAAGTAATCAGCGCCATCACGATTATGTTTTTTTCTTCTAATTACTTCGGTACATATTCTGATGAAAACTGAAGGTAAAATCGGTACTGAAAGTAATTTTCATTGAATCATTTCTGTAATTATTTTCTGAAGTTTCATATCATGATTTGACTTGGAGGTATCTAGCAAAGGGCTTTTAATATCGCGTAACTTTAATCAAAAAAGCTAATTAAATTGAAAATACAGTCAGTAATATTGAGTCTAAAAAGATTCAAGAAATAATTACTCCTGGATTATTAAAAATTAGGGTACAATTTTACCCAAATTGAAATAGTTCCATAGTAAGCTCAATTAAGTTTGTGTTATCACTACTATAATTACTAGATATATAATATAACTAGACGACGATATATGTATATACATCTATACTATTATAAAGTTATAAAAATGAAATGCCTGTTCGTTGAAGATATGAAAAAAGTGGTCGCACTAAAGATCACTGAATCGAAAAATATTGAATTTTATTTTATTGTTTGTATCGTTAAAAAAATAAAAAATAATGTGGCTTGGTCACGCTTAAACTTTTACTTTTAATTTGTGGATCACGGGTAGCTGGTCATATGCATATAGGTATGGTTATAATACCTTCTCTTTACTCGACTATGCTTGTGAAAAAAAAAACATTTGTAATTTTTTTCCCTTCCGCTGATGAAGTTGCAGAATATTTACTTCTTTACATAATAACATCTAACACACATTAACAAATATTTTTGCTCGTCATCTAAATATTTTCTTTTATCTGGACTTGAATCCAGGATAGTCCGATTCGCAAGCAGCGTCACTACCGCTGACCTGAACCGGTTGTCTAAGAAATGTCAAATAAATCATCAAATAAGTTTTTTTTCTTTTTAATGAATCCTAAAAAAACGAAAACAAAATAAAAAAACTAAAACCAAACTTGAAAAATATATATAGACTTAAAAAAAATAAAGATAAAAAGCTGCCCCAAATCGCTCTCTGTTCGTCTGTTGTCAATATATTTACGTTTATTTTTTAAATCTTTCCGGTTTTAACTTTTCCGCGGGTTGATTTTAGCAATAAATAACGAAAAATTTAAATTTTATATTAAAATTAGCTCTATTATTCCCATTATTTATCGTGCCTGCCCCACAGTGGGACCTAAATCAGTGCAGTGCGCGTTCGACGCGGTAATTAGCCCGTTAATCTTTTGGACGGAATTAACTCGCCGTTATGAATGCACGCCAGTGTAAGTATTTAAAGCATTACAGTGTCTGCTGTGATGCACGCCAGTGGACAGCGTCACAGTGACAGTCGTACTTGAGTTTAGTACAGTGTTTGTTCCATATTCACAATGTATATCATTAGACGCGTATGTGGTACAGGATTGTAATAATAATTATTATCTTATATTTTCTTATCTTATCTTACTAATAGGATACCTTACGAATACACTTCGACCCGGTTGGGATCCTTTATGTGGGTACCCCTTCTTTCTACTCAATGGATTGTTCCACCATCTCCGTAAACTAGATAATAGAGATATCAATGGTAGCGTCTGAGATTCCTTTGGCCTTGGCTAGTGGCCACCAAATTCCTTCATTCTCTGCTTCAATCATAGGCATTAACTTATTGAACTATAGAAAATAGAATTTAATTTGATACTAGTTGGTGAAACTTATTTAACTCATCTAGGGGTTCCGTTAAGTTATTGAAAGTACAACATTTAATACAATTTCAACCCAATTTTAATAAAAAAAATCAAAGGTATACCTTTCTGCCGGGGTTGCCAGGAGTTCCAGTCTAATTTTAAATAACAACCCAGTGCCATTAGTTGTCCCATTAGTAAACTTTAACTCACTCGACTACTCTGTCAAGAGTGTGGCGACTGAGAATGAGGAGTTGCTCAGGTTTAAGGTTACGCAGAGAATAAGAGGTAATCCAATGGGATCATCCAATCACATACTTACCAGCTACGATAACGTTATAATTTGTAGCTACACAGAAATATCACGTAATTTCCAAACTCCCCCTATGACACCAATCACGAGATTAAATTCCACGTCCTCAAACCTTTTTTATTAATATAAAACCGCGGTAACCTCAAAATGGCGCGTTAATTTCAAAATGGCTCCGAAAGAATTCCGCGGTCGCAGATTTACGACGCGGGCGATTTATGTGCGCTCTGGGCCGATGTTATGTTGCCGGGGCACTCACTTGGAAAAACGTCCGTTGTTTATGCTTTCATATTACAGAGCTAAGTATGTGACCGAATTAACTGAATTAAATAAAACTGATACTGACTGGACCAATGACATCATCTCCGACCGACCATTGGCCGATTAACTAGCCGACTTTGAACTGTCCGATTGTATTTTCGACTAGTTGACCGATTTTCGATCGACGGACGAACCACTGACTCTCTCTGTTAGTCAGTCTTTACATTGTCGCCGGGGCACTCACTTGGAAAAAAGGCCTTTGTTTTCATATATTTCAGAACTAAGTACGTGATCAAATATGTTTTTAGAGAATTACCTTTTTTATTAATTAATTTTCGCCTATTCAACTGACTTTCGGTTGATCAAACAACCAACCAACTAACTGACTTAAAAACAACTAGTACAAAAAAACTAATTTTAAGCGACCGCTGATCGCTTGACGCACTTCGATTTCCGAATGAATTTCGACGGATCGACCGACCCACTGACTGACTGTCTCAGACTATCTGTGCTCGGGGCGATATAATTTCCTGGTGCACTCACATCCTTTATTTTTGTTTTAATATTTCGATGCGTGTATGCTTGAGGCTTAAAAGTATTTTATACTCGAAAGTCTTGGTGACATAGTGAACCAAAAATAAAGAGCACATATCTATTTAACGCACAAATAATACAAAAGAAGGCACTAGAAAATAAAAAGCAGACTTGCATTGAAAACGGTTTTGACTCATCATTAACCATCGTCTTTATCAGGTGGTCCAAATTGCGACATTTAAACCATTCTTAGCTTCGAGGGTATGATATAATAAAAGAAATGGCTCTGTGGTTTGTAGACCTCGCGAGTCGTTCAACTCTCGTATCTATGCAATAAAAAAAAAATCTAAGATCTAAAGCGACAAAAATAGGGTATATGCATGTTTTTTTTTATCGCTTTTCTTAACAAAATATGAAAATACCGTAAAAACGATTTCAAAAAGTGAAATTAAAATTAAAATTGGCCAAGAAATACGCATGATATAGGCATTATAAACTGCTAATTAAACGGCGATTTGACAGAGAGGTCCGACATGTACTGTTACGTCATAATCTACGCCGGCCATATAAACTTCATATTAAATTCCGTTTTGCTAGAAAGAGACAGAATGAAATGTTTGATGGCTTATATCTTGGTTATATTTAAAGTTATTCGAAAAAAAAATTGTGTACTGTTTGTTACATGAATGAGCTTTTAATAAAGCAAAAATAAAATATCATGCATTTTCCCTATTCAGTGCAGTGCTATATAGTGTCACAAAATTCCACTAGAATCGGTTGAGAAGAGCGACCTGTAAATGAGAACAAACGGACAGACATACAAAAGCATTTTTGCCCAAGCTGAAACAGAGACGCTTCGCTCGTTACGTTCGCTGGGCCAATAATGAGAAAATGCGTGGCGACAAAACAAATCGATAAATATAATAGGTAGTAACTTAAAGATTTAATACTGACAAATTTTTTAAGCGAATAATTTTAAATTAATTCATCAATAAGATTTGCAGTAACAAAGCCCCGTAAAATAAACAAAACGTCGCAAAATTCAATTCCAGTAATTGAAAATCTTACGGTTAATTGAGGCACCGAACTTAACCCACAACATTTACCAACAATTTAACTGATCAAATTGAATTCCCAACTGCCAATCAAGTGTGTTCGTCCTCGCATGTGACCTAAAGGGTCGTGTATCCACTAATTAAATAATACTTCCCAATTAAACTGCCTGTATAACCCCACAAACTTAACTTTGCGGACGGCAGCGTCGCTGTTATTGACTCCGCTATCCCAACTATGACCCAGTTAAGTTAAGTATGCACCTCGTTTATACGTAGATCGCGTAAACACGAGGTGCATACTTTAGTTTATTATCCCTATAACATCCGGTCAAGTTAAATATGCACCTCAATTGTAAGCAAAATAGTATTCGTCAGGTGCAAACTTAATTCAACTAGGTATATGTGCTGTGCTTGTTTCTTATTTCGCCACCGGCACGCTAAGTTTGTGCTAAGAAGTGACGGGCGTGCCCGACAGAGTAATTCTTTAAGGAAACAAAACTGTGTGGCCCAGACGTTTGCTTTGTAAGCGACTAGGGACAAGGTTTAGGCTGAATTTAAGTAGGTATTTGTCTAGTTGTGTACGGAACGTGTGATTAGTTTTAGACCCTGTCTGCATTTACCTTTTGGGGTTGTTTGTCGACTGTTTCTAAAAGACTCCATCAGACCAAAGGGTAAAACGAGACCCTATTACTAAGACTTCGCTGTCCATCTGTCTGTCACCAGGCTGTATCTCATCAATCCTGAGAGCTAGACAATTGACATTTTCACAGATGATTTTTGTCTGTTTCCGCTATAACAAAGACAAATACTAAAAACAGTATCATTTTATGTCCATCTGTCTACATCAGTAACCAATATAAAATGTTCGAGCCCCGCGTACATTTTGCTTAGTAGTAGGGCTCTGCTAACACTAGATTTTCATAGATACGGCCATTAGTAGCGTATATTTTGTACGGAACCTTCGGTGCGCGAGTCCGACTCGCACTTGGCCGGTTTTTTGTCATTTCTCCTCTAAAGAAGTAATATTATAGTCAAGAAGGCTTAGGAGTACCTATTGGCAGATAAATATACTTACACAAAATCTCCACCATGACAACAACAATAAGAAAAGATATACCTGTATCTCAACTAGAGAGTAAGTTTCCTACTTTGGGAACCACACGTCATTGCAAAATGCAGGAAAGTAAATTTGACGACCTTAAAGATGCTATACTTAGGTACAATGTACGACAGGGTAAAATAAAAGGAAATCAGACGAAATTGTAAATCAATTCAGAAATATTTTAAAACACGTTTTTTTACAGTCCAACGAGGTCTCTAATTTTATTATTGAGTGCCCTAAAGTTCCCATTTTAAATGCTCAGGGGCCCCCTATCGTTCAGTGCACGTCGGAGGCATGATAGAAGATAGGTTTTTATTTCACGACAAAATAACGATACAAAATACTAGTATAGAGAAAGCCTTGCAGATACACGCGCACTGATACACACGTTAAACTAAAAACACCTCTCGTTTCGACGGGCGTCAAAAATGGAATGAACTGTTAAAATCTCCACGCGCGAGGCAAAACTTCCATATAAATTTTAATATAATTGATGAACCAAAAATTCACGGTAATATATCAAATAAATCTTTCCCGAGGCTTTATCTCCTTGAGGTTTACCCTGGGGAACGCCTATTTGCCTGTTTGCAGTCGGAAAACATACCTTTAGGTGAAATTTATGTATCAAACAATGTAATGTGTTGCAGGTACTGGTAAAGGATAGAGAGTATCGCTTTTCAAGTTGGCAGTGTTGGTACTCGTGATTTCATGATACAGGCGCTTAAACGGGTAGAATAAGATACCTTGTTTTATCGAAAAAAAGTTCATCGATCACTTCGTTTTGTCGATATATCTATAAAATTATACAGTTGTAAAAATTTAATGTCTGTACATTGAAGATATTTTCAAAACAATAAGTGATACGGACTATTTGAAAGTAACTGAATTGAAAAATATTATTTTGGATTTCATAGAAAGCATTTTCTCTGAAACGGTTAATAATCTTGGATTATTATGAAACCAACTTAACCTAACCTAACGACTTCTACATGATGATCTTTTAAAAAATTTTGAAAGTTGTACGGTTTTAGTGGGAAAGGTATTCGATGAAATCAAAATTCTATGAAATAAAGCATTCTAGTTAGCATTTGTCGATAAAATAGAATGACACCGGTATGATAAAGATGTATTCGTAACAGTATTTTTATCGATTATTTTTGAAATCATTATCACAAATCAACAAAACGGGGCTTAATCGCGTGTTACTAGTTACTACTGGTGTTAAAATTGTCGGTATCACGGGTACCTAAGGTACTACTACTAAGGTATCCAATGTTCCGTTAACAGCTTTATGTGCATGGTTGTGGATGTACTGGTAAATAAAAAAAAGCGGCCAAGTGCGAGTCGCACTCGCCCATGAAGGGCTCCGCAGCCGTTTATACAAAAAAATGCACTACAGATGAAAAAAATACGATTAGAAAAAAAAAACACTAACAAAAGACCGTATCTCCCCGGCACTTAAGTCATTTTGCTGAGAAGCGCAGTTTATTTGGCAATAACGTCGCGTTACGTCCATGGTCTCGAAGGAAACTGGAACGGCGAAATCAACGTCTTCTAGCCGCGCTAGTTTTTCGATCTACCCGCGCTTGATGTTTATTATTAGGTTGAACACTACGGTCGTCACTAGACCGACACACTACACTCACGACGTCAGGCGATTTATCGGATGCTAATGCTAGTCGTATATGATACTCGTATTGCTTACATTTATTAATTACTGGATTCCACGAAGATGAAAGCTTGAAACCATCTTCCCGGTTGAACTAACAGTGTTTCTTGATTTCAATTGCTTCACGCACGATTCTACTATAGTAATTACGTTCCGTAGAAAAGATCTTGGGATTATGAAGCTCAATCCAGTGGTTTGGTCCCGCTTCTAATAAATGTTTGGAAATAGCGGACTTATTCACCTGGCGGCTCTTAACAGCCGCGATTTGTTCCTTGACTCTTTCAGCAATGGTGCGCTTCGTCTGTCCAATATAAGAACTCCCGCAACTGCAATCGATCTTGTAAACGCGAGGTGATTGAAACCGAATAACATCCTTAGGTGAACCAAACAACCTCACATGCCCTATGACCCTAGATAATGGCTTGTACACAGTTTTTATTGAGTACTTTTGTAGTACCGTGGCAATTTTTTCCGTTATTCCTCTTACATAAGGCATGAATGCTGGTTGCCTCCAAACGTCAGGATGTTTACGTTTTGGTTTTCGTCTGTGCTGCTGTCTGTTCACCTCATACCCATTCCATCTAAGGACCTTTTCAATGTGTGAGACCTCACTATCTAAAAATTCCGGGTCGCAAAGGTCACGTGCCCTGTTATAGAGGGAATTCACAACAGCTTGGAGGTGACGAGGATGGTGATGAGACAACGCATTCAAAAACCTGTCGGTGTGTGTCGGTTTAATGTAAACAGTGTGCGTCAGGGAGCTATCTACCCGACCTGTCACTTTTACGTCCAGAAAAGGCAAGCTACGTTTCAGTTCCAATTCATACGTGAACTTAATTTTGTGATGAAAAGAATTGAGATACTGCAGTAATTGCTCAACCTCCTTGGAATTTCATCAATGTACATCGTATATTTTTGAGTAAAATGCTTGTGACATACGGACACACAGACAGACAGACAGGCAGACAGACAGACATGAAGAATCTTTAAAGGTTCCGTTTTTGCCATTTTGGCTACGGAACCCTAAAAATATCGTCTAGGGCCTCTTCTTGACGCCATGGCGTCGCCAAACCGTCGCCAGGTGAGTGAGCTGCCATCAAGCAGTATGAATTGTTTGGCTACCGTAGCTGACAACATCGCCTTTGCAACCCAGAGAGGCAGAGGACTTAGACCGCCTGTATAAAAGTTTCCTAACCCATATTTTCGTATTTGTATGAACAATTTTTGTAGGTTTAGTTAAAGAACGCCTTTCGATTTTTGTTTTCACGTTGAATAGAGTACATGCATGATTTTTTTTAATCGCTTCTCGTAACACCATTTCAAAAAGTGAATTTAAAATTAAAATCGGCTGAGATTTAAGCATGATATAGGCATTGTAAACTACTAATTAGAAAGCGATATGACAGAGAGGTCCGACAAGTACTGTTACGTCATAGTCCACTACGTCCACTTAAACTCCATATTAAATTATGTTTTGCTAGAAAGAGATAGAATGAAATGTTTGATGGCTTATATCTCGGTTATTTTATAGTTATTCAAAAATCTCTACTGTTTGTTACACGAATAAGCTTTTAATAAAGCAAAAATAAAAATTCATACATATTCCTTATCCATAAGATAAGTTAAAAACGAGCTCTTGCGTTTATCCAAACCTTCATTATATCTACATATTACAAATACAAATTCATGACTTCGTTAACTTGCTGAAAGCAAAATACAATACAATACAACAATTCCTTATATTGTACACCAACAACAGAAACAAGAATAGAGCCTTAACGTAAAATACGGTAGACAATAGGCGGTCTTATCATTAAAGAGGGATCTCTTCCAGACAACCTTAATGTTTTTGTCCCGTCCTTTATTTTTAGGGAACTGTTTTAACTGTTTACTTTTAAAAGTTTTTCGTCATTGATGTTTTCATATGACAGTAAACATTATTTAGAGAGTAGAGAGGATGCATGAAAAAAGATTGTCTGGAAAAATCTAGGCGAATGTAAGTGGAAATGTTGGAAGAGGAAGGCCTAGATGAACGTTTCGCGATTAGATTGGAGACATTCTGAAAAAAGGGCAAGTGAAAAGTACTCTAAACCGGCGAGCATGCATGAAGAGATTAATGAATGTTGATGAAGCGGCAGTTGTATGCCAGGACCGTAGCAAGTGGAAGGAGGTAGTCTGCCTACCCCGTTAGGAAAAAGGTATGTATGTATGTAACATTATTTCTTTTCACAATGATGAAAAGTGAAGGCAAGAACAAACCAGAAATTTTACCTTCTTTGGTAAAATTGTTGCACTTATTTCAATAGAAAACATGTTTAAGTAATACAAATTTAGCGCGGTAACAAAGACAAATCATGATAAATGTAACGCATTGTAACAAGAAAAACATTTTATTGCAAAAATGCGGAAAACGGCTTCCACACATCCCTACGTTGAATCACCTGACATACTCGTAAACTTTACTCTGAATAAAAACTCTGTTCTATACAGCCTCATTAACTTTCAATTAATATTCATCCAACTTTTTTAATAAGGCTCGACTGATGTTTATGTTAGCAGGAATTTAAGGTACCGGAATTAATTACCCGGAAAGTTTGGGTACCGATTAGGTACCACATCTGTCCCCAGCATTGCCAATAAATATGTAAATTATCCCGGATTAGGCGGGGGTAAGAAACGCGCCGTTTGATAAAACCCAGGAAATTGTCGGTGCGATATATATTTATTTTGGCACGGTAATTATATTTACTTTTATCTCGGCTTTTTGTTGCTTTTTTTTCGAGAGCTTCATGTGCGGGAAATTGCGAGAATCGATTCTCGACAAATTGAATTTGTTTTTTACGTGGTGTGTGTATTTTGCGCCACGTGTATAATTTAGCTGGGGATTAGGTACTGTTTTATTTATTTACATTTTTTATACTGCTGTTTAACAGAGATAAACTAACTCATTATTTTGGTACTATCAACTTTTTTGTTTTATTGTTACTCATATGTTTGCGCAAATCTCAAGGACGACTAAACCTAAATACGATTAAAAACCAAAAGTTTTGACTAATTATCGCCTAAAATATTGGACCAAGAAAAGTGGAAGTTTTTTTATAGATACATTATTCCTTTTGAACTACTTTTGGGGCTGACAAGTTTTTGAATGGTGTTTTATAATATTTTAAACATATAATTTTAATTGTAATGTCGTTTTAAGTAGAAAAAGATTAATTTTTAACTGGCAAGGTTTTCCTACAATTTTGGTGTGAGAACACCCGGATCTTCCTCTTCATTCCAGTTGTTGTGCACTGCAGAAGTAAAATTTATAATTTAATCTACAATATAGATTCTAAAACTTTAAGCGCTATATTTATTTTTGTTATAAAAGAATAGCAACCACGTAAGTCACCGACATAGCAAACAGGTCATACTGATTTTTAATATGAGTTAGCGTTATGCGTCTTTCCAGTGGACACCCGAAAGTTAAGGGCTTTAAATACTAATTTTTCTTAGTGCCCTATAGGCGCTGTACAAATTGATTAATACTCTAGATCTAAGCGATAAAAATATCAGTTATATGTACCCAAGCCCTTAACTATTGCGTTGTCCACAGGAAAGACGGCTAAATTCTAGAATCAGTATGACCCAAACAGGGTAAGCAAACTGAAGTGGCAATGGGCAGGGCACATAGTTCAAAGAACCGGTGGCAGTTGGAGCAGAAAGGTTCGCGAGTGGAGACCGCGTACCGGCAAGCGTAGCGTGGAAAGGCCACCCGCAAGGTGGTCGGAAGACCTGGGTAGGGTTGTGGGAACTCGCTGGATGCGGGTCGCCTCTATCCAGCCCATGTGGAAATTAATTGAGGAGGCCTGAATTTAGCAGTAGACGTCCTATGGCTGAAACGGTGACGATGATGATGATGCACCACATAAGTACATATTGGAAAAAGTGCAGCGTGGTTAGATCTCCCACAAGATGAACTGGTGAGCCGGTGAAGGTTGCGGGGGCCTTCTTTACGCTGTTGGCGCAGGGCTAAGGTGGTATTCTATGAGGGACACCTCCCTTATGATGATGATGATGATGTTGATGAACTTGTAAGAGTAAGGACGGGTTATGCTGTTATTTAAATATTATACCAAGTCTAAAAAAATCTACGAGATATCACTTTCAATATATACATTTAATTTGGTGCGGTTGTGTAAACGTTTACATGTCGGTTTCGTTGTTTTCCAAACATTCGAAACATCGTTTAAAGTAAATATTTAAATTCGATTACCGTTAAACTCATTAACAAGTAATCCAATTAAATAAGCCTATACAATTTACTATTGCAGTACACCATGTTGCGAACACGGTTGTACCTTGATTGTTCGAAAAATGTTTCCCTGAAGACTTAATTTCGTCGATATATAATTTCATAGAAAGTTTTTTTCTCTGAAACCACCTAAAAAAACTTTAAGAGAGCCATTTAACTAAGGGATCCCATCTTCAGGGTTCCGTAGCCAAGATGCAAAAATTGAACCCTCATAGTTTTGTAATGTCCGTCCGTACGTCTGTATGTCTTAGGCATTTTACTCACAAGATGTACATGGATGACATTATGAGTTTAGGTATATTTTATAAGCCGCTACTTAGTTTTGTAGGTAATAAAAAAAATAACGTAAATAAATATTTCTAGAAAGGCCCTATGTAACAGAAGCTGATTTCTTTTTCAGCATATATCAACATGTGGCACATAATTTCGTCAGATTTATAAAAAAACACTTTAAAGGTTTTTAATACAATATTTTAAATGAATACAAATTATTTAAAATATTTTCGAAAATATGTTATAAATTAAAAAGGTATCGCTTAACAATACTTGTAATGAAAATTACAATTATATTTTTATTTTTATTCATAAATACTTTTAATTAAAGTTAGAAAAGGTCGATGAGTTTCAAACGCCTTATAAAATTCAAACACAAATTAAATTATCACAGAGAAACACATTGTAATTTTTCGGAGAAAAATTAGGGAAACAACTTTGCTACATAAAACACCCTGTTAATGATAAAACATGTTATAATCAGATAATAAAATAGTCAGTAATTAAGACCTCTTTTACTATTTTATGGAACTTTTTAACTGTCACGTATGTCACTTCTTGTAAGTAAATAAATGACAATGTTATAAAAACATCTTGTCAGTTAAATGCACAGGTGTTTAAACAGAATTTTCATTTATTTATTTTGTTCAGAAAATGAAACCAAACATCTTATATTCTATCATAGAGTTGAAAAAATTAAATGACTGTACATTGAAGATATTTCAAAAAAAATGATTGTAAGGGACTATTTGGCGGTCACTGCATCGAAAAATTGTTTTTATTTTTTGTATGTTTCATTATGGCTTCAACACGCTATATTGGCTGAACAAATTTCAACTATTTTCGGTACACGGGTCGCTGGGTATCCACTGATGGTCTTTTTAGTAAAAAAAGGGGTTCTGACTTTTTTCCTCCGCGAACGAAGTTACTGTGGCTTTCTAGTATAATATAAAAAGGTTTTATTAATGTTCATTTAAAGTTAATTGTTTTGATGTAATGTATAATCTCAATAGAAATATTTCAATAGAAAGATAGGCCCATCTGAACATTTTACACAAAGGCATCGTTTTATGACACGGATTACACTGACGTTGACTGCACCTTTGCCAAGCGACGACTGTGTCACAATGGCCCTAAAATAATTTTAGGGCCTACGCGCATGTTTTTTTTTTTATGGCATATGGGGCAAACGAGCAGACGGGTCACCTGATGGTAAGCGATCACCGTCACCCATAGACACTTGCATCACCAGAGGAGTCACAAGTGCGCTGCCTGTCTTTCAGGTGGGAGTACGCTCTTTTTTTGCATGTGCCAATAGGATACTTGACTGACAGATCAAATCAGTTCCTTTTTATGAACTATAAAAACGGTCAGAAAGTATGAAGTTTGAAAGGAGAAAAGGTTTATGACGTCATAATTCTATACGGTCAAATTGCCTCCTTATTTTTAGTTTTTGATCATTTGAAAATCGCCAAAAGCTTAAAAATAAGTATCTATTAACGTTTTCTACGTATTTAAATAAATAGCATTTAACTGCAAGTGTGACATCCTTTATAAGGACTAATGGAAAGTACCCAATTATCTTGCCCGTTAGCCTAGTCCTTACGAAGTAATATATAGGTCTATGATCATCTCCTAAAGTATTGGTACCTAATTTGTTAAGTCCTCAAAATCTCTTTTTCGACAGGGGTAAAAAAATATTAATAAAGTTGAGGAAAGCAATAAAACTGAAGAACCGAGCTCTCGAGTCGTGATCGTGACGAGCTATTATTTGGAACGTTCGGTGTTATGTGTTCGCTTATTTAGGCACGTTCTTACATAGGGAACGTTAATGATTTCACGTAGCAATACTCGACAATTCGAGATGTATTAACGATAATATTTTCCCTATAGACATGCTTGAAAATCATTTTCCTTTTTTTATTGATATGGGGTGATACATTAAATACCCTTATATACGAGTTCTTAATCTGGCATAATGTTGCGAGATTGAGTTAGATTCAAGTGTTAGGGTCTATGCAGACCAATCTCAACTACACAACAATGACAATTACGTGGTCTAGCGATCATTTACATGGAAATAAATAATTATATTCACACAAAAAAACCGCATGCATTGAACAAACTACCACCATTATAATTCGCGACACGTGTTTTGCCTCTCTAAGAAGCATTATATTCATAGGTAGATGCAGGAGATATTGAAGCTCTGACATGCAACCGAGAAATGAAAATAAAACTTTTAATTTTATGTCGTTTTGGAGCACTATTAATACTGTTATTATACCTACATGTTGAATTACATTTAGTATTTTAAAAGGTTTGGAATACAAAAATCAGCGCAAAACTTAAATCGCAAATTCCAAGGTCGTTGACTGATCTCAGAGTCATAAACATAAGTATTGGGCACAAGACATCGTATTCAAAATCCCCATTATCTAAGACAGCTTAATAGGCTGCCAGATTTATGGAGGCTAAACTGTTACTCCTATAAAGAACATTTCGCTTCACTTAATAGCCTTTTATAGGTATATATTTAGTAGCCTTTCTACGCAGCTTTCCTTTAGTTGGATTAGAAAAAAAAAAGATCAATATCATACAGGGACAGGAACTTATTGGAGGTCTTTGAAATGTGGCGCTTTGAAATGAAGAAGTATTCGAAATGGTTAGGGAAAGGAGAAGCTTGTTAAAAACGATAGAGAATAGAATATGGAATATGTTTCGTCACCTATACGACACGACGCTTTTATTAATAATATCTTAAAAGGAAAGGCAAGCAAGGAAGAGGAAGACCAAGGATAAGTTATTAGAAACAAATAAAACAGAAAGTAGACGTCATTTCGTATAGGGAGATCAAGGAGGTGACCCTGAATAGGGCGAGATAGAAACAGCTACACTCTTCATAAGCTCCACCGATAAGAGGAAAGGCTGGAGGCATGCGAGGAATAGGAAGACCAAGGATAGGCTGCATAAAACAAATGAAAGAGAAAGTTGACGTCATGTCGTATAACACGATCAAGGAGGTGGCCCTGAACAGGGCGAGATGGAAACAGCTTCACGCTTCATCAGCTGCTTCATAAGAGGTAAGGTGGGAGGCAAGCGAGGAATAGAAAGACCGATACGCTACATGAAATAAATAAAAGAGATGGTTGACGTCATGTCGTAAACAAAGATCAAGAAGGTGGCCCTGGATAGGGCGACATGAAAACAGCTACACGCTTCACCAGCTGCACCGATAAGAGTTCTCTTAAGTTTATGATGGTGATCATAAAGGTGGTTTCTCAGCAGAAGCCTTTGCTTTAAATGACGTAATTTAAATTCGTATAAAGTCAAGCATTATATAAAGGAGTGAGGAGAACTGAGCAAATTAGAAATGGTAGCATTACAATCTGTAATTGGATTGCACTGCATTGTTACATTGCATGCAAATAAATACTCGTCATATAGTGAGGCGGTAAGGTAAATATTCCAGTGCCCTACACTGTCCGATTACTTAGCACTTTCAACCTCAATTCGTAGCCATAAGTTGACGAACAAAGTATCAAATATTAAGCTGTCAAGCAATGGACGTTAACCTGATCATAAACCTTTGCGGGAACATCTAAACGAATTTTATCGAAGTGAAAATGTGGGGCAGCCATGGGGGGGGGGGGGGGGGGGGGGGTGTTGTATGCGACTTTCTTCTGCCGGTCCGTCTCCTAACAAGAAGAGGTGTGGTGTGTTAATAGGGGCGCTATGGGGTTGCGAACATTTCACCACGAAGTCCCCAAAAACCTTGGCTCTAGAGTTTGAGTGTTAATTACTCCTTCAGGCAATTATGCAGTTGTTCTCTTGTGGAGTTTAATTCCAAGCCTATTTATATTTCTGGGCTTTGTCCACACTTGCACCTATCGATACGTCTAATCGAGATACTCGGGGTCTTGGATATATATGCTCGATACGATACGCCTAAGTATAGACGCTCCACATATCTTTTAATAATGTATCACCAGCATAGTCGTGGAGGAAATACATCTGTAATTAAACCATTTAGCCATTACTTAACAGCGTATAGTAAAGCAACGCTGTATTTTCTTAAGTTTTGATTTCTTTATGCAACCTTTTATTAGTGCAGAGTTGTGTGCTGTGTTAATCGGGCTGTGCTTAAGTTCAAGCTAACGATCATGATATTCGTCGGTGTGAGATACGATCGATCGTCATCATCATCATCATTTCAGCAATGCTGGACACAGGCCTCCTCAATAGATTTCCTCATGGGCTGGATTGAGGCATCCAGCTAGTCCCCGCAACCCTAACCAGGTCATCCGAGCACCTTGGTGGTCTTCCCACGCTGCGCTTGCCGATACGCGATCCTCACTCAAGAACCATTCTATCCCAACGGCCATCGGTTCTTCGCAGTGAGATACTATACACTAAATAATAGAGATGTGGACCCAGCCTAATGCAGATACTTGCCGTTAATAATTTAAAGAAGAACTTTTTTTTTGGGAACCAAGACTTACTGTTGCGTACTTCTTAGTCTTGGTTCTTCTTAGTCTCTCTTCTTGGTCTTGGTTCTCAAAACTTAAGTTATATTTTTATATGCAGTAGGTAGTAAAATTGTCAGCTACTTTTAATGCTGTCTATACCAGACTCGCGTTTGTCCGGTTTCACAAAAGAACCTAAAAAGAAACAGATGAAGGCGTAAAGCGGTAATTTCCCAATGAACTTTGTCATAGCGGGGTACGTAAATGGACTACTAATTTATGGTAACAAAGAAAATTGCCACCGAAAAAAACTCGGCAAAATCCTATGAATAAAAGTCAAGTAAATTGAGGCACAATCTACTGGTATCGGTTGAAATATTCCGTATTTTTTGAAATCTCGCTTATTCGCTTTTATTATTTGTACGCCTTCGTACCAACATTATTCGTGACTAGAAGGCGCCCGCAACTTCATTGGCGTTGGAGGAAGAAATCATAACCCTCTTTTTTGCTACATCGTAATTGGATAAAAAGTATCCTACATAACCATCTGTCGTGGGTGTCAAGCTACCCGTGGACCGAAAATAGTTGAAATCCGTTGAGCCGTTTTGGCGTGATGAGGCCACAACGACACATAAAAACATACATACAATGTACAGACATTTAATTTTTACAGCTTTATTTTACAGATTTAAGGAAACCGTGCGTAATATGATAGAAATTCACATAATTATAATCCAACTAAATATCGCACCTCAATAAAGGGAACAAGACCTCAACCATTTCCAGAAATTTATTGTACCAGTACAAGCTAAACGAGTAATGAAAAATCACGTTGTTTCTAAAGTTATATTGACATTTATTAAATTAGTTTTGATAAGGATGAAATAATTTTAAAATTTAGTATACTTATGATCGGATTAGATTATTAATTATGTATTAATAAAAATTGGCTTTAGGTTCAGTATTCGCTATAAAAGTATTGTAGGTATTTATTTTTAAGGAAATATTCGTACAGGTTAAACTGAGAACCTCCTTTTTTGAAGTCGGTAAAAAAAAACATTTGAAGATCATTGAAATAAAACAATTTAAGGGATTATATCGCGTATATAATCTTATTCGAGTTCCCGACGTTTCGGAAGCTTCTCAGTTCAAATGAGATAATATTATGCGATATAATCAGTTAAATTGTTTTATTTAAATGAGTAATAATCGTGGAAACAGAAGAAAATATTATCCGAAATTCGTTAACGGATATTTTTTACTCAGCTGCACTGAAGTAAAAAGTAAAAAAGGGTTATGACTATTTCCTTATCCGCAAACGAAATTGCGGACATCTTTTATTTTCTTATAATTACAAACTTCTCCAATCTATTCCGTTTTGATTAATTACCTGGTAAATAACATTATATCTCCACAAAAATCACATTTTCCGCTGTAGTTAATAATGGTTCGTGTCATAATACATTACTTTCACGTTCTCCTTTTTTCAGGTACGTCCCGAACCATCCATCTTCCAGCAGAGACGTATGCTATTACCTTACACTATGTACTTGGAGTTTAGTTGCAAAACATAGCAGGTACACAAAAAGCTGCTAAGTAACGAGGGTTTTCTGTATAAACTTGTTTCTTAACGATATGTTTACATCAGTAGACATAATATTTGTGTTTTGGAGTGACTTATCCAAGAAGAACCTTACATATTTCTTTTTTGGTCTAAGGTTAATGCTTAATGACTTTGAGTTAATTTTTAGTACGTTCGTTTTGGTTGTCTTATGCATAAGTGGTTTTATATAAAACTTAAGACGCAATGCACTCCAATTACTTCAAAAAAAAAAATTATTTCGAGCTACACAGACTCATATTGTTATCAATTTATAGTATACAATTAAAATAATAATATACTTAATTTTAAATAAAGTTACAAGTTCTACAACTAAAAATTAAATTTGTACAATTTTAATAATATTTGAGACGCATTATTTCATCGTAGATAGGTGATTAAACGTTTGCACGCATTTTTTTCACCTAACTATACAGCGTGAAATAGAAAATGTGATTCTGAGTATTATTACGGCACTGAAATTGATGGCCTTTTAGATGTTATACTTAATATTTGTCTGAAACGAGACTGATATATATGTACATATGTATTTTTTATTTTTTATTTATTTCCTGATATCTAATCATGACTAAGATGGTACGTGTACATTAAATATTTATAAGAATTATAATAATATACCTTTCTTAGTATAATATCAATAAATACTTTCATGCTTATTTTTTAAATTACTCCAACTGCGATTTCTCAATCATTCAGAAACAAAATTTTGGTTCACACGTTTGCTAAATACTCTAAGGATAGTTGATTTTTAATTGGCCTTTATATATGACACAAAGCGCCATTTAGAAAGTGCGCCGCATTAGATAATAACGGAGTATAAGTCAATGCACAATAATAATGGAAATAATCTGAGGCTCGAGTGGTGACCACGAAGGACAAGGTAAACCGACTCTTGCGCGAACCACGAGAAACCATTAGATGCAGGTTGCGCAAGATCGGTTAACGAAGGTGGAGGTTCGTGGATGAGGCCTTTGTCTAGCTGTGAACGTCAAGCACTTCAATTAATTTGATTTCAAATCGTATTCAGGGGGGGGGGGGGGGGGGAGCGCAATCCCACATACGGGAATGCTATGCCATCCGCAGACATTTAGAGTTAGGGTGACGCATTGTGCAAGGCACATGAACTACGAAGATGGGTCAAACTAGTTCAACCCGGCTTGGGACAGGTAGAGACAGATAAGAGAAATTTCTCTTCTCACGTCCAATTGGGGGAGTGGGTGATTGCGAAACTACGGGCTTAGCGACCCCGCCGGCGGGGTTGACTCTTAGGAAAAAGAAGTCGCAGCTGCCATCCTCTCAATAGCTGCTATGATCTCGTCGTCTGGATCAAAGATATACCAATAGGCCGATATACCCTGCGTCCTAGAAACGTACGTGTCTAGGACGCAGGGTATATCGGCCTATTTTGAGAATGATTCTGGGGAGTGGATTCTCTAAGAGATCGGGGATCGTCGGAAGGTTGCCTAATTGGGGGAAGTCTTCATTCCCGAACACATTTACCACAATAGCGGTCGTATCTGCGACGTATCTGACACATCTACACGTTTTTTTACAAGCTTTTATTTAACTTACATTTTATCTACTTCCCGGCTTCCAATTAAAAAGTTCCAAGTTTCGTAAAATTTGACATTTATTTGTGAATTTGGTGAGCAGGCAATTAAATGATACCATCAAGCTGATCTAATGATGGAGCAGGAAGGTGTTCATAAGAACTCTGTAATAAAATAATTAAATCCTACCTAGTTTGGGCTCTTTAGAATCGTCTGGGTTAGTAGTTGATGGACGTTTAAAGAAAAGTACAGTCGGTAATAAAAGCTTGTCACTCAAATGAATATTATGACAGAAACGTATTATTTCCAACAGCGTCGAGATTCAAGGAATTCGAGTTTCCCGGTGTATGTACTCGGGTGTTTGCTACCAAAGCTCGCCAAGTTGAGGAACACATTTACACATTTTTAAATTCCATCTCGAATAACATATTTTTCTGAGAGATTCCGCTATTATTGGAAGGCTATATCCGGGTGTCTCCCTACGCCCCCTTTATTCGTAATCTCGACCCCGCAGGCTTGGTGAGGTATTCGAAAAATACTCTTTGATGTCTAGGGTATTTACTACCTTAATAACGTGAAATTGTTAAGTAAAATTCTCATATAAAATCTGGAATGTGGTAATGCTTTTGCAGTTTCTTGATGAAAATTGAGGCGTAGAACTGTGAGTAAAATTGAATATGTACATACATAAGAATTACGAAAACATTGATAAGGAACGAAGGGCTAAAATCTTTCGGATTTTGCACGGCCACTGTGTATAACCTGATATCATGACATGTTTCTAAGCTGCAAGTTACTATAGTCATAAAAGTTTCTTCTGTTTCCGCAATTATTACTCATTGAAATAAAACAATTTAATGATATAATCATGTCGCGTATATTAGCTCATTTTAGTTCCCGACGTTTCCGAAGCTTTTCAGCTTTCTATGGTCACGGGTGAACTAAAATGAGATAATATACGCGATATAATCCGTTAAATTGTTTTATAGTCATAAAAACAAAACTTTTTGGAAATTACTTACGAACATGAAACTTTTGAATTGAAAACAGCTCATTACTTGTGATTAGACTAGGCTTGATTGACTATAAATATGGGGAAGATGACCGGGACAATAAAAGCAAAGTACGACAAGGGAAGTTTAGTAAGAGGGTAGGTAATAAAAGAAACTTACATTAGTACAATAGGCAACATATATCTATTACCTTACATAGTTATAAAAAACAATACGTGAAAATTTATATTTTTTTGTTATTAAATGCGCTTTCTCATACTTCCCACTTTTCGCATTCCCAAAGCGAAGTGTTAATTTTTTTGACTACTGTGAGAACGGATATGGATCGAAGCAAGTGAGTTTATTTCACCACTAGCTCTGGCTTGTGGTGAAATAAACTATGAAGCATGAAGGTGAATGAACATGACTATTTTCCTAGGTCTGATCAATACCAACACACTACTTGTATCTCGCACACCGGTCAGTACTACGTAATGTATGATTAAATATCGGAACAATTTCTTTAATGGCTGGGAAACCGCGATACCACGCTGCAAACGCGTCTTAAAAATAGGCTGGTCTAAGTACATACATATATAACAGCGGGCCTATGATGGTTGCGTTTGTCACGCGATAAATAAATGACATAGCTGCCGTCACCTTCTGACACGTATGTGAGTGCGAGAGTGACAAGCGCGTTATTATATCATTTATCGCGTGATAAACGCGACCATCATAAGCCCGCAGGGTTTTTGTGTTGATTTTGGCGATATTAATTTAATTAAATTAAATTTTAACAATTTAACGGATTATATCGCGTATATTATCTCATTTTAGTTCTCGACGTTTCGGAAGCTTTCTAGCTTTCCATGGTCACGGGTGGACTGAGAAAAGATATATGTTCCTCTGTCAAAGTTACAATTTATAATAAATAATTAAGCCCTTCTGGCACATGTGTAAATCTTTATTTGTTTTTTTCAAAAATGGGTAGTTTGCACAAATTGTAACTTTGACAGAGGAAAATACATCTTTTCTCAGTCCACCCGTGACCATGGAAAGCTGGAAAGCTTCCGAAACGTCGAGAACTAAAATGAGATAATATACGCGATATAATCCGTGAAATTGTTTTATTTCAATGAGTAATAATCGCGGAAACAGAAGAATATATTAAATTTAATTTATTCTTCTCTATACATATAATGCACATTCACACAGGCACGCCCATAAATAAGTGGGTACACAACGCACATACAAAGCACGCTATTCTCACACATGTCCTGTTCTGGATGCACTGAAGATCAGACTCATGAGTGCTCTGACATATGCTGAGTGGACTCCATTTTTCTAATCAAAAATTTGATTGTTTATAGCTCCTAGGTCTAGCTTTAAATCTAGGTTAAGTCTATACATGTCACTTTTCAAATGTACTATTATTGTTGTTTACAAAATAAACGTATCTTCTTTTTCCTCTTCTTCAAACCGGGTCCCGGTGTATCGGAACGTATGGCAACCCTACATTAAACAAATCAAAGTAAATAAAGTATCTCTAAAATTAAGTGACTAATTTGTAATTCTTAATCCAAGTGTTGAAGAATACTTAAGGAGAATACTTACATCGGCAACATTGTAATACAAGCCTAGTCTATTCCCAAAGCGGATTTCCAGCGTAATCAAGCCAACCCCAAGCCGTCTTAACCCCTTTCCTTCAGCTATTATCCCGCTAAAAACCTCAACCCAATATTATGAAATAATAACACCCCATTTTGTGATCCTACACCCTTCGAAGCGGCGTATTGCGTCGTGAAAAAGGTTTTTTTTTATAAATATTTTAAGGCAACTAGGGAATTCTTCCGCCCTACCCGAGGTGAGCGTTAAAAAGAAATCTCTTCGATAAAAGGGTTCTGCTAAGCCTGTCGAAGTATAAATTTATTGGAATACTCTTAACGTTTAGAGAGTCTGTAATGACCCTATTTGGTAAGAACGACTGCATGTAGTCCGTTTTTAAAGTGTTAAAACTTTTGAATTAAACTAGAAGCTGCAGCTTCCTTCGTGGAACAGAAAAAATCATAACCCTCTGTTTCACTCCATTGTGGTAAGTAGTATCCTTACAACACATTCTAACCTAAAAATATGCAGTTGATGCCAATACCAGCTGTTCTATTGGCAATGTGGCACTAAAATATCAGTTCCTGTTACTTTATTAATGAGAAAATGGGAGGTTGAGGACAAAAAAGGCATAAATTTACCGGTAAAAAGGCAACAAAAATATATTTTTAGGCAGTCTAAGTTCATTTTCCTAGGGCATATCTCGTCAGTATGTTAATAGTCTAGATTATAAGCATTTTCTGAAGTAACTCTGTCACTTTTGTCTCCTGAGTAAAAATAATTACTACAGAGGCCGGGACGAAAGGGGTTGCCGGCCGGAGACATATAGACAGATAGGTCTGAGGTGGGCAACCCCATATTTCCCGCCGAGGTATGTATAGTGCCTTTTTCAAACATGCAATGAAATAAACAACAAAAAATCAAAGTTTTATTTTTTAATACGCATAGTGGCAGAATGTCATGATCCCTATGCCACAAATTTATGTGGAATGAAAATTAAAAAAGAGAACTTTGGCGGCCTAGGCCTGCATAAAATTCCATTAACGACCTCTTGTCCTAGCCGCACCTGAAACGTTTTACTTCGCAGCCTATTATAAGGAACATATTTCATTGCATGTTTGAGAAAATAAATAATAAAAGTCACAAAATAACAATAAAAAACGTTGACCCAGCCATAAAATAGTGTAGAAAATTCACATGGAGTACACGTATGCCGATCAAATTGATTCGAACCGGAACCAAATACGGTGCCAATCACCTAAAGTTAACTGCCCGTAAAATTACGGGATGCCATCGGCCCCCTGACCTGAGCTGCAGGGAAGCTTCGCGAATTTATTCAGTTGAAATGATTTATTTACTTGCCCTATGTAACCCTACATCGGGCAAGTAAATATTTAGCTTAAAAATATTAGACCCTTGCTTTTTACACTTTACATAAACGATATTGGTAATGTCGTTAACAACAGTGACCATCAGTGCGCCTGCCATAATGATCGGCACAAGCGAGTATCGAGCGCTCGATGACGGTCTATCTCTTTCGCACTATTAGTGCGTGCGAGAGAGGTGCACTGACTCTCGATACGAGATACTCGCTAGCGCCAATCGTAAACTCAGTACATAATTCATTCAATAATTTTATATCGAACAAGAAGGTGCCCGCAAACTTCGTCCGTGGAGGAGAAACAAATCATAACCCTCTTTTTTCTTCGGCGTAGTCGGGTAAAAAGTATCCTATAACCATCTGGAGATACTTAGCTACCCGTATACCAAAAATAATTGAAATCCGTTCAGCCGATTTGGGGTGATGAAGCCAGAACGACACATACAAACATACTATAAATTGAAAAAAAGATATTTTTCGATTCAGTGTCCTCAAAATAGTCTGTTAAGATATGTACAGACATTTTATTTTTACAACTTTATAATAGTATAGACAACACATTATACAGATAATACTTATAAAATATATTCGTTATAATTGGTAAACGTTATAACAAATATCTCTTATACTTATTTAATTAATATTATACACCATGAACGTATCGATTTTTGTTGTTATATTAAAAGTTTATTATGCCCCTTAAGTGATTATATTCCATGAAATTATATAAAACTTTTAGTATAGCAACTACGTTTGCGCAAGATAAAAAGTCATAACCCGTCTTTTATTCTTCAGTTTAGTCGGATAAAAAGTATCCTTTAACCTTTTACCCGTACCCAGCTACCCGTGAACCAAAAATAGTTGAAATCCGTTTAGCCGATTTTGTATGATGTGATGAAGCCGCAACGATACTTACTGCAAGCATAGTAAAAATCCAATTATTTTTGCTTCAGTGACCTCCAAATAGTCCCTTAAAATAGTTTTTTTTAATATCTTCAATGTACAGACATTTAATTTTTACAACTTTATGATAGTATAGAAGATTTTTACACACCCATCACAAAGCACAGTGTTTTAAAACACCCCAAAAAGTGAACCGGTCTTTTTATTCCACATTATGATAGATAATGTGGATTTAAACACTAGACTGAAACTCCCGCGTCGCTAGTGCACATAGATTATGAAAAAATAATTTCGATACCGGAAAATAAAAAAACGCTAATAATTTGTTATAAAAATACAATTTTTTTTGGCTTTTAATTATAATAAGACTCTTATACCATACACAATTCCGCTGAGTTTCAGCTCTGTACCTGTGTCTGAACACCTAACAGTAATTGAGAAAGGGCAATTAAAAAAATTTTTTTTTTCTTATCTATTACAGCGTATTGGGGTTTGGACCCCAATACGCTTTTGGAATCGGCAAATATTTCTTGAAGTCCAGTGACATTCCTAGTGCCGGAAATAGAGCAAAGTTATATAAACACAAATAAAATTTGCATAACAAGTCATACACGTTATTATTAGCTATATTTTGGTGCAAGAGCCAACTCTTGTTGCAAATTTTATTTGTGTTTATATAACTTTGCTCTATTTCCGGCACTAGGGTTGTCACTGGACTTCAAGAAATATTTGCCGATTCCAAATACCATTTTATTCAAAAGTGCCACTCTGAATGCTCTGCGAACAAGCTGCGGAATCCCGAAATAAATATTGGAGGTATGACCGAGAGCACCATACCCATAAAAGAAGCCTTGTTAATACTATGACCGACCTGTTCCATAGAGCTCTAGAAACGTCAGACCCTGTCATATCACAAGTCAATAGTCACAAGGATGAAAGAAAGGAGAAAGAAATGCCTAAAAGTACCTTTGACATCAGCAGCTGTCGCCCTGTTGAAAAAACCGTCTGAAAATGATTTAGTGGTCATTGACCACACAGACTGTGATGAGTTAGTTTTAAATGCAACGAACTCTGATGACATATAATGGCTTGCACTTGCGTAAAGTTCACCCGCGACACTGTCATTGACACTGATGATGATGACTCATTATCTCACCCGATAATCCTGCTGCCACAGTTTTGCCTGAAGTTATTTAGGTGAAATTTCTGGCATATGAGGCATTCCATGTCATTTCTTAGTGTTCAGTTCATTCCCCACAAGTGTGTAGAATTTACGAAAAAAAACGGTTGGACGTCTGTTACACATTGTATTTTAATAAAAGTAGTAAAGCCATCGTTTTATATTATGTTAAAATTGAAATATGGCAAAAACGAATTCTTTCATGTTTAAAATAAAAACGAGAAAACATATTTGGAAAAGCATTGACAGTGACTACCCTGACTGAGATTTATTTTTTTCTGTAACTTTTGAATACCAAGATATTAGGCTATGAAAAAAATATGGTACATACGCGTTATTATTAGCTATATTTTGGTGTAATGGTTGGACCCCAATACGCTGTTATGGTTAAGAAAAAAAAATTAAAACTATATTAAAATAATTTGCTTTATCTCAATTACTGTTGGGTGTACAGAGCTGAAACTCAGCAGAATTGTGTATTGTATAAGGGTTCAATTATAATTAAAACCCAAAAAATATTATTGTAGTTATATAACGAATTATTCGTGTTTTTTTTTATTTTCCGGTATCGAAATTTCGCTAACTTTGAAAATTATTATTTCATAATCTTTGTACACTAGCGACGCGAGAGTTTCAGTTCAGTGTTTAAATCCACATAATCTATCATAATGTGGAATAAAAAGACCGGTTCACTTTTTGGGGTGTTTTAAAACACTGTGTAAAGACATCAAGTACTGCTGTATGCTATTGAAAAATCTCGTATCCGTTCATTGAACATTTCCTACTAAATCATCTTCCTTCTTTTTTATAATTTTTCGCATAGTGGGAAATCCTGAAACATTGCGGGATTTCGTATTCCGTATCACAAAACCTGTGTTAAACCATTTTCTTGCTCAAAAATACCTTAGTAACACGGCTTGAGTATAAACATTAGCTTCCCTATATAACCTGAGTAGTATAATCCTCGCTATTTTACAGAAAATGCAACGGGAACTAAATATTCTTTTTCTCCCCGCAGGTTGTGTTGGTGACGTTTTTTTTGTTTCGCGGCAGATAGTGTTTACTGAGAACGCAAAAATGTGTATTCAGAGTCGGGATTATGTGCCGAACACTGGAAAAATCCGTACATTTGTTGTTTCATAAACGAGTTTTGTGTGCTTTGCGGCGCATAACCGGGCTTTTTTAAAGTTTTTATCGGTTTTTGATGGGCTTGCGTTTGAAACAAAGGAAAATACAGGTCGGTTAAGTAGATCTTTGTTATTTAAGAGTATTGGTGCAGAATTTAAATCTTTTATTAAAAGTTCTGGTAGTATTACTTAGTAAAGATAACTTTTATTACCTAGTGTTCATAGTTAACGAAATAAAAGCTTACCTTAAAATCGGAACTTAGTGAAAAATAATTAATATGTGACTATTATAAAGTCGTACAATTGAAATGTCTGTAGTTTGAAGATGTACATAATATAAAAAAAAGTAGTACAGATGTGTCTTTGTGGCTTCATCACGTCAAAACGGCTGAATGGATTCCAACCATTTCTGGTACACAGGTTGAACCTTCACTAATGGTTATAGGATACTGAGAAATAATTTAAGAGAATTATAATTTTTCTCTCCGCCCCTAACAAAGTTGCCGGCACTTTCTAGTATTAATTTTCCGTCTATTAAAGTAATAATTAAAGCGAACATAAATAAGTTAATTACATATCAAAGAGTACATTGAAGAAAACGCTTTGTTTCCTTTTACCAGCACTATAAAGAAATAGTTTAATTAAACTTTACACCGAGTTTCGTCTGTCAAAGAAATAAAAATAGCGAACATAAATAAGTTCATTACATAGGTACTAAAGAGAACATTGAAGAAAATGCGTTGTTTTCCTTTCACCAACACAATATATAAAGTTAAATTAAACTTTATACCGAGTTGTGTAGTGTCGCCTTTGATAGGGAACACGAAACTTAAACCCAGTTTTTCTCTTAAGGGAGCAATTTTAGCTTTCTTATTGCTGTCAAATCTTCCTTATACGGCATGTTGCTTCTGTCACAACAGATTGCTTTTCTATTTTACCTTATAAAGCTCCGTTTTATGCAGCCGATTTTTGAAGTTGGTGATGATTTTTGTAAAATAGATACCTATTTACCTATTTTCTCGTGTAAATAAAATGATAGAAAAAACAGACTTACGGTTAGAGGTTTAATCGGTTTTATCAGACATAGTTAATTAAGAAGCAGTATCTAAATACCTAGTTGTGAAATTCAATTATTATTAGGAGTGTGAAGAAGTTTATTTAAAATAAACAGTTATAAACTTATATACATACAGGCTGGCACATTTATATCGGTCGGTATGGGAAAGTCTGAAACTATAAGACATACGAAAATCTCTTCATAGTTCTAATCTCACCATCATCATAGTTAAGTATTAAAATTAAGTATTAAATGATGATGTTGATTGATTTTATTCATTTAGACATCGTGTTTCATACTTACATTTACTGCTTAAGACATACACAATCGATATTTATATATAAATAGTGTTAGTTTTATTTTTCAAAACGTCCGTCTGAATGCAATTTGTCTTATTTTTAAAATCGATGACATGGTTCCTAAGATGAGATTTTCGTATGTCTTCTAGTTTCAGACTCATGCAAGCCATTATTTAAGGAACTGCGTATTTTACCTCTTCCTTGCCTATACATAATGGACGCTTGTACTTTTGTAAGACAACACCCAGACATTTTTAAAACAAAATTAGAGATGTTTAATGCACGTACAAGGAGCGCACATAATCTGCATGTCCCAAAGGCGTCCTTATCGACATATAAAAAAAATCCTTATTATTCAGCAATATTAATTTATAACAAGCTAACCGACCATATTAAATCATGTAATCTCTTTAGTCTTAAGAAAAAACTTAATAATTATTTAATGGACAATTGTTTTTATTCCGTGAAAGAGTACCTTACATTAGAATCTAACAAATAAGCAGGACATAGTAATTTACTGTTAAAATTATAGTATTTAATTTGATTTATGGAATATTAGCTGGTTGCTTCATTTTTAAATTGGACATGATGTATTTTATAGTTTATTGACATGGTAATAATCAATTGTAATACTGACTGACTAATTATTATTTATTAGTATATGTAGCATTTAATTTGACATTATAATTGCAGATTGCTTAAGATATATATTTTTTAATTAATAATATATTTATAGTTTGTAAAATTGTAATAAAGACTATCGTGCATATTTACACGTCGCACCATCGGCATAATATGTGTAACATCTACTTTACCATATTTTATGTAAATAAATAAATCATTCATTCATTCATTCATTCAGACTTTCCCATACTGACCAATCTAAATGTGTCACCCTGTATATACAACATAGCCTATTATAAACTAACACTGATTATAAGTAGTACATAATAATTATAAAACGTTTCAATAAAAATAGGTACAAGGCGGATGGATAAATTCGATGCGTACGTCACAGGGCTCGCTAGTGAAAGAGTAACACACCTGACGCGTAATCAGGAAGTACCGGGTTCGAGTCCTGGTGTGACCACGTGCGACAGCAGTCGTATTTTTCTTTGCGCTTGGATTTGTATCTATATCACAATATTTATTAATTTTAACAAATTCACGACCGCAAGCCCGCTCGGCGGGTGATCTGCTCGTAGCAAGTTTTCACTACATACGTTATTGGTTACGAGCGTAGCGCTACGAAAATGTCGGTTGCGAAAGTGTGCAGGGAATTTTCAGTAACCATCAATTTCATGTAATTATTCAAATTCGATTGTAATTTCCTATGACTTTTTCTAATGCTACTAAGGTGGCAAATAAGGGTTCGGCCTGCCTGATGTTGAGCAGTTAATTACTGTATATGGACGCTTGCACCGCCAGGGCTACGTGCATGTTGCCGGTCCTTTAAAACTACTTTTATTCTATTTTTAAAACTTCTTAGCGCTTGTTGTAGCATGTCCTGGTTATTTTATTTTTAAACTCCGACGAAAAAGTGTTATAAGTTTGACATATTCATTTGTGTGTCTGTGACATTATTGCTCTTAAACGGACCGAGTATGATCAAAAAATTGCTTCTGATTTTAGTTTGGAACTCTATGTCCTATCTCTTTGTAACTGACCTGATGATGGCTCAGTGGGTTGTACAACGGCCTACGAAGCTAGCAATCCCGGGTTCGAATCCCGGCCAGGGCAAGTGTTTGATGAGCACAAATGTTTGTTCCTGGGTCTTGGATGTTTTCTATATATTTAAATATTATCATTTATCTATATATTATGTTCATAGTCGCCTAGTGCCCATAATACAAGCTTTGCTTAGTTTGGGACTAGGTAGATTTGTGTAAGATTGTCCTTGATATTTATTTATTTATTATGCGTATAGTGTATGCATTAAAATCTGTATCAACTATATTTCTATGCCTTTATCAGCTTTATTTCTATGCCTTTATCTATAGCGGATCATTAAACATCGAGCCCGAGTCAGAACTAAAAACTAGACATGGTTATAGTCCATTTGGCATAAATACATGGTCAATCTCCCAAAACATTATAATTAAGCAACTCAAAATACATACATTAATAATACGTTGAAACCCAATCAACAAATGACCTGGAACCAACACTGGCGCTTACCCAAACAGGCTGAAAAGGTGCATCTGAAATTCAGATCTGCCTTCACGAAAACAACCAAGAGCTCGATGTGAAATGGGCTTAAATACTTAGAACTACGGTTGAAACAGGACGCATGTACCTCGGAATCGGTTTGACGCTTGGACAGCGCGAATTTTCATTCTACCGTAGTTGTGAGGAAACAGATGTGTCACTGTATTTGATATGGAATAGTTGATTTATGGAGATTTGATGCGTTTTTATATACAATAGTAGCTTTTGCCTTAATTCAGCAGGCCACAAGAATATTTTTAATGCATAAAATTGTTCAAAAACCTATATATTTGTTTTGAATAACCAGAAAAACAAATGAATTTTTCATCACAAGACAATAAACGGGGTGTAATCGCGTATAAATATGATTGATTTAATCACCTTTCGAAGGAATAATGGTTCCTTCCAGACCATGGACGTAACGTGACGTCTGAAACGTCGAAAAATTTCCAACTGGTGATTAAATAAATCATATTTATACGCGATTAAGCCCCTTTTTTTGTGTTATGATAATGAGTGAAAATCGTGTTACTTTAAATCAATGAATCAAATGTCTGCCGTAGAACCGAAATTTTTAACTGTTTTAGGTAGTGTGTTGTTACGTAATGTGATAATGTCGGTTACCCTAAAACTAGGAGGAGCAATAAGGTACGAAAGGTAACTGGAAGTGATACAGGAAAACTGAAGTTGGGTTTTAATGTGTGGCATGGGAGAGGCAAATGACATAATTAATGATGATGGTGATTAAAAGCGCTTAGCAAGAAATCTGTGTGAATTGAGACGAATATTTGAAATGCTTTTTCTATGAACGACGTCACAAGCTTAATATAAACTATTCTCCTTACAAAAGCAATGGCATCTGCAAACAAAGAAAAACCGATTGCATTACAAAGCGTCAGAGCAAACGCAGTGCCTTTTCTCGGGAGCAAAGTTTCGGATCACAATCAAATGCAGTGTCTTTCTTACAACTGCGGTTTTAGTTCACAATGGCCAGGGTTTTTATGAACAAACAATGGCTCTAAGTGGATTGAATTGCAACGTTTACAAATGTTACAAACATCGTCTGGCCAAAAAGATTGCTCAGGTGACGGTCGGACGGAAAACGGGCATTTGTATGCCTATGGTTACTTCCTTGTAAGACGGAAGTTATTTCGGTCCGATGAAAAAGATGTTTAATTATACTGAAGGTTTACAAATTCAAATTGGTATGGCGTACGAACTTTGAATTTGCTTTTAGATAGTAAAAAAAGGCTGTAGGAAAAATACGCTACATAATTAGGTTTTTGTAAATTATCAGCATTCATCATCATTATTACAGCGTCCACTGCTGGACACAGCCCTCCTCAATACACTTCCACATGGGCCGGAAAGAGGCAACCCGCATTCAGCGAGTCCCAGCAACCCTAACTAGGTCGTCCGACCTCCTTGCAGGTAGCCTTCACAAGCTGCGCATGCCGGTATGCCGTCTCCACTCGAGAACTTGTATGCCCCAATGGCTATCGGTTCTTCGAACTATGTGCTCTGCCCAAGTGCCCGTTGCCATTTCAGTTTGCTTACCCTGTTTCCTATGTCGGTAAACTTGGTTCGTCTACGAATTTCCTCATTTCTGATTCGATCTCGTAGAGATTCCGAGCATAGCCCTTTCCATACTTTGCTGAGTATTGTAAATCTGTTATTGGTAAATAAAAAAAAATGATTTTATTGTTTTCGGGCCTCATAGTGCATAAATATTTGTGGTTCTAATACAACAAAACTTAGTCACTATTGTGCACAATATTAGATATGTTAGGATAATTATAAAGCTAGTTTAGGCAGTATAGCTTTAGTTTAGTACGAGTATATGCTTTAGCATACACTTGTACTATAACTTTGTTTAGAATCGTGAACCAACGCTGCAGTAACCTTTTCTCAAAGGTGAGTTATTTTTTTATTAGTTAAAGATTGCCTTTGTTCGTTTAAGAACAATTTTGCTTTTGAACTTTTGCTGGTGAATATGTTACACGTGTAACGATCCGTATATTTAATCGTCTAATAAAATATGGTGCGTTTTTTGCAGAGTAACTTTATCGTAAGAAGAATCTTTTTTTAAAACCAGTCGTGATGTTTTGAAACATTTGCTTCTGGATCGTTAAACATAAAATTGCTTATAATATCACGTCTAATACAAAAATGTGGTGTCACCTTTTTCAGCATTAAGTTTTTATGTCTGCCCTCTCTTTTTATAGGGTTGTTGTAATATACGTTTTCATTTGTTTTATCGTTTCTTGTAAATAAAATATCGGTTTGATATGTAGTATACATCTAATCTACCAGTGTAGTATGCTTCTCAAAGTCTGTGTATATGTTTACTAACTTTGTATGGACTCTGGAGTTTACGTACATAATTGAATACAGCGCCGTGCGAGGAGTTTCAGGGGATTAAATAATCCCTAAATCGGATAATAATCGCCGGGTAAATTTGCTAGGACTCTTTCATAATAATGTTGAGAAGAATATTCAAACGTTATTTACGATAAAGGAATAAGAATACTCTTAAATTAATAGCATTATTATCCTCAATTTCTCAAAAGGGTACCGTAGTGCGAGTTTAATATATTGTAGATAGAAATAACCACTACTAGAAATCCCTACATGATTACATTATTTGGAATTGAAAGATTTGAAGGGAAGGATTTAGCGTGTAGTAAGAAAAGAAGAATTTAGCGTGAACCTGTTTCGGAGGCCAGTATCGACTAAAATATTGCGCATTAGTTAAAAATTACACTGTATTCATTCAGTCAGTATTCTCAGTTGAAACAAAAAAAGTATTGAATAAAGAAAAATCATATTAGTCATGACTTTTCATTTCACTACCATATGGGCGCCGTCCAAGTGTATTCAATTATCTTCGTGTTTTTTTAGTTAGAATTGTAAGTAAAAATACGGTCTAACAGTTGAATGATTATCTTTAACGACAACATTGTTATTCGCATCTTTTATATCTACAGTAGCCTAGCTTTCAATAAGAGACAAATATCAATTTGGAGACGGAACGCGATGAACAGACAAAATTAACCATTGAGTACAATGAGTAACAAACTAAAGGATCCCAAATAAATGTTGCTTATCCTCGGTGAAAGGAATCAGATACGTGTAATTCCATGATGATCAATCATTTACTAGTTCCCTTAGAAGTGGCCGTTCCGCTCCCATTGTGATTGCCCCGAAGGTCCTTAATGACCCTAATGATCTGTTTTGATGTCCCCCTTCAATTGAGGAAAAGGTTCTCTATATCAGAGATACATAAAAGTTTTTATGATTCACCTTTATAAGGGTTCTTAGAATTTGGCCATAACTCAACGTGTGATGTGTGAAAACAAATTTGTTGCCATCTCGATTATTGACGACTGTTTGAGAATTATTACATAAATATTTACTTTCTTACTTACAATATTCATTTTGATACACCGAAAGAAAATAACATGAGACACATAAAATCTCGTATGCTCAGACACGAACCCTTGCAAAGCAATTGAACTCTATGTAAAAAAATTATTATAATTCAATTTGATTGGATTTTTTTTGTCATTGCATACGAGGCGTTAAATCTAAAACAGTATAAAAATGCTAAACAACAGGCGACCTTATCGCTAGGAAGTTATATCTTCCAGACAACCTTACGTTACTAGAGTTGGCGCAAAGTAAACAACCAATATATATGTTCAATGGTAACCAATGAGTAAGTATGGTGTACAAAGACGATGAGAAAAATATAAATCAAAGCCAAACTAAGGAAAAGGAACAATTCACACAGCAAGATAATAATAAAAGTCACTAAGGATATAAAATACAATGGGGAATGAATGAAAATTTTCAAAAATCTTGAAATTTTGTTTATAGGTAGGAATAAGTCTCCTTATCGTCAGAAAAAAAATACAGATTTTTCTGTGGCTTAGAAAAAAATAAAAAGATGAAAAGGTGTTGGTGGGCCTATATGACAGCTTATACGGTACGGCAAATGCACCGTTGATGTTTACGATTAAAATGGCTGTAAATGTACTGTTAGTCTTGCCGTACCGTATAAGCTGTCATAATATAGGCCCACCAACACCTTTTCATCTTTTTATTTTTTGCTAAGCCACAACAAAATCTGTAATGTTTTTCTGACGATAAGGAGTCTTATTCCTACCTATAAACAAAATTTCAAGATTTTTGAAAATTTTCATTCATTCCCCATTAGATACACATACATATACAAACACAAGTACATACATATAACTGAAAATTGACTGAACTACACACATCGACATCTCAGCTTAAGGAAGCGATAAATAGTGCTGCTTAAGTTGGCTCTTAAAATTATTTCTTTACATAATGAAATGATTCGAGATATTCAGCAGGAATACAAATAAAAAGTATATATAAAGTGCACTTGTTTTATTTTTGTTAAACACTACACTAACATTTAAAATGCAACTCCGATTGTTCGAAAAAATGCAGCATTTTCCGGAAATGTGATACGATAAAATCTCTTTGGAGATTAACAACAAAACCCGTAACATTTTGATATCATAAAACAATCATGTCTACCGGTTGCTTAAAAATCCAGGGACTATGCAAATGGATACACATTTATAACGGAGTTGCTCATTCATGGAAATTATGTTCAACAATACACATCAGTTCAGGAAAAAGTACCGCATGAAAGTCCTTTTAAATTATGCTCCGGAAATAATAAGGCCCTTACCATTTTAGAGCTTGCTGACATATTTTTTAATAACAATTGAACATTCTTAGTATACTTAAAAAGCTTACACAAACAAAACAGAGCATTTTACTGATATGCTAATTTCTAGTAAAGCCATAGTACATAACGTAATCCGTTGATTGGCATAAACCAATGAAATGTTTCAAAGAACAATGATTAATGGAAAGCAGATAAATAAATAAATGAATAGCCGTTTTACTTTTTAAATATCAAGAAGATTTGAGCATGGGAATGGCAATAGTGAAGAAGGTTAAAATGATTATTATACCTACAAGGATAATATGTTCAAGAGCTAACTTTTTAAAGATAATTTCCAAAGACTAACAGTGTCGACCAGAACCCGTGGCAAAATGAGATCCCTGCGAGTTTCCGTAGTACGACGCTCTTCAAACAGCCATCTCCTTTTTGCATGCTTATTACACATGACACGCTACGCTTGCTTAGCGTACCTACACTTGAATATACGCTCGTCGCCCTCTAATTTTATTTTGCATATGAAATTTTATCTTAGGAACATCAAAGAAGAAAACCACTTTGAACTTTCGTTGGAAACTTCAAAGTTGTCTCATTCTCCCACTTGATTGTGTCGTGTTAAAGTCTTTTTTTTTAATTAAGTTGGCTGTGTTGCTCGATTGGTTTCATGTTCATTATGAGTAAATAGTTGCTTTGTTTTATTACAATGTCTTTTATGTACGTTTTCTTATGTGTCACAAAAACAATACTTCTTTGTTAACAATTCAACATCGCATTCTTTATGAGCACATTTAATTTAGTAAGACATTGCAAAGGCTTTTAGGCAGGAATCTAATAACGTTTGAGAGCTTTTAAGAAAAAATATGTACTCGTACAGCTACCTTTAGAGAATATCTGAATCATCTTCAAGACACATAATGGAAAAGGAAGAGGAATTTATATTTTGCAATTTATCCTCTAAATAAAAAATAAAAATATTCATGTGTAACAAGATAACTATTTACAACTTAATGTGAGTGAGGTCAAATACAGCTGCTCTAGTCTCGTCCCGAGTGGACGGTATATCAGAATTTGAAATGAGCTTGCAGCCTGATTAGATCGACTTCATGGAAGCCATGTAATATCTGATATTGCGAAGCTACTACATATTTAAAAAGGAATCGCAGTTATGACCGGGTCTCAAAGTGCTAGAGCGAAATGTGTTTCAGTTCAATGTTTGGTCTGTCCGTGAAGCAGAACGTGATTTTGATTAGATTTGGAATCCGTATAATGCAAACTTAAAAATTTTGGCAAATTATAAAATGCATACACTGTTAAAAATTATGTCATTTTTACATGCCAAAAAACACGAACCTGTAAATTTCCCGAAAAAGCAAGGAAATTTACAAAACACTTAGTAAAATCACATAATTTTCATTAATTTTAAATTAAAAAAAAAATTAAAAAAATTGATGTAAAATTGCATAAGTTTTGGTAAAAATCCTTGCTTTTTCGGGAATTTTACAGGTTTATGTGTTCTTTTTGCATGTAAAATTACAAAATTGCATGTAAAATTACATTATTTTTAACAGTGTACCCCTAATTACTAAGAGTACAATAGTGTAGTTTATTTATTAATAACTCTGCTTTAATAAAACAATGTGGTAGGTATTGTTATTATGAAATTGTTGCTCTTCTTACAATGCCGTCGTGATTCAATATATGTTAGTATGTACTTGTTTTTCTGGTAGATGAGGCATAGTGTTATGTAATTTTCACACCTTAGGCTGACTTGTGCTCTAGATACTTATCTAGAGCACAAGTCACGACCTTAATAGAGCTTTATTCGATTTCAGTTAAATTCTTCTTCTTTTTGATATCGCTTTCACAATCCTTGTAGTATGCCGTCTTATATGTCAGCGCTATGTTCCTCTGTTCTTGCTCATCGTTGACGAAATATTTGGGGTTCTTTAGGTTTTACGCGTTGACCTACAAAGTCTTCCTCTTTCACAGGATTTTAGTAACAAATATTTCGTCTGTTAGTACATTTCTTTATTCTTTATTCAACCTTTGTTTTTGAAGTACATACTCGTGACATTCAAATTATATAAATTAGCATAATCAAATATTTATAATAAATATCATGCTTAGTAGGTAGGTAATAAGAATGTATCGTTATAATACTTTATATTAAACACTATTAGTTATTATACTAGGCAACAAAAAAAAAAAAAATACATGTAGAATCGAAATCTCAACTGTTTTATATCTCAACACGCTCTGAGAGAAAAGCGAGTCGAGAAATGATTTCGATTTTACTTTGAAATTAAATGGATGGAAACCGATCTTTTTCGTAGCGCTACGGTCTACAATAAATATTTTAATGAATGAGCGAAAAAATAAATATCAGTCAATGACATTTTATATTGACTTTCAATTTAACAACATGACGGACGAAAAGAAATAGGACTTTCAATCGCCTTACAAGAAACCAATACATCGGAAAAACCGCATGTACTTTGCTACAAGCGGAGCGCCCGCCGATTGGGCTCGTGGTCGTGAATGTATTCAGCAATTATTTACAAGCCAATAGGTTAGGTTTATAAAAAATCGGAAAATTTTACGGTTTCAATAAAAAGAAGTGAGGTTGGTAAGTGAAATATTTGAGAAATTAAACCATTTTGGGAAACATAATGCGCTCATTTAATAGCAATCCAACCAGATTGAGCGATCAAGTGAAAGGGGTACCATCCTAAACCAATTTTTGCTCGGTCGTCAGAGACGCGATGAGCAGACACCGGTGGAGGCAGTTCATAAGATCAGACGACGCAACGGAGCCACGGAGTTACGTCGCCTATTTTGTTTTTGTTTTTACTGTAATGCTGTCTAACTTTTTTGAATAATAAATAAATAATAACTAGGTGTAGAGCATCCACATCCACTGAGGATCAGTGGCGTTCATATAAGCCAATTCCCACCGAGTTGCCTAAGGAAAGGCTTATAACCACCTTTTTCTTTAAATGTGAGTAAATTAATACGCTTCGGATCCCTCGTAATTTTTCTGACTCCACGCCTCGGATAGCAACCCTAATTTACACCTAAGTACATGTTAAAATATACCGTTGAATTAACTGTTGTGTAATTATATTGGTAGTATTATTTGTCAATTTTACCTTTCCATCATTCGTCCACCGTGTCCCACCCGGTATCGCTTCGTTAATGAACGGCCCAAAATTAATCAGAACCCTATAAATACTGATTGCAAAATGTAAATTTATCACACCTTCGATAATTAAAAACGTGTGAAAGTTAATTTGTTAATTGTAATTTTTAATTGAAGTGCAATGTTGATGAAACTGTTCATTAATGTTTGATGTTATCACCTTAAAAGTGTTTTAATATGTTTATTTGGGTTCAGCAAAAATACACACTTCCGGGTTTCTTAAAAATGATATTTATTTAATTCGTTATATAAACTAAATATATGTGGTCACAGGTAAAAAACGTACTCTAGTAACGTACTCGTCACGGATCTCATAAAAGACCTAAGGTACAGAGGGTACAAGGAAATCATGAGGCAGAAGCAATCTGCTACAGTACAATGAAACTATACTGCGATTGGTAATCGATTAGACAAACGTGGAGATTAAGGAAAAAATTCTGCCCCTTCAACTGCGGGACATAAAGTTGTTGCAGGTAGAAATGATGATGATCCCTGTGCAGACTGAGGACTGTAAAAGCAGTCTGAACCCCTTTCGATAGCTTTAAGAGCAGTGTAGGTGAAGTAGAGAATAAAAAGTCACAGTTTATAACGAAATCCCGTTCCTAAACCAATACTTAGGCTTCCTATTTTAACTATGATATCTATCTGACTGAAGCTAATTCACTTGACGATTATTTCTTGTAAGTATTTTCAAAGGCTAGTAAGTAGTACCGATAACTTGTAGTTACGACATGAATAGTATGGGGACTGTTTCTATATTTATGTGTTTATTCGTATGCCACATATAGTGGGGTTATTATCAATTGAATTAGCTTTGGCCTTTATAGTCGAGCCGTGTATTGGTTAGGGAGGGGGTAATTTTATTATTAATTTATCAATTGTTATGCAACTTTTCAGATTTCCATGGAAAGTTTATGAGTCTTTATGCGACGTTAGGGAATAGTTGCAAAATGTTGCGTAGTTCGTATGGAAAGTTTACATACATCAGTTTTCTTTGCAATTTGTTGCCTTATGGGCTTTATACAATTGATATTTGATTAGATAAGAGTAATGATTTCATACCTTTCAAAGTAATGATTTCATAGCTTTCCATCGGGGTTAGATGGAAAGGTATGAAATGAAGTTATCGAATAATTTATATTTTTATTAGCTTATAAGTTATTTAGATATTTCATTTCCTATATTAAATTTATATAATTCTATAATTATGGGGTCATCCGGTACATTCTCCCGCCACTATGACCTTAGTCATAGGAAACTTCGCCGGTGCCGGTGACTCGTTGATGCTGCCTGATGCACGCAGACGTCGGTTGTTGTGGCTCGATGCTCAGGACCGTGGTGATGAGACGGGCGCCGTGGGCGGCGCGCCGTCTTGGGCGCCGCAGGCGACACACTGTCGCCGTGGGCGGCGCGGACGCGGTGTGTAAGGCGCGTTGCTGTGATTTCTCGGGCGCCGTGGGCGGCGCGCTGTCCTCGCGCTGCGGTGTCTCTTGCGGCGCAGGCGGCGCGCTGTCGCCGTGGGCGGCGCGGACGCGGTGTGTAAGGCGCGTCGCTGCGATTTCTCGGGCGCCGTGGGCGGCGCGCTTTCCTCTCGGGCGCCGGCGCGATAAGTCGCGGGGCCGGCGTGGGAGCCCGCTGTGCGCCACTAGGCGCGGCAAGGGCTTCAGAGTGCTGTGTTGTCGGGTGGCGCGACCGACGGCGTCGCGCTCGGCGAGTGCGGCGTCGGGGGCGCCGATCGGTGTTGTTGGCCCGGCCGACGTCACTCGCCTGGATTGCAAGTGGCGGCTCGGGCGCCGGCGCGATAAGTTGCGGGGCCGGCATGGGAGCCTGCTGTGCGCCACTAGGCGCGTGCAGGACTTCCGGGAGCCGCGCGGTTGCCAGCTGTTTCCGAGCGGCACCAGTAGGTGCGGGCGGGTTGGTTGGCAGTGGCAGCGCAGCGTAGACTCCGTCCGGCGCGCTCGCTGTGTAGGTGGGCTTCTTTGCGGGCCCGGCGGCACAGTGGACGGGGTCGACGGAGGGAGAGTCATTGTGGGTCCATGCACACAACACTGTTTCACTCGCAACTGTATCTGTAATTGATTTAATATTGTCTTTATGCACTAGCACATGATGATTTTTCCCGCAGTTAGGCACTGAACAAATCATTTTCTTGCAAAAATGTTGTTTTTCCCAGAGATGTAGGCACTTGAAACACATCTGCGCCGTTTTTGCAATCTCCCGCCGTTTATCTACACACATATCTAAAAACGTCGCGCACTCTCTGCCGCCACTATGTTGTGTACTCTCACATACCGGACATTTCTTCTCCGTGGCGGTATGGGTCCTCTCGGGTCGTGGCTGCGCGACGGCGGCGGGCTGCGGATATGTATGTGGCGCACTGTACCTTGTAAATTGGCCGGGCGGGCGCGGTGCGTAGGGCGCGTTGAAGTGGCTTCGTTGCTGGAAGGGCTGATGGCGCGGCGGCACCTGGGTTGCATCACTGATTACGGTGTACGGTTCTCGTAATCTGGCTTCTTCTCGCATAAAATTTACCATCAGCATGACATCGCTTTCGCGCCTCGGTTTGTCAGCTGAGTAGGTATACCATTTTGATTGTAAATTCACTGTTAGCTTATCATGGAGCGATCGCAGGACTTCTGAGCTATATCTGCTTTCATGGGCGTCGACGAGTTGTAACGTAGCCATTATCGTTCCGAGCTTGAGCGAGAACGAGCAGATGTCTTGCGCGCTGTCGGTGAGCTTGGGCAGCTCACGGAGATTTCTATATTCCAGTGCCGCAAGAGTCGCCGTCTTGCCGTAGCACTCTTCCAACTTCTCCATAATGAGTTCCGGCTTGGCACCGGATATGACGAAGTCACTTATCGCCGTATTTTTCAGGTTTCGGGTAGCTGTCTGCAGTCGCGCCGTATTTTCGCCCGGCGTGTAGTACGGGGCAGTGTCCGTATATACCTGCTTGAATGACAGCCATTGCCGTCGGGAACCTGTGAAGACTGGTAGATCCGCCGTTTTTCTTGAATGGGGATCTTGCTTGCTTGCCAGTATGGCATTCCGGATCGCTTCTGTGATGGTCATGATGTCGTTGCTCGGCGCGTACGGTTGTACCGCCAGTTCATCCATCGCAGCGGGTCCCGCAGAGCCGTGAAGCACGGCGGACGGGAGCGCTGGGTACTGCGTGGCCGTAGGCGCAGGCGCGGGCGGCGCATGCGCTTGTAGTGGCACGGCGTACATCGGCGCAGGGGGCGCAGGGGGCGCGGGGGGCATCGTGGCCGCAGGGACGGGCGGCGCATGCGCGCCGGGCGCCTGCGTAAAAGCGGGCGCTCCCGTCGTATACTGTAACTGAGAAGAAAAATTATGGGGATTCAAATCAAGGGCTGGGAGGTGGTGCCGGTCCAACCAGGTCTCGACCTGCCGGCTTGTATCCACATCCGTCGTGGCACTTGCGTTGTCCTCTTCTTCACTAGTTTCTAGCTCCGCTTCAAGCGTTACTAGTTTGGCTGCAGCTAGCACTTCCCGCGCTTTTGCCAATTGGATTCGCCTCTCCTTTGTCGACTTCCGCGATGAGGCCTTTGATTGCGTCTTTCTGGGCGCAATGGGTTTTTCGACCACGGTACTCGGTGCCATCACCGACCGTTGTGCGTCGTACTGTGACGACGCTACGACATCGGCGGGGGCTCGTGCTTGGTTGGGGTCCTGGGTCTCGCCGGCGGCGCCCGCGAGGAGCGCGGAAGCCGGGCCGGGACTAGGGCCCGCCTGTTGCACTTTGTGGTGGAGCTCCGGAGCTGGAGCCTGCTGTGCGCCAGTAGGCGCGGGCAGGGCTCCAGGGGGCTGCGCCGCCGCCAGCCGCCTCCGCCCAGCACCAGGAGGCGCGTGCGGAGGTGCCAGCGACGGCGCAGTAGCGCCGCTTCTAGCAGCACTTCTGGTGACCCTCGACGACTCGGAGGTCTGGGTCGTGGTCGTTTCGGAGCTCTGCTCCGAGGTATCGGTAATACCACCGGGGGTGTCGGTCGTCCTTACTGACGACGGAGACGGACTTCCGTTTCTTTGTGACATTTTATTCTATTGAGCTTAGGATCAATCCGGCTCGAAGTGACCAATGTGCAGACTGAGGACTGTAAAAGCAGTCTGAACCCCTTTCGATAGCTTTAAGAGCAGTGTAGGTGAAGTAGAGAATAAAAAGTCACAGTTTATAACGAAATCCCGTTCCTAAACCAATACTTAGGCTTCCTATTTTAACTATGATATCTATCTGACTGAAGCTAATTCACTTGACGATTATTTCTTGTAAGTATTTTCAAAGGCTAGTAAGTAGTACCGATAACTTGTAGTTACGACATGAATAGTATGGGGACTGTTTCTATATTTATGTGTTTATTCGTATGCCACATATAGTGGGGTTATTATCAATTGAATTAGCTTTGGCCTTTATAGTCGAGCCGTGTATTGGTTAGGGAGGGGGTAATTTTATTATTAATTTATCAATTGTTATGCAACTTTTCAGATTTCCATGGAAAGTTTATGAGTCTTTATGCGACGTTAGGGAATAGTTGCAAAATGTTGCGTAGTTCGTATGGAAAGTTTACATACATCAGTTTTCTTTGCAATTTGTTGCCTTATGGGCTTTATACAATTGATATTTGATTAGATAAGAGTTATTCCTTTGACTGTTAAGTCAAAGTAATGATTTCATAGCTTTCCATCGGGGTTAGATGGAAAGGTATGAAATGAAGTTATCGAATAATTTATATTTTTATTAGCTTATAAGTTATTTAGATATTTCATTTCCTATATTAAATTTATATAATTCTATAATTATGGGGTCATCCGGTACAATCCCAACAAAATATATCCACTCACTCATGCAATCATTCATTTTTATTTGTATATCCTCTGTATAATTGCGAGGTATGCAATAAAAAAAAATTGTATTACGTTGTATCAACGCTTTACTATGGTCAGTTAATACAGTTTTGGTTCCAGCTGAGCCATTTTAAAAATGTTCAATATCGAGTGGATTTTTGAAAAATAAAACTATTTTTATTAATGGGATTTTATAATTTTTTCGGGAAATCAGTGTCTTATGTTTTCGTATAATATACTGAAGAAAAGCAATTACAATAATATTAAATTTAGTGCAAAACTTTAAAAAAAGACCAAAGTGTATCCAAGCCTCATTAGTCAGCACGCTTCTCTATCCTATACCAGTCAATCGCAGCATATTTTGTTCCGCATTAAAGCCCTCTTTTATTATCGGAATATCAAAATTTAATGTCGTATTCGTATCAAACACATTGGGCACCGAATGTCGCGCGCACTCCGCAAAACAAACGGTATAACCGCAAATTTGAAATTCAAAGCAGACAGAGTTTGGCCGCTTATTCACGGCAAGACATATTTTAAACTTGTTCCTTGTTATTTGTTTATGTGGTGTCACTTCTTGGGTAGAACAGTTTGAGTGTTAAAGAAAAATCGCAATTTATACTTTACCTATCTATCTGTTTTGACTACGAGAACAAGTAAGTATGTACTGATTATTATCTATTAAACAAAATTCAACCTGCCTATGAACATATTAGGCATTGTTTTTTTATCTAAAATAAAAATATTTCCCTCGTATTTTCGCAAGAGAAGTTAACTGTACTCACCTCTGTGATAAAATTATGTTCTATCACTGTCGCCCATAGAAAACACCTGAGGAGTTACAGCCGGCCTTACAGGTGGCAGAGTACGCTCTTTTCTTGTAGGCCTAAAGGTTGCATGTCTATGTATAAAAAAAAAAAAAACAAACGAGTATAATATAATAAGAGTAATAAACTGATAACATTTAAGCTTAACTCTTATAGACTTGCAATTTAGATATATATGCAAGAGTATATTTATATCATTAGTGGATAATTATAAAAACCTACATTTGAAGAAGCGATGAAATTCCCAGTTCATAGTGTAATAAACTTGATATTGTAGGTACCATACCATACTCAGCAAGAATCACGCAAAGCGACACTCCAACAAGTGCAAACAAGAAAACCGCATCTGAAATTCAAATGCAGCACCATCCGGGCAACTTTGATGTGGGACGATTAGCGAAGCGGGCTTTCTGTTAATTAGATCTTATTCAGCTTGTACCGCGATATTGCAGTCCATGTTGAACACGGTAACGAGAAGGTTTCTTAAGTAGTTTGCTACTATGCTAGTATAAGATAGGAAAGAAAATATGCGGGTCCTAAAATGCTGCCCTAAGGTTAGCTTACTGTTTTATATATAATTCGGTGTACTTTTTCAATCAGCTATTATTCAGCTTGTACCAGATAATGCATTTCATGTTAAACATTTGTACTTGTACGAGTATTTTAAGTAAAATGCTACTATGCATGTATAAAATGGGGAAGGAAATATTCAAGTCCTAAAATACTGCCCTGAGGCACCTAGCTATTTTATAAATATGGAATTCTGATTTTTGAAAGATGAAGTAATGAAGTATTCGAACTTCTTTCGATAAAACAAGGTACCGTATAAGATACGTAGATATACTGTTTAAATTCTGCCCTGACGTACCATCCTATTTTGTAAGTACTTTTGTATTATTTTAATCAGATTTTTTTAAAAGTTTTAGTGTAGTATATTTTAGCTATTTTAGTATGTTTATCTAGTTTTAATTTATGTTATAATTTAGTTTATTCAGCTTTCCAGAATGTTTTAGCGCAGTCGTAACATCGGAACAATTCTTACATAATATTGTATGAAAAGACTTGGCTTTCCAAACATAAATCTGTATCGTCAGAGAATAAACCTTAATATACCTTTAAAAGTTTTCTAACAACTACTTTTGTTTAGAATTTCTCCGCACTGTCTTTACCTAGAGAAACTCACATATTTCAAGTTAAAATCATATACCCCAGCTCGTATTTTCTTCTCCATATTTCAAAACTGTTATCATAATTACTGAAATTTCGCATCTATAAACGACTGCAGTATAAAACATGCTCGTGAAACTAACTTCAAAGTTTCCGTGCATATTTCTCAGCAGATACTTAATAATATCGGCAGTGTGCAAACTTCAAACATCTAACTCGGGAGCATATTTTGAAACTGAACTGAAAAGCAGACATAAAGAAGAGGTAATTGAAAAGATGCGGAAAGTTCTCTCGCTATTTATTAGACGCTAGCTTCAGTGAAAAATTACGCATGGACGTGCGGAGATGGAGTTCCTCGAGGGAGAATACTGGGTCCTACACTTAAAGACGAATTTAGAAAAGAAAATAGCTGCAGTTATGCTCTTTAAGAAAGTAACGAAGAATAAGTGTGTGCAGACATTGTAAGAAATAAATCATATTGGGAAACAAAAGTGTGTTGCGACACGTATAAATTCACTATAATCGTTTTGATGGCAATGCAACACACACACTTTGTACATTTCATATCATGTCAGAAATTGTCTTGTTTATAAGGGATAATAACACAATTTCACGATGCATAGGATTTGATCAAAAAGTACTTTACCCAAGTAAAGTTGTCTAGAAGAGATGCAATTTCTCATACTGTTTTAAATTTAAGTGTATTATGTTCATTTTCTTTTGTTTTATATTCAATATTGTATTGGACGATACGGAAATATATTGTTTATTAGTCTTACCCTGTTGCAAATAAGATCCAGAAGACCCTTGGGTTGGACAATATGAATTCGTCTGTTTGAATGCGCAGAGTAAACAGAAGCTCCAATAAAAGTACAAATATAGGCACAAAACAAACTTGTTCATAAAGCGTGAACACAGAAACTCCTGGAAAACGAGGTTGCGACAATTTTTCTGTTGGACAACTTAAAGAAATTTGAAGCATTTGGAGGGCTTTGCTCTAAAAACTTGATTAACAAAAGGAGAGGATGTTAATACAACACGTACAACAGTTTTCGAATGCCTTCTCTAGAGGAAGCTACACGATGGAGTAAAGATGATACGGTTTGGAATTTTGCGCGTACCCGATTAAACCTTTGAATTCATACTCGAAAAAAAAGAGAAATGCAGGAAGAGTATTAATGGATTTAAAATTCATTTCTTACTATATTATCCATCGTAAAACAATAAAGTAAATAAATACATATCAGGGACAATCTTATTTACTTTGGCTGTGTTGTAAAGTGCGAGTAACACTACATTTCGAAAATAATGAAAATTTATGCATATAGCATTTATAAGCAGGAAGGTTTCCTAATCCATCCGCTCGATGGTATCATAATATTGCATGGTCACTGAACTTACATAAGTATGCCGAAATTTAACTCAGTTGTAAATCGGAAAATAGGTCAAATTGAACATGCAAGATTCTACCTAAACAAACAGTTATATATACATATATCGCAGGGAAATGGCCTAAAGGATATGAACAAATCACGCGCGATGTTAAAATGGCGAATTCATTTTATCATTTGCCTAAATGAATCAGTCATTTGATCAAATCCCTGAAAAATTCAACTCGTTTTTTTATTTCACTAGACTTGTTTAGTAATTTGATAAAATACCTGAAACACGTCAGTGATATGATAAAACAAACTCGCAAAGTCGCTTCTCAATCACAGTCGCTTTATCATTTCACAAGACACGTTCAGTGATATGTTAAAGTCTGTTCTGTAACATGGTATAGGTGACTTGATTGTCTACTGCATTGTACTAGACTTTTCAATTCTTAAACCCCTGCCCACCATACAGATAACTTAGCTGCAAAAAAGACTGTTTAGCATGTTACCGTAGAGACACGCAAAGTCAACTCGTTTTGTCATTTCACTAGATACGTTCAGTGAAATGACAAAACGAGTTGACTTTGCGAGATCGTTTCGTCAACTCACTGACGTGTTTCAGGGATTTAATCAAATTACTAATCAAAACTGGAGAAATGAAAAAACGAGTTGCCTTTTTTGGCCGATTTCGTCATTTCATTAAACAGATTCAGAGATTTGATCAAATTACTTATTTTTCTAAACAGGCAATATAAACATCGTGCATGATTTGGTCATATCCTTAGAGATTTGTTCAAATCTCTGTTTTGGCCATTTCCCTGATACATTGCAAGTTAAATAAAAGCTTGTAAAATAAACCTAACCTTCTGAAGCGTGAGTTGGTAAATAACACGCTTTGGGAAAAATTGCCGTACAAAATAATGGCATACTTGTTAAAATATTGATAAGCTTGGACGACTTAACGTGCATCGCATCGGTGAACTTCGGCTGATAATTGCATTATTGCACGCGGCCGGGAATCCTGTTCTTCCCGGCCGTGTGCGCCAAGCCTGCAGGCCTGTATATATTCCATTACCTAGTTAGCTTTTCCCGGGCGAGAGCCAAGTGCCGGACGATAATCCACTTACCGATTCAAGAGCGAGCGAGACACCAATAGTTTCACACTGTCCTTCGGTAATAGATAAAAAAAAAACTCCTAAGCTTGATACAAGCTAGGGAGTTATTGTGTACAATATACAGAAGTTTTATTTCAATGAATATACAGAAAGTTCGTGGAGGAGAAAACAATCATAACTAAATTTTGGGTTCAGCGTAGATTATATTAGATTACTTTATTTCATAATATAAATTACATTTTAGTCAATTTACACGAATTTAAATTATGATTGTCAAAGAAATACTAAGAAATAATAAAATTATAACAGTACATATAAATATCGGAATGTCACAGATGAAAATGGTGCATGTCATTATTTATGATAGACTGATTTAAAAATATACGTCGTAGTCGGCTAAAATGTGAAATATATACTTTTATTAATATAGTCTGGCGTTTCCGTCCTGTCCGTCCTGGCGTTTGAGACTACTGGGTGCTGGGGGACGGAGGCTATTGCGTTCATCAGGGAAGTGGGACGTCGAATTAGGGAGAGGGGGTTTGACGCCCGCGCGGGTTCGTACCTGATGCAAAGGTTGTCCACCGCCATTCAACGTGGTAACACGGCCAGTGTGATGGGTACGTTTGCGCCAGGGACAATTCGAGGGGGCCTTTTTGACTAGGCTTAAGCTGCTAAGTAAATTGTTTTTTTATTTTATTGTTGTGTTGACATGATTTAAATGTAATTTGTATTTCGTGATATAGTCTTATTTCTTTACTAACTTACAAGTTTTCAGAAGGTTTTATTTACGTACGTATGTTAATATGCGTGGGTCAAATCTTTCAAGTTTGACGAAACGTTTGGCTCAGTGGGTTGTATAACGGCTTACGAAGTTGGCGGTCCGAGGTTCGAATCCCCGCCAGGCCAAGTGCTTGTGTGATGAGCACGAATGTTTGTTCCTGGGTCTTGGATGTTTTCTATGTATTTAAGTATTATAATGTATCTATATATTATGTATATCGTCGCCTAGTAGCCATAGTACAAGCTTTGCTTAGTTTGGGGCTAAGTCGATAAATTTGACCCACATCCCGGTTTTTGATTAAGGTAAAATTTGGCCTACTTATATAAGTGAGGTGACAATGCAATATTATATAATATTTTCTGTTATATAATATTATATAATGTTTCCACGATTATTACTCATTGAAAAAAAACAATTTGATAAACCTTCTATCCTTGCCAAAGCAAAAAGATATTTTCCCAGAATGCTACGCGAGGCTAATGTTATTAAAAAGCATCCTAATTTCAATAGAGAAGATTGATTATCACTACCACCACCTTGGGATCCTGTAATACATCAAGGATCAAGCGAGACACAGGACTGCAAAAACTTCCGAATGGTGTAAAATATCTAATCTGCTTAAAAAGTAGTTAATAGTCTCTGCTTTTAATATATTATAATTAGTAATGAGGTAGCCTGGGAGTTTTGTTTCTTTGCAGCGTTTCTTTTCTCCTCAGTACGCCTCATTTGTGAAATGCTGCTTGGTAAATTATTAGAATAAAATAATTAAGCCCTTCTGGCACATGTGTAACTATCTTTACAGCTTAGGCCCATCTGGCATGTATGTACACCTTTATTTATTTTTTCAAAAATGGGTAGTTTGCACAAATTGTAACTTTGACAGAGGAAAATACATCTTCTATCAGTCCACCCGTGACCATGGAAAACTGGAAAGTTTCCGAAACGTCGGGAACTAAAATGAGATAATATACGCGATATAATCCGTTAAATTGTTTTATTTCAATGAATACAATATTATGTACAATAAAACTTCACAAACCTAGTTAAAAAGCTCGCGCCGCGCCCTTTAAGACGCAAAAGTGCGTGCCCATCACGCTCGCAGCGTTACCACGTTAAATCGCGATAAACAATTTTTGAATTAGGAAAGACCCGGAGTAAGGGTCAAGACCTACCTCTTGTAAGTGCCGCCCCAGTTCAGATGGTAAAATTGTTATTGCATTATTTGTATTCTTCGTGTGTCATAAGAATTCTTCCTCACTACTCTGGCTCTGACACTCATAGTAGATCTTCGACCTCAATACGTGGTTTTGCTTAATACGTACGCATTGCATTGTGTCCGGTAGAATTTTGAAATGAAAGCATTAGTGCGCCGATCCATTTCACATTTCATCGGTTAATCAAAGCTAAACAGAGATCTTGTAGGCTTGACACCAACACTAGTAAGCGTGTCAAACAGGCTGTATAGAGGCTACACAGGCTATACAGGCTAGACAGGTTATACAGGGAGACTGTGAAAGCGCGAGATAGTATTGTCATTAGGCTGTATTGTGAGGACAATGGATTAGCAATAGCTACGGCGAGGCGTGAATAGTGTCGTTATCTGGACGAAATATGAAAATACGAGGCTTTTGATAAAGTTTTGATGACACAGATTATGGAAAAGTTCTCGCTTACTTAGCTTAGTAGATCTTTAAAACTGGGAGAACTGCGCAAAGAGCGCATTTACTTTTATCACGAGTATAACTTAATAAAATTTTATTTTGTTTCCGCGATTATTACTCATTTAAATGAAACAATTTAACGGATTATATCGGTTTTTGAGCTTTCCATAGTCACGGGTTGACTTAAACTCAACCTTCCGAAAGGTCGGGAATTCGAATGAGATAATATTGTATACGCGATTTAATCCGTTAAATTGTTTCATTTAAACATGTATAACTTATTTACTAACACTATTTAAAATGAATTCCGTTAATTGCTTAGTAGCTTTGTGTAGTTAACCTTTCGCTAAACAAGAAACTAATTTAATTTTACATAATTAATGCATGCAACTATACAAGTAAAGGTCCTACGTAATTAGCCCTCGTGTAAATTAATTTCATGGCCCATAAGTGCCTGTCCAATCGAAAAACTTTAGTTGCGAAATTAAAGCAGTCGTCCATCACAGGGATAATATTAATAGGTATTGTGCAGTTTAACACACACACACACAGGGATAATATTAATTGGTATAGTACTGAATACATGACACACCCTAGGGCAGTAAATATACATTACCTAGTGTAACGGCACCAGCAAATATTATGAATAGTCACTACGATACCGACTCAACCCACCTGCGCAGTTCTTGTGCCTTGCGCTCCGCGTCCCCACCCTACTCCAAGTAGCCCCGGATGGCATTCCCGTCTGTGGTATGGCGCTGAAACCACACTGGCAAGAAGGCTTAACCAGACCTACCCAGTTTAGTTAGTAGGTAGTTTCAGGTTCTAAAAAAACCGATCTAGTGTGAGTCTGGCTCGACACCGAGGGTTCTGCACAAACTTTCACTTATCCCAACTTAACTGGACCGATTTGCACCTGCACTTCTAGCACAACCGTGTGATACGCAACTCTTTGTCACACG